>BTHU01000009.1:66279941-66879941 GCA_036184795.1 Tokudaia tokunoshimensis
TCCTAATTCTCTCAAATGAATGCTTGATGACTAAGCATTCAAATAGGGTTCCATGGAAGTCATCCTCTTCAAGCAACCACATACTGAAAGTCAAACTACATTTGTTCATGACCCTGTTTGTTTCCTCTTATACCTTGACCCTGAAACAAAGAAGATTATTTTGCTTCATTCTACCATTCACAACTTGTCATAGAAACTCTAAATGTATCCTTTCAATTTATGTGGTAAATTATGATTATAATAGGTTTTGCTCCTTTGAGGAAAACCCCTAGTCAACTGAAACCATATTTTTGTGCAAACAAAGGGAAGCTTATCATGGTGATATGAGATCTTATTCCAATTGTTAGGAATTGAGTTAATCAAATAAAAAGTCAAGTTTCTATATTTTATAAAAATATTAACTAAACTATATAATCTAAAGTCATAGTCTTAACAGCAGAAGCTTCCTGTGTGTGTATGTGTGTGTGTGTTTATGTATATGTGTGCCTGTGTAATAGTAGTATGTACTTAAATAACATATTTGATGAAATGTATGGCCAAGCAAACATGAAATGAAATCAAATAAATATCAAGGGTGATTAAATAAATAAATATATAAATAAATTCTAACAAAAGACTTTAAATTTATTCCATATATTCCACTCAATTGTAATACACTGTTTCAAAAATATGGTTTAAATTTTATATGGTATTTTACATACACATTCATACAAATTGTACATTGAACATCTGAAGTCAGAATATTCCAATATTGTCAATACTTCATTGTATTTACACATGGCATTTTCTCATTTAACCAATATTTAAGAATGCAGAAATATATATTGCTTTTATTACACATAAGCATTTCATAGATAAAAGTTATCTCTGTCTTAAATTTCATAAATAAAATTATGATTTTGCATTCAAGTAACCTATGTTAATAAAGGTATAAAGTTCTTAATTTTTATAATAAAGTTAGAAGATTACTGGAGATATGAACCTGGATGTACTATTCTCTTGATAGAGTGAATAGGTTGTCGTATTCTTTAAAGAAAAAAGAAAAAAAAAACTATGATCTTATTTATTTGCATTTTATTCATGTAGCACACATTCTAAGGCCCATTTTAGCTATAAATTCAACTAGACAACCAGAAAAGTTTATTGTCTACTGAGCACAAAATAGAGAAGTAGAAAACTATTAAATAAAATAAAATGAAATAAAGAAGTAAATGTATTTTATGAGCAATAATTTTTGAGAAGAAACTGTGCCTGCAAAGATAGATGGAATGGTTAAAGCTTAAATGACTGTGGAGGGTTTAGAATGATGTAAGTTTGGAGGCTAATTAAATTTTATTCAGAGATATCTTTATTCCACTAAATAACCATTTTCTTGCCCCATTCTGGTTAGGAGCTAGCATTATTTCTACTGATAAAGGCATTTGGGAATGTATTAACTTAATAAAACTCTAACATCATGAACTAAAAGGTAGAAGTTATCTGAGATCTATAGGTAATATTTCTCCTCTTTGCTGTATTATCTACTAGATGTTCTCACCAAGGTATTTAAAAAGTGGATTTATGAACTTCTTTTCCTCATTAATATAAAAAAATCATGAAATTGTTTTTATGTTGGAACATGGAATTTTGTTGGGCTAAAAATGTGTTTTTGGAGCATGATCATTCATATTTGACTCCAGAATAAACTATTATTTTTATCA
Organism: Tokudaia tokunoshimensis; assembly: GCA_036184795.1. Lineage (NCBI taxonomy): Eukaryota > Metazoa > Chordata > Mammalia > Rodentia > Muridae > Tokudaia > Tokudaia tokunoshimensis. The sequence continues at coordinate 66,281,642 of BTHU01000009.1, forward strand.
ATTCAAGGTACAAGTTATGTTTTGGGATTGATTCTTTTAAACAACTATTAATTGAAACTATTAAATATATTGTATATACAGCAAAATATTATCTCTAAAATAATATATATACATATTATCTCCACATTAATATATTATATAATCAGTTATGTTCTCTAAAATAAGGAAACTGTCAATAAGTGTGACTACGTTGAATTGAAGTAGGAGGAAATGATTTTAGTGTTCTCATTTCAGATTAATATTTTCTGTAGAGTATATAACCTCACTAAACCAATGCTGAGCTATTTAGCAGTGATAAGTACACAAAGAGGAGATGGACATAAAATTTGTTTAGAATGGTGATTTGCTTACATAATGTCTACTGAGTACGAACTGAATGTAAACAATGCGTTTTGTATTTGATTCTTTGCTCTCTGTTACACAACATTGCATATGTGCCAGTGCCCATTGGTTGATTTTATAGATGCCTGGTTTATAAAAATGGAATTTCCCAATTAACTATAATAATTCTTAATATCAAGTGTCATGAAATGTTCCAGACTAAATATAAATCCATAGTCAAAGGAAATATGTCCCTTTAAAGATGGGCACCAATCTAAAAATTGGGAAAATCAACTATACCTTCAGAATCCAAAAGAATACAATCAGCATTATATTAGCCAGATAAAGATTCACAAAAGATGAAAACTTGAAACCAATTATCTTCTAAAAAGTAGTCAATCTATGTGCAATAATAATTATTAATTATTGTATCACTGCCTCCTATTTATATCAATAGAGAGCAACGGACCAGTATGTATCCATGTTCACAAATTTTATTCAGATCCAATTGAATCTTCAGGCATAGACATAATTTAAAGTCATAATTTTAAATGGAGTAATTTTGAACAGTAACATGATCAATAAATCAAAACAGCAATCATTAATGAAGTGTTGCTATGAAGAGGTCTCAGTGGCTACAAGTTCTTCCAGGGAACCTAAGTCTGATTCCAGGCACCCATGTCATGGACTCACAACCACTGGTAAACTCATCTCAGAGGATCTGTGCTTCTGGCCTCTGTATTCATGTATGCAGACAAACATGATTTAAAACAAATAAAATAAATCTTAAAAAATAAACACAGAAATTCACAGTGATGTATTTGAAATAATCCTTTACAATGGCAGGATTGGTATTTTAGGATCAGATACAGTTGTATGCAAATGAGACCAAGACCTTGGGGGCAGGGGTAAGAATGCTGAGAATCAAGGACATAGACTCCAGGTTTAGGCAAATGACAAGCATAAACTCATTTATTGCAAGAACTGGGTAAGCCTTTATACCTTCCATCCGTGTCTCATTGGCACATGACCACTCACTCCATGTAGTCAGCTCCATTTGATTGGTTGTTCTGGTCATGGTCTCTGTCAAAATTTGTCACAAGGTGTTAGGTAGACATTAGGGGTGAGCAGTGCATGTGTGGGCCACTGTGAACTGCAGGTCAGGGTTTGCTGACTCAGTCCTCATACGGGAAATTCTTTTTCATTAAAATCTTGTCAGACTTCAGAAGTCCCATTTGAGCTAAAAATGTTAGATAAATCAGATATTGAGTTGAAATCATTTTAAAGTGTTGTGAAATTTAATTATATCTCAGAATAGCATTAGAGATTAATTATAATGAACGAGTGTATAAATTTAATGATATCTATATAATGGATGCTAATAATGATATTTCTAATAGGTTCTTCTGCTACTTAAACTGCAATCATAAACCAACCAAAATAAAACTACAGTGGTTTCAGTTTATTTCACTTTTCCAGATTTTAAATGCCAATTGTTTCTTAATCTTAGTTTCAAAAAGAATAAAAATAAGATTATAAAATAACTTAGAATACCTTTTTTTACTTTACATAACTATTGAAATCTTTTTTTGCGTGTGAATTGTTTTATTAGAATAGCTTTGCATAAATATACTATAAATAACCTATTGAAATTAACAACTTGTTTACTATATATATATATATATATATATATATATATAGTGTACATGTGTATGTACATAATTTGATATATATTACTTAGTAGATTTTTTTAAAAATATCCAAAGAATGAGTTGCTCATATGGGATGCTTAATTTCATAAATCAAAATTCTAGCCACCAACCCTTCTGGATAACTGTGTTGAGATGAGACAAAGATGAAAAGGTTTTTTTCAGAATAATATTAACAGTGTTAATCTTATAGCAAATTTCACTTACAAGTGTGGGATAAATAACATATTCCTATGTGAGGTTTAATTTTCACTTAATGGAATATTGCTGGATGTCATTGAGAACATGATCAATGTGATGAATTTCAAATTGAAAATAATTTTTACCCATTTACTATTTTAAGAGTGAAAACAGAAATATATCATTGTTTTCAAATATAAGAGAGCAAAAACATTTCCTTTATTTGAAATTCCAAACATTTAAAGCACATCCATTCAAAAATGAGAAAGACATGTTTTTATTTACAAATTTTTAAGCTTAATTTATCTCTTCCATGCTTTCGAGAATTTCTTCATCTATTATATAAGCACAATTACCCAGGTAAATTACTGGAAGTTTAAGCTAAAATTAAATATCTGATTAAAAGTTGATGTTCATTAACTTAATAATAAGAGTTATATCAATTTTGTTAATTTAAGCTGGAAACAATGTTTTGAAGTATTTTGTCTGACAAGCTTTAAACCATTGCTTTGTAATAAGCAGTAATAATAGTTTTACAAATATTTGAATTTTAAAATGAATCAGAGAACAAAATCAAATCTCTCTGAATTGTTTTTCATTGTTATACAAATGAGTTTGTCAACTTAACAGAGCCTGAAATCATCTAATAGTAGAGTCTCTGATGAAGAGTTACACAGATCTAATTTCCCCCATGGGCATATTTCAGGGGTATTGTCTTTTATTATTAACTGATGTAGAAGGGCCAAGTTCACTGTGCACAATACCATCCCTGGCCAAATGGTCCTAAATTACATAACAATGTTAGCTAAACATGAGGTAGTGAGGGGACCAAGATATAAGATAGTAAATTACCTGATTTCTGGCCCACCGTTTTCTGATTCAATTTCTTGCTCTGACTTACTTCAATAGCGTGATCTGGAAATATAAGTCATACCAACCCCTTTTCCATCACAGCAACATAAAGAAAACTATAGAAATTATTTACTGTATTACTAATAGTTCAGCATCTAGATGCTTCCAATAGAAAACCCCATGTTTAATATTCACCTAAATGGTCACAGATGTTTAGTATCATCAGTATATCAGTAAAATGGGCTTTTCTTTAAAAAAAAAGTCTTCATCTATTATAACTGGATGTAGTCCAAATCCTACTTGTCCTAATTATAGGAACATAAAATCTCTGTGATATTAGACATCTTTAGAGCTCCCTGCTTAGAACTATAATGTCAGATCACTTTAATGATATAGACAATGCAGTAGAACACATTCTAATTGCTATGAAAATAGCAGATGGAGGCACACACTGAGGAATGCAGTGCAATATTCCTATATGCTGATGTGTTTGAATACTTGGTCCCCAGCTTGACGTGCTATTTGGGACAGCTCTATAACTCTAATAAAGTACACCCACGCTGAAGGAAGCAGATCACTGTGGCAGAGTGTGGTAGTTTCATATCCTGACCCCATTTCTCATTTATCCTCTGCTTACTCACTGATGGCATCTGACCAATCAGCCTCTCACTCCTCCTAGAACTACATCTCCATGATAGAAATATGCCCTGGATCTCTAAACAATAATAAACCCTTCCTTCCCTAAAATGGTTCTTGTCAAGTATATTGTCACATCAGTGAGAACATTCATAGAGTAAATAATCTCTAGACACTGAAAATAGCAGGAGAATACATTCTCCTAAAGCATCCAAAGAAACTCAATCTTGTCAGGACAAGCATATGGGTTAAGTATTATGTATTTTGCATTTCTAACCTCTCAAACGAGAAAAATCAGCAATATGTGTTTTCAGATACAAATTTTGTATTAATTAATGAATAATAGAAAACTAATAGAAAAATTAAATAAAAATAAATTCAGCATTTGCTTTTATACTGAAAGTCTTCAGAAGGGAGCAATTTTAACACTGTTAATTGCATTTTTGTCCTTCTCAAGGACAATTAGCAGGCTGGCACAAAAGTTTGAAAGACACAGAGTAGCAGTCAAGAATGTTTTTACATGGGCACCAGTTGTCTAAAAGATACATTTATTCTTACTCAGAGGCATTCCAGTGTTTTCTTGTCATCCTTTGGCTGACAGAAGTAGGACTAGCTGATCAATATAGGATAATCTTCCTTGATTAATGTCATATGATTGTACACTTTAATCATATTAACGAAGCATATTCAAAGGAAAATGTAGATTATCATTTGAATAGTAGAGAATTGTAATCTAGCCAAAACAAATATGTTTAAGGACCATTAACAAATTTTTAATGCAAGGGAATGAATTAATGGTGGAGTATACCATCATCATCATCATCATTATCATCATCAATTGGCTTATGACTAGATGTAATTTGAGGGATGAGGATATAGCTGCTGAAGGAAGACGACATGAAGTCTGATTCTCAGAAGCAATGTTAAAACCCTGGGTGTGGTTACATGAATACCTGCAGCTCCCCTGATGTGGAAGCATAGGTGACAGCATCACTGGGGATTAATTCCTACCAGCCTCCCTTTGGGTTCAATGAGATATCATGTCTCAAGAGATAAGACTGAATTATAAAATAGGATTATCCACATTTTACTCTGTTCTCTGTGTGAATGTTTCTATGCATGCCCAGAAACACATATGCATATATCCATCTGCTGTACATGAATATATACAAACAGATATAAACACATAAAATGAAAAATCCTCAGATTAGATATAATTTTGATTTCAAATAATTTTTCTACCTAAAGTGATTCCTTAAATGAGAGATCACGCTAATGTAGATGAGAAACAAGGGGTATAGGCCTCCATTGCCGGTGGGAGTGCAAACTTGTACAACCACAATGGAAATCAATATGGCAGTTTCTCAGGAAATTGGTAATTAGTGTATCTCAATACCACTCTTGGGCATATACCCAGAGGCAACTCTAGCCTACCACAAGGACACTTTCTTAATTATGTTCATAGCAGCTTTATTAATAATAGGTATATACAGGAAAGAACCTAAATATTCCTCAACCAAAGAATGGATGAAGAAAATGTGACACATTGACAATAGAGTATAACTTAGCTGTTAAAAATAAAATGACATGAAATTTGCAGGCAAAACATGGAACTACAAAAGGCCATACAGAGTGAACTAACTCAGATCCAGAAAGACAAATATATTCACTTATAATTGGAGATTAACTGTTAAGTAAATGGTAATCAAGCTACAATCTATATACCCAAAGATGTTAGGCAAAGAGGAGAGCTCTATGGAGGGTATATGAATCTCCATGGAAAGAGGAAACAAAATAGATTTTTTTGGAGGGAGGTTGGCTGGAGAACTGTGTGAACAGGTGTGGAAGGGATGGGAGAGAGAAAAGATGGAGGAGAAGACTCCAGGCCAAGATATCTGGAAGTGGGAAGCATTTGTCAATGATAATAGAGGCCTAGTGCAGTAAAACCTTTCTGGAATCTATAAGTGTGACCCTACTGAGGACTTTTAGTAATGAATGATATGGAGCCTAAATTGGCCATCTTTTGTAGCCATGCCAGGCTTCAAGTACTGGATTGGGTTACATTTAGTTACTGGCCTAGGAGATCCTGAAACATCATGGGCTGATGCTGGGGAAGAGTATTGCTTTAGGGAAAACTGACAGTCAGACCCCACTATAGAGGACAACAGCCACGCACCTCATTGAACATAAAGAAATGTATTTAGGTGCTTCTCAACCATTTGGTATTCCTCAGATGAGAATTCTGTTTAGTTCTGTACCCTATTTTTAATAGGGTTATTTGGTTCTCTGGAGTCTATCTTCTTGAGTTCTTTGTATATATTGGATATTAACCCTCTATTAGATGTAGGACTGGTAAAGATCTTTTCCCAATCTGTTCATTACTGTTTTGTCCTATTTACAGTGCCCTTTGCATTACAGAAGCTTTGCAATTTTATGAGGTCCCATTTGTCATTTCTTGATCTTAGAGCATAAGCCATTAGGGTTCTGTTCAGTAACTTTTCCCCTGTGTTCATGTGTTCGAGGCTCTTCCCCGCTTTCTCTTCTATTAGTTTCAGTGTGTCTGGTTTTATGTGGAGGTCCTTGATGCACTTGAACTTAAGCTTTGTATAGGGGGATACGAATGGATTGATTTTTGTTCTTCTACATGCTGAGTGCCAGTTGAACCAGCACCATAGGTTGAAAATGCTGTCTTTTTCCCAATGGATGGTTCTATTTCTTTTGTCAAAGATCAAGTGACCATAGGTGTATGAGTTCATAAGCGGAGGGCGGGGAGGAGGGGGTGGTGATAGCGAATTTCTCGATGGGAAACCTGGGAAGGGGATAACATTTAAAATGCAAATAAATAAAATATCCAATAAAAGAAAAAACAAAAAAAAAAAAGAAATTGAGCTCATCCTTACAGGGAGACTTCATCCTTAACCTCTGGTCACTTTAGTTTAAGAAAATACTTTAAAGTCTAGGGAAAGAGAAACCTAAACACCAGTGCAGCTGCAAGTGCTTCATTTTGTAGTCTGCCCAGCTTGCAAGATGTTCTAGTACAATGGTGGGGCAGAACATGTAGTCAAGTAACTTATGTATGGTTTGGCTTGAGGCTCATGGCATGACAGGGAATTCATGTCCAGTAACTGGAGACTCGGTAGTCCAGAGACTTAGGGTAGAGCCAACATTAAAAACAGTGTGTGTGTGTGTGTGTGTGTGTGTGTGTGTGATTGTAAATTGTTCATGATAGTATACAGGAGGCTCCCTCCAGCAGCAGATGGGAGCAGATGCAGGGATGCACAGCCAGACATTTTACAGAGAGTAGGTCTAAATCAGAAGTGTTCATCAGATTCAGATCCCATATCTCAGAGCTCAGGGACTACCATGGATGATTTAGAGAAAAGATTGTAGGAGTGAGAGAGTTTGGATGACACCAGGAGAACATGGCCCACTAAGTCAACTAAGCAGGGATCATGGAGAATGACATGGCAAGCACAGGGCTGTCACAGGGCTGCATATGCTATGGCTATTATTTCAGTGTTCTTGTGGGACTCCTGACAGTGGAAGAAGCTGTCTCTGACACTTTTGCATGCCCTTAGGGGTCCTTTCATCATATTGGGTTGCCTTGTTCAGCCTTACTATAGGGACTTTTAGCTTGCCTTATTGTATTTTTTTGGGGGGTGCTTTGTTGTTGTCTCTTGGAAGCTTGCTTTTTTTTTTTTCTTCAAGGAAACAGAGAGGGAGGGCCTGGGGAAGAGGAGAGGTAGAAGGTAACTGAGGGGAATGAAGGGAGAGGAAACTAAGGTGAGGATGTTTTTACATTTGAGAAGAATCTGTTTTAAATTAAAATTTAATAAATGAAAATTTCAAGGGGGCAGGGGGTGGGAACTGGGAATGGAGAGAACATTTGAAATGTAAATAAAAGAAATATCTAATAAAAAAAGTTAAAAGTGAAAATCATTTACCCTCAATTGAGGGAACAAATATGTGAATACTTATATTTATTTTGTGATGCAATGTGATAAAGCATAGATAATATTTAGAAAGATAGTTGTTTTTATAAGAGTAGTTGACATTCTGTCATTTTCATCCTTTTCTTGAAGGGACTTTATCACCCATTAGTATTTATTAGGAATAAAACTAAAAAAAAAAACTCGTTTTGTTATTTTTAGCTATAACTTTTGCTCTGGTGCACGTTTTCAGGAACTTTATCTGATTATTTCTCTCAGTGTGCACCTATTTTTACCTAGTGCAAAAGAATAACCCCAGATAAGCGAAGAGCGTTCTAACATCGTGTTTCCATTCAGCCACAGAATATGTTGGTCTAAAAGTGGGATAAGCAGTTCAGTAAGTCCCTGCTGGTTAATTCAACCTTTCATCTGAAGATTGGCTGCTACATATATCATATACAGCACCTGTGGCAGATGGTCAGCAGAGAAGCAACTGTCCCAGTCAGCAAATTTCTATATTTTCACCCCTATCCACAAGGTACAGATGGCAGTGGAAGTGACATTCACTTCAGCAAGGGCTCTGAGAACAGAGCATGGTTGACCTGAGACTTGCTATTAAAGATATGCCTGTCTTGCTTGTAAAAGAGTCAAAAGCGCTTCTTCAGGATAATAAAAACCCCGAACAAAGAATGATGTGTAGTTCAAATCTATACAAAGTCAGGAACTTCATGCATAAGATAGATTCAAATCACTATTTTCATATGTGGAGAATTTCTATGAGGGAGGGCTCAAGAAACTTTTCTTCAATAATAACTATTTCTGCCTTAAGCTAATCATATCTAAACTACGTCTCATTTATTAGTAATAATAATTAGAGATCACAGAGGATAAATCATAACATAGTCTGCTAATAATTGTTAGAATTGATCACTATCATTCAAACATCTAATAAACACCCCACCAGAAGATGCATTTCCTCTGACTCTCTATATTCAACTCACTGTTGACCATCTGCTTGGCTAACTTCATCACATGAAGACTCAGACTGCTCTGGCTTGCCATGGTGACAGACTTTGCTCTTGTTCTCCACCTGGGCTGCATCACTCATGAATGTCATCTACCTGGACATTAGTTTTATAGAACTAAAATACAAAGTCCCTAAAGTTCCTTTAGGGTTGAGCACAGATCAACACAATTCATCATATATTTTTGATCCTGTGTCATATTTTGTATGGGGCTCAGACAAAAGAAAATGTTCTCCCAAGCACCTCTCTCTTCATGAATTAGTGCTTTGGTTTCCTGGGACATTCAAAACAACTCACTGCACACTGAACAGTTTAACTGAGAAACATCTTTAGCACATTATTGGAGTTGGATATTGAACATGAGGAAGCCCATGGAATTGGGGTCTTTTGGGACATTTGCCCAGACAGTGATGATGCTTCTTAATGCTTCTACCATGCCATTGCTCTGCACCTACTTTCCAGTATCCCTCTCCTAATTTTATACTAAATAAACAGCTGCTGTGTTGCAGGAGGACCACAAAAAGCTTATTGTTAGAATTTCATCTCCAGGTATGTTTACCTTCTGAGCCTCAGAGAGCAGGTACTTCAAGATATACATATTTGAGAGACAGCCTCAGTTAATACGAATGAGATGTCACAATCACAGTAAAACAAAAAACAACAACAAAACCCAAAACCAACCAAACAAAAATTACCAAAATAGACACATTGAAAGCTAATACAGCTTACATTTTAGACAAAGATTAGTATTACTAAGTCACCCTCTCAAAAGATTTGGGGATTGTATCACAGCATTTATCTAGTGAAGAAAAAACTAATTCTATACTAGTGTTGCTGAATACTACAATTAGATTTCCTTTTAAGAAATCTCTACCCTCTTCCATGAATATCTGGTAAATGGTATATTGGTAGTTTTATGTAGATTCAAAATTGATTGTAATTTTTGTACAAAATTGTACAAAGGAATATTTGTACAACATTCTACATTTAAAGATACATTTAATATAAACCTAAGATAAATCCTAATACAAACATTACCATCCATATATCCTTGCTAGTTTTTAACTTAAAAGAACACAAGACATAATTTTTTTCCTTGTTTCTTCATTCTTTTTCTTCTTTCTTCCATGGTCCCTTCTGTTCATTTTTCTGCTTTATTCTGTCTGTGTCTTTCTCTCTATGTGTCTCTGTCTTTTTATATACCTTTTCTTCTCTACATTTTTATCCAAATCTAAAAATAAATTATAGCATACTTGTAATAATAAAGAAATAAGCACAACAAATAAAGCACTGAAAAATAGTCCCTATGAACTCATACAGCTGATAAGCACCTTTAGTACAGTGGCTTAATACAAAATTTAACTAAAAAAAAAAGAAAAAAATGAGTAGCCCTCATATTACAAACAATAAACAGGCTGAGAAAGAAATTAGGGAAATAATGCCACATATAATATAAAATATCTTAGTGTTCATGTCTTTGAAGAAAATAAAATTGACAAAGATAACAGAATATGGAAATATCTACCATAATTATGGATCAGCAGAATTAACAAAACAAAAATGGCCATCTTACCAAAAGCAATTTATAGATTCAATGCAACTCTCATCAAAATTCCAACACAATATAAACCTTGAAGAAGAATATTCAATTTCATATGAAAAAATTCTGGGTTAGCTAAAACAATCCTGTACAATAAGATAGCTTCTTGAGGTATCACTATCTCTGATTTCATGCTGTACTATGGAGCAATAGCAATAAAATCACAGAGGATTGGCACTAAAAATGGAATCAAATCCAATGCCTAGACATAAATCCACACATCTATGTATACTTGATTCTTGACAAAGAAGACAGAATTATACTAGAAAAAAATGATAAGCAAAGAGTTTCTTCAACAAATGGTGCTGATCTAACAGGATATCTTCATCTAGAAGAATACAAAGAGATCCAGATTTATCACCCTGTACAAAACTCAAGCCCAAGTGGTTCACTGTCTTCCACATAAAACTACATACATTAAATCTGATAGAAGAGAAAGTAAAAAATGATTTTGAATGTAATGGCAAAGGAGATAACTTCCTGAACAGAACATTCATAGATAAGACACTAAGATCAACAATTAATAAAGGAAAAGCTTCTCTAAGTCAAAGGACACTGTTATTAAACACACACATGATATATGTATATATTTGTGTATATATATATATATATATATATATATATATATGTTATAGAACGTCATACAATTATTTTATTATTTTCTTTGGGTCCTGGTTTCAGTATACAAATGCCATCATATGTTTAAAACTACAGCTTGGAGCGACTGTGTAAGTGGCTGTAAATATGAAACAGGGGTTTCTTTGCAGACATGCAGCTTACACAGTAGGAGAAAGGAGAAGTGGACAAAGTCTTAAGGACCTCTCCCAATTACATACTCTACTAGCCAGACTGCACATCTAGGAGTGTCTGGAACATTCACAATTGTAAAACAGGTTGGAGAATGAGTGTTCAAGCTATGAAGCTGATTTGGGTGTATGGCACAGCTATGCTTTCCAGGCACTTATGAAGTAGTAGCAGAAGAATCAGAACCTCAAAATCACTCCTTGCTACCTAGCAAGCTAATGCCAGTGTACGTCAAATGAAACCTTGTCTCAAAATCAAACAAATGAATGAATAAATATCATGAGAATGGGAAGAACATTTTAGATTCAAAATATAACAACGTGAAAATTAGAATATTTTTCCAACCTCTATGCAATAATAAATTGATACTGATGTCAATTTTTTTCATAACATATATTTGTATTCAGGAAAACTACTTAAAAAGCCTCATAAGATATGTTTTAAAATAGTGGTGTAGCCCAGATTGTAGACAGGTTGCATGTCAACTGCAAAGTTCTGGTTTTGATCTATGATTAATGACCTCTGAGCTGTATGTGGGAGATTTGTATGGTAGATGGATCCATTGAGACAGGGCTTCATAACTCTGCAAATTCACTGGTTGTGGTTTTCTGTAATAGAATGTTTGTTGTAAGGGAGATTCCCTTGATGAGAAGTGAGGACCATGCTTATCGGTAGGCAGGTATGGTTAAAACAAAGAATGCAGAAAGAGGACGTGTCTATGAAGTAAGACAAGAATTAATATATGGGAGAAACTAACTGGAGGGAGGAAAAGGAAAGTGAATAACTGAAATTATACAATCATCTCAAAAAATAGTCATAAAAATAAAATGTTTTACACATTCATAAGAAAAAAATTAACTGAATGACTAAATTTTTCAAAAATTTCAGCCAAAAATTTAAAAGAACTGTAGAAAATACTAGTTTAAACAGTGCTAAGACATTATGGGTTTTTCTTTCCTTGTTTATTGTTTCTTTTTACATATGACTGTAAAAGGGTCCAAATGAGTAATTGCTAAGCTTAAGTCTCAAGAAAATTATGTAAATATGTCCTCTATTCTTAGTATATTTGGGCTGTATAATCTCCATTGTGAGCAACTTTTCTGTTTTTGGTTCAAGAATAATGCTTTTTGAAATTTCAGATAAAGTTTTAGTATTTCTTAAACAATATTCTTCTAAAAAAAGTGTTTGTATTTGAAGGACAGGGACATGAAGGCATGTGAAATAAAACTGTTTAGATGCATACCTTAAATAGAAAAATAAATGTGCAAATATATGAGTTATATTGAAATTTTTCTGAATATACATATTTAAGCATGCAGATCTCTATGATGCATGTATGTGACCATGCGGGTATACTTGTTTATTGATTCTCTTCCAATGAATCTGCAATTATGAAAAACATACTTGAAGAGTTGTTTAAACTGTTCCTCTTGATTTTTAATGGTTTAGATTCATCGCAAGATTTGAAATATTTTCTGTTCATTTTCTGTATACTAGATATGAAAATCACAATGACAATGCCAAGAGCATCTAAGTTTGTTAGTACAATAGCAGAGTACAACTTCAGAGCACATTAAACCTTTACTTAATGGCTATAGCAATGAGAGAAAAGATAAAATAATCACATATAACGTATAATGAAATAAGATTCAACCAGTTAGAAACATTTATTTCACAAGAAATAACAGTCTCAGTGAAGGAACCTTTATGTGGCATTTTTATTTTTTATTTTTTATTGGATATTTTATTTATTTATGTTTCAAATTTTATCCCCTTTTCCAGTTTTGCCTCACTGCATGCCAAACTCCCTGTCTTGTTCCCTCTACCCCTGCTATTATGAGGGTATCCCCCTACCCATTGACACACACTCCTACCTCCCCACCCTCGAATTCGCCTACACTGGGGCTTCCTTCAAGCCTTCACAGGACCAAGGGCCTCTCCTCTCATTGATGCCTGACAAGGCTGTTCTCTGCTATATTTGCAGCTGGAGTCATTGGTCTCTCCATGTGTACATCTTGGTTGGTGGCTTAGTCCCTGGGAGCTCTGGGGGGGTCTGGTTGGTTGATATTGTTGTTCTTCCTATGGGATTGAAAACCTTTCAGCTCCTTCAGTCCTTTCTCTAACTCCTCCATTGGGGACCGTGAGCTCAGTCCAGTGTTGTCTGAGAGTATCCAACTCTGCATTTGTCAGGCTCTGGCAGAGTCTATCAGGAGACAGTTATATCAGGTTCCTTTCAGCAAGTACTTCTTGGCATCCACAATACTGTCTGGGTTTGGTGACTGTATATGGGATGGATTCCCAGATGGGACAGTCTTTGGCTGGCCTTCCCTTCAGTTTTTGCTCTAGATTTTGTCTCCATATTTGCTCCCGTGAGTATTTTGTTTCCCTTTTTAAAAAGGACTGAAGCATCCACACTTTGGTCTTCATTCTTCTTGAGCTTCATGTGGTCTATAAATTGTATCTTGGACATTTCAAGCATTTTGGCTAATATCCACTAATCAGTGAGTGCATATCATGTGTGTTCTTGTGTGACTGGGTTACTTCACTCAGGATGATATATTCTAGTTCCGTTCATTTGCCTAAAATTTCATGAATTCATTGTTTATAAAAGCTGAGTAAGCATCACATATTCTTTATCAATTTCTCTTTTGAAGAACATCTGGGCTTTTCTAGCTTCTGGCTATTATAAATAAGGCTAAAAGGAACATAGTAGAGCATGTATCCTTATTAAAAGTTAGAACATCTTATGGGTATATGCCCAGGAGTGGTACAGCTGGATCCTCAGGTAATACTATGTACAATTTTCTGAGGAATTTCTAGGCTTACTTCCAGAGTGGTTGTACCAGCTTGCAATCCCACCAACAATGGAGGAGTGCTCCTCTTTCTCTACATCCTCACCAGTACCTGCTGTACCTGATACAGCCATTCTGTAGGGTGTGAGGTAGAATCTGAGGGTAGTTTTAATTTGTATTCCCTGATGACTAAGGATGTTGAACATTTCCTCAGTTGAAAATACTTTGTTTAGCACTATACCTCATTTTTAATAGGATTATTTGATTTTCTGGGGTCTAACTTCTTGATTTCTTTGTTTAATTTGGATATTAACCCTTGTGTTAGGGTTCTCTAGAGTCACAGAACCTGTGGGCAGTCTCTATATAGTAAGGGAATTTGTTGATGACTTACATTCTGTAGTCCAACTCCCCAACAATCAATAGCAGAAGCTGTGAATGGAAGTCCAAGGATCTAGAGGTTGTTCAGTCCCACGAAGAAAGCAGGCAAAGAAGAGAGAGTGAGTATTCCTTTTTCTAATGTCTTTATATAGGTCTCCAGCAGAGGGTGAGGCCCAAATTAAAGGTGTGTGCCACCGTAACTTTAATCCCAGATGACCATGAACTCAGAGATCTCTCTCTCTTAATCTTCTGGAATTCATAACCACTAAGCTTCAAGATCTCCAAGCTAAGATCCAGGTCAGAAACTAGTATCTCTCAGCCTCCACATTAGGATCACAGGTGAGCCTTCCAATTCTGGATTGTATTTCATTTCAGATATAGTCAAGTTGATAATCAGGAATAGCTACTAGAGCCCTCTATCTGTTGTAGGATGGGTAAAGCTCTTTTCTTAATCTGTTGGTTGCTGTTTTGTCCTATTGACAGTGTCCTTTGGCTTACAGAAGCTTTGCAATTTTATGAGGTCCCATTTGTCAATTCTTGATGTTAGAGCATAAGCCAATGGTGTTCTGTTCAGGAAATTTTCCCCTTTGCCCATGTGTTCCATTCTCTTGCCTACTTTCTCTTCCATAAGTTCCAATGTTTTTATGTGTAGGTCCTTGATCCACTTGGACTTGAGCTTTGTTCAAAAAGATAAGAATAGGTAGATTTGCATTATTCTACATGCTAAACTCCAGTTGAACCAGCATCACTTGTTGAAAATGCTGTCCTTTTTCCACTGCATGGTTTTAGGTCCTTTGTCAATGATCAAGTGACCATAGGTGTGTGGGTTCATTTCTGGGTCCTCAATTCTATTCCATTGATCTTCCTGCCTGTCTCTGTACCAACATCACACAGTTTTTACCACCACTGCTCAGTAATACAACTTGAGGTAAGGGATGGTGATCCTCCCAGAAGATCTTTTATTATTGAGAATAATTTAAACTATCCTGGGTTTTTGTTACTACAAATGAATTTGAAAGTAGCTCTTTCTAAATCTATGAAGACTTGAGTTTGAACTTTGATGGAGATTGCATTGAATCTGTAAATTGCTTTTGGCAAGATGGCCATTTTTATTATATTAATTCTGCCTGTCCATGAGCATGGGAGATCTTTCCATCCTCTGAGATCTTCGATTTCGTTCTTCAGAGACTTGAAGTTCTTATCATACAAATCTTTCACTTGCTTAGTTAGAGTTACACCAAAGTTTTTTATATTATTTGTTACTATTGTGAAGGATGTCATTTCTCTAATTTCTTTCTCAGCCTGTTTATTCTTTGAGTACTGGAAAGCTTCTGATTTGTTTGAGTTAATTTTCTATCCAGCATCTTTGCTGAAGTTATTTATCAGATTTAGGAGTTCTGGTGGAATTTTTGTGGTCACTTAAATATACTGTCATATCATCTGCAAATAGTGATAGTTTGCCTTCTTCCTTTCTGATTTATAATACTTTGAACTCCTTTTGCTGTCTAACTGCTCTAGCTAGAACTTTCAAGTACTATATTGCATAGATAGGAGAGAGTGGGCAGCCTTGTCTAGTCCCTAATTTTAGTGAGATTGTTTCAACTTTTTCTCTATTTAGTCTGATGTTGCCTACTTGTTTGCTATATATTGCATTTATTATGTTTAGGTATGGGCCTTAAATTCTTGATTTTTCCAAGACTTTTATCATAAAGGAGTGTTAGATTTTGTCAAATTCTTTCTCAGCATCTACTGAAATGACCATGTGGCTTTTTTTCTTTGAATTTGTTTATGCAGTGTATTATGTTGATGGATTTCCAACTATTGAAGAATCATCCAGGCATCCCTGGGATGAAGCCTAATTGATCATGGTGAATGATCATTTTAAAGTGTTTTCCTCTTAGCACTGCTGTCATTGTGTCCCATAAGTTTTGACTTGATGTGTCTTCATTTTCATTAAATTCTAAAAAGTCTTCAGTTTCTTTCTTTACTTCTTCCTTGACCAAGTTATCATTGAGTAGAGCATTGTTCACCTTCCAGGTATATGCATGTATATGTGGATTTTCCATTGTTTTTCTTGGTATTGAAGACCAGCCTTTGTCCTTGTTTTTCTGATAGGATGCATGGGATTATTTCAGTCTTCTTGTATTAGTTAAGGCCAGTTTTATGACCAATTATGTGGTCAGTTTTGCAGAAGGTACCATGAGGTGCTGAGAAGAAGGTATATTATTTTGTTTTAGGATGAAATATTCTATAGATAAATGTTAAATCCATTTGGTTCATAATTTCTGTTAATTTCACTGTGTCTCTGTTTAGTTTCTGATTCTATTATCTGTCCATTGCTGAGAGTGGAGGGATGATGTCTCCCACTATTATTGTGTGAGGTGCAACTTGTGCTTTGAGCTTTAGTAAAGTTTCTATTATGAATGTGAGTGCCCTTGCATTTGGAGCAGAGATTTTCAGAATTGAGAGTTTATCTTGGCAAATTTTTTGCATTGATGAGCATGAAGTTGCCTTCCTTATATATTTTTTTAATAACTTTTGGTTGAAAGTCAATTTTATTCAATATTAGAATGGCTACTCCAGTTTATTTCTTGGGAACATTTGCTTAGAACATTTTTTTCCAGTACTTTACTCTGAGGTAGTGTCTATCTTTGTCACTGAGGTGGCTTTTCTCTATGTAACATAATGCCAGGTCCTATTTATATATCCAGTCTGTTAGTCTATGTCTTTTCATTGGAGTATTGAGTCCATTGATGTTAAAAGATATGAAGGAAAAGTGATTTGTGCTTCCTGTTATTTTTGTTGTTAGAGGTGGAATTATGTTTGTGTGGCTATCTTCTTTTGGTTTTGGTGAAAGAAGATTTTTTTGCCTGTTCTAGGATATAGTTTCCCTCCTCATGTTGCTGTTTTCCATCTATTATCCTTTGTAGGGCTGTATTTGTGGAAAAATATAGAGTATATTTGGTTTTCTCATGGAATATCTTGGTTTCTCCCTCTATAGTAATTGAGAGTTTTGCTGAGTATAGTAGCTTGGACTGGCATTTGAGTTCCCTTAGAGTCTGTATGACATCTTCCTAGGATCTTCTAGCTTTCATATTCTCTGGTGAGAAGTCAGGTGTAATTCTGATAGGTCTGCCTTTATATATTTCTTGACCTTTTTCCCTTACTGCTTTTAATATTGTTTGTTTGTTTAGTGCATTTGTTGTTTTTATTATTATGTGATGGGAGGGATTTCTTTTCTGGTCAAATCTATTTGGAGTTCTGTAGGTTTCTTGCATGTTCATGGGCATCTATTTCTTTAAATTTGGGAAGTTTTCTTCTACAATTTTGTTGAAGACATTTATTGGTTCTTTAAGTTAGGAATCGTCACTCTCTTCTATACCTATTATCCTTAGGTTTTATCTTCTCATTGTGTCTTGGATTTCCTTGATATTTTGTGTTAGGAGCTTTTTGCTTTTTGTATTTTCTTTGACCTGTTGTGTCATTATTTTTGGTGGTATCATTTGCACCTGAGATTCTCTCTTCTATCTCTTGTATTCTGTTGCTGATGATTGCATCTATGACTCCTGATCTCTTTCCTAGGTTTTCTAGCTCCAGGATTGTCTCACTTTGTGATTTCTTTATTGTTTCTATTTCCAATTTTAGGTACTGGATGGTTTTGTTCAATTTCTTCACCTGTTTGGTTCTGTTTCCTGTAATTCTTTTAGGTATTTTTGTGTTTCTTCTGGAGTTATTTATGTCCTTCTTAAAGTCCTCTATCATCACCATGAGAAGTGATTTTAAATTTGAATTTTGCTTTTCTGGTGTGATGGTATATCCAGAACTTGCTATCATGGGAGAACTGGGTAATAATGATGTCAAGTAACCTTGGTTTCTGTTGTCTATGTTCTTACACTTGCCTATTGCCATCTGGTTATCTCTAGTGCTACCTGCCCTCACTGTCTTTCACTGCAACCTGTCCCTCCTGTGATCCTTGTTGTGTCAGAACTCCTCAGAGTTCAACTGTCCCTGTGATCCTGTGATTCTGGGATCCTGTGATCCTGAGATCCTGGGTGTGTCAAAGCTCCTGGGTTTCAAGCTGCCTCTGGGATTCTGAGATCCGAGTTTCACCAAGCTCTGGAGATCCTGTGTTCCTCTCTAATCATGTGCATGTTAGAACTCCTAGAAGTCGAGCTTCCTCTGGGTGTTGTGGGACTGGGTACACAGCTAGTGCCCAAAGTCTGCTCAGACTGGCAGGAGACATTTTTCTTTAAAAGTAGAAAATTGTACAAACATGCAAGCCAAAACTTCTTCACCTTTGAGTTCTCTAACTAATAACTCATGCATTACAGGTAAAAATCTTACTAATCAACTTTTAAAACACATGCTACTCTTACAGGACTGTCATCATCACTGACAGTAAATTATGTTATTAAAATTTATATAATCATAATGGGCATTTACATACTATTACATGGTTTTAAAAAAGGGAGTTTAGAGGTCTGGTAGGGTTGGGTGGAGGGTAGAGACATCCTCGTGGAGACAGGGTTGTGGGGAAAAGGTTTGGGATCTGAAACAGTTGGAGGGTGGACAGGGGGAATAAAATCTGGAGTGAAAAGAAAATAAAAAAAGAAGGAGTTAATAAGGCAATCCTAATGCACTTAAAGATATTAATCAATTTTGCTTAAATAATCGCTTCATATATGTATAACTCTATGTTGCACATCTTATAGCACCAGTTTTGTTGTTGTTATTGTTGTTTTGCAGAAAAGCAGGCATAGTATATATGGGAGGGATGGAGGGAGGAAGTGGGAATGGAGGGGATAGATGATAGAGAATAGATGATAGATAGATAGATAGATAGATAGATAGATAGATAGATAGATAGATAGGTAGATAGATAGATAGAAGATAGATAGATAAGATAAGATATAGATTATGATAGATTAGATATAAATTTTCCCCAAACTTTGACTTTCTTACCTTCCCTGGAAATATTTTAACTTGTTCCGCATGTTTCTAATGTTTGAGAATTCTTTTGTCTTTTTTTTTTTTTTTTTTTTTAATTTAATTTAATTTTATTTTTTTAATTTACATTCCAAATCACTTCCCCTTTCCCGTTTCCTCCCTCCCCGAAAGTCCCATAAGCCCCCTTCCCTCCCTCTTTTCTCCGTTCAACCCCCTCTCATTACTCTGTCCTGGCGTTCCCCTACATCCAGTCTTTCCAGGACCAGGGGTCTCTCCTTCCATCTTTTTAGAAATCTATTGATATGCTGATTGTGTCTAGGGTATTCTGAGATTCTGGGTCAATATCCCCTTATCAGTGACTTCATACCATGTGTGATCTTTTGTGATTGGGTTACCTCACTAAGGATGATATTTTCAAGTTCTGACCATTTGCCTAGGAATTTCGTGAATTCATTGTTTTTAATTGCAGAGTAGTATTCCATTGTGTAAATATACCACATCTTCTGAATCCATTCCTCCGTTGAGGGACATCTGGGTTCTTTCCAGCTTCTGGCTATTATAAATAAGGCTGCTATGAATATAGTGGAGCATGTGTCCTTATTGCATGCAGGTAAAGTCTCTGGGTATATGCCCAGGAGTGGTATAGCCGGATCCTCCGGAAGTGTCATGCCCAGTTTTCTGAGGAGCCGCCAGACTGCTTTCCAGAGTGGTTGTACCAGCCTGCAATTCCACCAGCAGTGGAGGAGTGTTCCTCTTTCTCCACATCCTCGCCAACAACTGCTGTCTCCTGTGTTTTTGATCTTAGCCATCCTGACTGGTGTGAGATGGAATCTCAGGGTTGTTTTGATTTGCATTTCCCTAATGACTAAGGATGATGAACATCTCTTTAGGTGCTTCTCAGCCATTAGATATTCTTCAGGTGAGAACTCTTTGTGTAGCTCTGTACCCCATTTTTTAATAGGGTTACTTGCCTCTCTGGAGTTTAACTTCTTGAGTTCTTTGTATATCTTGGATATTAGCCCTCTGTCGGATGTAAGGTTGGTAAAGATCATTTCCCAGTTAGTTGGTTGCCGCTTTGTCTTTTTGACGGTGTCTTTTGCCTTGCAAAAACTTTGTAATTTAATGAGGTCCCATTTGTCTATTCTTGATCTTAGAGCATAAGCTATTGGAGTTCTGTTCAGGAAATTCTCCCCTGTGCCCATATGTTCAAGGTTCTTCCCTAGTTTCCCTTCTATTAGTTTCAGTGTGTCTGGTTTTATGTGGAGATCTTTGATCCACTTAGAATTGAGCTTAGTGCAAGGAGATAAGGATGGGTCAATTTGCATTCTTCTGCATGTTGACCTCCAGCTGAGCCAGCACCATTTGTTGAAAAGGCTATCTTTTTTCCACTGGATGGTTTTAGCTCCTTTGTCAAAGATCAAGTGACCATAGGAGTGTGGATTCATTTCTGGGTCTTCAATTCTGTTCCATTGATCTACATGTCTGTTACTGTACCAATACCATGCAGTTTTTAACACTATTGCTCTGTAGTACAGCTTGAGGTCCGGGATACTGATTCCCCCAGAGGTTCTTTTACTCTTGAGAATAGTTTTAGCTATTCTGGGTTTTCTGTTGTTCCAGATGAATTTTTGAATTGCTCTTTCTAACTCTATGAAGAATTGAGTTGGGATTTTGATGGGGATTGCATTGAATCTGTGTATTACTTTTGGTAAGATGCTCATTTTTACTATATTAATCCTGCCAATCCATGAGCATGGCAGATTTTTCCATCTTCCGAGGTCTTCTTCAATTTCTTTCTTCAGAGACTTGAAGTTCTTGTCATACAGATCTTTCACTTGTTTGGTTAGCGTCACGCCAAGATACTTAATATGGTTTGTGGCTATCGTAAAGGGTATTATTTCTCTTACTTCTTTCTCAGCCTGCTTATCCTTTGAGTATAGGAAGGCTTCTGACTTGCTTGAGTTGATTTTATATCCGGCCACTTTGCTGAAGTCGTTTATCAGCTGTAGGAGTTCTCTGGTGGAGTTCTTTGGGTCGCTTATGTATACTATCATATCGTCTGCAAATAGTGATAGTTTGACTTCTTCCTTTCCAATTTGTATCCCTTTGACCTCTTTTTCTTGTCTAATTGCTCTAGCTAGAACTTCAAGTACTATATTGAAAAGATATGGAGAGAGAGGGCAGCCTTGTCTAGTCCCTGATTTTAGTGGGATTGCTTCAAGTTTCTCTCCGTTTAGATTGATGCTGGCTACTGGCTTGCTGTAAATTGCTTTTACTATGTTTAGATATGGGCCTTGAATTCCTGATCTTTCCAAGACCTTTAGCATGAAAGGATGCTGAATTTTGTCAAATGCTTTCTCAGCATCTAATGAGATGACCATGTGGTTTTTTTCTTTGAGATTGTTTATGTAGTGGATTACATTGATGGATTTCCTTATATTGAACCATCCCTGCATCCCTGGGATGAAGCCTACTTGATCGTGGTGAATGATCGTTTTGATGTGTTCTTGGATTCGGTTGGCAAGAATTTTATTGAGTATTTTTGCATCGATATTCATAAGAGAGATTGGCCTGAGATTCTCTTTCTTTGTCGGATCTTTGTGTGCTTTTGGTATTAGTGTAATTGTGGCTTCATAGAACGAGTTGGGTAGTGTTCCTTCTGTTTCTATTTTGTGGAACAGTTTGAAGAGTATTGGTGTTAGGTCTTCTTTGAAGGTCTGATAGAATTCTGCACTAAAACCATCTGGACCTGTGCTTTTTTTGATTGGAAGACTTCCAATGACAACTTCTATTTCTTCAGGGGTTATAGGACGGTTTAGATGGTCTATTTGATCCTGATTTAATTTTGGTACTTGGTATCTGTCAAGGAAATTGTCCATTTCCTCAAGATTTTCTAGTTGTGTTGAATACAGGTTTTTGTAGTAGGATCTGATGATTTTTTGAATTTCCTCAGTTTCTGTTGTTATCTCTCCCTTTTCGTTTCTGATTTTATTAATTTGGATACTATCTCTGTGCCCTCTGGTTAGTCTGGCTAAGGGCTTATCTATCTTGTTGATTTTCTCAAAGAACCAACTCCTCGTTTTGTTGATTCTTTGTATGGTTTTCTTTGTTTCTACTTGATTGATTTCAGCCCTGAGTTTGATGATTTCCTGCCTTCTACTCCTCTTTGGTGTATTTGCTTCTTTTTGTTCCAGGGCTTTCAGGTGTGCCATTAAGCTGTTAGTGTATGCTGTCTCCCGTTTCTTTTTGGCGGCACTCAGGGCTATGAATTTTCCTCTTAGCACTGCTTTCATTGTGTCCCATAAGTTAGGGTATGTTGTGCCTTCATTTTCATTAACTTTCAAAAAGTCTTTGATTTCTTTCTTTATTTCCACCTTGACCAAGTTATCATTGAGTAGAGCATTGTTCAGCCTCCATGTGTACGTGGGTTTTCTTTTGTTTTTGTTGCCATTGAAGACCACCCTTATTCCATAGTGATCTGATAAGAGGCATGGGATTATTTCTATCTTCTTGTATCTGTTGAGGTCTGATTTGTGACCAATTATATGGTCAATTTTGGAGAAGGTACCATGAGGAGCTGAGAAGAAGGTGTATTCTTTAGCTCTAGGATGAAATGTTCTATATATATCAGTTAGTTCCATTTGGTCCAAGGCTTCAATTAGATTCACTGTGTCCCTGTTTAGTTTCTGCTTTCCTGAACGATCCATTTCAGAGAGTGGGGTGTTGAAGTCACCCACTATTATTGTGTGCGGTGCGATGTGTGCTTTGAGTTTTAGTAAAGTTTCTTTTACGAATGAGGGTGCCCTTGCATTTGGAGCATAGATATTCAGGATTGAGAGTTCTTGATGGTGGATTTTTCCCTTGATCAGTATGTAGTGTCCTTCTGTGTCTTTTTTGATGACTTTGGGTTGAAAATCAATTTTATCCGATATTAGGATGGCTACTCCACCTCGTTTCTTGGGGCCATTTGCTTGTAAAATTGTTTTCCAGCCTTTTACTCTGAGGTAGTGTTTGTCTTTGACACTGAGGTGCGTTTCCTGCATGCAGCAAAATGCTGGGTCCTGTTTACGTATCCAGTCTGCTAGTCTATGTCTTTTAATTGGGGAATTGAGACCATTGATATTAAGAGAGATTAAGGCATAGTGATTATTGCCATCTGCCATTCTTGACGCTATCTTTATGTTTGAGTGGTTATCTACTTTTGGGTTTGATTCAAGAAGGTTATTATCTCATTTTTTCCAGGGTGTTGTTTCTCTCCCTGTATTGGAGGTTTCCACCTATTATCCGTTGCAGGGCTGGATTTGTGGAAAGATATTGTGAAAATTTGGTTTTATCATGGAATATCTTGGTCTCTCCATCTATGGTGATTGAGAGTTTTGCTGGGTATAGTAGTCTAGGCTGGCATTTGTGCTGTCTTAGTGTCTGCATGAGATCTGCCCAGGATCTTCTGGCTTTCATAGTCTCTGGTGAGAAGTCTGATGTGATTCGGATAGGTCTTCCTTTGTATGTTACTTGGCCCTTTTCTCTTACTGCAATTAGTATTCTTTCTTTGTTTAGAACATTCGGTGTTTTGATTATTATGTGACGGGAGGTATTTCTGTTCTGGTCGAGTCTGTTTGGAGTTCTGTAGGCTTCTTGTATGTTCATCGGCATCTCTCTCTTTAAGTTAGGGAAGTTTTCCTCCATAATTTTGTTGAAGATGTTTACTGGCCCTTTAAGTTGCAAATCTTCACTCTCATCTATACCTATAATCCTTAGGTTTGGTCTTCTCATTGTGTCCTGGATTTCCTGGATGTTTTGGGTTACGCGTTTTTTGCATTTTGCATTTTCTTTGACTGTTGAGTCGATGCTTTCTATGGAATCTTCAGCACCTGAGATTCTTTCTTCCATCTCTTGTATTCTATTGTTGATGTTTGCATCTATGACTCCTGATTTCTTCCCAAGGTTTTCTATCTCCAAAGTTGTCTCCCTTTGTGATTTCTTAGTTGTTTCTACTTCCTTTTTTAGTTCCTGGATGGATTTGCTGAGATCCTTCACTTGTTTGTTTGTATTTTCCTGTGTTTCTTTAAGGTATTTTTGCATTACCTCTTTCAGGATTTCTTCCTGATGACCCACGTTCTCCTGCATTTCTCTGAGCGATTTTTGTGTTTCCTCCTCATGGGATTCCATCTGTTGATCCATCGTCTCCTGCATTTCTTTAAGCAGTTCTCGTGTTTCCTTTGTAAGGGCATCTAACCGTTGATTCATTTCTTTAAGCAATTTTTGTGTTGCCTCCTTATGGGCATCCGTCTGTTGACCCATATTCTTCTGCATTTCTTTATGCAAATTTTGTGATTCCTTTGTGAGTGCATCTACCCGTTGATTCATCTCGTTAAGCGATTTTTGTGTTGTCTCCTTGTGCGCCTCCATCTTTTGATCCATGTTCTCCCGCATTTCTCTAAGCGATTTTTGTGTTTCCTTTGTAAGGGCTTCTAACCGTTGATTCATGGTCTCCTGTAACTCTTTATGAGATTTATTTGTGTCCTTCTTGTGATCCTCTAATAGCATCATGAGAAGTGATTTTAAATCCAGATCTTGTCTTTCGGGTGTGGTGGGGTATCCAGGACTTGCTGCTGTTGGAGAGTTGGGTTCGGATGGTCCCACATTACTTTGATTACTGTTAGTAACATTCCTACGTTTGCCTTTTGCCATCTGGATACCTCTGGTGTTAGTTGGTCCTGCTGCCACTGGCTGTTGGTTGGACCTCCTGTGAGCCTGCAAAGCTATTTCTGCCCCCCCTGGATTACCAGGATTCCCCTGGCACCGATTTCTGGGGCCTGCCTGCTCCTGAGTGACTTTGGAGCCCTAATGTGCTTTGCCCCAAGTGATCTTATATTGGGGAGGCCTTGCACATCTAAAGGCTCAGCCTAGTGGATTCCTGGAGCAGAGGTCGCCAAAGGGAGGCTGGCAGGCTCCTGCCCTGTGCAGGGGTGTGTGATCTCTCCTGGGGGGGGGAGGGGGCGTCCCTCTGCCAGGCAGAAGTCCCACAGCAGATCTGGCGCGCTGGTCACTGCAGATCAGCCCAGCACCTGGGAGCAGGTTACACACAAGCTGCCTGAACCCGAAGCGATATTATGCCTGTCTGTCTCTGAGCCTGGTGGTCCCAACTACCTGGTCACTGGAGCAAAGATGGCGGAGGGCACTCTCCGTGGCGCTGCTCACCCTGTGGTCACGATGGCCCGCCGATCTGGCACCCAGACGACCACAGCGCCAACCCGCCCTCGGGCACAGAAGGAAGCCCCAACAGGCCGTGTCCCAAGTGATGTTATATCGGGGGGGAGAGCCTGGGTACCGGTCTCTCCAGCGCAGTCCGCGGGAACAGAGGTCGCGGAAGGGAAGCTGGCAGGCTCCCTCCCTGCGCGGGGTCCCTCCACCAGGCAGAAGGTCCCACCGCGGCACTGGCGCGCTGGTTACTGCAGATCAGCCCAGCACCTGGGAGCAGGTTACACACAAGCTGCCTGAAACCGAAGCGATATTATGCCTGTCTGTCTCTGAGCCTGGCGGTCCCAACTACCTGGTCACTGGAGCAAAGATGGCGGAGGGCAGTCTCCGTGGCGCCGCACACCCTGTGGTCACGATGGCCCGCCGATCTGGCACCCAGACGACCACAGCGCCGACCCGCCCTCGGGCACAGACGGAAGCCCCAACCGGCCGTGTCCCAAGTGATGTTATATCGGGGGGAGAGCCTGGGTACCGGTCTCTCCAGCGCAGTCCGCGGGAACAGAGGTCGCGGAAGGGAAGCTGGCAGGCTCCCTCCCTGCGCGGGGTCCC
This sequence comes from Tokudaia tokunoshimensis, assembly GCA_036184795.1. Taxonomy (NCBI): domain Eukaryota; kingdom Metazoa; phylum Chordata; class Mammalia; order Rodentia; family Muridae; genus Tokudaia; species Tokudaia tokunoshimensis. The sequence goes on from BTHU01000009.1 coordinate 66,307,625, forward strand.
TCCACCAGGCAGAAGGTCCCGCCGCGGAACTGGCGCGCTGGTTACTGCAGATCAGCCCAGCACCTGGGAGCAGGTTACACACAAGCTGCCTGAAACCGAAGCGATATTATGCCTGTCTGTCTCTGAGCCTGGCGGTCCCAACTACCTGGTCACTGGAGCAAAGATGGCGGAGGGCAGTCTCCGTGGCGCCGCACACCCTGTGGTCACGATGGCCCGCCGATCTGGCACCCAGACGACCACAGCGCCGACCCGCCCTCGGGCACAGACGGAAGCCCCAACCGGCCGTGTCCCAAGTGATGTTATATCGGGGGGAGAGCCTGGGTACCGGTCTCTCCAGCGCAGTCCGCGGGAACAGAGGTCGCGGAAGGGAAGCTGGCAGGCTCCCTCCCTGCGCGGGGTCCCTCCACCAGGCAGAAGGTCCCGCCGCGGAACTGGCGCGCTGGTTACTGCAGATCAGCCCAGCACCTGGGAGCAGGTTACACACAAGCTGCCTGAAACCGAAGCGATATTATGCCTGTCTGTCTCTGAGCCTGGCGGTCCCAACTACCTGGTCACTGGAGCAAAGATGGCGGAGGGCCTCTTTTGTCTTTTATGTAACTCTTCTGTACTGGCTGGTTTTGTGTCAACTAGACACAAGCTGGAGTTATCACAGAGAAAGATGATTCAGTTGAGGAAATGCCTCCATGAGATCCAGCTGTAAGGCATTTTCTCAATTAGTGAACAAGGAGGGGAGGGCCCACTCTAGGTGGCGCCATCCCTGGGCTGATAGTCCTGGGTTCTATAAGAAAACCAAGCTGAGCAAGCCAGGGGAAGCAAGCCAGTTAGAAACATCCCTCCAAGGCCTCTGCATCAGCTCCTGCTTCCTGACCTGCTTGAATTCCAGACCTGACTTCCTTTGGTGATCAACAGCCATGTGGAAAGTGTAAGCTGAATAAACCCTTTCCTCCCCAACTTGCTTCTTGGTGATGATGTTTGTGCAGGAATAGAAACCCTAACTAAGACAATTTACTTTACTGATTTTAAGTACTTCAAGAATGTTTTGTATGGGTGTAGAGAAGATAATCAAAAATGATTACAGTGACTAATGTGCTAAAAGAACACAAATCTGAAAATAATTCTAGAGAAACATGCAGAATAGTCTACAGATAACATCTGAACACTGGCAAATTCACAAGTTCTGATGGTTTACGTGAAAATCATCATTTGCTATCATATAATATTTCCTTTCCTGTAAAATAATAATGATGACTTTTAGTGCTATGCATATTTGGAATAAATACAGGGTAGAATTAAGGCTCTGTCAGTCCTCAAAGTGGACTGATTTAGACAAATTACACAAGTAGTTATCGGTATAATGGCTACTAGTAAAACATGCTATGAAGCTGAATCCAAGATCTATAATTTTGTGTTTTATAGACATAGTCATTTGCCATGGTTGGAACAATAAAGCAAGGGATATGTAATTCTTAGCATTTTAAAGGTAGAAGGGACAGGAAGTTATGGAATGCAATTGATGATGATGCAAATAAAGGACAGAAGCCAAATGTACGTATTAGACTTGAAAATGAACAAATTTAGTCTTGACCTGAAATTGAGTGGAGGATGGAGAAAGTAAAGATGGGGAGAAACTTTCTCACCTTGAAATGCCTCAGAAAAATCACAAGTATTTATACTTCAGAGCACAAATTCAATGGAGGTTTTTTGTTTGCTTGTTTTTGTTTTGTTTTGCTTTTTCAGTTTTCATCATGAGCTCATTATGCTGCTACTAGTAACACAACATTCAGCATTATATTCATGTTCTTAGTTAATTGAAAGGTAAAACCAGGGATGGCACATGGAATCAACACATTCGTGTAATTACTAAAAGAACAGAACTGGAGGGTGAGGACCACAAATCTCATCATCACTTCAATTCCTAAGACTGAGCAGACCTAGTCATCATGTTCTAGGACACAGGAATAGATTTCTCATTACAATCTGGAATTGTGTTATCATGATGAGAAAAGGAAGTACAACAGTCATTTAGAGTTATATTTTGTATAGACCCTCTCACTCACAGATACTCTTTTGTGTATACACATAAACATGTATATCTACATTACATATACATGTGCTTGTGTACCTACCTACATACAAATGCACATTATATATGCAAGTTTTTACATATATATACATTATATTTATTTCTATATTTTATTTATATTATATATTTATGTGTATTATACACATATTCATGTATATGCATATTACATATGCATGTGACTACATATACATATATATGCAAATTACATATATGTCTTACTCTTTCCCCAGCAGAAATTTCAAGGAGCCTTTATATCGATTATTTTCAATAAACCAGTGATTGTCTTTATTGTAATGTATTTTTGAAACTTTATTCTCCTAGGAACAGAATACTAACACAGAAATACTCTAATTAAACTGCTTGTCTTACAGAATAAAACTTATGGAGAAAGGCAACAAAATAAGTCTTTTATTCAGCAGAATAACAATATAATAATTAACAATCACATTTCTTTGTTTATTTTTGGGTAACAGACAATATTTTTAATAAAGCTGTAACAGCTTCATAGTAGTCTTCATGGTAAAGAATCCATAAATCCAAATGATTCATTTCTTTATTCTCCCTTAAATAGGCTCACATCCTCTTTCCTAGCAGCCTTGAATTACAGGGTTTCTCTTGGCTAGAGTTTACTGAACTTCCATATCCTTAATAATCAGACTAGAATTTTCAATTGGTAATTCTCTTACCATGTTGCAGTGAACCTGTTTGGGGTAATTAGCGACCCTTAACATTGTTCTCTCTGTACCAGAAAAGTACACAGAAATAAGGGGAGCTTTTATTTAGTGAAATAGCAAGAACTATAACAGTGCTTATCAACAACATTCTCTATCCTGCACCTCATTTGCCTTATTATGATGAACATCCAAATTCTTAGAATAAATGTAATGCATTAGTTTGTGGATACATTCTAAGACTGAAGTTTGAAAGGATTTTTCATGCAAATTTAAAGTATCAATATATTTCAATTTTGCTTATAATGAATTATTCTAAAGTAAATGAAAAGCGAAACATTATCAAAATCAATTTAGTCAACTAATCAACTAGAATCTCCTTTGAAGAATAATGTTGCCTGCACAGGTGAAATGTTTGATCATTTTTTCCTCTTGCGAACACATAACTCTTTCCTGTTTCCTCAGGCAGTCATCTAAAACAAACAACACTTTCAAAGTATAAGTTTGGTTGCAATACATCAAAATAAATATGTTTATTTGAAATTCTGCATTTGCTACATAAACAAGAGGAAGAAACATCCAAGTACATTACTGTGAAATATGAGACACTGGCATTATTAACTCGATGCTATACTGTGACCAATTATAATACTTCTCCATGGAACAATAAAGTACCTAATATGCACTTTCAAGTATGAGTAAAAATGAGCACCTTTTGATTTAAACAAACCTTAGCACAATGTATTTAATTTAATTGGTGCGTTTTAAACAGGATGTTGCAAATGTTCAGAATACCATGTGGTTAGTTCATTACCACAGGTCTGTGGTTCTTAATTATCCATATGAAGGCCAAATGAATCAGTAGTCAAATGGGGGCAATTATCACATTTACAGAAGAACATGACTCTCTGGATGGAGGTTTTTGCAAGCCTCATTTGCTGTTACAAAGTCGGCAGTAGCGCATTTCAATACAGATGAGAATTGAATGGTGCAATATCAGCCAAATGCCATCAGCTTGGGGAGGGGGAGGGGTGGGGAGGGTGGAGACAATATGGTGCAGAGTCATGCAATCTCTCTGAAGCTTACTTTGATCGATTTCTATTTGTATACAGCACAGATTTTGAAATAAAAAGAAAATAATTTTATTTCAGAAAGCTTACTATAGGGGAAGGAAACTCTTGGTGCCATACATTCCATGAAGATCCATCATTCCATTGTTATACAGGGCAGGAAGGAAGGAGGTCTGAGGAGGACTGCCAGCTGTAAATTGCTTTCTTTCTTGCCTGGCTATGGAAAATATATAGATACTGGGAAGATTGCTCTGTTGGAGCAGCTATAAAACTGTGGCCTGCCTGTCCCAAATACCCAGCTGAATAAACTATCTGCAAATTGGAAAATGTGCACATGGTAAGAAAATACAAGACAAATATATAGTCTCTTCCTCTTATAATTATGCTTTTCTATTAATCAAGAGTAATGATTTTTGAGCAGCAGTATTTCAGGAGCAGTTACAGTGATTAGAAAGATAATTGATTAGAAATATAATATTGATGTCCTAGATGCCCACAAACTTATGAGTCAGTATATTGAGCACCTAATTATAGGCAATGAATTTTTTTTCTCTGATATATTTCTCAGCACTGTATAGGATTATAAAAGTAAATAAAAAGTCTATGGATAGCTACATGATTCACATTTTAATTGAATGCTTCTTTTCATAATAAATAGATAATTTTTGGAAGTAAACACTAAAGTATTTAGGATCATCTTATAATGCTTAAAGAGTGTAAATTGTTTCAGCACAATGATTATCTTTTCAGTATGGATTTCCTTGTTTGTCAAAAATGCATCAATCATGTCATTCATATATTCATACACATGCACATATGTATATATGCATATATATTAATACATATATATATGTGTACAATTAAAGGAAAAGAAGCCATATATTTGAAAAAGAACAAGACATATAGCTTCCTAGGAGGATTTAGAGGAAGAAAAGGGAAACAGGAAAAGATGTAGTCATAAAATATTTTTTTAATATTTAATAATATTTAATATTTTTAATAGTATTTTAAAATGGTGCATTGACTAACTATGAGCATAAAACTCTTATACAGTGCACACACACACACACACATTTACATTTTATGCTCTTTGCTCTGTTCTTTGATCTGTCTACTCAATTTCTAACACTTCTTCTGGGTTGTATAATTAAAGAAAGCATTTGTTTGATTGAGGTTTTCTTTATAAACAAACATGAGATCTGGTGTAAAGTCATCTTTGCTATTCTGAAGCTCCTTTTCCTTATCTTCATTTTTCCTTTTCTTTCCTCAATAGGTTCGCTACACTTTTCAGTTTAATGTTGAAAAGAAATTACTAAAGAGACGTCTGTCATTTTAAAGGGGACACATTAGGTTTTCTGCTTCTTCATTTGTTACTATTTTGATGATGTTCATATATATATATATATATATATATATATATATATATATATATATATTAAGCTCAAGATATTCTTCATCAAATTGTAGAAGTTCCCCTCTAATTTTAGAATTAAAAAATCTGTGACAGTATTTATTCTGATGTGTTGGTTCTTATCAAATATCTTTCTCTTACTATTGACACAACACTATGATTTTACTTTTAGCCTGATTTAAATGAGCTGCACACTGCTAGAATAAGTGCCAGTTATTTTCTGTGTACAAGCCTGTATGTAAATTTGTGGATTTAGTTTTCTAAAATGTTGAAAGTATTTGCATATGTAAAATTTCTGGGGAAAAATCTTTATTTTATTTGGATGTTAGAGTATCACTGGCTTCAGGAATGGTGACTGGTATAATTTATGATACAACCTTTTACAGTACTGATCACTGAAATCACCTGAAATTGGTTATTTTTAATGGAAAGTTATTAAATATTGAATAAAATATTTAAAATATAATAGATAGACTTCAAATTAATACTGTTGTATTCATAATATTAAAAATACTACTCTTTGAGGATTTTAATGAATTTTTATGTTATCTTTCAAAGTCCAATGCCTAAATGTTATTAAGAAAGAATAAGATGTTTTAGAAACTTGCAGTGTTTTATGGCTATCTATTAATTCATCATTTAGTGAAGCTGGTGATAAATATGCAATTGTGATACCATCACTTATTTATTATAGAGAAGAAATCAGAAGTTCTATGTCATGTGTGAAAATCTCATCTTAAAGAGCATGAAAAGAAAATGAAGGACAAACATTCTGTACTATCTAGTTAAAATTGGAGTTCAGCTTGTTTTGAAAATTATGATAAATAAAAAATGGGAGATATATACATATATGTATATATGTGTATATGTATACTAATATATAGTATATATTAGCATAGTACAGCCTACTCATTTTTCTTGTTGGATGTTAAACTGAATTTATTATAATCTCAATGTGTACAATTGGTAATAATACTACCATAAATAATATTTAATTATTCTAATTATTCTTACATAAATTTTCAATCACCACTAACTATACTAATCAAGCTATGAATTATTACAAGAAAGCTTAAATTATAGAAACAATATCACAGAATTGCATATTATTAAAAGACTCTGGGACTAGCAAGAGAATCAGCAAATAAAGGTATTTACTGGCAGGCCTGACAATTAGAGTTCAATTCCTAGAGCGTACATAACTGAAGGAGAGAAATGACTGTTAATGTTTGTCCTCTGACTGTGGTATGTGGATGTCCTCATGGACACTTGCACTCTTGTGTGTACACACTATTGAAAATAAATAACTACTCCACTGGGGACCCCGTGCTCAGTCCAATGGTTGGCTCTGAGCATCTGTCTCTGTATTTGTCAGGCTCCGGAGAAAGGACTGAAGGAGCTGAATGGCTTTGTAAATACCATAATAAGAACAGTAATATCAACCAACCAGACCACCCCCCAGAGCTCCTGGGAATTATTATGCTTCATTGTATGTAAAGCATTTAAGTCATCTTTAAGCTTACAGTAGTTTCTTTCTTTCTTCCTTTCTTTCTTCCTTTCTTTCTTTCTTTCTTTCTTTCTTTCTTTCTTTCTTTCTTTCTTTCTTTCTTTCTTTCTTTCTTTCTTTTTTTTTTTTCGAGATAGGCTTTCTCTGTATAGCCCTAGCTGTCCTGGAAATCACTCTATAGACCAGGTTGGCTGTGAACTCAGAAATCTGTCTTCCTCTGCTTCCCAAGTGCTGGGATTACAGGCATGCGCCACCAATGCCCAGCAATAATTTCTAATGTTGACTCTTCTCCAGCCAATAGCAGTGCATATTTCTGGGATTTGCTTTGTTTTCATAACATGCTATTTCTCACAGTCTTAATTGGCATTGTTCTGTCTGAAATAGCCTCACATTTAATTCACTTTTGCATATATTGATGCCTTTTTACTTTCAGAGATTACCATTACAATAAATGTTTAATTCAGCCCTATGGTTGAAGCATTCTAGTACATGAGGTAGTGAGGGCACAAACAAATGGGCGACATCGTTTTTGGAATACGAAAATTCTGTTCTTCTATCTCAGTCTTATGTGAATTTACATCTATTAATTTGATCCCTTAACTATATCTCTCTAGTTCCAAAAGACGCTCCGCTTTTTATTTTATTTTATTCTAGTCTTTAATATACAGCAAAATCATTTTCGCCTTAAACCATTTTTGGAGTTCTGTTCACTTTCCTTTTGAGACAGAAAATTTGCTATTCCCAAAGGTATCTGCTTCTTATGACAACTTTTGAGGAGTGGAATAATTTTTCTGCAGTAACTTCTCTGACTCAAAAGCCTAGAGGAAGACTTCTTCTCAATCTTCCACGTTCATACTTTTAGAATAATAGAAACCTCTCTTCTTTAAAATTAAACCTACCTTATATGCTTAGGATATAATACAATAAATGTCTCTATTTCTTGGAAAGTTTTCTTTCTTTTTCCTTTTATGTAAAATAGATATGTTTTATTTAATATACCTTGATTGGTATTTTACCTCTCTCTACTTTTTCTAGTTCCTCCCCACCTCTTCTCCTGTCCAGATCCACTCCATTTATACTTCACTTTAGAAAACAGGCAGACATACTCAGACATTTTTTGGGGGGGCTGGGGGGTGGGTTCAAGACAGGGTTTCTCTGAATAGCCCTAGCTGTCCTGGAAATAACTCTGTAGACCAGGCTGGCCTCAAACTCAGAAATCTGCCTGCTTCTGCCTCCCATGTGCTGGAATTAAAGGCATGTGCCACCACTGCCTGGCCGCAGACAGACTTCTAAAGGATAACAATAAAATGCATGGAACTATAACAAGAAAGGAGGAAGTCTATCACATCAGAATTAGACAGAGCAACCAACCAAACAACAACAAACAAACAGAAGATAAAGAACCAAGCAAAAGCAGAACCTACCCATTCACACAGACTGGAATCCCTGAAAGACACTAAATCAGAAAACATAATATATATCCATAATATATGTACAGATCTCTGCCAGACTTTTAGATGCTGCCTCCAAGTCAGTGAGATTAGATGAGCTTTTTCATGCTGATTTAGTTGGCATTGATTTCTTTATGTTCTCCAATCCCCTCTAGCTCTTGCACTCTTCATGCCTCCTCCTCTTCTGCAAGGCTACCTGAGCATAGAGAAAAACGATTTGATGCTGACATCCCGTTTTGTTGTTCTTGCTGTTTTTATTAATTTCCTTATTCACATTACAACCCAATATGCCCGTCATGAATTTTGAAGGCAAATGGATAGAACTAGAAAAGTTCGAGCAGGAGGTAACCTGGATATCCTTGTTTTAGGACTGAGTGTTCCAAGGACTCGAACTCTCTACATCATATCTGGCTGTGGGTCTTTGTATTTGTTCTAATCTTTTGTAGAAGGATGCTTCTCAGACGATGGCTCAGCAAAGCATTCCTCTATCAGTTCAGGCATCATTTTATTGCTTATTCATTTTTGCTTTATTTTTTTTTATTTATTCAATTTTCATCTTGCAAATGCCCTCTCGCCACTCCCTCCCACACTTCTTCTCCCATTCTCCATCCCATTGTCCTCTGATCTGGTGCTCTGACCTCCTGGTATCTTACCATCCTAGAACATCAAATCTTTGCAGGGTTAGGGGCATTCTCTCCCAGTGAGGCCAGGCAAGGCAGCACATCTAGAAGACTATATCCGACAGACAGGCAACAGATTTTGGGATCCCGCTCCAGTTGTTCAGGATTCACATAAGGATCAAGCTGCACATCTGCTACATATGTGCAGGGAGGTCTAGGTCCAGCCCATGTATGCTCACGGCTTACTGGTTCAACTCTGAGAGCCCCAAGTTTCCAGGGTACTTGAATCTTGGACATCCTATGGAGTTCCTATCCCTTTCAGGACTCACAGTCCTTCCCTCTACTCTTCTATAAGATTCCCTAAGCTCCATCCACTGTTGGACTGTGGGTGTCTGCATCCCTCTGTGTCAGCTGATGAGTTGGAGGAGCCTCTCAGAGAACAGCCACGCTAGACTCCTGTCTGCAAGCATAACAAATCATTAATAGGGTCAGAGATTGATGCTTACCAATGGGATGGTTCTCGAGTTGGGCTGGTTATTGGTTCGTCATTCACTCAGTCTCTGCATCATCCACTGTCCCTGCCTTTCTTTAAATAGGACAAGATTTTGTTTGAAAGTTTTGTGGGTGGGTTGGCCAACAACTCATTGAATATCATATACTTGGCACCAGAGTTACTTACTTTATAGTCTGTATTAATTGAGAGTGGAATTATCCTCTCTCATTTTAGAGTAACTTTTTACATTCTCTTTTTCTCTTTGTCTGTCTGCATGTGTCTGTCTGCTTTCTCTCTCTCTCTCTCTCTCTCTCTCTCTCTCTCTCTCTCTCTCTCTCTCTCTCTCTCTTTCCCCCTCCTCTCTGTCTCTGTCTTTCACAGTCTGTCTTTCTCTGTCTTTTGACTCTGTCAATCTCTGTCTCTCTCTCTCTCTGCTTTTGTGTGTGTGTGTGTGTGTGTGTGTGTGTGTGTGTGTTGTGTTGGGTGTGTTAGGAAACTTTTATAGTAGTAGGTTTCTGTATGGCATTTTCCACAGATATTAAGTCAGGTTCCCTTGTATTGCATCCTCTACCACAGAAAGCATATCCTTAATATTTTCTCTCCACCATCTATGATCCCTTACGTTTACTCATATCCTGGCTTTGATAGGAATGCCTACTTAAATTCATGTATCTAACAGTTTTTTTTTTTATTTTCTATATTTTTTATTTACATTCCCCTTTCCCCCTTTCCCATTTCCTCTCTCCCTGAAAGCCCCATAAGCCCTCTTCCCTCCCCCTGTTCCCCATTCAACCCCCTCTTGCTTCTCTGTCCTGGTATTCCCCTACATCCAGTCTTTCCAGGACCAGAGGTCTCTCCTTCCATCTTCTTGGAAATCTATTGATATGTGAATTGTGTCTTGGACATTCCAAGATTCTGGGTTAATATCCCATTATCAGTGACTGCATACCATGTGTGTTCTTTTGTTGTTGTTGCTTTTTTTGTTTGTTTTTGTTTCTGTTTTGTATTTTGGTTTTTCAAGACACGGCTTCTCTGGATAGCCCTGGCTCTCCTGGAACTTACTCTGTAGACCAGGATGGCCTTGAACTCAGAAATCCACCTGCCTCTGCCTCCCAAGTGCTGGGATTAAAGGCGTGTGCCACCACTGCCCATGTGTGTTCTTTTGTGATTGGGTTACCTCACTAAGGATGATATTTTCCAGTTCTGACCATTTGCTTAAGAATTTCGTGAATTCATTGTTTTTAATTGCACAGTAGTATTCCATTGTGTAAATATACCACATCTTCTGAATCCATTCCTCCGTTGAGGGACATCTGGGTTCTTTCCAGCTTCTGGCTATTATAAATAAGGCTGCTATGAACATAGTGGAGCATGTGTCCTTATTGCATGTAGGGGAAGCCCAGGAGTGGTATAACAGGATCCTCCGGGAGTGTCTTGCCCAGTTTTCTGAGGAACCGCCAGACTGCTTTCCAGAGTAGTTGTACCAGCTTGCAATCCCATCAGCCGTGGAGGAGTGTTCCTCTTTCTCCACATCCTTGCCAACAACTGCTGTCTCCTGTGTTTTTGATCTTAGCCATTCTGACTGGTGTGAGGTAGAATCTCAGGGTTGTTTTGATTTGCATTTCCCTAATGACTAAGGATGTTGAACATTTATTTAGGTGCTTCTCAGCCATTAGATATTCTTCAGGTGAGAACTCTTTGTTTAGCTGTGTACCCCATTTTATTTTCAGTTATTAATGTCATTTTTTTCTTCAAAATTTCCATAACAATGAAAAAAGGAATGTAATAATTCATACACACTATATAGCAAGTATAGGAGTTAGAAGTTTCCAAATTGTGCAATGTATGCTATAGATGATATTTCAAATTAGTTTACAAATTTAATGCATTCCTTACACAAATTTCTCCTCTTTTGTTGAAACTGAAATATTAATTCTAAAATTTTCTTAGAAACAGAGTTAAAATATACCAAGGTAATTTTGATGAACAAAGCTGAACGATTATTTTGCTGAATATCAAAACTTATATAAAAGCAATGATAATCCAAATACTGGACTTCTGGACTAAATCCCAACTAACAGAACAGAACAAACTGTAGAAATAGTTGTGCAATACATAATTTATGAGAAAAAAAATACCTGAAGATTACTGGAATTGTCCTTTTCATCAACAGGTTACTTTAGTTGTATGTCTACATGAAAACATAAAACTTGAAAGATAAAGAATAATCTTTTTTTTTCTAAGTTTTTTTATTTACATTCCAAATCATTTCCCCTTTCCCATTTCCTCCCTCCCCGAAAGTCCTTATTTATAATAGCCAGAAGCTGGAAAGAACCCAGATGTCCCTCTACGGAGGAATGGATTCAGAAGATGTGGTATATTTACACAATGGAATACTACTCTGCAATTAAAAACAATGAATTCACGAAATTCTTAAGCAAATGGTCAGAACTGGAAAATATCATCCTTAGTGAGGTAACCCAATCACAAAAGAGCACACATGGTGTGCAGTCAGTGATAAGGCGATATTAACCCAGAATCTCAGAATACCCTAGACACAATTCGCATATCAATAGATTTCCAAGAAGATGGAAGGAGAGACCCCTGGTCCTGGAAAGACTGGATGTAGGGGAATGCCAGGACAGAGAAACAAGCAAGAGGGGGTTGAATGGGGAAAAGAGGGAGGGAAGGGAGCTTATGTACCCCATTTTTAATAGGGTATTTGGCTCTCTGGGGTCTAACTTCTTGAGTTCTTTGTATATATTGGATATTAGCCCTCTGTCGGATGTAGGGTATGTAAAGATCTTTTCCCAGTTTGTTGGCTGCCACTTTGTCCTTTTGACAGTGTCCTTTGCCTTACAAAAACTTTGTAATTTTATGAGGTCCCATTTGTCAATTCTTGATCTTAGAGCATAAGCTATTGGTTTTGTGTTCAGGAAATTTTCCCCTGTGCCCAGCACCACTTTTCAACAAATGGTGCTGGTTCAACTGGAGGTCAACATACAGAAGAATGCAAATCAATCCATTCTAACAGTTATATCCAAAATTCATAACTGAGAAAGAACATGTGGAATTTTCTTTCTGGCTCTGGGATACTTCACTAAGAATGATTATTTCCAATCCCATCTATTTCCCTGCAGATCTCATTTTTATAGCTGAATAATATTCCATTTTGTACCTCATTTTCATTATCTATTTATCATTTGATGGAGATTTAGACTATTTCCATTTCTCTGGTTATTGTCAATTTATACCCAATTGATACTAAAAGAGCAGTATCTTCAGGACTATACTGCTTTCAGAAGCTAGAAGCAACAAGGCATAGAACAGATTCCCTTCATATTTTAAAATAAAGACTCACCTTCAAGAACTTACTGATTACAGACTCCAGTCTCTAAAATTAGAAGTTATTCATTTTGTTGTTTAAACCACGAGCTTGTTTTAATTTTTTGTAATACCCTACAATGGAAGTTATATTATAGAAATATTGTAACAACAGCTTGACCTCACTAAATTAAAAATATGTTCACCCCATTTCTAATTCATGTAAATAATAATATCATTAAAACAAACTTCCTTATAGCACAAAGCTATGAACATTTTAGGATGGGTTATCAGACTTTTGACTTTGGTTTGTGTGAATTTTCAGTTGGATATAAATCACAAAAAATAAGTGAAGCATTGGAACTTAAAACTTTGTCCTAAGCAAAGCTTCTACTGGATATAAATCAGAAAAAGTAAAATGTTGAAACTTAAAACTTCACTGTGAATGAACATGACAAAGCAAGGCATAATTTGGAAGATGCTTGCCAACTACAGAGCTTATAAAAGATTTGCATACAGAATATGGCGAAATGGGCACATAAATACAGCATATATAACCAAGGAAATGAACAACAAAACTAAATCCACATGAGTTCTACCACCTATCAAGCAAACTCAGATTAAACAAAATAGCAGCTTCAAGGAAAAACAAAGAATAAGGATACCAAAACGAGTTGAAATATGTATGTGGGGCCTATAGCTATAAACAACTAATCTGTGAGAAGAAGGAGGCCATATGGCTAAAGTCTGAGGAGATAGAAGAGACCACCTGCCCTGAATGCAACAGATACAGAACAGGTGTGTAATTCTCAGTAGTTATTTAGCAGAATCTTACTTAAAAATAAAAACCCCAACAGAGGTAATACTTGACCAAAGTATAACACATGTATATTGTTTAGGAATGCATTTTTTTCTTATGGAGAATAAGATTCAAAGCAAAATTAAATAAGCCAGATCTAAAATGAAGGTCAGAAAATTCTGTGCTGAGTATGATCTTGAAAAAGCCTATAAGAGCAAGAGCATGAAATATATAAATTTAAGTAAACTAATACATTTCTTGGAAAATACTTTTTTCCCAAGAATTGATATCAACCTTTACTTTTCATTTTGGTTCTTCTGTTAAAAGCAAAACAAAAACAACAACAACAACAACAGCAACAAAATATCTCTCACATATTTGATAAACAGGTATCCCATAACATATATGGGATTTAAAATATGTAGCAACTGACTTCACAAGCCTTTCCAGATATGTAAACTGTAACCTTAAAATAACTGATAGGTGTGGTTTTTTGAAAAAGCTAAAAATTCCCTAGACACTTCATTAGCATGATGTTATAAGCAATCTACAACTTGATCTTAAATTACATTAACGAATGTTAATTTTTGGAATAAATTAAAATTGAGTTTTTATGAATGCTGAAATATAATTTCTGCATTAGGTCTAAATTGCTTTATTTTTAATAACAATTATTTTTCCTTTTTCACTGTTACAATGATCCTATTGTGTCATAATAATTTTACATTCATAAATGCACTTAAAATATATGTTAAAAGTTTCTTAGAGGAAATTATAGTCAATACCATGAATTACAAGTATAATATATAATAATATCTTAGGTAATCATAAATTTAATTACAATAAATTGTTGGCTTAAGTTGACAGACCCTTCTAGAATAAGGTAACCTACAGTGTAACAACAGCTAAATATAATATGTGAATTTGCAAGATAAAGATGTGATGAATTTGCCTACTATGGAGAAGTCCTACCTGCCTCGACCTCCTGAGTGCTATAGCTAAAGGTTTGTGAAATTATGCCCAGCTATCACTGGTTTCTCAAAGGTCACAATGTTCATGCAATGCACTTCCAATTCTTTCAAGTTTACCGTTTTAATGAGACTCCAGTCTAATAATGATCTGTCCAGAATTTTTCCATTTCAAATAATGCTAAGATTTTTGTCATACTCTTGTTTTCTATATCAAATTTGGAAAATCTTATTTGTTCTTGATCAATTGATCATCTCTTAAGCTGTTGTTTCAGGAAATCATATTTTTATGTGGCACAATCATTAGGTGTGTATGTTACTTTCAGATATATCTTGCTATTGACTAAATGCAACACAATACAACTATGTGGGTATTGTGATGTTTAACCTCACTTGAAGGTTTTTAATAAAACCTTTATGGAATTTGTATTTGTTTGTAAATGTTTTACAAAATTAATGAATTATGGGGAAGGTTATTTTTCTTTTTTACCAGATATTTTATTTATTTACATATCAAATGTTATCCCCCATCCTGGTTTTTCCTCCGCAAACCTCCTATCCCATTCCCCCTCCCCCTGCTTCTATGAGAGTGCTTCTCCACCCACCCACTCACTCCCTCCTCACTGCCTTGGCATTCACCTATACTGGGGAATCAAATCTTCACAGGACCAAGGGCCTCTCCTACCTTCGATGCCCAACAAGGCCATCCTCAGCTACATATACAGCTGGAGCCACAGGTGTACTCTTTGGTTAGTGGTTTAGTCCCTGGGAGCTCTGGATGTCTGATTGGTTGATGTTGTTGTTCTTCCTATGAGGTTGCAAACCCCTACAGCTCCTTCAGTCCTTTCCCTAACTCTTTTATTGGGGTCCCCGTGCTCAGTCTAACTTACGTTGAAATATTTGTGGCAAAATATTAACATTCAGAACTATAGCATAGTAAATATTAGAAGATTATAACTTAAAAATAACCAAATATTGAAAATTATTGAAGTATGCTGGAAATTATAAACAGCCATCATATTAACTTTTCAAACTTTAGAACATTCTCATACAAAAAAAGTCTTAGAAATTCTCTCCCAATAATCTATTCAGAATTGGCTGTCTTATTCCTGTGAATATTGTTTACACTTTATAACCAGAAAATCCAATATTTTATTAAAAGTTTTGTAGTTTGATATTTCATATTGAAGTTAAATGCATATCTTCACATTTACAAATGTGCCTTTTCAATTTTCTGAAGTTCCATTACTAATATACATAAATATTCATATTATAACTTTTACCAAATATTCTTTGTTTGTCCACTGGAATATGAGCTTTGACAGTAAGTGGACATGATCATAAATTTATTAACACACATACATTTTAATCACACTACACTTCTTTATAATATTTTCAATAGGAAATAAAAAGTCTAATAATGAAACTAGGTAGGTAAAAGATTGGGTAAAAGAATGATATTTTAGAGTCTTCAAACTAAAATATATTTCTGCTGAAGCAGGTTGTGAAATCTATGAGTCATGCTTCTGTTTTTCTGAAATGTTATACAAATTGAAGGAAAGAAAAGAAGAAGCTATTTCCCACTGCAAAGTCATTATTGATACAATGACATCTGAACTTTCCATGAGAGAAAAGGAGATTGATACAGCATTGGCAGGCCAATTATTCATCTTAAATTCAGAATTGTTTTCTTGCAAATTTCCAAAGAACCAAATAATATGGTATCTAAAATATTGATGATGAACATGTTTGTTGCATAGAGAGCAATATCGTACATATTAAAAAGTAACATGGGGGAGGAGCTGTAGATAATTAAGTATGCTCTAAACATGTATCATTGGATTTGTAACATCAATGATTATAAGAAAATACTTATGCTTTATATTTTGAGCAGCAAGCTTTTTCAAATGTGAAGTTTTTATAAATAGAGAATTTTTCATAGTTCCAATGGTTATAAATTTAACATATATATATATATATATATATATATATATATTTGTGAATATGTGTGCATTAGATGTATAAAAGTTCATAGGGAAAAAAAACAGTTTTCAATGAACCTTCTTCAAGGCTGATAGCTGATTAGAAGTTATCTTAGATAATGTCTGTCCTCATGATAGCCACTCTCAAATCACCCCAGTGTGTGGCCTAGCATCCATGTAACTAACTGGTGAAATCTTTTAAGATTTATTTACACACAACTTTTTTCAACAAAGCAGCAGGCTAAGAATGATATCAAATGATATCTGAAGCCTATATTGTAGACTTCTATATTGTGCTGCAGCCTGTATACCTGAGCTTTTTAGCTATGTGTCTGAAAACTATGTTTATTTATGGCATTATTTTATTAGCACATAATTTCTATGAACCTGTGAAATAGATCCAAATCTGTGTTCTTGGGCTATAGCCACTGATGTTTGCTTCCAGAATAAGCTACCCTTTGAGGTGAGAATTGTGTTTTCCTATTGAAAACATAGGAATGTTTTGCTTGGCTTCAATGTGTTGATTGTCAATCTGTATTGTATGTAGATGCATTTGTGTTTTTCATTACTATTTTATTATTATTTTCTTATGTTTCAACATAAGAAATATGTATTCATTTAATGTATATCTGATAAGGATTTTAAGAGACAATATTGCTTATGAGGTCTACTTGAGCTTTTCACAAGCAATCTGAAGGTTAGCAACAGTGGGACCACTGTAGCTCAGTGATAAAGAGTGCCCCTACCAAGAGAGAGACAGAGCCTCATACACACATCATGAACAAAATAAACAAGAACACATAAAGATATTGACAGCTTTAAATAGCCAGTCCATCTTTAGTTTTGCTAAACAGGATTCCTATTAAGTTCTAAAAATAAAACCAACTATGTTTAACCATAGACCTGAAGCCATGAGGGAATTGATTGCTTTTCTTTGAGTTTCCGTGATGATTTAGAAGTTATTTGAAAGGGCGATTACACAGAGGAAAAGGATGGATCACTGAAATAACAGAGAAATTTGCTAGGAAGGAACATTTATAATGAGGAAGACTACTACCTCATATGTGCATTTGAGGGTCTTTCTTTTGGCTTCCTAATGATCTCCATGACTGGGAAAGAGAGGAGCAGAGCACAGAAAAGGCTTTCTCTATTTTAGAATTTTTTCAGAATATTTTGGAACTCTGAATGCAAGGTATTCACATAAAATACTATTTATACTTTAAAACAGCTAAGAAAATGGTGCATTTGGAGTCAAATATTAAAGAAAATGTCCTAAGTGTATAGGCAGACATTATTGTGAATGGCATATGCGTCCTTGAAAAAGGTTGTATAAGTGAAATAGTCTCTAGATATCTGTTATATCCATTTTATATATGATGTTATCTTATTTTGATGATTCTCTGTTTGCTTTTTTTCTAGAAAACATGCTCATTAGAAAAGGACTGAGTATTGAATCAACCAAAATTACTAATTTGGAGTTAATCTGTTCCCTTAAGTCCAATAACCAAATATTTAGTGAAATTCTATGCTACAGTGTTTGCTTGTATATGTTTTAGGATTGTAGTATTTTCTTGGTTTGTTGTTCCCTTGATTAGAATGAAGTTACCTTATTCTCTCTTGGATTAATTTACTTTCAAGTTAATTGAACTAACCTGTGTCTTTTGATTGAGGACTTGAGATCATTAATATTTAAAGGTGCGTTTTAATGTCAATCAATTTCTTCTTTTTGTTGTTGTTGTTTGCTATTTGTGATCTCAGTACTCTTCTTACTTTTAGTACTTATACCTGAATGTGTTTCCCTTTTGTAATCTGTTGGCCATACTATTCCTCTCTTCATTCTAAAACATTGCCACCACAATTCTCTGAAGAACTGAGAGTGAGTGCCAGTGACCAGTGCTGGAGAGTTCTTGAACCTGAGGAGAGCTGTGTGGTGTTGGTGAAAGTGAAGACAATGACCACCTATGAACTTTCAAGCAAGTGGCCCAGAATAGCTCTAGCCACCCTTATTTATACAATCACAATCCTATCCATCTGAGCAGTGACATTACATCATTGGTTATTTTATTAAAAGAAATTGTAACATCAGCATTATAAAAAACCCTAATATTACAAAAAACAAGACAAACAAACAAACAAAAAAAGCAATACTTCCCCTTATTCCTTCCTTACTTCTCACAGGTCAGTCACACCCTAACCTTATTTTTCATGACAAAACACAATTTTAGCAAGCCAAACATAAATGTTTAGTCAAGTATGTCCTGTAGACATGAGTTCATATGCAGCTGGTAGCAAATGTGGTTACAAAGTTATGCAAACTGAGAGACAGATTAACCATCTGTGGGTATAAGTCATCAAATAGCACCCCTCTGTCACGATACTATTTTTTTTTTTTTAGAATTGCAGACCAAAATGCAACCTTTTCTGATATGCACTTATCTAATCCTGATACCATCTTTCAAACAACCATTTTTAGAACTCTATCAGACACAGCTTCTTTATTTCCAAAGTCTCTGTTGATCAGATAGGGTCCCCCATTCAGTCTCTGTTGATCAGACATTTTCTTGCTCAGAACAGTTATACAAGCAGGATGCACTGCTATCAACAATCGACACAGGCTTACTCACTGTGACTGTAGCTATCACTCTAGGGACATGTATTAATGCTCTTGTATTACATGTCCAAAAAGATCCAGGATTAATGGTCACCTTTGGAGGATCAATAAAGGCAGAGAGAGGAGAGGAGGGTTTTATCACTTGAAGAAATATTGAGAAAAGCATTGAATCATTCACAAGACTTTCAGATTGCATGATCTCAGCTTTACCAATAACCAAAAAGTAAAACTAAACTTTGCTAAGTACAAAGAACATAGCAAAATCAAGGAGAGTTTGTAGCACACACAATCTAGGTAATAAGCATAAAGGCCACCAAATTCACCACAGGTCCTTGCTAAGTTGGAAGGGGTTTCCATGGGCCTTGCCCTGGTAGAATCCGAGGGGTCTCCATGAGCCCTGCAACAAGAGTTCCATTGGTGAAGCACTTATATGCTGTTCCCTGTAGATGCTACATGGGCACTCCCCAGTGAGGATGGCCCTGATGGAATATATGAATTGATCCCAAATTTGAGGCTACTTCTTTTGTTCCCTTGAAACAATTCCTTGTTATTACATTTTTTTCTGGGTTTCCAGTTGTTTGCTTGTTTTAGTTTTTTAGACTGTATGTTTTGGTCCAATATTTTCCATTTTGTATTTCACTCCAGGCATAGGATACAGCTCAGCTTGTTTCAACACAGATTTTCACAGAACAGCATTGCTTAAGGCTTTTTGCTTCTGAATCTTTTTATATTGGAGACTCTAGGCTCCTGTGATTTTATCTGAACAAGTGATCAGATTTTGTCATTGTAAGATTTTGTCATGTCTTTCCTTGCCATTAATGTTACTACTAAAATTTACTGGGGAGAGATTAATAACTTTTCAAATTCAGGATTCATTCCAATTCAGTGATTTTTTTTTTGTAACTAGGTGCCAGTCATTTTTGTTCTGCATGATGATCAAATTCCATGTGTTCAATGAAAAGCTTCTGAAGAAGTTCAAAAAAGTGAATTTAAAGAAATGTAAAATTAAGTTTCACTTTATCTTCATTCAAATTTGAGGTCATGAGAATAATTTTTGATATGCATTATTTGTACTGGAAGGGCTTTTATTTCTTTTAGGCTTAATTTCCTATAACAGCCACAAATTTGTCACAAAGATATGTCCACAAATAAAGAGTGCTAATTAACTAAGTGGCCCTCATAAAAAACCATTCATATGAACAGATAATACTGAATTCAAGAATGAATAAATCATGTATGGGCACTGAACCTGAATTAGCATGAAGTTATGATTCAACAATCAAATTATATTGCATTATCTGAAGTTATAGAGGAATGGTTGACATTTGAAGGTCATAAGAATGAAAAGCAATGAAGGAGATTGCTTTGCATGCATTCATGGATGAGTGAAAGGCTGTTATTTCTTCTGCCACCATCTCTCATTTAAAGGATAATGGAGGTTGTTGTGTATCCAGTGCTTCTTAATATTTGTGACTATTTCCTGCTTCATTACTTTCCTTTCAAAAAAGGGAATAAATGCAAAATATTCCGTCAAGGTCCACACCCCTTTCTTACATCACTCATAGCTGAATTCAGCATAAATGTCATGCAACGAGTAGTGGGATTTTTTCAACAGGGCTTAATTCAAACTTTGAAAAACATAAGTAAAACATGCAGACCTGTACTCCTTCTCAGTCCTGATTTTGTGATTCGAACATTTTGTATTCTATCAAAGGCAGCTCAAGTATGCATTACAACAAAGAAGAAATTGCCCAAAATATGGGCACTGAAAAACTCTCATGTCATAACACGCTACATAGCAATGAAAATGTATTTATAAACTTTCAATATAGGACCTCTGGCACAAACTTGCTCAATAGATCTTTCCATCTCAGCCAAAAGAGCTTGTATCCACACTGCAAATTCAATAATGGATTGTAATGAATTCTTCCAAACCCCCTGTAACTGTTTGCACATTTTCATGAGAAATGTATCATTAAGTAGGAAATTGGAATTCAATATCTGAGACATTTAAAAGGAGAAAGTCAATATAATGATAAAGACAAGATATATTGCTTGACAGGAATAGTTACTCTGAGACTCAGATAGAGTTTCTGTGGTAATATATAGCCATGACCCATGAAGAAGGGCTTTTAAAATGCTATAATTTCAGTCTCCTGACAGTTGTGGGAACTCCTCTCTTAATGTAAACTTTTCCTCTCAGTTTCTGTCTTCAGTATGTCTTCCACTTCTTAATATTGAAATAAAACTCTGTGAAGTCTTTGCTCTTCTCAGCACTTTCTGTGACTAGAAAATAGAACAGTTAAAAATTGTCCCACCCAACAAAACATCAGAGCTCTTTCGTTTGGGGACCAGAATCTTGCCTCCTCTTTCAAAGCAAAAACAATATAAAGAGAAGACCATTATGTACCATTATTATATGGGAGACAAAAGCCAATAAGAACAGTCGGAGTAGAATTTATTGGCCATAGTAAAATGAGGAAAATAAAGAAATGTCTCAAATGTAAGTCAAGATTGCTCAATGTAGCCAAATGTGGTTTTGAAACAACTAGAAATACAGTCTGATTCAAATAAACTAGGAAGTTTGGAAATTAAACATGAAATTGAGATTTTCACGGAATTTTGATGCTTCTGTGAGATTCATAGATAAAACTAGAATTTTATACTTTCTATGAATAAAGTGTGTGGATATTAAGTAAAACAGAATCTGAAGATTCTCACATGTTCTCTTGAGTTTCCTTAGACAGTGGCATTAAAAACTAACCAAATTTGGAATGGGCAGGAAATATGTATGAAGAGAAATAGATAATGAGTGCAGAAATTCATAAAAAAAAGAACTCAGTAAATTAGGTTATGCCCTACAGAGAACAAAGTGTTGAATGAACAATATTTTTTTTATTTTTAATTTTTTTTATTATTTATTTTATTTTATTTTTTTCAATTTACATTCCAAATCACTTCCCCTTTCCCGTTTCCTCCCTCCCC
Organism: Tokudaia tokunoshimensis; assembly: GCA_036184795.1. Lineage (NCBI taxonomy): Eukaryota > Metazoa > Chordata > Mammalia > Rodentia > Muridae > Tokudaia > Tokudaia tokunoshimensis. The sequence continues at coordinate 66,329,600 of BTHU01000009.1, forward strand.
GAAAGTCCCATAAACCCCCTTCCCTCCCTCTTTTCTCCATTCAACCCCCTCTCTTTACTCTGTCCTGGCGTTCCCCTACATCCAGTCTTTCCAGGACCAGGGGTCTCTCCTTCCATCTTCTTAGAAATCTATTGATATGCGGATTGTGTCTAGGGTATTCCGAGATTCTGGGTCAATATCCCCTTATCAGTGACTGCATACCATGTGTGTTCTTTTGTGATTGGGTTACCTCACTAGAACAATATTTTATATACATGATTTGTTTTATTAAATTTACATTAAAAGCTCAGTTGAGAACTTCCACTGAATGCCTAAACATCCTCAGTCAGATTTGGCTCAAGGTTGTGAATGCCTGATTTAATGTTATTTCCAGATGTTCCTATTTGTTCTTCTACTTGGAATCCTGATAAGAGGACACTCTCCTCTTCCTAGAATTCTCAATGGAGAAATCAACACAGCTGCCTTAAAGTTGCTTCCTGGATCAGTTTCTGTGGAATTTGTAAGGACCCAATTTAAGAATGTCAGCTTTTGTTATCTTTTCATTGTTACCTTTTTTTTATTGGAAATTTCACTTGAGGAGATATTCTAATCTGCCCAAAACTGTAGTTTGAGGCTAGATGCCTTAAAGGGTTTTCCCAGGTAGATTTTGGCAGGATGTTTTGTGCAACTGATTCAATGATGTTTTTCTATCTATCATCTATCTATCTATCTATCTATCTATCTATCTATCTATCTATCTATCTATCTATCATCTATCATCATTTATAAAGTATTTACTTGCTATGTTCTTCTACTTTGGGTTGCTGAATAATTAAATTCTTATTCTAAATTTGAAATATGGCTATTATTTATTATCTTCCAGAAGACATATATAGAGTATAATTCACAGAACTGGCAAGATACATCGGGTGTCATTTCTGTTGTGAAGGAGTAGCTCTTACAAAACTGCAAGTTCCATTAGACTTAGTTCCATTACTCAGGAAGCAGAGGCAATGGCTTTCTATTTGTTCAAGGCCAACTTCATTATATATGTTCCTGGACAACAGAGTCAGATAGTGAGAACTTGAAAAGAGAGAGAGAGAGAGAGAGAGAGAGAGAGAGAGAGAGAGAGAGAGAGAGAGAGAGAGAGAGAGAATAATAATAATAATAATAATAAAATCAAAGTTGAAGAAATAAGAAAACCAGATTCAAACCCCTGGTCTCTCCTATGCTAATTATTAAAACAAGAGGACCCAATGTGATCTGTATATAAAACTACAAATATGACCTGAGGTCAAGGCGAACTCTCAGTACAATGATAGGATAAAAACAACTCTGGAAAGTTGTCCTCTAGTGACTTACGCTCAATATAGAATATACATACCAATACACAGTGAGAAAATGACACAAACAACACACACACACACATACACACACACACAAACATCCACAGCCACCACCACCACCAATTATAAATAATACATTTCCACACCAATTTAAAATTATCATGTTTTTATTAAACCATAAATGTAAGTTTAATTGCCTATTATATATTATACAATTAAGTTGATGAATTTAAGTGTGGTTCTGACATAACAAAACACAATTTACACATTTTAATTGGGAATTAATTTATCTAATTTTTGTGTTTATTTGTAGAGTTGCAAGGGAACTTTTTTAAAATATCATTAATGACATCCTAACAGAAAATATCAGATGCTTCATGGAAAAGCAGTATTCTGGAGTTAGCGCAGTTTATTTTAGATATACAAATACACATTACAAGATCATTAAGACAAAAATCCAACTGTTACTCAATGTACAATGAAAACAGACTTTTGTAAAACACTTAAATATTAAAAAATAGATGCTTATATTAGAATCTATAATGCATAAAGCTATATTTATTCTTCTCTGAGTGTTTAATATGCTGGTCCTCTTAGATTTTTGTGAATTCCATAGCACTCTGTCTTCTTCTTGCTATCTCTCAAAGTTCAATATGACATAGACACTCTGAAATTTAAAAAAGCCAATTTACTAACAACTTCACACCTAAAAGTTCAAATAATTGACCACATTTTTTCTACCATGATTGTTACCAAGTGATTGAAGGATGGAGGATCAGGACAGAAAGGAGGTGAGAGATAATTTGAAGTTCTTATAACCGTAACTGTGGAAGATAAAGTGAAGGACAGTTGGTAACACTGGACACGTTGTCAGAATGAGAAATATGCAGAGACAGGTAAACTAATTAAAGCCCAACCACTGTAATTAATCACCCAACCTGAAAAGGCTGTGCGTAAGAGCATCTTACAAAATTTCATGTCAATTCTTGTCACAATTTTGAGAACCTCATGCATATAACCAGCCTGCAGGTTCAAACTTAGGTGTAGGAATCTTTACTGAATAGTTCTAAGGAGACTGAATAAACTTTCTTTTTTTATTGAAAATAGATTCTTTTCTCACTGCTCTCTCTTACAATACCTCCCAAGCATTGTTTGCCCTGTTCACCACTCCTCCAGAATCCCTCCCCCACTGCTCCTTTCTTCCAAATCCACTTCCCTTCCATTTCTCTTCAGAAAAGAACAGACCTCCAACAGACAACCACCAAAAAGAACAATAACAACAAAATGATACAGTAAGACAAGAAAGGCAAAAACCCTCTTACTGAGGCTGGACAAGGTACCCAATAGAAGAAAAATATTGCCAAAGGCAGATAGAATAGTCAGAGATACACTTGATCTCACTGTTAAGAATTCCACAAAGATATCAAGCTAACAGCTATAACAAATAAGAAGAGTACCTGGTGAAGACCTCGGTCTGCCCCATGCTTGCTGCTTTAGTCTCTGTGAGTTAATGTAAGCCATGCTTAGTTGAATTAGTGGGCCATATTCTCCTGGCATTCTCCATCCCCTCTGACTCCAGTAATCTTTTTCTCTCTGTCTATGAGGTTCCCTAATCTGCAAGGGGCAGGACCTGATGGAAACCTTTAACTTGGACACTCTCTCTCTCTCTCTCTCTCTCTCTCTCTCTCTCTCTCTCTCTCTCTCTCTCTCTCTCTCTCTCTCTCTCTGCATAATCTCTGGCTCTGGGTCTCTGCATCCACTTCCAGCTGCTGGAGGAAATATTTCTGATGACAACTGAACAAGGCCCTGATTCAGGAATATAGCAAAATATCATTAGGAGTCATTTCACTGTTTTATTTTTCTTTCTTTCTTTCATTGTTTGGCTGTTTATTTTGCAAGTCTTGTTTGTTCTACCCTAGGTCTCAGAGATATCCAGTCTCCAGTTTCACCCATCCAAGAAAAGAAGATAATTGGTTTCCTCTATTGACCTGGGCCTCAAGTTAATCCAGAATTAAATAGTATATTATTCGGAAAAAAAAATGATTCCCAATTCTGACTGGGCAATAGAAGAACACACGGGGTGGTTTTAAAATAATATCCTTTCTCCATGAGAATCAACTGTATCAGAATCTCTGGAATACAGTCAGTCACTTTATGATTTTCTTAACATAGAACTGGCTAATATTTTTCAGAATTATTCCAATGATTTTTTTTTAGTGTTATACTCATAGATATTTAGAATAATGACTTAACTATCTCATTCCATGGCCAGAGCTTATACTTTCTTGATATTTTCTACCTATTATGATTGGGGGTAATACAGCTTTCTAATGTATGCCTCCCGTTCCACCCTGTGGGACTGAGGAATGGTATTAATTAACAAAATAATGGTTTGTAGAAGGTTATAAGATCAGACAAAATGAATGGCACACTTACATCGACACTGGGAAATAATGTTTTTAAAAATCTGGAGGTTTCCCAGGCAATGGTGGCACACGCCTTTAATCCCAGCACTTGGGAGGCAGAGGCAGGCAGATTTCTGAGTTCCAGGCCAGCCTGGTCTACAGAGTGAGTTCCAGGACAGCAAGGGCTACACAGAGAAACCCTGCCTTAGAAAACAAAAATACAAAAACAAAAAGCAAAAACAACAACAACAACAACAAAAAAAAAATCTGGAGGCTTGACTGGAGCGCGGAACATCCTCTTGGATATTGGGGAGGAGGAATGAGATAAGGAACTGTGCGAGTGTGCGAGGTAGGACTAGGAGATGGGCAATTGCTGGACTGTAAAAAATAGTAATAATAATAATAATAATAATAGTAATAATAATAATAGGAGAAAGGAAGGAGGAAGGAGTTTTAACAAATAAAATTTAAATATCCAAAATGATACATTTATAAGATTCATACAAGTCATTGCAAAAATATAAAGTAGACATTAATTCCATTTCATTAGAAATTTTCAAAATAAGTTATTTTTAAGATTCTTTTCTCTAAAACTTCTTTGATTATCTTTCTACACTTGCAATTTAGTAATTAATTTTTTTCAGGTGTGTCCTTTGAGATAAACCTCTACTATCCTTAACAAGAACAACAATAAAACATTATATTTCACTTTCTTTTTCTTTAGATTTTGGTTCAACTTTCTAACTACGTTTCATTAACACTAGTTTTTTGTTCTTGAGTTTTCCTTTTTTGTGATGACATAAGAAAAATCACCAACTTTTATGCAATATATTAGAAATTATGCTAAAATTCTGTAAAGAAAACCATCAACCAATTTACTTATAAATGATATTAATTTCTTTTTACTCACAAATATGGAAGCCATTTGGAGAATTAATTTTCTGTATGAATTAAAAAAAAAAAACAAAATTTTCCAAGGTACAGCACACCAACAATTTTTCTAACACTGCATTATTAACCCAGAAAACTACTATGATTATTTCAACAAAAATGACTTCTTTGTTTGAATACTTAGTACTCAGTTTGTGAAATAGTTTAGGATGTATTATGAAGTGTGGCTTTGGAGGAGGTGAGTCTCTTAAGGCTGACATTCAGGTTTCAAAGCCAAGCCATTCTGCCGTAGCTTTTCTTGTTTTCTCTGCCTTGTGATTGTGATTTGAGATCTGAGCTCCCAGCTACTACTACAGAACCATGCAGACCTTTCTATCTTCATGCTCCTTGTCATCAGGCCTATGGACTCCAATTTTCTGGATAAATTAAAAGCTTTATTTTATAATTTGCCTCCCTTGATCATGATGTTAGGTCAAAGTATTTAATGAAGTAGCTAAGACATGCATACATGTAATATTGTATAAATTAAACAAGTTGTATTTATATGTTTAGGAATACATATGTACATATGTATATATATATATACATATATTATGTATATATATATATATACACATATATTATGTATATATGAGCAATTAATATAAAATGAGTTTATGTTTGAAGGGACTGCAGACGGGGTAACTTATATAATTATATCATCTTAAATGATGATAATAAATAATATTAATAACAAAACCAAGAGTTTCACAGACACTGATTCTAAAAGACCCAACCTCAACATAGCATAGTAAATTCATGTTTGACACTTTTTTAACTATACTTATTTATTTATTTATTTATTTATTTATTTATTTATTTATTTATTTATTTAATATTCCATCCCTTGCTCCCCATCCCGGTCACTCTCCCACAGTTCCTCATCCTATTCCCCATGCCCCTTGCCTCCAAGAGGGTGCTCCCACCCCATAGCAACCTCCTTCCCTGGTGCCTCAAATCTCTCTAGGAGTAAGTACATCTCCCACTGGAGCCAGACAAGGCAGTTCTCTGCTATAAATGTGCTGGGGGCTTCTACCCAGCCCATGTAAACTGCCAGGTTGGTGGCTCAGTCTCTGGGACCTCCCTGGGGTCTGGATAAGTTGGGACTGCTGGTCTTCCTAATTGGGTCTCCCTCCCCTCAGCTCCTTCAATTCTTTCCCTAATTCCTATATAGGTCCATGACTTAAGTCCAATAGTTGGCTGTAAATATCTGTTTCAGGCAGATGCTGGTATGGACTCTCAGATGACATCCATGCTAGGTTCTTGTCTGTAAGCACAACATAGCATCAGTAATAGTGTCAGGACTTGGTGCTCCCCCATAAGATGGATCCCAAGTTGGACAGGTCACTGGACAACCTTTCCTTCAATCTCTCCTCCATTTTTTGTCCCTGCAGTACTTTTAGACAGGAACAATTCTGGGTAATTTTGACTGTGAGTTGGCAACCCTGTCCCTCCACTTGAGACCCTGACTATCTACTGGAGGTGGACTCTTTGGTTTCCCTCTCCACATTTTTGGACATTTCGGCTAAGGTCACCCCAGTTGAGTCCTGGGAGTCTCTCACATACAGGTCTCTGGGACTTTCTAGAGGGTTCTCCCACCTCCCATTCCCAGAAGCTGCATATTTTTATTCATTTTCTTGGCCCTCTTGGCTTCTTGCCTGTCCCCCCACATCCAATACCTCATTCTGTTCTCCTTTCCCCCTCCCCCTCCCTTTTCCCACCCAGATCCCTCCCTCCCTCTGTCTCCTGTGATTATTTTCTTCCCCCTTATAACTGGGATTAAAGCATCCTCACCTGGGCCTTCCTTCTTGTTGAATTTCTTACGGTCTGTGGGTTGTATCCTGGATATTCTGTACTCTTTGGCTAGTATCCACTTATCAGTGAGGACATACCATGCATTTCCTTTTGAGTCTAGGTTACCTCACTTGAGATGATATTTTCTAATTCCATCCATTTGACTGCAAAACTCATTATGTTCTCATATTTAGTAACAGAATAGCATTCCATTGTGTAAATGAACCATATTTTCTGTATCCATTCTTTGGTTGAGGAACATCTGGGTTGTTTCCAGCTTCTGACAATTAAAAATAAGGCTGCTATGAATGTAGTAAAGTACATGTCGTTGTGCTGTGATGGAGTGTCTTTTGGGTATATGCCCTGGGTCTTCAGGTTGAGCTAATTCCAATTTTCTGAGAAATCACCAGATTGATTTCTAGAGTGGTTGTACCAGTTTAAATTCCCACCAGCAATGGAGGAGTATTCCTTTTTCTCCACATCCTCACCAGCATGTGCTGTCATCTGAGTTTTTGATCTTTGCCATTCTGATTGGTATAAGCTGGAATCTCAGAGTCATTTTGATTTGCATTTCCCTGATGACTAAGGATGTTGAACATTTCTTTAAGTGCTTCTCCACCATTCGAGATTCCTCTGTTGAAATTTCTCTGTTTAGCTCTGTACCCAATTTTCTAATTGGTTTATTTGAACTTTGGAGGTTAACTTCTTGCTCTTTAAATATAGTGGATATTAGCCCTCTATTGGATATAGGGCTAGTGAAGTTTTTTTTGTTTGTTTTGTTTTTGTTTTTGTTTTTGTTTTTTGTTTTTTTTCCCCAAATCTGTAGGTTGCCCTTTTGTCCTATGGATAGTGTCATTTACCTTATAGAACCTTGTTAGTTTCATGAGCTCCCATTTATCAATTGTTGATATTAGAGCCTGAACCTGCTCTAACTTGTGGTGTGCATGTAGAAGAAAGAAAATAGATCCATATTTATGACTTTGCACAAAGGTCAAGTTCAAGTGGGTCAAGGACCTCAATATAAAACCAGAGCTACTGAATCTAATAGAAAAAAAAAGGGGGCAAGAGCCTTGAACTCATTGGCACTGGAACAATTTTCCTGAGCAGAACACCACTGACACTGTTCTTACTTCACTCTTGACATTATATTTTAATAAATTTTGAAAAATATTCAGAAGACAATCCCAAACTATAGTGATCAGTATTTTTTGGTTTAAGTCACTGCTGTTATGATTGTAACAGAGTTATAGGTACCATCTGAGAATGGTGGCTGCTTCTGACATCTCTCTTCATAGGCAGGCTTGTGGGGTGGGTGCCTTTGGCATCTATTGACATCTAGGGAAAAAGTAGAAATGAATGACATGAAGATTCCCTATGAAGTCATGTTTAAAATCCTCAGTCATAGAAGAAAGCTAATATTTCATTAGCCAAGGAAAATCACAGCAAAGCAAATTCTAGAAACAAGAAGATATTATCTATGGTTATACAAATGTAACTAAATAAAAGTTGAACATTTTGAATATATGTTATTATTATATGTTATAATATCAGATCACCTTGTGTTCTATATTATTTTTACAGCAAACTACTCAAGATGCAGTCGATATCATATATACATATGTATATACATATACATATATACATATACATATGTATATATGATATATATAAGGAATATATATATATATTCCTTATATATATGATATATATATATATATGATATATATAAGGAATATATATATATATTCCTTATATAGAGAGCCCATATATAGAGAGAGAGTCCATATATATGTATATATTCCTAACTACTTCATAAGTCAGTAGCCTGTAGTATGAACTCTCTCTAATCTTTAAGTCAATGAAACCTTACATTCAAACTTTTGGTAGTTGTTACTTAATTTATAAATACTTCCTGCAAATGATGTTTTGCTTTTTGAATTTTATCCATATTCAACAGGCAACAGTTGAATTGAACTGACCTCCTAAATCTTGGGTAGAATCACACAGGAACAGTGCTTCACTGTTACTTCTACTGACATTTTGATGTAGCACTTACTTATAAAGGAGATATTAAAAATCAGTTTAAGAGATCAAACAAAGAGTCTTTTGCTCCAGTAGCAATTAGGCAAACATTTCTAATAATAACTAACTACAAAATCATAGTATATGTTGACAGTATCTAAAAAATGCATTTCAGAGTTATTTTCAGATATGATTTTTATAGAAAAACCTAACTATTAAAACTGTAATCATTTCTACCAGGAGTTCTTTTGTCTAGCTTTGAAAGGACTTAAAGCTTTGCATTCCAGCATTATCATTTGCACAGTTGGCATTGTTACAATTACAGATCAGGAGTTATTGTAGAAAAAATAACTCTTGTCTCACTAAATGATTAGGTTAAAGGATAAAGAATATGAGAACAACTCTCTATTTAATAAACACCTTGAAAAAATAGATATGATCTTATAGTACTCTACATTCATAAATATGACATTTATGTGATGTTGCTTGCCATGGCCATTTGTGAAAGGAGGAATGGAAAACAGAAGAGCCTCAATGTGGGTTGACATACAGGAAAACTATGTCTTCTGAATTTGACATAGTCTTTATACTCACTGGGAAAAATTGGGCTGGTCAACATTTCCTCACAGACAGGAAGAGACCACACCCTTCCAGCAGGACTACCCCTTTTAAGCTACTATTGGAAGTGTATTATTACTGGGGAAGGTGTTGTCTTTGTCTTCAGTAGTACAGGCAGTAAAAAGTAACCCATATTCCACTAACTAGTTGGCTGTCCATGTTCTAATAAGTAGACCCATTTATGGCCAATGTGTCACACACGAAAAGAATACATATAAGTTGGATGTTCTCTTAAGAAGGGTTGAAGTAGAAGACAGAGGAGGTAAGAAATTAACTTTAGAGATAATAACTAAAATCCACAATATTCTTTAATTTAACTTTAAAATAGTAAGAAAAGTATAAGCTTCCAAACATTTTTATATGGGCATGATGTTAACACAGTAATAAATCCAATGGAATAATGAATTAAATTAACTGTGATTAATGTAGAAATTTCAATGAATATGATTTTCTACAGTTCAGAAAGTACATCTCAGTGCATTAAGCTGTGGGTGGGTTAATTTGCCAGCTGCTTTTACAAGTGTCTCTTGAGTATGCTATAGCTTGACTAGATTTACAAATGAACATCAAATATGTTATTTTTACATCAAATAACAAGAATGAAATAGAATAAACTTTCAGTAACTGAGTCACTACTTCTCAGACAAAGCAAAAACATCTGTAAGTTGATAATGTTGAAAATATTGAAAGATTCCAAATTATATTGTGATGGCTTTAAAGGCTAAATTTGAAATATATAATTTGAGATATTAAATTGAGTTATACAGATCTTAAAGGTAAATAAAAGTAATTCATAAAGATTAATTTATTAAAAAGAGACAATAGAAACTCTAACCTATTTTCTAATAATAACTTTTAAAAGTAATTTTATTTTATTATTTGTCAAAGTGTATAGATAGTATAAAACTGGCATATATTCATCTCTTTCTTACTTTATTATTTCTGGGAGAAAAAAACATTAACAAATTAATGTATAAAAGGAAGTGTTTAATTTGGCTTATAGTTTTAGGTTAATGTCCATGATGGGGTTGGTAAGGAACAGCTGAGAATATCTTTATCCAGAAAAGATAGGCAAAGAGGGAGGAGGGAGGGAAACACACACACACACACACACACACACACACACACAAACACAGAGAGAGAGACAGAGAGACAGAGACAGAGACAGAGAGACAGACACACACACACACACACACACACACACACAGAGAGAGAGAGAGAGAGAGAGAGAGAGAGAGAGAGAGAGAGAGAGAGAGAGAGAGAGAGAGGTAGAGAGCACAAGCTACCTGGAAATGACTCAAAACCTGCCCCAAGTTACATACTCCTCCTCCAGTAAGGCCATATTTTCTAATCCTTCCCAAACAGTTCCACTATATGCTGACCAATTATACAAATACATAAGCCAATGGAAGCCATTCTCTTTCTAGCAACTACAGGGAGTAACCAGCATTTCAGAATGGAATCTATTGTTAGGATATGAAGCCTTGACGGGAGTGATATGCCTTTCGAATTTAAATCTGAGCACTCACTTCCATTTATTCTTGGTACTTTGGCCAAGCAGACCTTTCCCAGAGGTACTATTAGCAGTTTTTGTTGTTGAGAGAGAGAAGTTCATTTTCAGTGACAGAGAGGTAATAGAGTGTTGGGCATAACAGATAGGGTAGTCTTCCATATAATCGAGTGAGCTTTAAATACAATCAAAATTGGTTGGTTGTCCCTCAACATCTGTGCTACTAATGTACCAGTGTATCTTGCAGATCTCTCTCTCTCTCTCTCTCTCTCTCTCTCTCTCTCTCTCTCTCTCTCTCTCTCTCTCTCTCTCTCTCGCTCACTCGCTTTCTCTCTGTCTTTTTTTAATATTATTTAATTATTTTTAATACATTCCAGATTTTATCCCCCTCCTGATCCACCCTCTGACTGTTCCATATCCCATACGCCTACCCACTCCACCTTCTCCACTACCCTGAATGTTATTTGGTAGGGTGAAGTTTCACAAGTGGTACCAGTTTAGTTTCTCCGTGTTTGATAGGATAATTAAATGGTGACTTCAGAAATAGTGCCTTACCATGTGGTTGTGGAAGGTGAACACTGAAATTGGAATAGCCTGTAAGTTTCTGGGAGGTCTATGGTGACTCTTGGCTAACAACTTAAAAAGACAGTAAGTCAGTCTGGGCTGCATGTTTCCTGGTATATCTATAGATTGCTTTTTTTTCAGTAGATAGTAATTAACAAATATCACTGCAGCTGGAAAATATGCAGATAATGATATACTTTTGATAATTCAGCCCAAATGGGCCTTAATAAACCCATCATCTCAAGTCTCCAGGATTTATAAAGAAGAGGTGGAAAGACTGTAAAATGCTGAGGTGATCCTTGAATCCATTAAAATAGTTTCATCTGGACACAACAGGGTTGATGCAGATATGAACTTTCAGAGACAAGGTCACCACAGAAATTTCTCTACTCATTTTAAAGAGACAAAAAAATTCACTTCAACCAAGAAGTTATTTTCAATTGATACTTCCTGGGAAAGATAAAATCAGTTTTCTCCAAAGGAGTGCCATGGAGTAGGTATATCAACCTCACTCCAAGGAACTAGTTAGTCAACACAAAACAGACTCTACGTTAATCTTGTTGTTTTATGTGCTTTTGGCTTATTGGTATTTTTTTCTTACTGGATTTCTAATATTTTAGAGCAGTGTATGTCAGACTATAATGCAAAACTGTCCTAAAATTTATGACATTCATGTGATGACTTTGTTCTGTTTGGTCTTAAAATTGAAGTAAATGTAGTAAGGTCAGGAATCATTCTTTTCTGGTAGAGAATTAAGAGTGGAATTCAGGTAAAATATTACATGTAGAAGCTTAATAAATGAACATGTCTATGAACAAGTGTTGGACATAACCCTGTGGCCATCAGTCACGTAGGGCCAGGCCCCTAGTGTTCTGGCTGGACTGCACCCCCACAGTTACCTGGCTTCAGCCAGGTTTTCCCCAGCCCACAGTTACCTGGCTATAGCCAGGTAACCTGGCCCACTATAAAAGGGGTTTCTTGGCCCCTTCTCCCTCTCTTGCCCCTCTATCTTGCCCACGTTCTCTCTTGTCTCTTGCCTCCCTGTTCCTCCTCTCTCCCAATTCTTTTCCCCTATTTCCACATGGTCATGGCTAGTTTTCACCCCTCTATCTCTTCTTTCTCTCTTTATTTTCTATCTCTTTTGAATGGATACATTACTTACTTTATCTTGTTACTGTAAGATAAAATTATTTCCTTGAAATAGTATGGTAAAAGTCATGTGTGCAAATCCTTGTGAGTAAAATTGATAGATGATATTCAAAAGCCAGGTATGTGTTATGTGGGTAACTACCATGGTAGTATGGTGTATGAACTCATAACCTACTTGCTATGCTTACCAGGGAAGCAGTTATGACTTTTTTTCATATGAATATGTTTATAAAACATTTTTACTCTAGTTAGAGTAACTGCCTGAATAAAGGTCTGTAATTTAAGATCTCATATCAGTTTACCTGAGAAGTACAGGATTGTTATGATGCTTGGGAACTTTTGAATGAACATATTTCAGAGCTATTATACTCATCTCTATCATGAACGTCATTATCTCTGGCAGTAGGTATGCATGAATTTTTATATCATTATCTTCTGTGTACATTTACTATCACATGTTCGATTGCTTTCCTTGAATAAAATAGGATGTTGCTGTTTTTCGAGAGTTATCAAAATTTTACTCTGTATAATTCATATTTCTCTATATAACTATTCAAAATTACACCTTTATTTGTAAATAAAAATAACTTCTCTTAGATCAATTCTATGTAAGACCTGGAATTTGAAATGTACAGCAAAGGAGAAGTTCAGAAAATTAAAATATGGTGTGTTAAATATTTGAAGTCAACATTAATGGCATAGTGGGCAAAATTTACCATTCTTTGTAACGGGATATATTTAAAAATACCTACAAGTTCTCATGCTACTGCTGGCAACTCTCTGCCCTGGCACAGTCCCACCAACTCTTTGTCTAGCTAGCTCCCTTGCAGAAACTGACCACTGTGTTCCCAGCTCTGGTCCACTTGTCTCTGGAGATGCTAGTTCCTTCTCTGCCATAAACCCCAATAGTCAGTGGTCCCACATTTCAGTAACCCAATAAATCAAAACTCTCAATGTTTATAGTTAACCAATCAGATTTATATATCAATAAATTCTCAATATACAAGATGCCCACACAATAATATCAAGCCAATTAATAATGATACAAGCTGCCCACATAGATTAGACAAATTATCACAATATTCTAACCTTTATGATATCATAACTACCAATGGCTGGCTGAAGCCACGCTGGTTCACATCCACCTCCATCTTGGTCTTTCTCCTTCTCCCCAGATGCTCTCTGTCTCTGCAATTCTTGCCTGCTGCCCTAATATTTTAGTGTGATTGGACAGGGAAAATCCTGTCACATTTCTTGATAATTGATGCCACCAAAACTAAACCAAGACGTAAAACACAGGGATGTGACATTCTGATTGTCAATAAATACATGCACAGGGAGAAATTATATTATGTTTTGACATTTTGTAAATTTTTTACATGCATAGGAGAAATAGTATCCAAAAAAAAAAAAAAAACAAAAAAAAAACAGTTGGCATATTTAGGTGAGAAAATTCAGGATAGTAAGTTTAGAGCATTGTTTTTCAGTAAATGTTTACAGTTTTGAATATGGTCAATAGTTCCTAATGCAGGCAGGTCTGAGACATAAATCTGACAGTTCATAGCCTATATCAAGATATTAAATTCTGTAGAAAGAAACTATACATTCTTCCTATGCAACTAAACCATATCCGAGTAGTGAAATATTCTGCCATATCCTCTGTATATGAATTTGTATCCAGGAACTAAACAATATGGATTCATAAATCATATTTAGAAGAAAATAAGTCCTTCTTCTGTTGACACCAACATACTTTGGTAAATTGCATAGAATTTAAAGCATGTTATAAAGTGTTTTACAGAGTCATTCACCATTGTACCATACTGATGAATTCAGAAATTGTTTCAAGTCTTTTCAATAAAATTGTTGTCATTTTAACATTTTATTGTTGAAGGTAATTTCTCTTTTAATATTGATCCATAATGAATTTTAAAAACATAAGTGTAGGGATTCACATGATTCCAAAAGATAAATAGGAAAACAAAATAGAAATCAACATTATTTTAATGATGCTGGATGCTAAACCAATGACCTCATAGCTCTTACTTGTTAAGATTACTGATATAAGAGACTTCCCAGGATTTAAATTTTGGACTGAAGCTATTTGGTATGAGATGCTATCAATGAGTCAAAGGAATACAAAATGTTGTGGAGACAGGAACCTACAGGTTATAAATGAAAATTCTTAAGTTCCTCAAGGATAGAAATCTAAAAAGCCTGCACCAGGAACAACTCAGTGGTTCAGTCAACAATCGTAAAAAGATATTTGAGAAAATAACTATCTAACTTATATGCAGTAAAAGTCTGGAATCATTCAGATTGAGGAAGAACACTCTTTCCAATTCTCTACTCCAAAATAATTGAAACTCCTAAAGCACAGAGTGCAGAATCACAATGGTGTCTTGCTTCAGAATGGAGATGTGCTAGTCTGAAGCTAATTCAGCTCACCTTGAAATGATCTTTAAATATTATACAAAATCTTAGTCTTCTTTAATAATACATTTGCTATAATAAAATTAATTATGCACAAAATACAAAAATAAGTAAATGAATGAACAAAATCCAACTTCCAAAATGATAAAATTAACTTTCTAGAAACCAATTAATAATCACTCGGATTGTCTTAAAATTTAAAATTTGTTGAATAGAAAAATAATCCACATGATTAATTTGAGGTGACACATAATTTGAAATGCTCAGACAATGAAATTAAAACTTTCTTCTTTGCTTGAAAAATTAAGAGCTTAACAATAATTTTAAATATGTATCACATCAAAACTTAAATTAAATGTGACCTTGGAAGATGCCTCAGTTGCTGGAGTACCTGCATCTCAAGTATGGAACCAAGTTTATATGCCTAGTCCATACAAACTGTTAGGCACGATGCCCCACATCATGTCCAACTTAGTGATGAGCAGGCCAAGAGAGGAGGAAGAATCCTTGTGCTCTTTGACTACCTTCTCTGTGGATTTGGTTAGCTCCAATTTAATGAGAAGTTCTATATCAAAATATAAGCTAAATAGAGATAGAACAAGACAGATATTATCTTAGTTTCCACACACACTTGCTAAAACAAACACACATTTTCACAAGCACACAAAACTGAACCTCAACCCCCCCTAAAATACTTAAATAAAATGTTATATTCAGGGATATTAATAACAAGGTAAACTTTAGCATAAATAAGTTTTGAAATTGAACATGTACAATAAAAACTGTGTAAAATCAGTCCCAGTTTAAAAATAAAAAACACCAAAAAAAAAAAAACCTGAGGAATCACAACATAGATGAAATAGTACATGTAGTCTCATAACCAAGGCTGTAAAAATAAAAGATACAAGAGGCACCTCTCATTGAGAGCAGTTGTTCTTTATAAAACAAGCTTAGAACACAGCAAGTGCATTATACTTTCCATGCCCCTCAATGGACAGATAGATGTACAGTCTCCTCTCTTCTTCTGTTCAGGTTAGACTTGGTTAAGTTTTCAAAAGACTCTGAGCCGTCAGTCAAGTCTCATGCTAGGGTATTTCTTTTGGTGGACATAATTACTCACCAAAAAATAAATGGCTTCTAAAGCAACATTTAAGTTCTTCTTCCTGCTTTCACAATTTACACTCACTTAATATTTTAATTCCTTTTTCAGTTATGGTATTAAAGTAATGTCAGTTAATTTTATATATACAACATTTAAAACCTTTGACTTCCACATCTAATATCTGTGTCTGTGCTCTCTAGATTTAATTTAAATCATCTCTTGCTTTTCCAATATACGTTTTTGCTTGGTCACCACATTTTCTTATCAACTGACTATTATACTTTATCTTTATTGCTTTTCCTGTCTGTATTCTGGATATCTGTCTCTTCTACCTTAATACATCTTCACATTGATTTCAGAATGCCTGAAAGTGAATCCTGTATCATGCATCTAACTCACTTTCTCAATGTATTTTAGAAATACGTAACTTTCTTTCAACAAGAAGAAAGTTTTACTCTTTAAAATCCATCTACAAAATAATCTCAGAAACTTCAAAAACTCAACAATAACTAACATTTGACTACCTTAGGTCAAATATGGCATAAGATCTGGTCAGCAAACTAATAATGGTTGTGTCCTTTTATTCTTCTGAGAGAATAATAGCAATAGTATTAGTAACAGCAGTAATAGTAATAATCAACTTAGCATAAGCATGTAAAATTACAGAGTACATAAATAGTATGAAGTAAAAAATAAATAAGTAAATCTCTTGATGTCATGTAAAATTGAATCTTACTAGTGATATCAGCATTTCTTCTGTAAGGAAAATTAGTTATTTCTATGGTCCAGTGAATAACTTGGATTTGACTAGACATGAGAAATTTGTATTCCTTGAGAGATTACAGCATGTGAAAAGACCTTGAAGAGGGGTGGAATAACGTAATACTAAAAAAGTAACAAAACACTAGCACAACCAAAATAAAGCAGGTGATGTTAAGCCTATAAAATGACTAACAATTTTGAGACTTGGATGATACAAAATACAATATTATTTATGAACACAGATGGCTAGTAAAAGTCACAATGGTAATATAAAGTAGCTGGGGGAGGAGGGGAAGAGAAGTTCCATGAATGAGATTACTGCCATGTAAATAAATATGATGTTAAGATTATTGGATATGGAAGGTGTATCCATCCATCTATCTGTTTATATATTTGTCTATCTATCTAATCTATCTTATCTTATCTGTCTGTCTGTCTGTCTGCCTGCTTGCCTGCCAGCCTGCCTGCCTGCCTGCCTGTCTGTCTGTCTGTCTATCTTGGAGGTGTGTATGTGTGTGTGTGTGTGTGTGTGTGTATACCACACTGAATGTTTGCAGGCCAGAAGACAAATTTGGGAGTTGATTCTTTGATG
This sequence comes from Tokudaia tokunoshimensis, assembly GCA_036184795.1. Classification (NCBI taxonomy): domain Eukaryota; kingdom Metazoa; phylum Chordata; class Mammalia; order Rodentia; family Muridae; genus Tokudaia; species Tokudaia tokunoshimensis. Next base: position 66,346,806 of record BTHU01000009.1, read on the forward strand.
ATTGATGAAAATAGAATGTGATTTCTTCATTTTAAAGAAATACTCATTTTAGTACTTGAGATTAATTATTTTACTATCATATTAGAAAATCTGTTCTTATTTAAAACTTTTCTTCATATTTGAATTCTGGTATTAGAATGTCTGAGTATTGCTATGCCCTGTCAATATTAAATATTGTCTATTTACATTTGTGTGGAATGGTGTTGCCTACTAAAAGCCTTATTTAATATATAGTTATTTGTATTTAATAAACCAGCATAATAATATAAAATATTCAATAATATTCTAAAATTAAAAATATTCTCATTAGAATTATTTTATTGGATATATTATTTATTTACATTTCAAATATTATCCCTTTTCCTTGTTTCCCCTCCAAAAAACCCCTTTCCCATCACCCCTCCCCCTGCTCACTAACATACCCACTCCCACTTCCCCGTCCTGGCATTCCACTACACTGGAGCTTCGAGCCTTCACAGGACCAAGGGCCTCTTCTCTCATTGATGTCCCACAAGGCCATCCTCTGCTACATGTGTGGCTGGAGTCATGGGTCTCTCCATGTGTACTCTTCATTTGATGGTTTAGGCCCTGGAAGATCTGGGGATACTGGGTGGTTCATATTGTTGTTCCTCCTTAGGGGCTGCAAACACCTTCAGCTCCTTTGATTCTTTCTCTAGCTCCTCCGTTGGGTACACTGTGCTTAGTCCAATGAATGTCTGTGAGCATCCACTTCTATATTTGTCAGGCACTGTCAGAGCCTCTCAGAAGACAAATATATCAGGCTCCTGTCAGCAAGCACTTGTTGGCATCCACAATATTATCTAGGTTTGATAACTGTGTATGGGTTGGATTCCCAGGTGGGACAGTCTCTGGATGGCCTTTCCTTCAGTTTCTGCTCCACATTTTGTCTCTGTTTCTTCTCCAATGGATATTTTGATCCCCCTTCTAAGAAGGATCAAAGTATCCATACTTTGGTCTTCCTTCTTCTTGAACTTCATGTGGTCTGTGAATTGTATCTTGGTTACTCCTAACTTCTGGGCTAATATCCACTTATCAGTGAGTGCATACCATGTATGTTCTTTTGTGATTGGAGTAAAGTGGTCAGATTTTAATATACCTATCCATAGGGGTAAAATTCTTATATTTTATATTTGGATAAGTATCTTTAATTTAGAGTATCTCATTATATGGTAAATGTTTTCTATTCAATAAACCTCTATTAACAAGTTAAAAAAAACATATAGAACCATATAGCTGTAGAGTAACCACATTTGTAGAAATATACTACTTATACCTGTTTCTTTATCTTCATTTTTTTCACCTTATCTCTCACTTGCTACCCCCCTCTGGGTCACCTTCTCCCATAATACTTTCTCCCATCACTCCTCTGCTTCTCCTCTGAGTAGGAAGGGACCCTCCTAGGTATCCTCACACTTACCCATGGAACATCATGTCTCTTCAGGGCTAGCATGTTCTTCTAATAAGAACAGTCTATATATCCTAGATAGAAGAACATATCCCATGGACAGCTTTAGGGATAGCCCTTGCTCCAGTTGTTCAGGATTCACATGAAGACCAAGCTTCACATCTGCTACATACGTGCAGGGAGACCTAGGTCCAGACTGTGTATGTCCTTTGGTTGGTTCTTCAGACTCGGAGAGCACAAAGTTCCAGGTTTGTGGACTCTGTTGGGGTTTTCTGGGGAGTTACTATCCCCTTCAATATCTGCAATACTTCCTACTCCCCTTTATTCTTCCATAAGAGTCTCCAAGCCTCATCTACTGTTTGTCTCTCGGTCTCTGAATCTCTCCGAGTCAGCTGTTGAATGAAGCTTCTCAGAGGACAGCCATGCTAGAATCCTGTCTGAATGCCTAACAGAGAATCATCAATAGTGTCAGGAATTGGTGCTTGCCCATAGAATGGGTCTCAAGTCAGGCTGGTCATTGTTTGTTCAGTCCCTCAGTCTCTACTCTATCCCCTGTCCTTGTATTTCTTACAGACAGGAAAGATTTGGGGTCAAAATTTTGTAGGTGTGTTGGTCTTTCTGTTACTCTGTTGGAGTTCCTTTCTGGCTACAGGGGACGACCTGTTCAGGCTCCATATCACCAATGCTGTGTGTAAGTCACAGCTAATGTTCACCCCCATTGATTCTGGGTGCCTCCCCTTTTGCAAGTCTCTGTCACATCCTGGAGATGCCTCTCAACTCCCTACCACAGTCAGTTGCAGATTTTCATTTATTCTCATGGATATTTGGTCATCCCTTCAGTCCCTCCACACACCTGATACTCTCCCTATCTCCTCTCTCACCAAACTCTTTCCCTCCAGCTGCCTCTTATGTCTATTTTATTTCCCCCTCTAAGTGGGATTTTAGCATCTTTGCTTGTTCCATCCTTCCTATTTAGCTTCTTTGGGTCTGTGGAGTATAGAATGGGTATCCTCTACTTTATGGCTAAAATCTACTTATAAGTTAATAAATACCATGCATGTACTTTTGGGACTGGGTTACCTCATTCAGGATAATAGTATAAAGTTCCATCAATTTGCCTGTAAAATGCATCATGTCTTTGTGTTTAATAATTGAATAATATTTGATTATGTAGATGTGCCACATTTTCTTTATGCATTCTTCAGTTGAAGGACATCTAGATTCTTTCCAATTCCTGGTTATTATGAATAAAGCTGCTATGAACATAGTTGAGCAAGTGTGTTTGTGGGATGGTGGAGCATCTTTTGGGTGTATGTCCAGGAGCAGTTTAGCCAGGTCTTGAGGTAGAATTATTCCCAGTTTTCTGAGAAATTGCCAAATTGATTTCCAAAGAACTTGTGCAAGTTTGCACACTCACCAGCAAAGGAGGAGTATTCCCCTTGTTCCACATCCTTGCCAGCATGAGAGTTTTTGGTCCTAACCATTCTTACAAGTATAAGATGGAATCTCATACTTGTTTGATTTGCATCTCCTTGATGTCTAAGGACTTTGGAAGCACATAGGTCAGATTCCCTTAAGGAAACAATCTTCCTGCCTGGTAAGTCCTTGGGGCACCTCCTTCTGCACTGAGTAGTCTGCTATCCCTGCTGGTCCTCAATTCTTCCCCCACCTCTCTTCACAGCTTCATCAGTCCTCAGGATTCAGAACCATACAGATTAGCTTCCCTTCACAGCCTATCTTCCTTTCTCACTGAGTCCTCTGGGGCACCTCAATCCTACCTGTGATTTTCCAGCGTCGTATGAGAAGCTGTGTGTGGTAAATTATTTTTGTAGTCTTAGTCTTAACGAGATACATGTAGATGTGTTTTTTTTTTTGTTTCTTTGTATTTTGTTATTTGTTTTATATTTTGACATTTACTGGCCAACATATTCATCTTAATATATAAATTCCTGGTCCAAGTACTTCAATTTGAGAGGAAAGACAACCAAGTTTGACCTGTGGTCTCTGTACACACAAGTTATGAAATACTTAATGGTAGCCATCCTTTCCAGTTATTCTTTATTATCATATTTCAGTGATATATTGTGATCCCTACTATGATGAAATTCATGATTTCCTATATGTTCATGTTTTCTCGATTGTGTGCTTAATAGCATAATGAGTGTAACTCCGCTCTTGGTTTATCATGAAACTCTGTTCTTTTATCACTCCAGCTGGATATTCCCTTGCTTTTAACAGGCAAAAATAAATAAACAAACATTTAAAACCACAATAGTGTTGAATGGATCAATCAGTTACATTTCTACCTCTATAAGTTACCTTGTGATTTTTTGCTATGTAGATAAAAACATGGAAGAATTATTTTAAATGACTTTTCTTTGAGCAATAAAATGTTTATAAATGCAGATTGTTTTGTTAGTTTATTATTTACATATGCACACCGTGTAAATATCAACTGAAACAGTATGACATTAAATAAATGGTGAAATTATTAATGAATAGTGTATTTAGAGAAGGAGAGAATTAGAAACAAAATTTACACATGTGCATGTCATTTCTGTAATGTGCTTCTCATTTTTCTTTAAATTTCCATGAATGAAATTCTATCCAAAGTACACTGATATTACAAATAAATTTAAAGTATGCAGAGAGGTGATTTTATTTTTGGAATTTTGTTCATCTTCAAAAACCTGAAGAGTCTAACTGATGTCAGACTACATAGCATAACGATTGAATTAACAAGACACAGAAGAGAACACAGACAAGCTTTTTACAGATTCTTCTGTGAGATGTTTATATTGTATACAGAAATACTGAATTCCTGTGGAAATGTTGAATATTTTCAGAATTGTCTTTCTTTGACAGTAGACTGGTATGATTGAAAATGCTGTTGTCTTACTCTCATTTCCAATATACACAATATTGTCAGATGATCAAACTTTTGCAAAAACTGCAACTTAACCAATAAAGTAAGTAAATTAAAAGGAAAATATGAAAAACTAAAATAGCATATACTGTGCTGTATGTTGGCAATAACATTAATATCAATGAAATATTTGAGTTAACTATTTTGTATCAAATTTGATAAAAACCATTTGTGTTATTGAAAAATGACTTTATGTAAGGAAATTCATTCTCTAATTATCAGAGTATGATTTAAAATAAAAATAAACTCATTTTAAAATAATGTCACAAACTGCATATTCAAAGCCTTTTTCAAAACACTGTGCATATTTTAAATACTTGGGAGAGTCAAGGTTATGAATAATGGCTGTAAAGGGACAGGTGAACAGCCTCCAGTAACTAATTATCTTTAGAAATTGTTCTGAGTAGAAATTGGAATTTGATTACTCTCATTTTTCCTTTTTCTTTCCTTTATCGATATGACCTCTGTGATTTCTAGTGACATGTGAAATTTAGAAAGACACATTGGATTTAAGCTAATTTGAAGAAAAATGTAGCTGATTCTGACTCTTCAATATTTAAAACAGAAATTTACTTACTTTCATGTGAGATATTTATTTTATTATTCTGAATTATTTTATGAAATAAATGACATTAGGTATTTCATTGAACTTAAGTGTCTCTGAACATTTTTTTTTAAACTGAGAATGACTTTGATGAATGCTCACTTGAATAAAATTAACGGGTCCATATTTTAATTGTTTCTCCTTTCCAATATTTTTCTCCATCCCTACGGTCTACTTTCCCAAATAGAGAAAAGTCTTCTCACAAGATGACTTTCTTACTTTTCCTTTTTTTTCTAGACATCTTAGCTAGACATAATTGTGTCCCTTATTTGTTGTTTTCCTGGCATCAGAATTTATTGAGCTTTCTTATGTCATGACTGTATTTGGTCAGTCACCTTAACAAAATAGATATTAGTATAATTTATAGGTATAGAATTGACTTTGTATTGAGTCAACCAACTTAATTATCTAGAGATATAATGAGCTTTTTAGGAAAAAAATGTTTCTTTCCTGACATTAGCAATTTCACTGGGTAAGAGGGCATTTCAAGCTTTTACACATTTTTCCTTATCCCTAAAGATGGTCAACATCTATGAACAATTTGCATTTCTTCTTTGGGGAAATGCCTGTTCATTTCACTGTCCCATTTGTTAACTGGAAAATATTTTTAGCGTTTAAGTTCTTCTGTGCTTTGTATATTTTCAATATTAGCCTTGCCTGAAGTACACCAGGAATGTTTTACTTTTGTGTCATTCACAATAGCAAAGAGAGCTGCCTAAACCCATTGATAGGTAAATGCAATCTGAAAACAGTAGGATTTTATTTAGTGATCAAGAGTAAAGAAGTTTGCAGGGAAATGTGGTCAACTGAAAGTAATATGTCAAACAAGGAAATTCAGGAAGAGAATGTAAAAAAAAAATCGAATGTACATTCTCCTACATAGATTAAAACTGAAAGTGTTTACATTTCTGTATTAAATGGGAATGGTTTTAAGGAATGATTGTTATATTCTTGAAAGTCCCTGGGCTTCAGAAGAACCACACCAGGCCAAACAGTTCCAAGTGAGGTTTATTGAGAGGGGAAAGGGCAAAGGTGGTAGCAGAAAGAGAAGAGGGGAAGAGAGAGAGAGAGAGAGAGAGAGAGAGAGAGAGAGAGAGAGAGAGAGAGAGAGAGAGAGAGAGAGAGAGAGAGACTCATATATACACGGATGGTGACCTGGTCACAGGTAAAGGTGAGCCCAATGGATTCTGGGAATATGGAGGCCATTGTCTTGGAGACAGGTGCTGCATTGTCATCTATGTGATGTCAAAATTTCCAAGGTCCTGGTACCAACAATGATTATGAAGGAGACCAGAGAACCTCAAACATTGTGTTGAGGACACAGTAAGACCAATAAGACACTTAAAAATGCAAGCACAAAGAAGATCCATGGGGAGGATTTAAATGGACCTCAAGAAGATGGAATGAATCATGGGGAGCAGCATCAACAAAAAAACAGTGGTTTGAAAAACAATAATGAAAATAATATGAAAATTGGTAACTTTTTTTTTTAATTTTATTTTATTTTATTTTATTTTTTTTTTAATTTTATTTTATTTTATTTTTTTAATTTACATTCCAAATCACTTCCCCTTTCCCGTTTCCTCCCTCCCCGAAAGTCCCATAAGCCCCCTTCCCTCCCTCTTTTCTCCGTTCAACCCCCTCTCATTACTCTGTCCTGGCGTTCCCCTACATCCAGTCTTTCCAGGACCAGGGGTCTCTCCTTCCATCTTTTTAGAAATCTATTGATATGCTGATTGTGTCTAGGGTATTCTGAGATTCTGGGTCACTTCCCCTTTCCCGTTTCCTCCCTCCCCGAAAGTCCCATAAGCCCCCTTCCCTCCCTCTTTTCTCCGTTCAACCCCCTCTCATTACTCTGTCCTGGCGTTCCCCTACATCCAGTCTTTCCAGGACCAGGGGTCTCTCCTTCCATCTTTTTAGAAATCTATTGATATGCTGATTGTGTCTAGGGTATTCTGAGATTCTGGGTCAATATCCCCTTATCAGTGACTTCATACCATGTGTGATCTTTTGTGATTGGGTTACCTCACTAAGGATGATATTCTCCACTATATTCATAGCAGCCTTATTTATAATAGCCAGAAGCTGGAAAGAACCCAGATGTCCCTCAACGGAGGAATGGATTCAGAAGATGTGGTATATTTACACAATGGAATACTACTCTGCAATTAAAAACAATGAATTCACGAAATTCCTAGGCAAATGGTAACTTATAATTAATTAAAATATGTTTCTAGTCACATCTATAAAAGGATCTTTCCACATTTTTGTGATTTCCAATTTTAGTTTAATTACAGTTTTTGACTCTAGTTTCTCTTTCTTTTTTTTTTCTGTGTAAAATCCATTTTAAGCTAATTCTTCACATATATCAAGGCACTCTGGGAGTTATTTCTTCAAGGAGAATATCTGAAATTGTAAAATGATGTCCATGTGTCCAATTGAGAATCTGGTGCTTCTCAGTTCCTTCATACAGGTTTCACCATCAGCTGGAAACCATCAATGTATGTGCTTCGTGGGAGTCAAGAGTGATGATAGCATTCAGCAAGACTAGACTACTCAAACCGATTCCTTTTTTTTTTTAGGTGTTCTGTTTTATATAGCTTGTCATCCATTCAAGTGAGAAGCAAATAATTATAAGATAAAGTCTTCATTTTATACTTTTCTGCTAAGGTGGTTTGAATATGCTTGTTCCATGGGAAGTGATACTATTAGAAAATGTGGTCTTGTTAGAATAGATTTAGACGTGTTAGAGGAAGTGTGGGTCACTGTATAGGTGGGCTTTGAGGACTCCTACTACTCAAGCTCCACCCAGGGCTCAAGAGAACCTCATCTCAGCTGCCTATGGAAGAGAGTCTCTTTCTGACTGCCATAGGATCAAGAGGTAGAAATCTTTTAGTACCACCAACACCAAGTCTGCCTGTACAATGCTACTTCCAAGTCTGCCTGTACAATGCTACTTTCCCCAAGATAATAATAATTGAATGAACTTCTAAAACTGTAAGCCAGAACCAATCAATTGTTTGCCTTCGTAAGAATTACCTTGGTCATTCTGTGTCTTCACAGCAATAAGACGCTAACTGAGACACTTGCTAAATTTAAATGTCTTGTTTTTAAAAATTATAATAATTCTTTTAAGAACACTTTCAGTTTAATGGGTTCTTTTTTTTTTTTTAACCTCTTGACTCAGGCTAGGCCCAAACATGTGTCTTTTTGTTGTTGTTGTGGTTTTTTTTTTTATTGAATATATTCTTCATTTACATTTCAAATGTTATACCCTTTCCAGGTTTCCCCTCTCCCAGAAAACCCCCAACCTATCCTGTCACCTCCTGCTTCCAAGAAGTTGCCACTCCACCCAACCCACTCTCACGTACCCCCCTCAATTTCCCCACGCTGGGGCAACTTTCTAGCCTTCATAGGACCAAGGACCTCTCCTCTCACTGATGCCCGAAAAGACATTCCTAAGCCACACTTTTGGCTGGAACCATGTGTACCCCTTGGTTGATGGTTTAGTCCCTGGGAGCCCTGAGCCATCTGGTTGACCGACATCATCGTTCTTCCCATGAGGCTGCAAACCCCTTCAGCTTGTTCAGTCCACCCTCCAAATCCTCCATTGGGGATCCCACGCTCAGTCCAATGGTTGGCTGCTAGCATCTGCCTCTGTATCTGTAAGGCTCTGGCAGGGCCCCTCAGGAGACAACCATAACAGGCTCCTTTCGGCATGCACTTCTTTTCATCCATAATAGTGTCAGGGTTTGGTGACTATTTATAGGATGAATCCACAGGTAGGACTGTCTCTGGGTGGCCTTTCCTTCAGTCTCTGCTCCATGCTTTGTCTCCATAATTGTTCTTGTGAGTATTTTGTTCCCTTTTTCAGAGAAACCAAAGTACCCACATTTTGGTCTTCCTTCTTCTTGAGCTTCTTGTGCTCTGTGAATTGTAACTTGTTTACTTTGAGCTTTTGGGCTAATATCCACTTATCAGTGAGTGCATACCATGTGTGTTCTTTTGCGATTGGGTTACCTCACTCAGGATGACACTTTCTAGTTCCATCCATTTGCCTAAGAATTTCATGAATCCATTGTTTTTAATAGCTAAATAGTACTCCATCATGTATACATACCACAATTACTGTAACCATTCCTCTGTTGAAGGACATCTGGGTTCTTTCCAGCTTCTGGCTATTACAAATAAGGCTGCTATGAAAATAGCGAAGCACGTGTCCTTATTACATGTTGGAGAATCTTCTGGGTATATGTCCAGAAGTGGTATAGCTGGGTCCTTAGTTAGTACTATGTCTAATTTTCTGAAGAACTGCCAAACTGATTTCCAGAGTGGTTTTCTAGCTTGCAATCCAAACGGCAATGGAGAAGTGTTCCTCTTTCTCCTGTCTCCATCTGCTGTCCCCTGAGTTTTTCATCTTAGCCATTCTAACTGGTGTGAGATGGAATCTCAGGGTGGCTTTGATTTGCATTTCCTTGATAACTAAGGATGCTGAACATTTCTTTATATGCTTCACGGCCATTCAAATTTCCTCAGCAGAGAATTCTCTGTTTAGGTCTGTACCCCATTTTTTAATAGGGTTATTTGACTCTCCGGAATCAAACTTCTTGAGTTCTTTGTATACATTGGATATTAGCCCTCTATAGGATGTAGGATTAATAATGATCTTTTCCCAATTTGTTGATTGCTGTCTTGTTCTATTGACAGTGTCCATTGCCTTACAGAAGCTTTGCTGTTTCATTAGGTCTAGCAGTTTGGCAACACACTTGAATGCTCTAGAACAAAAAGAAGCAAATGCACCCAAGAGGAGTAGACACCAGGAAATAATCAAACTCAGCACTGAAATCAACGAAATAAAAACAATAAGAACTATACAAAGAATCAACAAAACACAGAGTTGGTTCTTTGAGAAAATCAACAAGATAGATAAACTCTTAGCCAGACTAACCAGAGGTCATACAGACACTATCCAAATTAATAAAATCAGAAATGAAAAGGGAGACACAACAACAGAAACTATGGATATTCAAAAAATCTTCAGATCCTCCCATAAGAGCTTATGCTCAACAAAATTGGAAAATCTGGACAAAATGGGCAATTTTGTAGACACATACCAGGTGCCCTTGTTAAGTCAGGATCAGATAAACCATCTAAATAGTCCCATAAGTCCCGAGGAAATAGAAGCAGTCACTAATAGTCTCCCAACAAAAAATAAAACCCAGGACCAGATGGGTTTAGTTGGGAATTCTATCAGATCTTCAAAGAAGACCTAATACCAATACTCTTAAAACTATTCCACAAATTTGAAACACAAGGAACACTACCCAATTCATTCTATACACAATAACACTTATACCTAAACCCTAACAAAGACAAAACAAGAAAAGAGAACTTCAGACCAATTTCCCTTTTGAACATTGATGCAAAAATACTCAATAATATATTAATGATAATTCACCATGATCAAGTAGGCTTCATCCCAGGGATGCAGGAATGGTTAAATATACAGAAATCCATCAATGAAATCCACTACATAAACAAACTCAAAGAAAAAATCACATGGTCATTTCATTAGATGCTGTAAAAGCTTTTGACAAAATTCAGCATCCCTTCATGATAAAAGTCTTGGACAGAGTAGGAATTCAAGGCTCATACCTAAACATATTGAAATCAATATACAGAAAACCAGTAGCTAACATCAAACTAAATGGAGAGAAACTTGAAGCAATCTCACTAAAATCGGGGACCAGACAAGGTTGCCTACTCTCGCCCTATCTATTCAATATAGTACTTGAAGTCCTAGCCAGAGCAATTAGACAAAAAAGGAGGTCAAAGAGATACAAATTGGAAAGAAAGAAGTCAAAAATCACTATTTGCAGATGATATGATCATATACTTAAATGACCCCAAAAATTCCACCAGAGAACTTGTAAAACTAATAAACAACTTCAGCAAAGTGGCTGGATATAAAATTAACTCAAACATACCAGTAGGCTTCCTCTATTTGAGAAAGAAATTAGGGAACTGACACCCTTCACAATAGTCACAAATACTATTACATACCACGGTGTGACTCTAACCAAGCAAGTGAAAGATCTGTATGACAAGAACTTCAAGCCTCGAAAGAAAGAAATCAAAGATCTCAGGAGATGGAAAGATCTCCCATGCTCATGGATTGGCAGGAATAATATAGTAAAAATGACCATCTTGCCTAAAGCAATCTACAGATTCAATGCAACCCCCATCAAAATTCCAAATCAATTCTTTATAGAGCTAGAAGGAGCAATCTGCAAATTCATTTGGAATAACGAAAAACCCAGGATATCAAAAACTATTCTCCACAACACAGGTCTCCTGGGGAATCACCATCCCTGACCTCCAGCTCTACTACAAAGCAATAGTGGTAAAAACTATATGGTATTGGTACAGAGACAGGCAGGAAGATCAATGGAATAGAATTGAAGACTCAGAAAGGAACCCACACACCTACAGTCACTTGATATTTGACAAAGAAACTAAAAACATCCAGTGGAAAAAAGACAGCATTTTTAACAAATTGTACTGGATCAACTGGAGGTCAACATGTAGAAAAGTGCAAATTGACACATTCTTATCTCCTTATACAAAGCTCAAGTCCAAGTGGTTCAACGACCTTCACATAAAACCAGATACACTGAAGTTTATAGTGGGGAAAGTGTGGAAGAGCCTTGCACACTTGGGCACAGGGGAAAATTCCCTGAATAGAACACCAATGCCTTATGCTCCAAACATGTGTCTTATGATATATCTGACTTGACTCATTCAAAGGCATTCAGTGTATTTTTAAACTAAAAACTATTAATTTAATTTTAGTATATTAATACATGATTACTCTAGTTACCATTTCTTCTTCCCACTCCAAGAACTTTCATGTTTTATCCCACTTAAATAATAATCTCTTCTTTTTTCATTATTATTCTGTGTGTATATATCTATTTATAGACATATACAGTTATAAATATGTATATACATGTATTTATATATATATATGTGTGTGTATATATTATATATATATTGAACACACACACAAATAAGTTTAAAAAATATCCTCTGAGTCCCTTTACAGTCCCTTACAAGGCAACTGGAGTTACTATCAGTTTCATTTTCAATAAAATGCTTACTCAACTCCAACACACTGTAATAGCATCCTATCCTAAGTAACCCTATTAAAAAATGGGGTACAGAGCTAAACAAAGAGTTCTCACCTGAAGAATATCTAATGGCTGAGAAGCACCTAAAGAGATGTTCATCATCCTTAGTCATTAGGGAAATGCAAATCAAAATAACCCTGAGATTCCATCTCACACCAGTCAGAATGGCTAAGATCAAAAACACAGGAGATAGCAGTTGTTGGCGAGGATGTGGAGAAAGAGGAACACTCTTCCACTGCTGGTGGGATTGCAAGCTGGTACAACCACTCTGGAAAGCAGGCTGGCGGTTCCTCAGAAAACTGGGCATGACACTCCCAGAGGATCCGGCTATACCACTCCTGGGCATATACCCAGAGGCTTTACCTGCATGCAATAAGGACACATGCTCCACTATGTTCATAGCAGCCTTATTTATAATAGCCAGAAGCTGGCAAGAACCCAGATGTCCCTCAATGGAGGAATGGATTCAGAAGATGTGATATATTTACACAATGGAATATTACTCTGCAATTAAAAACAATGAATTCACGAAATTCCTAGGCAAATGGTCAGAACTTGAAAATATCATCCTTAGTGAGGTAACCCAATCACAGAAGAACACACATGGTATTCAGTCACTGATAAGGGGATATTAACCCAGAATCTCAGAATACCCTAGACACAATTTGCATATCAATAGATTTCTAAGAAGATGGAAGGAGAGACCCCTGGTCCTGGAAAGACTGGATGTAGGGGAATGCCAGGACAGAGAAGTGAGAGGGGGTTGAATGGGGAAAAGAGGGAAGGAAGGGGGCTTATGGGACTTTCGGGAAGGGAGGAAATGGGAAAGGGGAAATGTTTGGAATGTAAATAAAAAAACTTAGAAAAAAAAAAGAATAATAAAAAAAAGAATCGGTTTGCTTGCCTTTAAGAACTCACATTGTCCCTTACAACCTGAAGCATTTCACAAACTTCACTGTGTCTCTCATTTCTGCCAGAATACACTATTCAGTTCTTTAAGTATTGTCTGTGTTCCCTTTAGTAAGTGAGATTCACTGCTGATGATGTTAAGTAACACACGAATATATAATCATCAAATGTACATCAGAATCATGACTGTTTGCTTTAGAAAGTATTTATTTCGTTGTATATATAATGCCCCCTCCAAAGCAAACAACAAACAAACAAACATAAAAGCATATAATACCTGGAAGTTTTTCTTATTTTTCCTATTTGATTGGGTGACATTTTTATAAGATTCTGTTACATTTTGATCCATGCATATGCTGAATAGTAATCAAGTCAATATAATTAGCAAACCAAGTACCATAAACATTTTTGAAATATTTTTCTATTTATTTTACTGAAATTATATTTCTCACAGACTATATTCCAGTTTTGGCTTCCCCTCCTTCAACTCCTCTTACAAAATCTCCATGCAGTCTCTGATTCAAGTCCATACACTTCCCTTTCTCTCTTATTAGAAAATAAAAATAAATAGGTATTTAAAAATTTAATAACAAAGTATGCTAAAGGCCTAATCACAGTAAATCTTATCACTTACATTGAGTCCATTCAAATTCCTATCTCCTTTTCTAAATATGCAAGTGCTGTAGCATTAATTATATTGTCTCTGCTGGGCTACAGAACACAGAAACCATTCCTCTGTACAAAGTTCAATAATCCCTTGAATGGCTTCCTCCTTTCCTGACCTCTATAATTTCCTAGTCAATTTCTGTGAGAAGTAACACTCTACTCCATACTCCCTATATATGGCAAAACAATTCATAGCAGCTAGGGCATGAAAGATATTTATTGTGTATATCTTTGCAATATTGGTGAGTCCTCAGGTGTTTGGAAAATTTCATCAAAATGAAACTGATCATGTAACTGAAATCAACTTTAAAATGAATAATTTGCTCTGGCTAGACTAAGTCCCCAGATTCAATTTTTAATTAGTTCTTAAAGTTCATCATTTTTCTCTCAAATAGAATCATAGAATTCATCTGGAAATAGAACTTAAAGATTAAATTAGCTTGAAGTTACAATTAAACACAAAACACATGTTCATATGGACTTTTAATTTGTTTTATATGCTACAGAATCCTTAGCAATAGAAATTATTATTTATTTTTTCGTCTCATCAGGTAACATGAGAGTAAGTTTTCCTAATTCAAGGTTCTTATCCACTTAAGTATATATAAGCTGAACAGACCATTGGAATTTATTTAAAGTATAAATGCACCTTTTCAACATTTATATCAGTGGCTTTATGGAACTTCTGCCTAATTTCGAATTAACCCTTCTTGAAGAAATCATTTACTTAGGAATATCTCTTAACCACCATCAAGAAATCTACATAGAAATCTCATACTTTTCTTGCCTTTATCTGGTTTAGTGTGTGTCTTGAGGGTTCTGCAATGTCAGTGCTTTCTTTTTTTTTTTTTTTTTTTTTTTTTTTTTTTTTTTTAATTTAATTTTATTTTATTTTTTTAATTTACATTCCAAATCACTTCCCCTTTCCCGTTTCCTCCCTCCCCGAAAGTCCCATAAGCCCCCTTCCCTCCCTCTTTTCTCCGTTCAACCCCCTCTCATTACTCTGTCCTGGCGTTCCCCTACATCCAGTCTTTCCAGGACCAGGGGTCTCTCCTTCCATCTTTTTAGAAATCTATTGATATGCTGATTGTGTCTAGGGTATTCTGAGATTCTGGGTCAATATCCCCTTATCAGTGACTTCATACCATGTGTGATCTTTTGTGATTGGGTTACCTCACTAAGGATGATATTTTCAAGTTCTGACCATTTGCCTAGGAATTTCGTGAATTCATTGTTTTTAATTGCAGAGTAGTATTCCATTGTGTAAATATACCACATCTTCTGAATCCATTCCTCCGTTGAGGGACATCTGGGTTCTTTCCAGCTTCTGGCTATTATAAATAAGGCTGCTATGAATATAGTGGAGCATGTGTCCTTATTGCATGCAGGTAAAGTCTCTGGGTATATGCCCAGGAGTGGTATAGCCGGATCCTCCGGAAGTGTCATGCCCAGTTTTCTGAGGAGCCGCCAGACTGCTTTCCAGAGTGGTTGTACCAGCCTGCAATTCCACCAGCAGTGGAGGAGTGTTCCTCTTTCTCCACATCCTCGCCAACAACTGCTGTCTCCTGTGTTTTTGATCTTAGCCATCCTGACTGGTGTGAGATGGAATCTCAGGGTTGTTTTGATTTGCATTTCCCTAATGACTAAGGATGATGAACATCTCTTTAGGTGCTTCTCAGCCATTAGATATTCTTCAGGTGAGAACTCTTTGTGGAGCTCTGTACCCCATTTTTTAATAGGGTTACTTGCCTCTCTGGAGTTTAACTTCTTGAGTTCTTTGTATATCTTGGATATTAGCCCTCTGTCGGATGTAAGGTTGGTAAAGATCATTTCCCAGTTAGTTGGTTGCCGCTTTGTCTTTTTGACGGTGTCTTTTGCCTTGCAAAAACTTTGTAATTTAATGAGGTCCCATTTGTCTATTCTTGATCTTAGAGTATAAGCTATTGGAGTTCTGTTCAGGAAATTCTCCCCTGTGCCCATATGTTCAAGGTTCTTCCCTAGTTTCCCTTCTATTAGTTTCAGTGTGTCTGGTTTTATGTGGAGATCTTTGATCCACTTAGAATTGAGCTTAGTGCAAGGAGATAAGGATGGGTCAATTTGCATTCTTCTGCATGTTGACCTCCAGCTGAGCCAGCACCATTTGTTGAAAAGGCTATCTATGAAAGTGACACTGGGTCACAGGTGATAGGCTAACATTAAACTATGAGGATTAAAAATCGTGTCCTGAAAAGCACATTTTAAACATCCACGGAAACATTCCTTGAAACCTATTAGTACAAGTCAGACAGAAAAAAAAATGCAAATCATCAGAAATGTAGTTGGGGAAAACACTAGGGTGGCTTGTCTGATAAAGGCCACTGCCACTACACCTTATGACTTCAGTTTGATTCTTAGACCCTACAGGAGGCAAGAAAAAGCCAACTCATACAACTTCTCCTCTGATTGTAACATATATATCCTTTACAGTCATATGCCAACCAATACAAAATAAATAGATTACAATGTTGAAATTTTTAAAAAGATGTTTGAGAACTTTCAGATTCATAAAATCATAAGTATTGAGAACTGTCAAATTCAGCATAAAAATACATTTAATTTCCTGTGTAAACCTAAATTAAGACAACATGGTAGGTAATAGTTTCTGAAAGATAAAAAATCAGTTTTCTTTAACAGTGGAGTACTTGAAAGAAGATAGTCTTCTAGAGAATGCCACAAATCCAAGACTACATGAGCAACATAAACTGTACTTGAAGAATTTGAAAAAGAAATTAAACGTAAAGTTGGAGATGTTGAAGAAAAAGAATGTAAAGCAAGGCAGGGGAGACAGATGTTCAAGCACTAGGTGAAGGGAATGAATAGGATTAAAACGCATTGTACAAAATCCCTTAGGAAGTAACTAAAAAAAAAAGAGAGAGAGAGAGAAGAAGAAAAAAGACAGGAAAGTGTTACCTGGGTCATCTTATATGAAAAGATAAGTGGCTTGCAGTTAGGCTTAAATTCATAAGTATTCTATGAATGTCAGAGAATACACACAGAAATTTGATAGTTATTGATTTAGACTTTATAAAGGGAGAATAGGCATGTGTTGAAGTACAGAACATGGAATAAAAAGAGTTATGTCTTTCAACACACCCCACATATGGTATGTAAGTCATATATTTATATACTTACATGTTGTATGGTGGCTACACAGATGTATAAGCATGTATATTTTCATGCACACACACATATATATACATGCATATAGATGTTTTTAAAAGTAAGGGCAATTGTAGCAAGTTAATACCATGAAATTTTTTTGCATTATAAGAAAAAAAAATTGAAATTTTTATAGGACATTACAACCAATGTTAGTAATGCACCTTGGCATAATACTTAACCTGTGTGTTTGTCTGTGAATCTGTACAAAATTGCAAAACTAGAAGTTTATTATATCTAACTAAAAAATAATATCCACTGCAAATGCTGAATGCGACATGCAGCTATTACCTGATTTAGAGTCTGGAATAGTGTTTATTATCAGCCCTAGTGGGGTCACCAGGAGTGAGTGACTTAATACCATGCAAAACTCTGCTAATGAATTTTATAAAATATCCCTCTTGTTTTGTATGATGCTTTCTCTCCTGTGCAATAAAAGACAGATTAGAGCACTTTGTTAGGAGACAAAGACAAGCCCAGGGATAGATGCAGAAGACAAGCTTCCAGCAAGCACACTTTCAGACTCATGAAAAAGACAGGGATTAAGGAATATAAGGATTGTAGAGAACTTAAATCTGGACTCACTTTTGGCAACACAGTGATATGCTTAAGTTTCTATATCTAATGTAACACTGGTGCATTATTATGAACTCTGAGCTTATAATTAATGTGCTCAAACTGACTTATTTCGAAACCTTGCGTGAAGAATCATTAACGTGTTAAATCTACACACATAAATAAACATGAGGAATTAAATTTATCATTTATTAAAGTACTTTTTTATTACTTTTTTTTTTAAGTGTAGTCGTTACGCCCCTCCTGGTCTGACCTGCCAGTGACTTAATCCATTCTTCCTCCACCATTTCTCCAGAGGATGTCCCCACATCACCTGCCAGACTTCCCCAGTCCCTGGAGCCTTAAGTCTCCCAAGACTGAGGCCAGATCAGGCAGTCGTCTGCTATATATGTATTGGGGGCCTCTGGCCAGTTCCTGTATGGAGGCAAGCTGTCTGTCTGACAGATCTCAGGTGTCCCTGTGAGTTGAGACTCCTGTTTTTCCTATGCGGTCACCCTCCTCCTCAGCTTCTTACAGTCTTCCCCTAATTCAGTCCAATGGTTGGGTGTATCTACATCTGTCTTAGTCAGCTGCTTGTTGGGCCTCATGGAGAACAGCAATTTTAGGCTTCTGTGTGTAACCACATCATAACATCAGTAGTAGTGTCAAGTCTTGGAGTCTCCCCTTGAGATTGATCCCAATTTGGGCTGATTATTGAACCTCCTTTCCCTCAGTCTCTTTTCCATTTTTTGTCCCTGAAGTTCTTTTAGACAGGAACAATTCTGGGTCAGACTTTTTGACTGTGGGATAGCAACCCCATCCTTCCACTTGATGCCCTATCATTCTACTGCAGATATATGAATAATGTTTCAGTAAACTTTAAATATGTTTAAAGGCAATTCTCTCACAATGCATGAAGTTTTAAAATAAATTGGCATTATCTACCCTTTATAACCCTAGGTAGGTTTAGAATAGCATTTCTCTGAGTAAAGTAATAACTCAAAATTTTGTAAAAAGATACCGAAAGTAACCATAGTTTAAAAGGTAAGAATTTTAGGACCTTTTCCCAAGGGTAACCTAGGCAATGTGATCTGCTTAATATTTCTCTTCTTCAACTAGTTGTGTAGATTTTAATTTTCAAAATATGTGCATATTTTCAGTTAAATAGCAAAGAAAATTTACAGATGCTCATATAAATATTTACCTACGTGGAAGTCTTGACATTGATATATATCTGGAATTAGAATCATGTTCAAAAATAATACAAATTTTTAAAAAAGAGCCAGGCATGAAGGGACAGGCAGAATGAGACATGGTTACTTAAACAGTGTGCAGCTGTCCAGGTCAGATGTGTTTAACCCTGCATCCCTGGATTTGCAGATGGAGGAAGATCACATCTCAAGAAGCATGAAAATCCCATGAGAATTTAAATAAACACTGAAATGGTGGTTATAGAAACAGAATTTTAGGTTTTATCCTCTAGAACTATATGATAAATTTGTATGTTAGGCCAATAAACTTGTAGAATTTGCTGTAGCACCAATAAAACAGACTCTGTCTATGTCTCTCTCTAATCTTTTTTTATTTTATGCTCTCATCTATATCTATCTATGTATCATCTAGATAGGTAAATAGATAGATATTGATGTAGATATTCTTTTCAATTAGGGCTGCATATATATTTCTATATTTTGATTGTCTTTTTTTCTGTAAAAAAGTAATTGTAATTTGTTGAGAACTTCACAGATGAGAACTGTTTCTATGTCCCTCCTGGTCCTCCCTCCGCTGCTTCAACTCCTCCCCTCCCAAATTGACAATGTCTTCCTGAATTATTACTGTTATTTGTATATGCATCTGTATATGTATATATATAGATACATATATACATATATTTGTACATATCTATGTGTAATCTGTTGAGGTTGATCTAGTTTTCATGTTTTGAGATCCACCAACCATTCAGTGATTATCTTTTTAAATCTCTATTCTTACCAGTACATATTTCTTTCCATATATGTGATGTGATGTGTGTGTGTGTGTGTGTGTGTGTGTGTTTGTGTAGTGTTTGGTAACTTAGAAATGTTAATGGATTTTTATCTCTGTGCAACAAACTGTGAAGATAATCCTACTACTGAGCAAGAATACTGACTATTGAGTTGACTTTGTGCTACCATTTGCTATGTTGTTATAATGCAGTGAAATTAATCTGCTAAATCAAAAGTGAATTATGTTGCATATGTGGAAACTAACTGTCCTTGATATATGTATCATGAATTTATTGAGCACTTTTATTGGCCTCACAAATGTTTGCCTAAGTCTGTTCATTTTGTAGTTAGTAAGTATATATTTGCCTGATTTTTTTAATATATTCCTAACTCTATACTGAGTTGCTGATATATAAATATCAACTAGATTTAAATTCATATTCCTTTGATGTTTGATTTTTTTCAAAGAATATATATTTGGTTTGATTCTGTAAAATGAGGAATAAACTTAGATGAGTGAATTTATACCTCATAGGAGCACCATGAGAGCCTCCTTTATGTTGATGAGTACTCTGGTCAGGAGTCAGGAGAAACTTAGCATGACATGTGTGTGATCTTGAAAAGCAAAAGTTTTCTGTTTAACAGCTGACCTCAAAATTCTCCTTAAGATTTTTTTCATTTTATTTTGGTTATTGCTTTGACAAGCCATTTGAAACAAATGAGACTCAGGATGTGAGAAGAGAAACAACATGCAGAGTCTAGGTAGATGGACTAGCTGTGCTAAACTAGATATGAACAACAAATAAGCAAATAACAAGAGAGACAAGCAACTGTTTTATAAGTGATATTCAATCTTCACAATTCAATTAATAATAAGAGTAAGTTGCTTTATTTTGATGTCTTGATCTTAGAAGATTACCTTTTTCTAAATTTTAGAGAAGATTTAGAAAAATCTTAGAAAATTTTAGAAATTTTTAGAAAATTTAGAGAAAGTAGTTGGATTTCATCAGACACATGAAATTACTCACCACATTTCTGCTTACTGGGTCCTGTTTGTTGACTGATAGGGATCAATGAGAGTTTAATAGTGTGTCAAAAAGTGGGCAGATAATGCTACTACTGAGAAAGAAAAATGGCTGCTCAGTTGACTTTTCCCTTCTGGTTGTCATTGTGCAGTGTAATGAATCTATTAAATCTAAAGTGAATTATATTGTATATTTGGGAACTAATAATTCCTTGTTTATTATGACATTTTTTAATATTCTGTTTTCCTGTTACACAATAGTGTCTGATTTTATGTTATATTCCTTTTTATGTTTATTGTTTTATATTTGTTTATTTTCATTTTTATGTATGAGTGTTTTAACTGAAGATATGTATATGTAACATGCGTGTGCCTAGTCTCCACAGAGGGTGAAAAAATGTTTCAGATACTCTGGAACTGGAATTACAAACATTTGTCAGTTGTCACATGAGTTATTAGATACAAAGGCAGGTCCTGGGTAAGAACAGTAAGTCCTTTTAACAAGAGTGCCATAGTTCCAGCCCCAAGATTTGATCAGTTTTAGATGCTGGTATTAAATCTAGAGAAGTTCATATGTGGGTATATATACAATTTTGAGATAATATCATGAACAACAACCAAAAGCTATGATGCTTTAATGAGCAAGGAGACCACACCTTCTACCCCCAAAAAAGTTTTCTTTAAAGTGAATTATATTCATCAATGGGTTTTACCTGTGCTGGTAAAATATATTACAGTTTATCTATAAGAGTAGCTCAAAATATATTTTATAAGATCATAGAAAATAATGGAGATATATTTACTCAGAAGTTATCATGTAAAATACACTCCAGTAAATAAAGTTACAAATTCTAAGAGCCTAACAATTTTGCATATATAATAATGCAACGGTTAGCAAAAGAAAATAGCAAAAGTAAGAGACCATTTTCATTCTTATGTAGCATATTTTGTTACATTAGCGATGATACGCAACATCCTATGAGTCTGCCTTGTAATACATAATAAACAAAGCAATAGCAAGAAGTGTGTAATTCTTGCTGCTGTTACAGAATGCATGTACTAATCAATTAACAGATAATATAAATTTACTTGACATTGTTATAAACCTGGGTAGTCCAAAGACAAAAAATTTGCAAGATTGATGTCCGTGGCTTCTAAGGATTAGTCTCCTTTCAGTTCCATCATCCCTCTCTCTGTGAAGCGCTGATGACAAGATAAGAACTTATCTATTTTGAATAAAAGGTAATGTAAAATGTATAAAATTCTCTCTCAAGGAACATTAACAAAAGTATTACCCTCACAGTATGTTTACTAGGAAATGGGGGATTAACAGCATAAGTAGCCATTTCATTATTTTAAGAGATGGAAAGGAATTACTATATTGTTAATACTTAATTTTACTTTATTTAATTTAGTGTGCTTATAATTTGAACAGCTTTTTAAAGCTTATGCATCAAATGTATTTTTCAGTTTCCTGTTGAGACAGAAGTAGAATCATCAGGAAATATAACTACGAACAAAGTGGAAGTGTCTTGCTTTTCCTGTGGCTGTGGATTGATATATTAGATGGAAGACTGGGGCTTGCAATAGGAGTGCACACAATTGATTTTCAAACCCTCTACATCCTGATTGCAAAGTTTGAGTAGCCATGTGAGACAATTTCCAGCAATACGATGAATTGCTTTTAATTTCATATGCTTGATAGCTTAAGTAGCATGCTGACATTAAAAGAAATAAATATTCAGACATGAAGTAAATTTGAAAGTTATTAATACTAAAGATCCATAAAACATATTATATGTACATGTTGAGACAAATACTTTAGCATGTTCTTTTCTGATATCAATACGACTAGCGTGGGCATAACTGAGGCTTTGATTATCCTTTGACCTGAATGATGACACAATTATAACCTTTGCAAGCGTGAGTTAAAGCTTCACCTAACCTTTTAATCATTTCCCTTCTTCGCTATCAGAAGAGCATTACTCAAAAGAGAAAGGAATGGATCTGCTGCAGGTTCTGCTTACAGTTATATTTCAATTTTTCATTACAATGAAATGAAAAGGACAAGAAAAGAGATGCAGGGAGACTACCAATTCCCTCCTGCATTTCCTCATGTGCTGTGCTCCTTGTGTTCTGAGAAACCAGAGGAGTTGCTTAAGATTTGCAAAATGTCAGTCAGTCTCTTCATGACACCGGTGTATAGCACATGCTGTTTTATGCTCCAACATGCACCTTTTATTTGCAAAATGCTAGGGATGTTTCACTCTTGTAGAAAAGTTCAAACTTGGAGTGTAATTAAAAATACCAAATATTCACGAGGGATGAGAGACTGTGAACATTAAGTTGGATGAAAATTATACAGCCTTGACAGGAAAAATTAAATTATATTACCCCGTGACTTGTAAAACATAATAGTATTTAGTGAAATGAAGCAAATAGCATTTTTTTCCTATGAAGATATTTTTGCAATATGGCATAGGAACAATTTATTCTTTGGAGTCATTAATGCTTAGCTTCAAAAATAGCTTCATATGTGCTTATAATAAGCCTGGATTTTGACTGAGTTTGCTTCTTTGCTTCACTTAAAAAAAGAAAAAAAATCTCTTCATAAAATTATTAAAGCAGGTGATTGTCAAATGCCCACTTGTGAATTGTCAATTATATACCATTAGCTCATTTAAAAAGAACTCTAAATTTACTTACTTTTAAAATTTATTGACAGTTTAGTACTGTCAACTCTATGACCAATTCAAAAATTATGTTTCTTTTTCTTGTGTTTCCACATATGATACAACTGCTGATATGTGCAATGGGAGGTTATATTAGTTTTCCTAAGACATAAAATAGAAATAATATTCTAGCATTGATTGGAGACAGACAAGGCTAATCATAGCATCTCTCTCTCTCTCTCTCTCTCTCTCTCTCTCTCTCTCTCTCTCTCTCTCTCTCTCTCTTTCTCTTCCCCCTCTTTGTGTCTCTGTGCATGTGTGTGTGTGTGTCTGTGTGTCTGTATGTGCATCGGTGAGATTTCACTAAAACAATGACCAGTAAAAGAACATAAGTAGGAAAACTTTGAGAAATGTTTTCCAGGTTTAGCTTTGGTCAAATATTAAGAATGGAAACTGCACTATGCATTTAGAAAAAGCTTTGAGTCTAAAGTTGCTATAGACAGAAAAGAAGAAGAGGGAGTGAGCAGAAAGAGAACAATTTAAGGGTGTATGCAGGAACAGAGGCAGGGTAATGCCACATATATTCAAGGTGAAATGGAAGTTAAGTCAAAGACTTTTAATAAAGGTCTGAAAAGTTGGCAATTGCACTTCTCAAGAAGGTTACTTTCTACTATGTCAGCAAATCACGGAAGATGGATGAGAGTCATTGCTGGTTAATTTTGAAGCTATTGTTTTAATTCTATGAACAGTGTAAAATATAAAAATTCGAAGTGTGCATTCCTAGAAATATATCCTAAAGCATCTTTTGAGTAAGTGGGTGTTTTGTTTGTATATAGGCAGTGTAGGATATACACAGACTTTTACAAGGCTGCTAGTTAAATTAAAAGTTTAGGAAGCCATGAATGCTTTTACCCCATAGATAAGAACTCTTGAAAATGAGCATTGAGTCAACATTCACATTTCCATATGCTTTATTTGGAAGAGGAGATTATGGGAATTAAATTAAGTGACTTGAAATACATAAAATACTGAATTAAAAAATAACTTGTCAATGTTTAATTCATAAAACTGGAATATATATTTCAAGTCTCTCTACTGTATGAGTGATACTATTGTAGCTCAATTATGAAGATAATGAAGTAAAAAATTTATGAAATACGATCATCTTAAAAGTGAACATTAAGGCACGTTATGTTAACTCATGGGTTTGCTGCACTTGCCTCTTTTTCATAGCTCTAGAAGAAATATCTTGAATGTTTATCAATGGTGTTTATTCATTTAAAAATGAATAATTACAAAGTTCTTCAGAGATTATTGTTCTTATGTCTCCTTAAACAGTTGTTGAGAGTATCAGGAGAATAAAAAGGTGTTATGATGCTAAGTAGCAACTGAGCCCTTTGTAATTCATCAACTTTGATTTACTGCATATAATTAAATCAAATTATTTTTAAGTATTTTAAAGGAGAATATATATCTAGAACTATTAGATGAATCTGTCAGACTGTCAGGACTCAACTCAGCTTTTCTAATCCTAGATTTTACCATATGAAAATGTGAGTAATTAGTTTTTATAACTACGTTTAATGATGTTAAATATTGGAGGAGCACAAATTAACATACACAATATTATATCTTCTACAGTTTCTTAGTTGAAAAGCTAAAACAGAAGAATGGAAGAGTAAGGGTATATATGTCTCAGGGCCACAATCTGTCAGGATCTCACTAGATTTCTTTGTTTTACAGAAGAAAACTGAATGCTCCCCTCACTGTTAACACTTGACATTTCTAATTCAAATTGCACATTCATGTGCCGTTGATAAGGCCAGCATATTTCAATTTTTTACTCTACCTCCACATTAAACTGTTCCTTGCCCCTTCTTTCATACCCTGAGAAAAGATTCAGTAGATCTCTCTTCCTAGCTGCTAGTGGCTCTGCATAATCAATAGCAAACAGAGACACTTGAACAAGGGGCCAAATACGTCTGGAAGTGTGCTCATTCTTGTCGATAGTGGCTTGTTATAATGTTACACTATAAAAAGTCTTTTAACTCACATTCAAACAGTTTTGACAGAAAATGAGAGGAAAATACTTATTAATTGTTTTTACTGCTTGAGAGAAGTTTCTTAATCCCTCAAATGCCTTATTTCTGAGTAGTATATGTAATTTTAATTTCTCAAAGAGATTCCTTATCTTCATGGTGGTTAGTTATGATTTTAGCATTTATATTTGGCAAAACTTTAGCATTCACACAGATAATATAACTAGTATTTTTAATAATTTTTTTTCCTGGCACACACAGTGAAGTAACTTATGATATCTGTTCTCCAAAGCTTTCTGTAAGGTGAAGCGTTACAATTCTTCTTTTACTGAAATTTAATAATTGCACCCTACCTACCATTACCCCTAAACTATCTTCTGCTTCCCCTTGATTTATAGAATTCAAGATCATATATGCACATATATAGGTATATATATATAGGTATATATATATATATATATATATATATATATATATATATATATATATATATATTTATATGATCAGAACCCATTTTTTAACACGTAAAGTCAAAAGCTTTTCTCTTGGTATGCATACAGGTTATTCTGAGGTAAGTTCTGGAGTACAAATATAATACTAGAGAGGGGGTATCAGGCAAGAAATGTAATTATATAGTGGAAAGATATGAAAAGGGATAATAGAAGAATATTCAGTGAGGAAACAGTTGCTGCAGTGAACAAATGCAGCATCATTTACTGGAGACTTTGCATAAATAGAACTGTAAACACAGCAAAAAATGAACATAGACTTACAGAAGTTCCTGCATTTATTCAAAGGAATCACACTTTAGAAATGTTGTTTAAATACATCTCACTACCAAAATGTCACGAATGTAGTCTGAGAAAACTTTAAAAATGTTAACAGATATCATGAGTCACATAAGTTCATAACCAATGTCATTTAAGGACACAGATACAGCATGAAGGTGAGCTGATTACTGGGCTCATAAGTATAGCTGGAAATCAAATGAAAGTAGAGAAAACATGTCATCACTCTGCTTGTATTTTCTCATTATTTTTTTGTAGATTCCATGCATCAACATTCTGCATTGATTTAATTAGCACTTCATGTCCTTAGATTTCTTTTCTCTGCTGCATACGCTTTGAGGAAAACAAGCCTGCTTCTTTCTGAATCTATGCTATACACATAATTAATGTCAGCAAAACTGTAATGGTTGGATTAGTCTCAAATCTTTGGCAAGGTTCAAAAATTCTAAGTTTGTAAATGTCTTTAGAGTTTCTGAAACATTCTAGATATAATACAGTTTTTCTTCTGTAGAAGAATATAATGTTTATGACTATCAGTTGCTGAGTTGACACCATTTTCTATAGGACAATTGGGTGTTGATTTAGCCTATAGGCATATGTACTCAGAGAATCTCACCTAGCACTCAGTTATAGCAGCTGCCTGTGAATTAAATGCAGACATTACATCTATTTTTCACAACTCATCTACTATTGCCATTTTGAATTAATTCTCTACTTTTCCTCATTTATCATATATTCAATCAGTAATTCTAGCTGCCATAATAAAATAATAAATTTTTGAATTGTCCTACCTTTTGGCAACAGTCTGTTTGCTATTGCTTTTGATGTCAAGTTTTAACATGACATGTAAATAAAATACTGCATATACCTCCATCTCTACCATACTCGAGATGTTCCACTTCAGTAACAAAAAGGCTGAAATATCACTTAATGGTCTCACAAAGAATGATCATTTTTCAAGCACTTGAGTTCTGAAAATGTTGATCTGTACCCATGACTACACTAGCATGTGACATGATAGACAGCTCATTCTTTTTGTAACATATTTTTCTCTAGGTTTTATTGAATATCGCTCACCTAAGTGATATTTTTTTTTCTTATTTGAAGATACTGCTTTGGACAAAAATGTTTTAGAAAGCAATGTGCTATTAACTCTCATCACACTGAATAAATTCTTTACACACATCTCTTTCTATGAATCCCTCTCTTCTCTATCACTACAGGTTAGAGACAGGAAAACTAAATCCTAAGTATTCCTTGCTTTTGTATTGATACCTTTTCAGCAAAAATACCTCTGTCTTATAAATTTTCCCAGTGGTTTGAATTTCTATGGACATATCAATTTCATCTGCTCTTTATATCGTCTTTATAACCTGCTGTACTATTAAAACCTCTGCATTTAACAAATTAACCAAATTAGGTATCCCGTTTCCAGTTTTCTTATCTAACTTCTCCCATTCAGGTAAAGATCATCTGTATATGTGTATTCCAGTTTGGAAACAAGCATCATTCAAATTATGTATTTGAGAATTATGAATATAAGCAGGGAAAAAGGAAACAGTTTTAAATACTATGTCTATTTTATTTTATCAATTTAGTATATTCACTGTGTACAGTATTATGTATTAAAGTACACATGCATTGTGGAATGACTAAGCCATTCTAATGTGACATTATCACATACATGTTTGTGTGTCCAGAACACACACAATCTTTCCCACTGTAATTTTTGTGTGTTAATGTGTTTGAAAGTGCACATGCACATATGTGTGCTTGCATTTGGAGGCCAGAGGTTGATGTCAGATGTCTTTAAGCACCTTAGGTTTTTAAGTCATGGGTTTTCACTTGATTTACTCCTGTAGATAGACTAGCCAGCCTGCCTCAGACATCTGCCTCCTCAGGACTAGAATTACAAGGTTGCACCACCACACATGCATCATAAAATTTGGAGTTGGTCCGCAGGTCCTCATGCTTGTGTGACAAAGAATTGACTAATTGATCCTTCTGTCTTTCCTCTCATAAAGCATAGAATCAGCTGAAAATATATTGGACCACTAAAATTGTCACTTATCCAATATATATTTTGAACAATTTTCTACTATTGAAATTGGCATTTTGTTAGTGTAAATAGCATGTAAAATACATACACACACATACACACATACACTCTTGCACACACACACACACACACACACACACACACACACACAAATACACACATCACTGTACCCTATTTAGGATCCAGACCCTGTCATCTCCAATCATAATTTTAACTCCTATCATACTAATTTTTAAAAAGTGCTGTGCAAGCAAATGTGTCGTGCTGTTTCTGGTTTATTTAACACAATGGTCACCAGTTGTATCTCTTTTGTCATAACCACAATAGCCTATCCATTTATGTCTGAGTGGTGTTAAGTTGTGTATATATACCACATATTTATAATCTGCTTATCACACAATAAAAATTTAGATCCATCCTCATTTGTTTGCTTGTCTTAATTAGTACTAGGACTGAATTCAGGGACTTGAGAATGCTGATATATTTGGAAAGGCCGCATCTCCATGCCTTTCCAAAAGATTCTAACTAATTTGTCCAATCTGGTCTTGAACATGTCACATGCCCATCCAGCAAGTCTTCATGATGCCCATCCTCAGTGTCTCTAACATATGCTATTAGAGATGTGTGCCCGTACCTGGCTGATATTACCTTCCCCTTGCTCTCATGATTAGTGCTAAAATAAACATAGAAGTAGAGAATCCTGATAACATTATCTCTGGTCTCTTACTTAAGAGTAACTTAGTAGTCTATTCGGCATTCTTTTGAGGAAGTCACTGCTGGTTTCTTTAATATCTCTAATAGTTCTCACTAACACTGTAGTTCAAATGTTTCCATATTATCACCAACACCTGCCCAACCCCCTACGCCACCCCCAATCTGCGTTTTCAATAGTAACCATTACTGAGGTAAAAATGAATGAAATTTTATAAGTTTCCGAGGTTTGCTAACATGAAGAATTGTTCACATACTAAGTGACTAATTTAAATGACTTCTATTGAGCATCTTTCTCTACTACCCACTCTTCAGCTAGAGCTTTTGTTGTTATCAGAGTTTATTATATATTCTGGATATTGACCTGTTATTACATGGGCAGGCAATTATTTTATCTAGTTCAGAACACTATGTTTTCACTATTAGTTGCCTCTTTCCCTACCAAGAATAAAAACTGAGACAATTTCATTTATGTAAAATTTTTCATTCTGGTTTTACTTTCTTCATGTAGAAATGAAAATGGCCTTTAAATCATATAACTGTATGTTTTCATTAAATATTACTTAGAGTTTCGTGACTATTTTAGTGATTTCTCTAAGTAAGTATATGTGGTTTATAATTAAGAACAAAGATTTTTTTCCTTAATAATCTGGATATCTTTTATTTCTTCTCTTGTACAAGTATTTTGTTGAGACATCATAGCCATAGTAATAGGCAAACCAGAAATTTTAAGAGTTAATATTCTTATACTGTTTGACATTTTAGAAAAATCACAATTTTCTACTGTTAAACATGATGTTATCAAGTACTTTTTGCCATATGTGACATTTACTATGTAAAAGTAATGGAGATATTAACTTAAAAAAAAACAAAGAAGCAATCAGGGAGCTCGATAGTAGGCTTTGAAAAAGTTGAACACTTTTGACCACAAAGGAAGACAGTGTAATAAGAACTGTAGATGTTCATCTTCCATAGAAAACCCTATTCGTGCTGGGAAATAAAACCAAATACTAGATTTTTTGGATTAAATGCCTTTAAGAATACATATGCATTGCTATTACGATTGTTTGTGTACATTTCTGATGTATAAGAATGTAAAAATTCAAAATCTCCCAAGGATGAGCTTATAGCAAAAGGCAAATGCCAATAACCTCATTTATTTATTTTTTTGAGCTATAGCATTATAGTTCAATTTGCAACACAGTATTATTTAATAACTTATATAACAAAAATATTATTTCTTCTACCTTCTACCTAGAAACTACCCATATACCCTCATTTGCTCTTTTTCAAATTCATGACTTCTTACTTTTTACAATAATTGATATTGCATGTATATATGAGCATATATAAATGAATAAGTGAATATATGTACCTTAATATAATCATCATCTGTAAATTAATTATACATGAAGGAGGCTGGCCATTTTGGATTATCAACAAGCATTCTCTCCCTGCAAAAGACCAATTCTCCCACTTTTAAAATTTCCTCATTCCCCACAGTTCTTCTTGGTGAGTTGAGGACTCGTTGGCTTTTCTCCATCCACTTTGGCATTTCTATGTTGTTGGCCTTCTTCAGATCATTTAGGCAGCCACATTGGTGCAACATTTTGTTGTAGCTTCTGACACTACTCAGAGACAGAACCTCACCCTCCTTCTATTATCATCTGTCCTTCCTCTCTTCTTCAATATTCCCTGAGCCTTAGGTGCAAGAGTAGTTTGTAAAATAAGAAAAAAAAATCCACAAGCCTTAAAAGTGAACACCAAATCTTAAGACTGATAAAACTGAAAGGGACATGAAACATCAAGGAGGTATTCCATCATACTTGCAATGATGATGTTATTAGTAAGACTAGTATAAAAATGGCTGGGAAAGCTTACTGGGGAGTTGATATGAGTGCAGGAGACAGAGATCCCTGTTCCTTCAGGAATAAGGTAATAGCTTCTCATATCACTCTGGATGGCCCGGCACCCAGGCACATATCAGAAGCAATAATTGGACTCAGTGAGCTTTAAAAAATAAATCATTATAAAAAGAAGGACATGAAGTAAGGAGGAAGATGTGATTTGGAGTCTTAGAAGGAGCTATAGTTGGGGAGTGAGAGGTGAATATGATCAAGATACATTGTTTACCTGTTTAAAATTTTCAGAAATAAATAAAATGTAAAAAATCCTCATTTTGGTTACTAGTCTAGTCTTTCTAATTATATATTGCTATAAATAAATATGCAAAAATAAATACATTTCTAGAAGCCCAAATATGCTTATAGAAGATGAAGCATTGAGTTAAATATGTTTATATTAAGACCATTTCTACAACAATCAGCACATGTCCACAAATGGGTTCCAAACTCCATTTTTATGGAACATACCCCTACTTCCATGACAAGAAATGCTGCCTTCTGCATGTGACTAGTTAATAGTCTATGTTGGAGATTTAAAAATAGAGATGGTCATTGTTTATTTCTACTAGTGTTTGCCTGATATGTTCCTACACTGAACATGTATGACTGGTGCCCATAGAGTCAAGAAGAAAATGTTGGATTTCCTGGAACAGGAAATATTAACAGGCAGGCCATTGGAACTGAAGCAGTTACTCTGCTAAAGTGTTAAGTGTTCTCAACTTCTGTGTAAACTCTGCAGACATTATGATTCAGATTTTTCTGCCTAAGTTCTTGAGATCGAAAGCTTCATCATATGCAGAAGGTGTATCTGCAGGATGCTTTTATTCTCTCTCACTTTACACATGATTCTGGATTTGGAAGGCATCACAGCAACATAAGACCTAGATGTATTAGCTCAACTTGGTAGTGGGAAACCAGTGTACTCTTCTTGCTGATATACCCATAGAATCAGTGTTTGTGCTTGAAAGAACACTTAGCCAATTTCTAAATTTCAAGAGACTCAATGTAGAGAAGGTTGTAGGCAAAAAAGCCTACCTTTAATTCTGTAGTTTCATTAAAATGATTCTTATTTGCTGTTGCTTTGGAGGATGAACAGGTTTATGTTATGATCACCATCTATAATTGCATAATGTCCCATAAATACAAGGTTTAAGAATAAATCATGCCTGCTGATGGCATATGATTCATTTAAATGCTCATAGCACACTGTCAGCTAGACAGACCTTTCATTTTCCATTTAAGCTATGGACAAATTGGAAAGCATGCAGCGAACAATACAATTCAGCTGCCTGATAATCGAGGGTCATAACTTGTATTAGCTGATAAGGAATCAGACTAAGGCAAAAAAAAATCTATCAGTTAAAAGCTGATATCTTGTGAACAGGAAAATAGACATTTTATCTGTTCGTTTTTTTACTAGAAAAGATGACTTCATAGGAAGAATGTGATTTATGTAATGAGAGGTTTTGATAACTTTGATGGATTGTGATGCTAACATAGTTTTCTTGGTACAAGATAGATGTGTTTCTTTTGTATAAACAGGATACTTTAACATGATTTTTCAATTTAACTTTTGTGTACACATCATGTAACAAATACACCAGATTCTTCAACTGATAGACATAGTTGCAAACCTCCCTTATACATCATTAAAATACCACATTTCAGCATGGCAGAACAATATATCAAAATATGAATCATGTCATGCAAATCACAAAGTAGAGTATATAATTGTGTTCCATGAGTTGCTTTAGATTACATTCTGCCATTCAACTTTGGGAATAGACTATTAATTATCAAGCATAATATTGCTAGTAAGTAAACTGAAATAAACAGTGAAGCAACAAGTCATAAAATGACAAGGGAGGCTTGCAGAATACTAAGAAAGTATTTACAAATAAATGTATTTTGTAGGTATTAGCAGGAATTAAGCAATAATAAAAATGGAAATACTTGGGAGGGAGATGGCTCAGCATAGAAGGAGATTTGTACCTAACCTGACATTCTGTGTTTGATCTCTTTCACATGGTGTAAGGAAAGAAATTAATTCCATAAAATTGTCATCTGACTTCTGTAGGCCTTCGATGACTTGCACACAGACACACACACACAGACACACACACGTGCACACACACACACACACACACACACACCATTAATAAAACATTGCTTTGTTCCAAAAAAAATATTGACATCCTGTATTCAATCTAAGTATTTACTTGTTAATCAATTAATTACTTGTACTACTTAGTGTAATGTTCCCTTAATGTCCTTGTGTTTGAGATCATAAAATTGTTATTTAAAATCACTGAGTAGCTCAGCATATTGTTAAATTGTTAAAGGCTATTGTCATGCAAGCCTGCTTACCTCCATTCAATCCACAGATTGACTAATGACTTCAATTTTGTATTTTGTTCTTCACAAGCATCCTTGGCCCTGCACTTGTGAACACACACACTCATACACACACTGACTATATTTATGGTTATAATGTTATGCATAAAATAAGCTTACTAAAGGATTAATAAATCTCAATATGTGCTATTGGGCATATACCCAGAGGCTTTACCTGCATGCAATAAGGACACATACTCCACTATGTTCACAGCAGCCTTATTTATAATAGCCAGAAGCTGGCAAGAACCCAGATGTCCCTCAACGGAGGAATGGATTCAGAAGGTGTGGTATATTTACACAATGGAATACTACTCTGCAATTAAAAACAATGAATTCACAAAATTCCTAGGCAAATGGTCAGAACTTGAAAATATCATCCTTAGTGAGGTAACCCAGTCACAAAATAACACACATGGTATGCAGTCACTGATAAGGGGATATTAACCCAGAATCTCGGAATACCCTAGACACAATTCGCATATCAATAGATTTCTAAGAAGATGGAAGGAGAGACCCCTGGTCCTGGAAAGACTGGATGTAGGGGAATGCCAGGACAGAGAAGCTAGAGGGGGTTGAATGGGGAAAAGAGGGAGGGAAGGGGGCTTATGGGACTTTTGGGGAGGGAGGAAACGGGAAAGGGGAAATGATTTTGAATGTAAATAAAAAAAAACTTAGAAAATAAAATTAAAAAAAAACGAACTTCTGAGTATTTTCTTGAAGTCATACAAAAATTAATGTTTCTATATTAA
This sequence comes from Tokudaia tokunoshimensis, assembly GCA_036184795.1. Lineage (NCBI taxonomy): Eukaryota > Metazoa > Chordata > Mammalia > Rodentia > Muridae > Tokudaia > Tokudaia tokunoshimensis. The sequence goes on from BTHU01000009.1 coordinate 66,380,608, forward strand.
GAATTGTCTGTATCCCTTCTCTTAAATTAGCTGGGTTAATAAGCATCAACATTTAACTCTATACACAGCCAGTAATTTCTTCCTAAAAGCATTTATTCATACTGAGAGAATATTGTTCCTACCTCTGCACACATTTTACTCTTGTGTTCTATACTGTCTTTTAAATTTTTATAGTGTTTTTCTTGTCTTTCAAAAATGACAGTGGTTTTTTGTTATTGTTTTGTTTTGTTATTCAAGAGAGGTTTTCACTGTGCAGACGTGTCTGTCCAGAAATTCACTCTATAGACCACATTGGTCTTGAATCAGAGGTTCATCTGCCTTTGCCTCCTGAGTGCTAGGATTAAAGGCATTCACCACAACACAGCACCTTGATTCTTGAAGAAAATCTCTTTACTAAATTATTTTCTGTCTAGTACTGGCTTTATTTGTGTGTCAACTTGACACAGGCTGGCGTTATTAGAGAAAAAGGAGCTTCAATTGGGGAAGTGCCTCCATGAGATCCAGCTGAAAGACACTTTCTCAATTAGTGATCAAGAGGGGAAGGACCCTTGTGGGTGGTGCCATTCCTGGGCTGGTAGTCCTGGGTTCTATAAGAAAGCAGGCTGAGCAAGCCAGGGGAAGCAGGCCAGTAGGTAGCATCCCTCCATTGCTGCAATCTCTGCTTGAGTTCCAGTCCTGACTTCCTTTAGTGATGAACAGCAATGTGGAAGTGTAAGCTCAATAAATCCTTTCCTCCCCAAAGAGTGGGGTTGGACTGTGAGATTATGTATAAATATATCTTCTATCCTCATCACAGTGCAAAGTTCTAAGAAATTATCCATGTAATATGTGCCATTGAAAGCCTGGCAGGCTGAACTCATTTTAACTTGCAATACTTTGGATGTGGGTGAAGAGCAGGTCTAAGTGAATGCACAAGAGAAGGTGAAGACCTGAGTGTAAGTGGGTTGTTGACATGGTCATGGCCATGTCAAGACGCTCAATGTCTCTGACCCATGTGAATCCAAAGGCTTCCCTGAGTGATACTGGAAGGAATGACAAATCCTTTCTACATGGATTGACAGCCTATGCTGATAAATCGTCATAGCTTTCTTTCCAAAATTTAATGGCATGAAGACTTTTCCTCTACTGAGACAGCTTCTACCATTACTAGGTAATCATGCCTGCTCATTCAGTTGTATATTATAACTCTCTTTCTTTATCTGTATGTAATAACCTTATCTCCTTGTTTTACCATGTTGAGTTTCCAGGGTCTGGAGGCTTCTCTGTAAGAGAGGAGAGACAACTCCACCCTAGTTTTTCTGTGAGCACATGTCTGGCTGCCCTTACAGTCACTCACTGTATCAGTTAAGTAAATCTTTGGCACCATGCAGAGAACTGAATTCAGAGCCTCACAAAACCATAAGTAACAGCACCTTGCTCTTACAAGCCTAATCTTGTACACAGAGTTCATAAGTATGTGTCCAGAAAGCATATAATATGTGAAAATGTAAATGAAATCAAATAATCAACTTAAACCACAAAGGTTAGGGATGTCACAAGAAAAAAATAGGAAAATCAAATAATAACTATAGGGACAATCTATAAGAGAAGGGAACCAGCACACATCTGGAAACATGCAGTTTCTCAAGTGACTCTCCAATTCTCCTAGCAATCACATTCTTGTGTGAATCATTTCTCTTCAGTGACTTGCCCCTGGAGAATGACACTTTTATGAATAAGTAAGGACATGATGTTCTTAGACTCCCTAGGATCTACTCTACATACAAACTTTGATGAAACAACATATCTGGTTAGAGTGGCTTTTTTTAAAAACCATGTTAGGCCGGGCGGTGGTGGCGCACGCATTTAATCCCAGCACTTGGGAGGCAGAGGCAGGCAGATTTCTGAGTTCGAGGCCAGCCTGGTCTACAGAGTGAGTTCCAGGACAGCCAGGGCTACACAGAGAAACCCTGTCTCGAAAAACCAAAAAAAAAAAAAAAAAAAAAAAAAAAAAAAGAATTAGAGTGGCAAGGAATGAAACTTGACAATAACTAGTGCTGCAGATTAAACTTGCATGGATCAAGATCTTCTGAAAAACTAACAGAATCATCTGGAAAAATGAATCGTATTCAAGTCGCAGTTTGAGGTCAAGCATAATTCTAACTCTGCCTCCTAAAAACTCTTTAACCATTGGAATCATACATAGAAATAAAATCTGGAGGTGTTTAGAGAAAAAATGGCAAATTATCACTAAGATCTGTATCTAGAAATCAAGAAACCAATAGCAAATGACTCCAGAAAATTACCAGATAGACTCTTTTTTTTGTCCTTTGGTTTGTAAGTACTTGGTTTTAGATTGTTGTCATGGAGGCCCTTTAATTTAACCTGTCTTACTTACTAGATTTCATTGGAAAATTTATACCTCTCTTTTGATAAGAATGTTATTTGACACACAATTTCAACACTTGTCCAAACAATATCAATTCATCCTTCAATATCAATGTCAAAACTGATATCCATCAGTTCATTTGCTAGTAAACAACTTTATGCAAGGCACAACATTGCTATTTTTCCTGTCAATATGCCATTCTAAGTATGGGAACATGTGTTCAGTTTCCATCTTTTGCCAGGCTTTGGCAATATTTCCTGTAGATACTTTGGTTTGATTATAAAAGATTTATATCAAACAAGAAATAGAGGGACATGGAATGGAACAGAGACAGAGGTTAAGCAATAAACATCCCAACTCGAAACCCATAGGCAAGCACCAATCGCACTGTTAATGATACTCTGCTATGCTAGCAGACAGGAGTCTAGCTTGACTGTCCTCTGAGAGGCTCCACCCAGCAACTAACTGAGACAGATGTCCACACTCACAGCCAAACAGTAGATGAAGCTTAGGGACTATTATGGAAGAGTAGGGGGAAGGATTGCAGGCACGAAGATAATAGGAACTCCACAGTAAGACCAACAGAGTCAACTATCCTGAAACCTTGGGCAACCAGAGCATGTGATCCCAAAACTGGTTGCCAGTCCGTGGGATAGATTCTTCTAGTTTGGCTACCTTGTCTGGCCTCATTGGGAGAGGATGCATCCACCCCTGCAGAGAGTCTTGATTATGAGGGTGGGGAAATGCCATGGCTGGGGAATATGAGGGTAGGGGGTGCTACCCTCTCAGAGAAGAAGGGGAAGGGGAAGGTTGAAAGATTGTGGGATTGGGTGACCAGAAGTAGGGGCAGAAGTCAGGACATAAATTGAATAAATAAAATAAAATAAAGCTTTAAAATATATCTACATTTCACACAGAATCAAGTGGCATACTATCTTGAACCATGGGGCTATTGTTGCTTAATCCACTGATTAATGTTACCAGTTTTGTTGGCTTTCAATAGGAACTTGAAACAGTGTTTCTCTTGGGCAAAGTAATTAGAAGATTTATAACGCCATGGAAAGACCGATGAATATAGCATAAAATGGATATGCTGACTCTCAAGAGAGATCTGGCCCAATCAGAAGAGTTGATATAATACCGTCAGATGTCCAACAGGATTCAGAAGAAGAGAAGGATCTCGTGCAATGTAGTGGATGAACACTCTATATCACCAGCTGGCACTCAAGTCTTTTCTTATTCCATTAAGCCTTACAAGGGAGGATTAAGGCATTTTTCATTGCCAGAAAGGAGTCGAGAATCTTACTAGTGTGTAACCTAAATAATTAAAGGGAAATGAGGAAGAAGGGCACATTTAGTTAACATTTTCCCATCTCATGGCAAGAGAAAGTGCCAATAGTGGCCTTGTTATATTTAAAGTCTGGTAATATCGGGGTTATGGAAAGAATTAAGGACCCTTGCATTTTATAGGCAAATGAGAAATTTGCTAGAGCATCACAGATTTAGACTCAAGTTCTTGAAAGGGGGTTGTCTTTTTCTTCACACCGACTGCGAGGATTAGGGATGAAAGATGGTCCTGAATGTATCATTTTAGGATTAGTCTGTTACCACAAACCTAATATTAATAAGTTGATATTGGAATTAGGATGCTGTTTCCTAAAGTGTTATGTCCTTGTTACTCTAGAAGCACCTAAAGAGATGTTCATCATCCTTAGTCATTAGGGAAATGCAAATCAAAACAACCCTGAGATTCCATCTCACACCAGTCAGGATGGCTAAGATCAAAAACACAGGAGACAGCAGTTGTTGGCGAGGATGTGGAGAAAGAGGAACACTCCTCCACTGCTGGTGGAATTGCAGGCTGGTACAACCACTCTGGAAAGCAGTCTGGCGGCTCCTCAGAAAACTGGGCATGACACTTCCGGAGGATCCGGCTATACCACTCCTGGGCATATACCCAGAGACTTTACCTGCATGCAATAAGGACACATGCTCCACTATATTCATAGCAGCCTTATTTATAATAGCCAGAAGCTGGAAAGAACCCAGATGTCCCTCAACGGAGGAATGGATTCAGAAGATGTGGTATATTTACACAATGGAATACTACTCTGCAATTAAAAACAATGAATTCACGAAATTTCTAGGCAAATGGTCAGAACTTGAAAATATCATCCTTAGTGAGGTAACCCAATCACAAAAGATCACACATGGTATGAAGTCACTGATAAGGGGATATTGACCCAGAATCTCAGAATACCCTAGACACAATCAGCATATCAATAGATTTCTAAAAAGATGGAAGGAGAGACCCCTGGTCCTGGAAAGACTGGATGTAGGGGAACGCCAGGACAGAGCAATGAGAGGGGGTTGAACAGAGAAAAGAGGGAGGGAAGGGGGCTTATGGGACTTTCGGGGAGGGAGGAAACGGGAAAGGGGAAGTGATTTGGAATGTAAATTAAAAAAAATAAAATAAAATTAAATTAAAAAAAAAAGAACATTTCGTATCATTTGAATGGATGAAAACTTTGGCAGAACTACTTCATAATAAACTCTTAGTCTCCATTTAAAAAATGACTATTTTTCACAGCATATAGTGGAATATTTAATACTACACTGCTACTGTAATCTTACTAATCTGTGTTCTACATTAACATAAACTAGTAAATTATAAACCTTTCCATTTATTATGATCAGTTAAAGAAAGCAATACATATACTTGAATAATAATCCATTGTATAAGTGTACCATATTCATCAGTTGACTGACAACTAGGTGGAGAGAGAGAGAGAGAGAGAGAGAGAGAGAGAGAGAGAGAGAGAGGGAGAACATAAAATTAGATTATTAATTAAGGACATAAGGGTAGATTTGAGGGAAGTTGGGAAAGTGGAATAAATATAATCATTATATATTGTATAGAATTCTCAAAGAACTAGTTAAAACATTTTAAAACACAAAACAATCTATAGAGTCGCCATGCATTTGATCTAAGAGTAGAAAGCCATATACATGTAACCTATGATTCATGTCTTTAGAATACTGTTCTTGTTTTCCTCTTCTTTGCCCTCTGGTTTCTCAATGTAAATCATCTCCTCAAATCTCATAAACTCCCAGGGCATTACTATCTTCTCCAAGATTCATCTTCATTTTCTCCATTTTTTTACTTCTCTCATATATTGCATTCGAACTGAAATCTCACTTACCCTAGTCTCTCGACTCCAACCTTCGCCTCCCCCCCAACATCCCCCTCCCACCAACCAACTGCTTTGCCTCTCCTTAGAAAAGATCAGGCATCCCTGACATGAATCAAACTGCAATAAGACCAGGCACATACCATCACAACAAGGCTGGATAAAGGCAAATCCAGTAGGAGGGAAAGAGTCCCACGAGCAGACATTGTCAGAGACAGCCCCCATACCCACGGTGAAGAATCCCACAAGAACACCTTGTTACGCAGCTATACATACATGCAGAGGACATATGTCGAACTGGCTCTCTATGAGTCCCAGTCGGTTGAATCTGTGGGCTAAGTTCTTGCAGTGTCCCTGTGCCTTCTGGTGCCTCTAACTCATCCTCCTCTGCAGAACTCCTTAGGTCAGCCTACCATTTGGCTGTAGGATTATGACTCAGCTCCCATCAGCGCCCCTTTGTGGGTTTTCTGTTCACTCTGATAAAAATTATGTGCACTTTGCAGGCAGGACAGAGTGTAGGTCAAAGGTTTTGTGGCTGGGTTGGTGTCCCAGTCTTTCCTCTTGGATGCTTGCCTGGGTACAGGAGATGGCTAGTTTAGGCTGCATGTCCCCCATGACTAGGAGTTTTGCTAGGATTTTTCTCATGGATTCCACAACGTTTCTAACTCACTTATTTTTCAATCGTGTTCTTTTTGCTTTTGGACCTACCACAGCAAATAATTATGGATACCCACAGTTTTAAATTTAAAATTTTTGCTGCTAAAGAGGAAATAATATAGAAATATTAAAGTTGAATAGTTATAACCCTGAAATTTAAATTTGGTATTTTATTATAGACAATCAAGGAGCATTGATCTACATTGTTTCCCAAAATGATGTCAAAAAGAACGGTAGGTTTGTCATATTAAGAGCATTTTTAAATATATAACTAATATTGAGAAATAAAATATGGGAAATAAAATAAGCATAAAATATTATGCTTCAGACTACCAGAAATTAGATCCAGAATATCTTACATACTTCACTTCTTCAATGACATTTTCATCTATAATCCATATAATCTAATTGCCACCTGTTATTGTTGTTAAATAATGCATATTTTAAATTTCTGAACATCACAGAATGGAAGTCTCCAATAGTCTTGCATTTTGAGGTTGGGAAAAATTTTGCTAATTGGCTTATTGTAATGTTAATGGGGAAAATTAACTTTATGTACTCACTAAGAGACAGTACGTTTTATAAAATCACGTTTTAATTTTTTTTTTTTTTTTAGGCTTGAAGGTTATTCACAACGGGGCAAATTACACTAAATTGACTGAATTTATCTACTGTATGACAGTACTTTAGAGAATAATTAAATGTGTCTCTAGAAAAACCATTGCTCCAAATGTTGGTCTCAAATTAGTAGAGACCATTCAGGCAGCAAAAACTTTCTCACAGTACACTTTCACGGATGGATGTGAATAATTCAATTTAAAAAATTTTTGTACTTTAAGATATTTTTCTAACTTGGACAATGTTAATTTTTTTGCTTGCTATGCTGTCTCATTCATGTTCCCAGTGCGGGGATGGGAGGGCGGGGGGCAGTGTCTGTGTGTCTGTGTCTTGTCTGTGTGTGTGTGTCTGTGTATTGCCAGGATTATTTTGCCTGCTTCTGTGAAAGCCTGCCTGTCAGGCAGAGTCAAATCAGGCCAGGGTTGGCTGGCAGAGTTCGATGGATGGAATAACAAGAGGGGATAAGGAAGACCAAAGTGTAGGTGATTCGGTTCTTCTGTGAAGGGTAACAAAATACTCACGGGAGAAAATAGGTAGACAAAGTGTAGAGCAGAGACTGAAGGAAAGACTATCCAGACACTGTCCCACCTGGGGATTCATCCCTTATACAGTCACCAAACCACAACACTATTGTAGATGCCAAGAAATGCTTGTTGATAGGAACCTGATATGGCTGTCTCCTGAGAGGCCCTCCCAGGGCCTTACAAATAGAGAGGCAGATGCTAACAGTCAACCATTGGACTGAGCGCGAGGTTCCGAATGGAGTAGTTAAAGGGCTAAAGGAGCTGAAGGGGTTTGCATTCTCATAAGAAGAACAACAATATCAACCAACCAGACCCGCTTCCCTCCCCCCCACAATTAGCTCCTAGGGACTAAGCCATTAACCAAGAGGTACACATGGCTCCAGCTGCATATGTAGCAGAGAATTGCCTTGTCGGGCATCAATAGGAGGAGAGGATCTTGGTCCTATGAAGGCTCGATAGATGCCCCAGTGTAGGGGAATCGAGGGCGGGAAGGCAGGCGTGGGTGGGTGAACACCCTCATAGAATTAGGGAGAGGGAGGATGGGGTAGGGGATTTCTGGGAGGGGGAAAACCTGGAAAGGAGATAACATTTGAAATGTAAATAAAGAAAATATCAAATAAAAACAGAAAAAAAAGAGGGGATACACTCTCTAAAGGTGAGAGGCTGAATGTTTTGTTAATCTTGGAGGAAGGAAGAAGGAATAGGGAGGCCTCTGAAAGGGTAGAGATATGGAATGTATGTCAGCCATTGTCTCTACTGGCTTGTGACTTTGTTTCCCATGATACTATAAAGAATATAAAGCCTAAGAGAATTAAACTCGGGGCTGCCATAGTACTAACTGGATAGCCATCCTGATTTCCAACCTTTGTCTCGGAGTCTTCTTTTCTGTCTTTCCTATAATCACCCTCACTCTCCCCTCAGAGAACTGCTTGTCTTTGTGATAACAGACCCATACAGTATATAAAGGTATTTCTGTATTTTAAATTTGTATGCATTCTATCCTCTACACTATAAACAAAGAAATTTAAGAGGCTACCAATGCAATTCCTAACTCCAAAGATATAAAAGAAAGTTTATTTTGGAATAAAATATGAGCAATCATGGCTCAGACACACAGATTAGGTTACCAAAAGCCATAACTCAAGACATTTCAAATGCATACGCAGAACCAGCAAGTGGATGTGTTAAAGCATAGCAGGTGCACCTCTGCTAGAGATCTTTTAAGCCATTTAATAACATCCTTAGCTTTCTATTGGTAGAAATTTGGGATTCACTTGTATACTACAAGAGAAATATACTCATCATAACTAAAGGTCATTACAAAGATAGAAAATAAATGGAAGCTAAAGGACTGAAAATTGTTGAGGTAACCTTTTTGTGTATTGTGTGAAGGTAGTGTTTGTATTATTCAATTGCTGATTTCTGTATCAGCAGAGAGCTGAGTACTGGCCAGATTTGGTATTGCTATTCTTGTGACTCATTACCTGCCTTGGTTTATTTTAAACATATATTTCCTTCACTTGTTGATTGGCTTAATAAAGATCAGCGGACCAACAGCTATGTAGGAAATGGAAGGTTGAGAGAACATCACTAGGAGAAGAATTAGGCAGGGGTTAGGGGAATCTCCAACAAGATATGGAGGTGGTCTGTGGTACCAGAGGAATAAGAGAGACATAATGGGTCACATGGCATGACATGGACTAGAATAGATTAATTAACTTAGATGAGCTATCTGGGATGTAGTCTAAGCTAAGAACTAAGCTGCAATAAAATGAATAAGTCTCTGTGTCATTATTTATCTCTGGAAGGTCCAAGAAATTCTGGCAGTAAAAGATAGCCAAAATAATTTCTAGATAATTAGATAATAAGCTCCAGTCTACAGAATCTTACAATCTCTGAAGTCCAAATCAGTCATTTACCTTTTATTTATTTATTTATTTATTTATTTTAGTCATTTACCTTTTTTTTTTTTTTTTTTTTTGAGACAGGGTTTCTCTGTGTAGCCCTGGCTGTCCTGGAACTCACTCTGTAGACCAGGCTGGCCTCGAACTCAGAAATTCGCCTGCCTCTGCCTCCCAAGTGCTGGGATTAAAGGCGTGCGCCACCACTGCCCGGTCATTTACCTTTTTAAGTATAAATTTTTTTCTGATAACCTTGTCTCAAAACTGTTGAAACTTTGCGGTAAAATGGAGTTTGGAAATAAAATCATTAATTCAGGAATAACTCAGAAGCACAGCATAGACAAAAATTACTTGACAATGTAAATATACATAGGAAAAGAGTAAAAACATGAAGAAATATGAGCATAAATTAGCAATACAGATATTTTCTAATTTATACATGAAAGATAAAACATGTGGGCGGGTGTAAACACGTGAGAGTAAGGGAATGGTTAAACCTCTGAAAATAAATATTACCGTTAACTAATATATCATTGATATATTCAAATTTCATAGGAAATTTCAAACTCTCTCCCTCTCTTCCTCTTTCCCCCTCTCTCTTTTTAGCATACATATTTACTATCATTGTGTAATTAATACTAATTCTATTTTCTTAACTATTGGCTGAGGTTCTGATTTTGCTTCTTTTGAAGAATTTCTCCTAAAATATAAGAGAGATAGTAAGAACCTCTCCTTTTTCTCAATGAAAACAAAAATGCATCTTCCAAGAATATTACTTAAGATCCCTTCTATGTATAGCAACTAGCTTTTATTTTCTCAGTTTAAGGGAATAAAACTGCTCCATAAGATGCATGTGAACAAGGGAGCATTCGGCAGAACAATGAGGATCACTCTTGCTTTTCTTTTTCATGTGGATTGCATTTACTCAGTTTTAACTCAGACTTTTCAGATATGAATATGAAGATAAGTAGAAGAATGAGTAATATTGTTTTAGTTCGGAAACTAAGGTCACAAGTCAAAAGAGATTGTGTGTGTTTGTGTGTGTGTGTGTGTGTGTGTGTGTGTGTATGTGTGAATGCATTTATAAAAATCTGAACACATATATTATATCTTTAGAGAATCAATATGGATCCTTGTTTAACAACATTAATTCAGTTCAATTAAAATACCTTAAAAGTATGCATGATTAAATCTATAAAACATTCACAAGAAATTACACAAGAACATTTATACAGCATTTGATTTGTCAGTAATTTATTTGATGTGACACCAAAGAACTAGACAATAAGAAAAACGTGTTTTTACTATGAGAAAATTGAAGAAAATTTGTTTATTAAAAGACAGTGTCTCCAGAGGGAAAAGTACAACAGGAGTGGATAGAAGTATGGAGAACATTCTCCAATTGGTTTCACATTCTGAGGAAGGGTGCCATGAGGAGACAGAGGGATGAGAGAGGCAAGTAGAGGCTGAAAATGACTAAAGGTCATATAAATGGATAAAATTGCAACAAGACACAATGATTAAATTCTTAGGAAACATTTTAATCCACCAAAACCCTTTATCATAAATGTTTAAATGCTTAAGATTTATCACATTATATATCATCAATGAGCAAAATGCATAAGTTCCAATAATGGCTATATCTTGTCCATAATAGTATTAAAATGAGATATAATAATTCATGGAAAAATTAGCAAGCATTTACTATTCCATATATTTCAAAATTCTGGAGAATAATGCTTTTATCCATAGAGATTAAAATATACTTATATTATATTTAATTGCTTAATATTGGCTCTTGTCTTGTTTCATAAAAATACATTGCACTTCTCCCCAGGAAAACAAGTTCACATAGTCCATGAGGAATAACCAGAGTTAAGAGAATGATAGTAATAGCATTTTGATACTAATAATAACACAACAGAGAAGGGGAAATTGCAAAGTGGTAATTGTCGTAGAGTACTTCAAAATCCTGACTCTGTGCTATGTCATGTTTATTAATTAACTTAATTATCTCATCAGAATGATATGTGCATACTTCTCTAGACATTATGTTCTTTGTGGGTAAAGGAAAATAAACAGAAAAATCTCAAGATAAGGGCAAATATGCATTATCTCATATTGCAAAGACCAAAAAGGTCAGGCACCTCCAGGGTTGTTTAATTCTGTGGCTAATGATGTTCTCAAATGCTCATCTATTTTCCTGAAACTTCTGACCTTCCCTCTTGTGTACAACAGTTTGTTCTTATTTCCTCACTTAGAGAAGTAAAGTGGCTTTCTGTGATATATGTGCTTTCAGACAAGGAAGCATCAGGAGAACAGGAGGATCTCTTGTGTAGATTGCTTTTCATTTTCATTCGTGAAATGAATCTTTGCACAATGCTTCCTGCAGAACTCTTAGGAGTAAGTAGAAATGGGAGCCTTCATTTGGAGTGAGGAGAAGGGCCATGGTTGGTCAAAAAGCAGGAAAGAAGTGTTATCTGGAGAATCAAGAGCAGTTGTTTTTCTTTGAAGAGCATCTGGGAGCCAAGCCCACAGCCCTTCCTTAGCTGGTAGCCATCCTATAACCCCTCAATGGGGAAATCCTGAAGGCTTCAAGGCTTCCTTTTCTGGAGAGTCAGGTGTATCTGAGAGCCAGACTTCTAGCCACACTGAGGAGCCTGCTGAGTGTTGAACAGGTGAAAGGAGAGATGTGATCTACACCATAGATCCAGAAAGACTTTGATTGTTTGTCTGTTTGTGCAAGTAAATAAGATATAAAAAGGGACCACACAGGAGTTAAATAGATGCCTCAGCACTAAAGGGCACATACTGATCTCGCAGATGATCTATATTTGGACTCCAGAATCTACTTGGAGAGACACAAGGTCCCCTGCGTGTGCACGTGCACACACTACACACACACACACACACACACACACACACACACACACACACACACACACACATACATTCATACACACTATCTGTGACTCTTCTAAATCTACTCATAATCCAGCTTAGCAATTACATGAAAAGATTTTAAAACCTGAATTAGGACTTATGTTGGATCTCAGTGGTTGAGTGTTTGTTTACCTAGCATGTTGAGAGTATTTATTTTTTAATCTGACCAAACTAAGGGTATAAGAAATGTGTCAAAATCACAGTAAGTTGTTGAGGGAAAATTATGTGTTATACACAAGAGCTGTAAAGATATATATATATATATATATATATATATATATATATATATATATATGTAGTTATAATACTCCAATTGAACTTAATGGGTGGGAGAGGGAAAATACATTGATTAGCTAAAAAAAGGATACATGATAGAGCATATATGGGACAATATTCTCAGTCCCAGTGTTTAATGCAAGAAGCTATTTAATTATGTTTATTTCTTTTTGTTATTATTGAGTGTGACAGACTCTAGACATCTCTGAGTGTTGAAATAATGGTATAGCACATTGGAAAAAATAATAAAATGCAGAGGGAAGGAAGGGCAAGAGCAATTTCTTTTGTTAATAAAGGAAGAGAACATAAAAATTTCGACAACGATTAGTCTTTGAAAGAAATAAGCACTTTGAAATTATAGCTCTGCATGAGAAAATATGCCTATATATCTGTTAAAATGTGGACTTTTCTGCACAAAAGGGTACTGTGACCTATCAATGATTGCCTTCATCAGATGGCTGGTTATTCTAAGCCATGGTACAAAGTGATAAAAGAGAAAAGATGAGGAATTCTGAAAGGTAACACAATAATACAAAAGTATCAAAACTAGAATACATTCATTGTTTGGGGATATTTCAAAGAAAGAGGTCAATCTTGGTATCTAATGATCAGCATTCCAAAATAGACTGCCTGGCTATAATGGCAACCCTGTGTTTTCCTTTGACCCGAACTTATATATTTAAATCATCTGGTGTAAATTTGAAAAGCTCTTGCAGCTTTCATTATTAATTTGTTCAAACCATGACCTAGCTAAATTGCAAGATTTCTGATAGAGTTTTGCCTTTTCAAATACAATTCTAGCAATAATAATTTTACATTTACTTTTTATTTGCCATTTCATTATCTCGTCCAAATTGAAACATTCTCTCATAGAGGAGGAAGAAGGCCCACATCATTCTAGAAACTCAAAAATGTGGCAGGCCAAGGAAGCTCTCTGAGTGTGTCCCATAATAGTTCCTGTCTGAAAGAACTGTAGGGATGGAAACAGAGCGGAGCCTGAGGAAAAGAAGGCCCAGCAACAGGCCCAAAGTGGGATCCAGCTCAAGGAGAGGCCCCAAGGTCTGACACTATTACTGAGGCTATGGTGTGCTCACAAAAAGGGACCTATCATGACTGCTCTTGGGAAGACCCAACAAGCTGCTGAAAAAGTCAGATGCAGATATTTACACCCAACCAATGCACAGAAGCTGCTGACGCTGTTGTTGAATTAGGGAGAAGCTGGAAGAAGCTGAGGAGGAGGGTAATCATATAGGAAGACCAGCAGTCTCAATTAACCCGGATCACTGAGACCTCTCAGAAACCGGACCACCAACCAGGCAGTATACACCCGCTGATATGAGTCCCCCAACACTTATACAGCAGAGGATTGCCATGTCTGAGTTCAGTCAGAGAAGATGCACCTAACCTTCATGAGACTGGAAGCCCCATAGAGTTTGGAGGTCTGGTGGGGTGGGGTGGAGTGTGGACATCCTTGTGGAGACAGGGGTTCAGGGAGGAGGTATGAGAAGTGGAACAATTGGAGGGTGAACCAGGAGTGGTATAATATCTGGGGTGTAAAAAATAAGGGGGGATAAAAATATTGCATATATTAATGCTTGAAAATGATAGCCTTCTGTTGTCTGTTGAAAACTCTAAATGTTTCTGACCTTCAGATGTGTAGTATTTACTTTTCTGTTGCTCTGATAAAAAAGCAACTTGAGGAAGCAAGTTTATCTCATGAAGGAGTAAGCATGACAACACTCAGAACAGGAAGCTGGAAGATCACATCTTCAACTGCAAACATGAAGCACCAGCGTAACTATTAGCGTTTAAAAAGTAAACAACAGCTCACCATGACATACTTCCTCCAGCAAGACTGCCATACCCCATAACCTATAGAAATAGTACCATCAAACACAGAGTCAATATTCAAATCCATAAGTCTTTGAGAGATATTTCTCATTCTATAAGCCACAAGAAATACATAATGTTTAATTTTAAAATTTTCATTTAGCTTTGTCAATCACATGTGCTAAATTTTATAGCCCACTCTTGTGTAAATTTTATCATATTTGTTACTTTCATGCTTCTTAAATAGATATAAATAAAACATACAAAATTTCTCATATAGAGAAGGGACTATGGGAGTGGGAGACAGAGTACATGAAAATATCATTTGGATTAAATATGCTATGAGAAAATGTATTATGTAGTAGTTATAATTATACCTGCTCTTTTGACAAAAATAATATGAGAACTTAAAAATCTTTAGAAACAAATGCAAGGTCTGGACCCATCTAAATGTTTGGAATACCCCAGGAGCAGGCAGCAAGTTCTAGATAAATGTATTGTGGGATTTTGAGTCAATAATCCTTACAGTGGTGTTAATATGAGAATAAAAATGAAAGGGGAAGTTGACTTCAACCATTCAACATATAATGATGTGAATGCTCATTCCAGAGAGAAATGTGTCATTTACTATTTACCAAGTATAAAAATGAGCTCACCAACTTCTGCAACAATCTTTACAAGCCATTTTAAATTCTGTGCAGAAAATAAAAATATGAAAATTTATTTTACAACTATATTACATAGTAAACTGGTTTCATAATTTAGTTAAGAATGTTAGGACTGGGGGCTATTAGCAGTGGTCAGAGTGTCTCTGAAAGTGTTTAGACCAGATTTTAGCAACTGTCTTTGCCAAATTCATCATGGAGTAGGAGAAAGAAAGAAATCAGATTCCAGAAAACATTTTCCCCTTGACTCCCCAAAAAGTTGTTCGGTTATCTGTTTACACAGAAAGATAAGCATTATGTGGTTAGCTAAAGTCAGTAATATTTAAAATAATCATTAGAAACAATCATTTATATTTCTGGGTGTATTGGTACAAGAATGTATGATTCACAAAAATGGTTTTCTGGGGTGTTAATCTGTAAATGGTGAAAATAAAGAAGAGAATTATCTGAAATTCAATAAAGAAAGGAAGTGAAAACAAGAAGGATAAATATAAGAGCTGTGCCTGTAGGTTTTATAGAGTTTTCTGCAAACTGGAATTTGGGATGATGAAAATGTTGTGAAAATGGATTCTATGAAGTAGGACTTGGGAAAGGACAACTCCAAAGTGCTATGGGAGGTCAAGAAGGGTCATGATCAAGACAGATGAGGGTCAAAGTGGCCCTTGCATCTGACAAGATGAAAGCCACTTTCAGCCTTGAGAAGAACACAGGCTGAAACTATATGAATGAAAAGTGTCAGTGGAGTAAATCAAATGGAAAGTCAGAGAGAAAATACGATTGTGTATATAAGGCAATTACTGATTTTGGTAAAGGTCTGCAAAAGGATAGAGAAATGGGAAACAGGATTTCAACTTAATGATAAAAGGATCAAGATTATTTTTGCAAGAAATAGAAAGGACAGAAGTATCTACCTACATTAAAAGTAAATGGATTAGTTCTATAATTGCATGCTATCAACCTCTAGTAAGTCTTATTGTTTCTCTAGGAAGCTTCCTTGTCTGTGAGTGTTTCTACCAGTTAGAAATTGTTTTCAGTTTGTTTCCTTTTACTTCAGGAATCTCCTTGTGGTTTGCCTTTAGAAAACCTATGGAACTTCATGAAATGACTTCAATATGCCATATTTATTCTTTGAAATTTTCATACATGTATATGATTCTCTTACTTATTTTCACCCTCCCATTTCTTCTCTCATTCCCCCAGCCTCTCCCACTCAAACCTTTCTTCCCAATAATTCTGCTTATTCCTCTCATAGCATTCTTGTGTGTGATACAATGAGTCAATCATAGTTAATTCCAAGATCCGGAGCAAGTAATTGAGGACTCTACCACTGACAAAGCTAATACAATCTCCCCTGGGTATCATTAACTGACAAACAGGAAACCTGTTTATTTGCCTTGCAGTGCAATCATAGGAATCACTCCTACTGAGTGCTTCAGTTTTGGTTTTATGCTTCCTGACTCCTGACATAACTTTTATAAGTAATACATTAAATGTTGTTCATTTAATATAGTTGGGTAAATTTTCCTTTGGCACTGATAATTGACCATTGAAATCATGGCCTCTCTGCAGCTGCTACCTTCAAGGTGTCTGGTACTATGCATCAGGATGCTAAGTAACCCCACCACTGCACACCCATCTCACTTCTCCAACCTTGGCAAAAGGGTCAGTGCACACTCTCCATCCCTCCAGTGCTCCTTGGTAGTCAACTGAGGCACTGACAGTGAAACAGCCTCCAAATCTCCAACATTCTGACTTTGCTTGCTCAAAAAGTAAGTATTGCCTGTAATTCCATGTGATACTACTAATTGGTACATGTTATTGCACCTAAAATTCTTATCACTAGGAAGTCTCTGAATAAAACTTTTCTGTGGCATTCTCTTAGTTTTTAAAGCTACACAGAAGAATGCAGTGACTGATTATAAGTGCTTCTTCAGTCATTTAGCATATTCACCATACTATGGCCTGCTGTTTCTCTGATAATGATGCTATGGAGAGCATAGAAGGCAGATGCTGCACAGAGAGGGACCAATTACAGAAGCCCGGGGGAAGAAATGAGACCCATGAACAAGTAAATATTCTATACATGAATTTCATGCATAATCATATATAAGACTATCATCAGATAAAATTTGAATAGCTATTCTGGCTTGCTTTACCTTGGAACCTGGAGTGTATCCTCAGATACTGGAGTAATCAGTACTATCTGATTAGTGAAAGTATTTTGTTTAATGAAAAAAAAATAATTATAATTATTTCAGAATCCTGATATTTTGCTTTAAGTTCTGTTTTTATGTGGCAAATGTGGTCCCTTATTCTTCAATGATATTTTTCTTTGTTTTCTTCCTTTTCTCTGTTATTCTAATGTATTGAGAACAGTTAGAATTATTGTTGTTAATTGATTTAATGGTATCTATTTATTGTTTCATTAATAAAAATATTTTTGCTTGTACAAATACATTGATTTTTAGTTTTTACATAATATTCATCAAGTTGAAAAATATGTACTATGAAACATAATTTTAACATGTAATAGAAAATTAGGAAAAGAGAATAATTGAATGCTTTGATAATAGTAGGTCCTCTGATTCTGCCAGATTCCCAACTTCCATGTCTTACTTTTTAGACCTAAGCTCTGTTGTTGCGTTTGTTACTAATTTGAGAATTTGTTACAAAAATATCCACATGATTATCCACAGTCTCCTTTCTGTTAAATATTCTTTCATTATCAAAACTTAAAGTATATCAAGCGACATAGAATAAACAAGTATGTTAGAAAAGCTATATTGTTAATAAGACATGCATATGTGGTAATTATAACATTTTAAAATGGAAGACAACTCAATGTCAGCATTTTTATTTAGATAATTATGTAGAATAGAAAATTAATGCATAGAGGTATAAAATTTTTCAAATGGAAGTTTATATAATATGTCTTCTTGTCTTTTACAAAAATATTCTTCTCTTCAGAATTTAAGTTTTATCATATTTGCCAACATGTTTATCTCTGGTGTTACATGGTAGATAGTTTTAACTCAGTAATTTACTAGATTTCATCATATTTACCCATTTGCTTTTTTCTGCAGCTACTTACATGACAGATAGACTTAAGGCTGATTATTGAATTTTAGTAGCTGTTCAAGTTTTCCTTTTTTATTCACTGTATTTACTATTGATAACCAGATTTCTAGACCATCACACCATCAAATGGGTATATTACATCATTTGGGATGAACAGCATTTCTAAATTCATTTTGATTTTATAAATTCTCTCTTTTAAGTGACTACCATAAATTACCTTTAGATTCAATTTTTTAGAAAGCCTTAGATCGCTTACTGTACTGAGTGGATGCAAATAACTCAGCTATTTGATGCACTTGGAGTTGAATACATGCTACAAAAATTACTTTTGTTAAGACAGAAATTTATGCAAAATTTATCTGTAAGGTTAAAACTTAAAAACTTATGGCTTTCTGGTTGAAATCCATTTATTTTTATTTACTAAGATTTTTTTCATATCATTATAAATAACTACATGGTCTGGTATTATCAATAATTCTTTTTCTTCCATATAAGCTATACTAAGTTAAATTAGTTTTATGTGGTTATTTTATGTACAAAGTTACAACTGAAAGGGAAAATGTTATGCATTGATATTAAAAATAAGTGTTATTTTTAAGCTAGTTTTATTAGTCAAACCATCTTCATAATATCAACTATTTCATTGGCTTTGAATAAGTTAGATCTTCACATTTATATTGATCACAGTATGGATTTATGTAAGTCTTTCACACTCTAGGCTTTCTTACAAACTGTAAGGGCTGTCTAACAATTGCAAACCTTTGATGTAGGTTTCATGAATTATGTGTATCCCAGCTGAGAGCTAAGGACCATGAAATGAACCAATTAAAATACTAAGCAATTATTGAATTATTCTAAAAATAATCATTTATATTACATTTCTGTTGTAATTACTGCATTGAAATTATTATTTAAAGTACAATGTATTTCTCAAGGGTAATGAAGACAGCAACACTCAGTGTGGCCAGGATGAAATGAAATTATTTTAGAGGACTTTATAACATAAAGCAAACTTTAATCTACTACACTATTGATTCATTACAATTAAAATTAAATATGGGCAGTTACTTTTCTAAATGTTTACTGATCATGTCAATATATATCATATAAACATCAAGAAATGTGTTGTGAAGATATAGGTACCCAAAACTTTTAATGAATTTAAAGTGTGAACTTTGTTCAGTTTGAACATTATGTTTTATATACACACACATGTATATATATACACATATATATGTATATATGTGTGTGTATATATAAAATAGCATAAATCATATTTAGCATTTTAAATTAAAACTTCATAATTTTCCAATTTAATTTTATTTCCTATTTATTTATTTATTATGTATTTATTTATATTTAAAGCAGAGTTTTCTCTTATACATCCTTTGTACAGTTTCCCTTCCCTCTATTTCTCCCAGCTCCTCACACCTCCCCCTCTCTTCCAGATCCATTCCTTCTCCCTCCGTTTTTACTCTTCATGAACTAGCAGGCGCTGAAGGGACAACAGTCAAACACCTCAAAACAAGACACAATAAGACAAGGAAAAAACCCTCCACAGGTCAACACAATGGGAGGAAAAGGGTCCCAAACGAAGGCAAAAGAGTCAGAGGGACCTCTAATCCTACTGTTAGAAATTCCACCAAACCATCAATCTAACAACCATAACAGTAGCAAAGGACCTGGTGCAGACCCATACAGGCTCAAGCTTGCTGTCCCAAGCTCTATGAGCCCCTGTGAAAGAT
The DNA here is from genome assembly GCA_036184795.1 of Tokudaia tokunoshimensis. Taxonomy (NCBI): domain Eukaryota; kingdom Metazoa; phylum Chordata; class Mammalia; order Rodentia; family Muridae; genus Tokudaia; species Tokudaia tokunoshimensis. The sequence goes on from BTHU01000009.1 coordinate 66,400,404, forward strand.
ACTTAGTTGATCTGATGGGTCATGTTTCGCTGGAGTTCTCATTCCCTTTGACTGCCAGCTCCTCTTTCCTGCAGTTCCCTCATATTCAAGGACCAATGGAAACCTCCAATTTAGATTCTCTCTATATAATGTCTGGCTGTCGATCTCTGTACCTACTCCCATCTGCTGCTAGAGTTAAGCCTCTCTTGATGATAACTGGAAAAGGCCCTGATCTATGCGTCTGTGAGTACAGCAGAATACCATTAAATATTATTGAAAATGTTTCATTGCTTTCTCTTCTCTTCTCTTCTCTTCTCTTCTCTCCTCTCCTCTCCTCTCCTCTCCTTTCCTCTTCTCTCCTCTCCTCCTTCTCCTCCTCCTCCTCCTCCTCCTCCTCCTCCTCCTCCTCCTCCTCCTCCTCCTCCTCCTCCTCTTTCTTCTTCTTCTTCTTCTTCTTCTTCTTCTTCTTCTTCTTCTTCTTCTTCTTCTTCTTCTTCCTCTCTCTCTCTCTCTCTCTCTCTCTCTCTCTCTCTCTCTCTCTCTTTCATTTACTTCTACCGTAGGTCTCTCTATTTTCCAGTCACTGGTAATTGGCCATCTAGCAGGTGCTGTTGGGAATGGCCTCCCTCCATTGCTGTGGGCCTCAAGTTAAATCAATCATTGGTTGGCAACTCCCACAAGTTCTGTACCCCAATTGCCCATACATCTTGCAGGTAGAACAGATTATAAATCCAGGTTAGTCCAGGTTTCTTTTTCCATAACTTACAGAGTACCTTCATGGGTCAAAGACATTAAAACTTAGGAGTGAAGAGGATGAAACTATATAGTCCTAAATAAAGTTCGGAAGTTTTTAAATTAGGACTAGCCTGATTACCATCCAGGGGTTCTATTCAGAAGATAAATGGATAAAGTATTGAGATGTCTTTTGAGATTCAACACAGTGTTGACTGAAAGTTGTCACTGTATGGGACAGAGGGTACAAAGATGCTTTTCCTAGTCTGTCTCTCTTTTTTACACTATTTTTCTGAAATCATGTTAGAGTAGCTCTCAAACATAAAGTAATGGATTTGTGTGGGTAAATATATCAGATTTCTTGGTTTTGATTTGTGTTTGTTTCGTTTTGTTCCATTTCAGGCAAGGATTATCTGCCTCTAGTAGCTGCAGAGAGACCCACTAGAATGAGTATAAAACTGAGGTCTTGTTTACCAAAATTAGTATCGGTTGTCTCACAGAATATCTTATCTAACAACAAATCATGTCCGTATTTTTTTTCAAAACTAAATGATACTTTATGTTAAAAAAGGAGTGATAAGAGACAAGTTATTTTAGCATTCCTTTTCTGTATATACTAACCAAAAATTATTTAGACAGAGTTAAATAATTTTACTGAGGTAGGAAGTAAGTAAAAGTATATGAGATTTGCATTGGTTTCTATACTAAGATGAATACTGAACACAGCGAATCAATTATTAATATATAATATTGACTTTAAATATCTTATATACTTTACTAAGCCAATGAAAGTAGGAATTACTAAGCTAGCTTCCATTTAAATTTAGGTATTTATGAATAATATTTATTGTTATTGTATTCTATATTTTATTAGTTTTATAATACTTATATTTGTTAATTTATTTCAGTGTTTTATATACTTTGAGATAGGAACTCAAGTAAGTAAATATCTTGCCTCAACCTGCAGAGTTCAAAGGTTACCAGTATGTACAATTTTATCAAGTTGTTTATTTTCAGTTCTTAAAATATAGTTATCTACTATCTATTCTATTCTGATGAGTTCAAAATTCCATACCTAAGTCATTTTCTATCATAACTTGCATTTATAAACCTAAAATCATCTTAGACCTTAAAAAATTTTCTTGAATCCTAAACCAACTCAGTTTAATGACAGACTATGACTATCTAGTCTTCATTCCCATCAGAGTCCTAAGGATAAACACTACCTGAGTAAACAGAAAGTGTAGAGCAAATAGCATAGAAATGGCAGAGACTTCAGGTGGATATGACACACTCTGTTGACAATTTTGAGTTTTGCTCAGGATAGTTGAAGAACAAAAGAAGGACTAAAATCATTTTCTATCTTAAATAATCAAATAACATGAAATACATTTATTGCCATATAGTAAGTACACGAGGAATTATTCTGAAAACTGTGATATTTATATGGAGATTTTAGTACTTCTTTAAGATATAATAATTGTAGTTTATAAAAGTGAAGTAAAAATCTAGGAAGTTCAAATTTTAAGAGCTTATTGTTTTGGGAGCATTGGTATTTTGTTTTCTGAATCAAACAAGCAATATAAACTAAAGAAAGCCCTGACAACAACGTCAGAGCTGTTGCAAAAGCTTTTGGTGGTATACATCTGCTCTAGGTTTGGACCAGCTGAAATGGCCTTCATGTTGATTCTATTTCCTTAACTCTTTATTTTTATAATGGCCTATCATTTAAATATCTGAATCATGATCCTCCTCTGTATTGGCGATGGACCTAGGCTATCAGAAAACAAGGAGTATATTTAATAACAACAATAAATAATGATTTACATGTAACCTTAGAGTGTTCTCTATTGTGAGTGAACACTATGATAATATGTCATTAAAGGAGAGAGGCAATAATCGTTTCGCCATTTGCCAACACTTTAGTATGAATGATCATCACACACATGTAAACAAAAACCCTTGTGCTGTGCTAGTAAGGGCAGAGAATAATAGAAAGAATGATAATTATTAAAAGATGAAAGGTAAAACACCAAAATTTAGAAACTGTAAATGTAAATGCTACTTTTATGTCCTTAGATGAAGGGATAGGAGAGCCATACCCAAGCTGTAAGACTGCGTGGCTCAGTTTAGCACAGAGCATTTCTATCGGAAGGCCTGGCCAGGAAGTTTCTACTCCCCATACATTCTAATCTTCTATGAGCCAAAACCTTAAATGCGTCACCTACCAGCCTCTGTCTACTCACCTAGGCCCAGAATGAATGTTCAACCTCAGAGACATACTGCTGAATAACCTCACCCATTCTAGATCTTTCTGAACTCAGAGTGACTGGTTCAACTGAGCTCTTCTAGGTCCAAATTTTCTCCAAGGTGACTGATTCAAATTGGCTTTTCTCAGCTTCTGACTGGATTGCTCTGCTTGGAAATACTGCCTCTGAACTCCACAAACTAAAATGCTCCCAAATGAATTGAATGGAATGAAGTCAATTGAATTGAATATTTCCTACCTTACTGTTCTTTAGCCTCTCTTCCTTGTCTGTTCTCGAGAGAATTGGGCTAATCCCATCCCTGAGTCATTCTGTCAAATCTTTCTCTGATTCATCATATTTATTGTCTGCCCCAAAATGAACAGTGATTGTCTGGGATCAATAGAATGTACTAAATGTGTATCTACAGTCTTGCCAGAGCTATCAAAGTTTTGTACTAAGGGTGTGTCTGTATTTCAGCCAGAGGGATTTCAAGTTAGTGGTAGAATTTCTGGTTTCTTTGGATACTAATTGTATCATGTAATTTTTCCTATAAACTGTCTTATGAGAGGATGTTTTTGCTGAAACAGAGACATGGAAGGATGTTTTGCTTAGAACATACCATTGGCCGGGCGGTGGTGGCGCACGCCTTTAATCCCAGCACTTGGGAGGCAGAGGCAGGAGGATTTCTGAGTTCGAGACCAGCCTGATCTACAAAGTGAGTTCCAGGACAGCCAGGGCTACTCAGAGAAACCCTGTCTCGAAAAAAAAAAAAAAAAGAACATACCATTGGTGTTTTTCTGGAAGCAGCTTGAAAAGAGGCATGTGATATTTTGCTCGAGCGAATGTTTGAGAGAATATATGATGTTTGGAAATTTAACCTAACAGACAGTGGACAGGGCTTGATGGTTTTGGTTCACCTTGCCTTCTTCACTGATCATCCTTTTCATAACTTCCAAGAGAGAAATGCACCAAAAAGGTGGAGGCGTTTTGATGCTTCTGTGGACTCAGACCAACTGGTAGAGCCTTGAGGATTCTTCTGGTTCAAGCTGTTGTGGTTTATATGTGAATGGTGTTCGTGAATGGATTGAGCTACTGCTGTTTATTTGTATGAACTGAAGTACTGATATCCTGTCAAGGCAGATTGGATTTCCTCTAACAAACTATTTCTAAACACTTCCACTTCCATCTTTGCCTACTAACCTCTCCTTTTCAGTCTCTCTGATGGATGGTGGGCTAGAAGGGAGATTAAAGCATTTAAGAACACTTATTAAAGTAGGTGTTTTTTTAAAAAATTTAAGCATATAAAGAATATATCTAATAAAAAATATAAAAAAATATTTAAGCATAAAAGCATGTATATTTCAGTTGGACCATATTTGTAATTCCTTGTCATGCTGCGGAATTTAAATTCCTCTACAGGAAACAAAGGAAGACATCCACAATATAGATGGAAATATAAATCCATGAAACCAGTATAATAAATGTTATAGACGGTCTCAAAATTAAATATAAATATATAGCAACCATATAACCAAGGAGCTTCTCTACTTAGTATATGTCCACAAGAAATAAAATTAAAAAATTATTTTAAATATACCATTATGTGCATTGAAGCAATAGTCATAATAGTTAAGATACAGAATAAATCTAACCTCACACTAAAAATAAAATTGTTAAAGAAAATATTGTATGCATTATTCAGCAACTGAAAAGGAAAAGAAAGGAATCATAGCATTTCACACTTTGAAATATTTGTACAATAACTTACCTAGGCACATAGTAATATATGAGATTGTTAAAAAAATAAAAAAGACATCTGTTATTGCAAACAGCTAAGGTGCAGAAGTGCTAAGAAGATTATCATTAAAGCAAATAACATATCAGTTATGAAGGAAAAATATATTTATGTGATCTGTTTCCCGACAGGAAAACTATTGTATACTATTAAATATCATTAAAGGTAACAATCATGAAAACGATGTATTACACTTGAAAGATACCATAAGAGTAGTTTGTATGTTTTCTCATTACAAATTCATGTTGTGATACTATACATGTGTTAGATTCATTTAGCCATTTTTCTATGCTCATATTCCAAAGCATTATGTGCCACAGATAAATATGCAATTAAATGTAATTAAATCCAGTGAATTTTATTGGGAACTAAGATGATATAAGAAATTTATCTTATATTTTAAAAATAAAATTAGTAAGATTAATTTTATGTTCAGAGTAATGTCTTAAGGAAGACTTATTTTCAAAGACAACACAAATCATAAAGAAATTGCACACCATAATTTTAATTTGGTTAATAATATATTGTCAGTATGATATTGTTTATATTTCTGTATTAATCTTCATTATTTTTATTGTTTGTCCTTGTTTTAAGAAATGATGGCAAATTTGGAAATATGTTTTAAACAATTATCATTAATGTTATGATTTTTCTAGTGGAATTGCATCTCAAGGAAATAGTAAATTAGGAAAATCATATCAGCATAAAAATGAGAATTGTGTACTTGACAAGAAATATGTGTTTAGCTTTTCAATGACCTTGCATTCTTAGTGAACATGCATGCTTAGAAAAAACTTCTGATTGTTTTTAATAAATTAATAGAATATAAAATAATAGCAGAAATATGAAAATTTAAAGATCATTTTGTTATCTAATCCTGTATGTGATAAATATTAAATGACTTCTTGCTACAGGATGATAAACTATTCCAATAAACCATTGTTAACTTGGGGTTCCACACAGCTATCAAATCCCAGAGCACTTCCTGGAGCTTTCTCTCTGCTTAGCATGCTTTGGCTATTCATTTTGTCAGTCTCCGATTTTTTTTTCTGATTTTTAATTAACACAAAGCCCAGAATCTTCCTCTAAAACATTCTGTTCCCAGGAGAATGCTTTTCTAATTTCTAATGTAAAATAAACAATGAGTCTGCTCAACTTCCAACTAGCTTTAATTGGGAACCGTTTAATATTGGTTTCCAAGATTCCTGGATTCAAAAATGATCACACTCTATTTTAGAGGATTGTCTGTTTTGTACAGGTGTATTACTGGAAGAGTGTATCTATTTCTAATATTCTCACAATCGGTTTAGTTTTCCTGTTCCCCCCTCCCAAAAAAAAAAAAAAAAAGAAAGGAAGAAAGGAAGGAAGGAAGGAAGGAAGGAAGGAAGAAAAAAGGATGAGATAAAATTCAACTGATTTTCTTAAAGAAACCAAAATAAAAACAGTTAGATATTTCTAATTAAAGGCATGGTCTTGAAAAGTGAATACTTCAATATCTAAATGTAATTATTTGCTAAAAAGGAAGGAAAGAAGTGGTTTCTCTTTGGACAGAAAGCTATAGAGATAACTTGGATGATAAGCAAGGTTTTAGCATTAGCAATCAAGTTCATAATTGGCAGATGATTGTAGCTGGATTTTGTTCTAGTTATGTCTGTCAGGATGTATGTGGAACATGTTAGCATTTGAATACAAAGCCCAGGTATATCTGATTGTGTTGAACAATGTCCCAGGCAATCACTTGTCAGGGGGAAAAAATGTTACTTGTCTGAATTTGTTGTCAGCTTGCCTCTTGAATTCAACCATTGAGTCGTTCCCTTATTTCTCCTGCTTCTCAGCATTTCTGCTATCAGTTGTACTGAGTATACTACAGCATCCCTATGTTTCTAGATTACAGATTGATATTTGACAACTAAAATGAAAAATAAAACATTATAAGTATTTATAGAACCTTTGGTAGAATAAATTTGACAATAGCATATGACCACATCCAAACCTCACAATCTGTAAGCTAAAAATTCTGGGAATGGTAGGATATTTGGGGCTATTTGAACCAGCCTAGGTTCAGTGAGAGATCCTGCCTTATACAGCATACAGCTAACCAACAATAATGACCAGGACATATTTGTGTATATAGCACACATACATATAACACTCACTGTCAGTCCATAAGTGAAGAAAGGAGAAAGGAAGCAAGCAAGGAAGGAAGGAAGGAAGGAGGTAGAATGGAAGAGGGGATGAGGTGAGTGAGTGACTGAGGAAGGGAGGGAGACAAAGAATGGGAAGGAAGATAATTGATGGTGTGTTTCAATGTCTCAAGTTTTAACTCCAAGTCCAGCATTTGCAGCTTGGGTGTGCGCAGAGCTGAAACCCCATTTCTTCCTTCTCTGTGTGCCTTTTAGGACTGGTAGATTTCCAAGACTATGGTGCTATAATCAAATACATATTTTGGCTTCCCAATCTTTAAGTGATCCCGGCAACACTGGTGAAAAATATATTTTTTCTTTCTTTGATTATTTTAACAATTTTTTTTTATTTCAAACCTTTCGATTAGTTCTTTGTGAATATCACACCATGCATTCCAGTCACACTCATTTCCCTCTCCCATCATACCCACCTCCACCCTTGCTAACTGCACCCCAACAGAGAAGAAAATCTCTCTGTGGAAGTTGTAGTGTGTCACAGTGTGTCCCATAATATACCCTTTTGTTCACACTTCTTTGCTTGCCAGTGTTCATACTCTCCCATTAACACGACCACGGGAAGCTTTAGTGACCAGCCCCAGCTGGCCCATCCAATGCAGAAGCCCCCTCTACCTCTCTTGTGCCTTTTGGGGCAGGTTCATCTGCAAGCTTCACCACCAAGATCAGCTCTACTATGCTTTCTGAGCGATATTCTGGAAGTCTCTCCCAAGTAGTGCCGCTGGCTAGGGGTAGGGTCAGCTCTCTTGTCCTCATACCCCCAAGGCCAGCTCTCCCTTAAAGTTCAGGTGTTGGGTACGATCAGTACTGCACAGCCCTCAACATTAACACATTCCGGAGCTGTAACCCAGTCCAGGGTCATCAGCCTGGTCCTTTGGTGGTAACAGAGCCATTCTGCTGTGGGGCCAATCCATGACCCTTGGTAACAGCATAGGCCAGGGCCCCACCATGGTCCCAGGTGGCATCATTGGTTATGCATATCAGGTTGTTCCTCACTACCCTCCAGTCTCCAGTCCAGCTTCTCTTCATTGTGCTCACATTCTTCTTATATACTCTTAGTGGTGCTGGGATCTCTAAGTGTCTGAGGCCTTATTGGGAGTGCTCTGCCCCATTTTAGCATTATGAGGCTGTACATGGGTCATTGGGCATGGAAGATGCCTCCCCATACCCCACGACAAGTGACTGGTGATCATCTTAGGCTAGCTCCTCGTTTGGGCCCCTTGGTGCTGGCTGGACTGGTGGTGGTCTCAGGCTTGCTCCTTCCTTGGCCACTCAGGTAAAGTAGAGATTTTGAGTACTTCCTTAGTATTCAATAAACATTTGAATTTGGTTCTTAACACCACATAACGTGTGCAAGACAGGAGAAATCTGTATTTCCACCACACCGGTGGAGAAAGCAGGAATATCAAACTTCAGAATCATCATCACCACATTCACAGTATATTAACTGCAAACTTATTGTCAAAAAATAAAAATAATAATAAAAAGGCCTAGCAGAGGAAGAATAGAGAAACAGCAACATGGAACTGTTGAAAGTTTAACAATAGAAGAAGAAAAAAAGAATATGAAATTCTCCTCTGCCTAGCACATCTAATAAATGTCATACTAGAATGTGCAAACCTATCAGATTTCCCACTAAGTAAAGAATAAAATGGAAGAGTTCATGTGTGCTTGTTACTTCTAAACCCCACCCTGACAGGGGAATATAATATAGTTAGGCAAAAGGTAAGTTACAGTTTCAATGATGGTCAGGGTTTAAAGGAAGTTGTCTGATCTCACAGCAGAAGATGTTGTGAATAAATGCACAACAATATCAATCTTAGCAAATATGTTGTACCAACTTGATTGATTGTTTTAAAATCTTATTAAAAGATAATTAGCCGGGCGGTGGTGGCACACGCCTTTAATCCTAGCACTTGGGAGGCAGAGGCAGGCGGATTTCTGAGTTCGAGGCCAGCCTGGTCTATGGAGTGGGTTCCAGGACAGCCAGGACTACACAGAGAAACCCTGTTTTGGAAAACCAGAAAAAAAAAAAAAAAGGAAAGAAAATGTCATTTTAAGCCGGGCGGTGGTGGCACACGCCTTTAATCCCAGCACTTGGGAGGCAGAGGCAGGAGGATTTCTGAGTTCGAGGCCAGCCTGGTCTACAAAGTGTGTTCCAGAACAGCCAGGACTACACAGAGAAACCCTGTCTCGAAAAACCAAAAAAAAAAAATAATAATAATAATAATAATAAAAGATAATTAATACTTGATATGAATACATGACAAAATCATCCATGTATTATTTTCCATTCTTGGACTAATTATGCCTAAAGATAATATCTTAAAAATAACTATAATTTCTTATAGTACATATTAAAGTTTTCTCCTTAATTTGTTTTGAATAATTTGTACATCTACCTTTAAAATTTGGATATAAGTTCCCATGTTCCATGAAAATATTTTTGATATTCATTTGAAATATTTACACTCTGTAAAAAATATGTTATACTTTTGACTAAATTATCATATTATAAATATCAATTAGAATTTGTGTTAAAATTTGTAAAGTTTTATCCTTTTATAAAAACATATATTTTATATTGACTACAAAATATCGTAACCTATTTAATTTATGAATATTGTTAGAAGATGTCATAACAGTAGAGTTTATGGTACACAAATATGAAATTAATATTCATTTTTAGTTCCTTCTTGGTCGATTTTCTGGAAAATTCTAGAAGAAATAGTAAATATTTATGTGGACACAATAACAAATATCTATTCATGCCTGATAATGAACAACAACCCACCAAATCAGGGATGCTAACAGACTCCTACTTGTTGAACCAGGGAGGTGTAGTGGGTTACTTCCAGGACTATGAGTTAAGGATTAGTTACATGAGTAGTGACCATTCAAACACAACTGAATCATCAAAAGTCAATGCCAACATGGATGATGGTCCATAGAAGGTGGAAACCTTAATGCTCTACATGAACTGTATACCACTTAATCAGTTGAAGTGTAACTTTCAGCAGCTCAGCTTATCTGAGAGTATCTCTCAACAGACACTCCTAACTACATAGGTTTAAAGGACAAAGGAGACTAGTGAATATGTTCATCTCACCAGGCTTCTTAACCCCAGTGGATTATTTACTTCTTGAACTTAATGAGCTCCATGTAGGATTGAATGTTTCCCTTTGTTTTAGAATACCCTGTGTCTTAATGAGTTTTGCTCTAAAATGGCTAGATTTATCTCAGGGGAAATTGACACAAAACTTACTTATGGAAGACATATACATCTAAAGAATTAGTTGTCAATCTCCATGAAAGTCTCATCCAAGACTTTGCCATCAGTCCTGATGGAATAGCTTCTGATACCCAGCTATTGAATGTAAAAGGAAGGGTCTGCAAGTACCTAACATCTTCAGTGCATCACATGTTGTCACACTCTTATACAAATACACACACACAACACACACACATACAAACACACATAAAACACACACACATACACACACAACAAACACACACACACACACACACACACAAGAAAGTAAACAAGAACATAATTTTTAAAGTAAAATCCAACGAATGGGCTTACATTTGATATTCAGTTGTGTAAGACAAAGAAAGTAGCCAAGGTGGACATAGCACAGGTATATTCAGCAAAGAGAGTTCCAGGCATTAGACCCATGGTTGAGCCAAAGAAAATGATGTGCTCACCTCATCCTCCTGTGCCTTGGATGTTTTCCAGGGTTAGTATAATGTGCTGTTTCAATGGCAAATGAATGTTGATGATCAAAGTAAGAAATCAGAGCAGAGCCAAGCGGTGGCTATTTGTTAATTTTTATACTTTGTTTACAAATTATTATCACAGATTCATATAGGAGGTACAAAGCCATGCAGCCAATAGTCACCTTTCTCAATTTTAAAATTAAAAGAAGTGTGTGCAGTCATGTTTTAAATTTAATAAAGTGTCACTCTATAAGGTACTTGATGTCTGGCTTAATTGGGGTAGTAATTGTTTTGAATACATTTATTAATGATGCACACTAAATTATAATATCAATATATCTCCAACCAAGGTCTCAAGAATATTGAGGCAATCAGAATCCCAATTAGACTTAAAAATATAAAAGCAATAAATATAAGATGGTGACTGAAAATTTTTTTAAACATCTCTGGTAAGATGCTATTAAAAATTCCATGTTTTGCTCAGTCAGTTTCCTGATCCACTAATGCAACATTTGGTTTGCAGTGTACATGCTTGAAACTCTTGATTCTAATTTGGGCATTTTAGTCTAGCATTCTTAATACCAACCAAAGAAGCCATATCTCTAGAGAGTCAGTTTTACGGGGAACTGAACGTCATTTCAGAATTAACATCCTGTAGCTGGCAGATCCTGCCTATTAAGAATGAAACATTGCAACAGCCTGGTTCACATTTTCATATTGTAAATAAGAATACCTTAAAATAAAACTCTACTTGAAGATAAAGCCTTTAAAATGTAACCAAATCAAAATCAGGCCAATATGGTAGCCCTAACCTAATCTCCCTGTTGATGGAAAACTTAAGACCTACAGATCCACAGCAGAACTCATGTAAAAAGAGTGCTTCAAAGCTACAGCAAGAGGAGGATTATTTGCAAAGGAAACCAAAAATTTCAAGGGAAGCCAGTGCCAGAAGGACTTGTTCAAAACTAGGGTCCACCCAGCAGCCAATGGAAACAGAGACTCACAGCCAAACATTAGATGGAACTAGGCAGTCTTTTGGAAGAGTTGGGAGGATTAAGGGATTCCCCCCTCCCAAAAAAAAGGGACTCCTTAGAAAGACCAAAAGGGTCTACTAACCCGAATCCTTGTGGGCTCCCACAGACTAAACCACCAATGAAATAATAAGCATGCAATGAACCTAGGCCCCCTGAACAGAAGTGCAGTTTGGTTTTCCTGGCCATACCCCAACAACTGAAGGAAGGCTGTCTGTGAATTTGTTACCTCTCTGTGAATTCTGTTCCCCTAGCTGGGCAACCTTGATGAGCTGGAGGAAAGGGGAGATGACTGGTATGTGTGTGTCAGGTGGCGCATGCTTCTCAGAGAAGAAGGAGATGTGGTGATGGAGGAGGATCCATGTGAGAGGGTACTGAGAGGAGAGAGGATCTGATATTGGATTGTAAATTGAATAAATAAATAAATTAGTTAATTAAAAAACTGGTGAACACCAAAAAAAAAAAAAAGAAAGAAAAAAATTGTTTTTTGTAAGAAATCCAATAGTTGCCTTTCTCAATTTTTAAGTTAAAAGTAGTATGTAGAGTCATATTTTAAATTTAATAAAGGATGATTTCCTAAGATATTTGATGTCTGAATTAACTGGGTAGTAATTGTTTTGAGTACATTTATTAATGATGCTCATATATGAAACTATATTATAGCAATAGACATCATAATTCCACATATCTCAAATAATCAAAACCTCATATTTCTGGGAGCTATTAATATTCTTAAAAGCCCAATTTAATTACATCCTATATATTTAATGACAATGGAACCCCCCCCCCCCGGATTGTGGTTAAATAAAAGAAAACAGATAAGGCTTACATATACAACACATAGCTATACTATAAATCATACAGCTGAAATGGTTTGTGTTTAGCATATATTCATGATGTGGAAAGGTATGCGGAAAGGAATTTTATCCTTGTCATTGCTGAGAAAATATACAAAAAAAAAAATACATAAGACTTCATTAGTTTTCTTTTTTAAATTGGTCCTGAAAATAGATTCAGTCTGATTCCCTCTCTGTGGAAGTACTGGTGGTTACTACCTGCCCTCAATTTTTCAGAGCAGAGTCCAACATAGAAAATTAAAAAACAGACTACTGAAAATACACAAACCAAATAATTTTGAATGTTTATAGCTTTTACTAGCATAGACAGTTGTATAAGAAAATAGATTGAAACTATTAAAAACTCAAAACTTGATTGCACTAAGTTTCAGGCTTCTTTCTCAAGAGATGTGAGTGTTTTAAATAGTTAATGCACTGAGAATATGTGTATAGTAAGAGAAAATCCATAATTTTATATGCTTGCATTTGATCCAATTTCATGTAATAAAACTGAACAAATTTTGTTTGGCTTTTATTGCTAACAAAGTGCCAGGTAATTAGACACAAAGAGATGAGAAAGGAAATTCAATATCTTCTATGTCATCAAAAACTCATCTCAAGAGAAATTGGTAGACAACAGTAACAAACAACCAGCATGTGTTTTAATGTCTATATTAGAATCATTTTTTAAGATAGTGTGGACTAAGGTTTGTCTCCTTTAATTCATAGTTTTATATCTTAGCAGCATCACAAATACTTATGTGTGTGTTTACAGTCCCTTTAAAAGATGACAAAATTCACATGAAACTGGTAGTGTGGGTTCTTACCCAATGTGACTGCTGTCCAGATGAACATAAGACATTTAGATAAAATTACTGCTGAGGTCTATAATCTCAAAGAAAGGGCAAGGTGAGTTTATACTATAGCATCAGCATCTATAAGGCAACTAGAACACTGGAGCCAGAACCAAATCACTAGGTTTAAGCTAAACAATTTCACAACATATTGAACGAGAAAAGGAGTTTCCATTATATAAACATTAGAAGGCTTCAATGGCTGACAAAGTCAAATAGAAGATTGCATCTTTTTATGTTGACTTACACATTTTCTGAACAATTGAGGTCATATTTTCTATTGGTTGAATATTGGTCATATTTTCTATTGATTTTGTATAACAAAATCAAGAACAAGGAGATATCTTTTGAAAACAAGTATTAATAATGATAAAGCACTTGTTTCTTCTGTTATTGTCCTAGAGTGCCAGACAAAATATAAGCTAGGGAGAGAATAGCTTATCTTTTTTTCCTTTTGGTTTTTCTTTTTCTTTTTCTTTTTTTTTTTTTTTTTTGGTTTCTTTTTTTTGTTTTTTTTTTATTTTTTATATTTTTATTTACATTCAAAATCATTTCCCCTTTCCCCTTTCCTCTCTCTTTTGGTTTTTCAAGACAGGTTTTCTCTGTGTAGCCCTGGCTGTCCTGGAACTCACTCTATAGACCAGACTGGCCTTGAACTCAGAAATCCACCTGCCTCTGCCTCCCAAGTGGTGGGATTAAAGGTGTGTGCCACCACTGCCCAGCTAAGAATAGCTTATCTTACTTTGCAGTCCCAATGGACCTACTTGTCCATTCTGAAAGGGAAGACTAGGATCAATGTCTGTGAGCTAGTCTAGCATTGAGCAAACTAGTGATATGAATGAGAATATTGCTGATAGACTCTACATCTGAATGCTTTAGTAAAACTGAATTTGAATGCTGAGTAAAACTGTTTGTGAAGAAATAACAGGTATGGCCTTGCTGGGGACATCTGTCACTGAGGTTGGGCTTTGAGAGTTCAAAATCTCACACCAGGACCAGCTCCTCCCCTGCATCTGTGTGTGTTGCTCTCTCTTTCTCTCCCTCTCTCTTTCTCTGTCTGTCTGTCTGTCTCTGCCTCTCTCTCCCTTCCTCCCTCCCTCCTTCACCCACCTCTCTCTCTCTCTCTCTCTCTCTCTCTCTCTCTCTCTCTCTCTCTCTCTCTCTCTCTCTCTCTCTCTCGTTCCCTGAAGATCAGAATGTAAACCTCTCAGCTACAGCCTCAGCACCATTTCCCATTAAGAAGACAGTGAAACATCTGAAACTGTAACAAAGCTCCCAGTTAAAAGCTTCCTTTTATATATCTTAGTCATGGTGTATCCTCAGAGAAAAGTAACAAGTAAAACATCAACCCATCAGGAACACATTTAATTTACAAAAAGGAGAGAGTGGGAACTGAAAATGGAGTCTGGCGATAAATCCTCTTAAGTCTGCCCCTGAGAAAGACTGTCCAGCAACAAAGACATTTTGAAAGTTTTATAAACTTTCCAAACAGCACGACCAACATGGGAGCAAGTGCTCAGATACATGAGCCTAAGGGAATATTTCTCACTTAGATAACATCAATTAAAATCTAATCAGCATAGGAATGATGATACATGGGCAGCCCTTATGACTATTATAATTGTTTGTTCTGTGTGGTCTCATGTCCAAGGAAATGAGTTAAAAGTTTGGCCAGGCATGTTTTCTCTTAGAGAATCATTTGAAACACAGTTCTTCCTAAAAGCTAAATGACATGAGAACAAAGAGAATTCTTCCTAGAGAAAAGATCATAGTGTTAGAGAAGCACTGAATATTTCACAATATATACATGTGTGTGTATATATATATCATATTCATATACATCATATACATGTGCATGTGCCTATACATATATGGTCAGAGTCATCAAGGATGACTGTCAAGGATATAGGAGTTGGCCATTGGAAAACTGAAGTGGAAAGGGATCAAATTAAGAAAGGCTATACCCATAATGTGTATCCCCATTTTTGATGAAACACCTAATTGTGCCTTTAGCAATATGATCTTACCTTAAAGATATCAAGGATGAATAGTACCCTCAACAATAGCCTGTGATGTTGGACTGTGAAGTCTACAGGATCTCTCTTTGGCCAATGTCACAACAAGATATAGACAATTCATGGCAATGCAGGTGTTACTTGGTGGCTTAAGGTGCCTAGCTGTGGTAGTACTGTCTACCCCATTATATGATGAAGCCATTTATATCATCTTATACAGTTATATATTCCAGAATGACTATGTAGCTTTTTCAAATTATTCTAATGTTGGCTCTCTCCACATATTTCTCCTTAATCCTACACTCCTGTCACCTCTCCATTTAAACTCCCTAGTCTAACTTCTCCCCTATGACTTTATAATATTATAACTTATTTTCATTTACTTGTATGATCCCTTCCTACATCTTGGTCACTTGCCAATTACTTAAAAATCTGTGGTTATGCAGGTATGTAAACTCATATATATATATTTCAAAAACTAGCATCCATGTGTAAGAGAAAATATGGAAAATATGTAATATCTGTGTTTGGTAGTCAGAGGTTGTCTCCAGAGTAATTTCTTCTAGATGTCTACATTGATTTGCAAATTACTATACTTCATTTTCTTCATTTTCTTAACAGATAAATAATATTCCATGATATATATATATATATATATATATATATATATATATATATATATATATATATATATATCATGGTTATATATATAGCATTTTCATTATGCAGTCATCAGTTGATGAGCATCTAGGCTGTTCAAGTAATGAACAGAGATGATTAAGTGTCTCTGTGGTCTTTTGGGTATATGTCTAAGAGTAGTATTGCTAGAGTCTAGGTTACATTTTGTTCAGCCTTTTGAGGAAACTACACAATGATTTCCATAGGGGATGCACAAGTTTGCAATAATAACAGCCACAAATAAGTGTTCCCATTTTCCTTCATCCCAGCCACAATATGCTTTCATTTGTTTTATTGACCTTAGTTGTTCTGACACTGGTGAGATGAAATCTCAATGTGGCTTTAATTTACATTTCTCTGATGGCTAAGGATGTTGAACATTTTTAAAGTGTTTCTCAGCTATACCCATGGAGGAAAGCATCACACAACCCTCAGCAGAGAAGCTATTTTCCAGAGTAGATGGTAACTAACAAGAAGATCCATGATGTGAAAAATGAGTGATTTCAGGCAAAAAAGGAATGTCTTTATCAGACACTTCACCTAGATGCTCAAGAAATTTATGTGGAAGTAAAGGCAGAAAGATAAGACCCAGAGGTGGTGGATCACTCCAAGGACACAGTGACTTCTAGTCACAACAGAAATGATACACATGTGAATTTATAAGATATAACAGCATGAAGATGATCTGCAGAAATTCAAACTTCTGGAAGAATGAACCCAAATGCTTGCCCTTAACCAAAAAACTACTTGCAATTGATTCTTATTGTGAAAGAGAAAACTAGTCTCTCTTGGATGATCACTGAGTATATCAATCAAATTCCTGGGCAGGTTGTTTTTAAAAAAGAAATCTAAAATTGTACAGTTTGTGTAAAATCTTTGGATGTATATAACTTACACTGTACCACCCTGCTCTCTAGAGAGGAAAAATTTCTGCCAGTTGATTAAACTTTTTACATTAAGTCTACCACTCATGTCCATACTGACATGACTATAGAGCTGACTACTTGGGCATAGGCAACCAATCCTGTAGAAAACTGATTCTGCTGCCTTCAACAGCTATGTTCTTCCCATAGTTCCTCAAGTAAGAGAAGGTCATATGAGCACTTCCCCCATTTATTCTGGAACATTGACTTTTTTTGTTATAAATCTTGTATAAGGTACCATGGTTATTGGAACTATTGAAATTGATGTACAAATTTTAACTTATATCTCAGTTTAAATACCAAATGGAATGAATTATCTTATTGGACAAGAATTTGTTGCATGTTTATATGTGTATATTATTTCTACTTCTAAAAATGGTCCCAGTCTTTTAAGATCTAGAAAAATTTCTATCTAACTTATGCTGGCATTAGGGTTAAATTAAAACTGCCTTTAGTTGATATTTCACTGCATGGTTGTTCATGGTGTCTACTCATTTGTGTCTAGCTTTTATAAATTGTTCTCACTATTTGATTTGAATTCTCCTAATTTGAAAAACACTTTAAAGTAAAAATAATAATACTGTATGAAACCTCTACTTTTGCTGCAGGGTATCTACACATTAGTGCTGCCACAAACAACTAGTCCTCCAGCTTTTCAGAATTGACTCACCTTTGTCACTAGAATATGTGCATATGGAAAGATTCATAACTAGTTTCATTTTAGATATAGGATGCTTAGCTTTACATATGTCCTGAGTGCTTATCATTTAATATTTAATTGCATACTGTAATAACGTTGTCACCTTCATATTAATCATTGTAGCAATAGTAATTAAGAGTTCTGAGATCCAATTTACTACCTTTATGAGTATTTTCTATGTGGGCAATTTTTGTTACTCAATAGATGAAATTAGAATCTCATGAAATCTTGCCTAAAGGGTAACCTATTCATTTCTTACTACTTTGAATTGCCTGGGAAAATCAACCACAAAACTTTTAGTATAATGTTCCTCAATTGCCTGCTAAGACTTTTAGTATGAAAAGAGAATACATATATATATATATATATATATATATATATATATATATATATATATATGTTCTTTCAATTTGAATGAATAGGATTTTAAGCCACTTAGGTATTAAAAATGTTTTTGATATTGACATAGTTACATATTAAAATACAGGAATCTATTCCTTTTTAATTTTACAGTTCTTTTTCCAGTATTGATTAATGTTCTATTATGATAAGACTCGTTTTTTGTGAATCCCTACATCCATTCTAGAATGGCATTCCACAAGGTAATCAGCACTGAATAAATGTGTCACTGCATCTCCATTCAGAATTACAGGATTTCAGTTATTTTTGACAGACATAATTGACATCTTTCGATCCCTGAGGATAGGCAATCAAAACCTTGATCCAGAAAACAGTTCCATTTCTTCCAGCTTAATAATGCACCAAGTTCTATAAAAATTTAATATATACCTCTGTTGTATATATAATTGCATTACTAAATATATAAATATTTTATAATTTATTTTCATGTTTGTCATAAGAACTAAGAGAAGTCTTTTTATAATTTTCTCTTCAAAGGTTTTCAGGAACTAACTGCAATAAACAGGAGAGAAAAAGAAATGAAAAGGTATTTAAAGCATACAGAGCAAAATCACATGATAGTGGGTACACAACATCCCTGTGAGTTTTACATGCTTTTATGTTTATCACAAGAGAGAGTGATTTAGTCATGTAGAACGGGACAAAGTTTCCAGTTGGAATAAAGTGGATAAGGTATCCATCAAAGGGATAATGCTCTCCCTTTTGGATGATTAATGAAACAGAGTGCCAGATGATATTTTATGACAAATTCTGTCCAGTTGTGATTAGAATCTTGAGTCTTCCTTCTTTTGGTATAAGTTTACTTTTTTTAAAACATCAAAGTATATAGGAACAAGATTTTATCACTCTTGTCAAATACATTCTTTAGCCAAATAAGGGAACATCAGAATAGAACATCTTTTAGCATGCAAATAATTCCAACCCAAAGTCTGAAACCATCCATGTGACAGTGTGCCATATGATGTGGAGAATTTTTATTGTCCTGTGGAAAATAATTGTGACTATAACAAATGTATTAAAAAGATATTATATAAATGTATATTTTGTAAAAAAAATTATGCAGGGAGGGGTTCCATTCAATGTTCAAAATTCATGAAGGGGATATGTTTCAGATACTACCACGTTTAGGTTTCAAAAAGAAAGAAAGAAAAAAAAGGTGTGTATTTCATGTGTTAAAGAATGCTAGGGTTGGGCCCTGAGATTCATTCACAATCAAGTACTTTAACTTTTACAAAAATTTTATTATTTTTATTATTTTTATTTTTTTTTATTTACATTCCAAATGATTTCCCCTTTCCCGGTTCCTCACTCCCTGAAATTCCCATAGGCCCTCTTCCCTACCTCTGTTCTCCATTCAACCCCCTCTCTCTTCTCTGTCCTGGTATTCCCCTACATCCAGTCATTCCAGGACCAGGGTTCTCTCCTTCCATCTTCTTGCAAATCTATTGATATGTGAATTGTGTCTTGGGTATTCCGAGTTTCTGGGTTAATATCCCCTTATCAGTGACTGCATACCATGTGTGTTCTTTTGTGATTGGGTTACCTCACTAAGGATGATATTTTCCAGTTCTGACCATTTGCCTAAGAATTTTGTGAGTTCATTGTTTTTAATAGCAGAGTAGTATTCCATTGTGTAAATATACCACATCTTCTCAATCCATTCCTCTGTTGAGGGACATTTGGGTTCTTTCCGGCTTCTGGCTATTATAAAAAAGGCTGCTATGAACATAGTGGAACATGTGTCCTTATTGCATGCAGGGGAAGCCTCTGGGTATATGCCCAGGAGTGGTATAACAGGATCCTCTGGGAGTGTCATTCCCAGTTTTCTGAGGAACCACCAGACTGCTTTCCAGAGTGGTTGTACCAGCTTGCAATCCCACCAGCAGTGGAGGAGTGTTCCTCTTTCTCTACATCCTCACCAACAACTGCTGTTTCCTGTGTTTTTGATTTTAGTCATTCTGACCAGTGTTTTTTTCTTTTTAATGGCTACTAACAGTTCTAAAGCTTAAATACTGTACAGCATTCAGACTTATATGTATGTGTGTTTATGTGTTGGCATCATGTTTATGTGGGTGCATG
This sequence comes from Tokudaia tokunoshimensis, assembly GCA_036184795.1. Taxonomy (NCBI): domain Eukaryota; kingdom Metazoa; phylum Chordata; class Mammalia; order Rodentia; family Muridae; genus Tokudaia; species Tokudaia tokunoshimensis. The sequence goes on from BTHU01000009.1 coordinate 66,420,613, forward strand.
TGTACCTATGAGTAGAGCAGAGGTCAACATTGGCTATATTCTTGAGTAATGCTCACCCTCTTTTCTGAAATAGTCTTTCACCAAACTTGGAATTTACAGATTCATATATCAAACATGCCATGAGCTGGGATTACAAAACTGTTCTACATGTACTGGTGATCACATCTCGGTCTGCATACATATGCAGCAAGCACTTTTTTCAATGAGGTCCTAAGTTATGGTTCTATTAATAATTCCGTGGTTGCTACTATTAATTAAAGTAGTAAAATTATAGTGCATATCTGCCAAAACACCCCTATGAACCAGAGATATGTTCAATGAATTCTATACCAAGGCAAGCATTTATTTATATAAGTTCACTTGGCTCTTTCAGAATATTTGAGGTAAAGATAAAAGTAGTGTCTTCAAAACTATTGTTATCATCGTGCAATATCTACATAAATTATGATGGGGACAAAGTGAGGTACTTGATTACTAAAATAGTACAAGTTATAAATGTTTAAGCATCTCCAAGTATCATCTATTACATTGTACACACATGATCACACACATGCACACAAAAATAAGTATTTATTTTCTACATATTATGCTTACCAACAATGCTTCTCTTATGCATTTTTATATTTAACACCATTATGAAATTTCAATGTCAAGAAATGTGCAAGAGAAGTCAAATTTGGGAGATAGCATTTTCAATTGATGGCCTATCACACTGCTCATTCCTCAAACTGAGTAGTAGGTATTAACTACATTCATAAAGAATTGAGACTGAGAGATCTATTCATTGTAGCAAAAACACATTGGCCAACTGACCAAACATATAGAAAATCAATCAATGTGATAATTCTTCTCACAGGAGCCATATGAAATTCTTTGTGCCAATATTGTATTATAGAATTACACTGATTGTAAGTGAATTTTGAAGATATTACATTTCACTGAAGTCGATGTGTAGAAGAGCTCTTTAAGAATAAGAAAATTTTATACTTTCCACCTGCTCTTTGGTCAAATAGAAATTACTAAAAGTGCAAAGTGATTGTGAAAGTGGCCAAGGAATATTTTGCTGTTATTTGAGCTTTTATACTTTCACAGAAATGTCTTATCTGAATTGCATACATATATCCCAAATCCATCAGATGCTGATATTTTATAAATATGAACTATAATTCAAAATTTATATACTATAATATCAGCATACCTACAATATTAAATGTGTTTAGTTTTATTAAATATCTGGAAATAAGTTCTTATCATTTCATTTGTATAATTTATGTTTTGAAGTGTAGAACTTAGGCCATCATGTTTATATTAAAGTGGTATATTTTAATATCTAACATTTATAATTTTAATATTAAGTTTTAATCACAGTGAAAAGTTTGAGCTGCATCCAGATCAGATTTTCTGATTTTAAATATTTTGTAATTTTTTTATTTTAGATTTTGTAAATCCCCTTAAATTTCTATTTTTTTAGCCTCCTATGTATTCATACATATTTTGAGATTTCTTCTTCATAGTGTGATTTGGCTCACTTGTTTTAAATTCTCTACTATGAGACCTACATATTCATTAAATAATTTCTTGGACATCATATGGTTATATTCATTGTCTGTCCTCATGACTACTCTGATTTATTATTGGTTCTTTTTCATTGTTAAAACTCCAGTAAAATAATAAAACAACATCTACCACTCATTCTTCTAAGTTGCAAATGATAATATCTGTTTACATTATTTTCTAATAAAGTATCTCAGAATGTATTATAGGACATTGAATATATGCATTAATTAGTATACTAATGATACATAAAGTATCTTACATACAATGATGATAATATATTAGCATTTTAAACAAAAGTGTAGAGATATATTCACTACCATTCTTCATCCAAGCTCAGCATTACTGGTGTGATTAGTTGTTGTTCTTCGCTGTTGCTATTTTTAATGTACTTTTTTATTCACTTTACAACCCAATATCAGCCCCTCTTTTCCTCTCAGTACCCCTCACATGAGTTCTCAAAATCCATGTTCCCCTTCTCTCAGGGGAAGCCCTGTTGGCTGTTACTATCCCCCCACTAGGCCCCTTCCGTCATACATCATGTAGCTTTTGGTACTATGTGAATCCTCTCCCACTAAGGCTAAACAGGAGGTTCATTTAAGGTTGTGAGATTCACAGGCAGGCTCAGGGACAGTCTCTCCTCCAGTTGTTGGTGAATCTACATGAAGACCAAGTTGCTCATCTGCTACATATGTGCAGGGGAACTAGGTTCAGACCATGTTCACTCTTTGGTCTGTGATTCAGTCTCTGGGAGCCTCCATTGCTCTAGGTTAGTTGACTCTGTTTGTCTTCCTGTGGAGTCCCTGTCTTCTTATGGTTCCTTAATCCTTCTCCCAACCCTTCTGTAAGATTCCTGAGTTCCATCCAAGGTTTGCGGGTGAATCTCTGAATCTCTTTTTATTGGCTGCTGGGTGGAGCCTCTGAGAGAACAGTTATGCTAGATTCTTGACTGAAAACATAACAAAGTATCATCAAAAGTGTCAGGGATTGGTTCTTGCCCATGGGATTGATCTCAATTTGGGGCAGTCACTGGGTGACCATTCTCTGAATCTCTGCTTAATCTGTCCCTGAACATCTTGTAGGCAGGACACATTATGAGTAGATTTCATGGATAGATTACTGTCTTTATCCCACCACTAGAAGTCTCTGCCTGTCTACAGACATCAGGATCCATATCTCCTACTGCTAGTAGTCTCAGGCAGAGTTGTCCCCTTGTACTCTCTTGGGCCTCTCCAACCCTAGTCTTTAGTTTATCCTAGAAATTGCTCCCCTTCAATGAACCCTCTTCTCTCTGCCCTTCTCTCCACTCCAGTGTCCTGCTCCCCTCCTCATTCAGTCTTCCACCAAGTTCCTTCCTTCTATCAACCTCCTATGTCAATTTTTTTCCTCCTTAGAAATATTCAAACATTTTCCCATAGAAGGCCTTCCCTGTTATTTGGCTTCTTTGGGTGTGTTGATTACACCATGGTTATCCTGTACTTTATGGCTTAATATGCACTAATCATTGAGAACATACCACACATCACCTTTTGAGCCTGGGTTAATTCCGGACACTTTCTAGTTCCATCTGCTTGCCTTTGAAATACATGATGCCCTTGTTTTTAATAGCTGAGTAGAATTCCATTGTGTAAAGGAACCACATTTTCTTTATCCAGTCTTTTTTTGAGGGACATCTAGTTTGTTTCCATCTTTTCGCTATTATGAACAAAACTTCCATGAACATAGGTGAGTAAATGTCCTTGTGGGATGGTGGAATATCTTTTAGGTATAAGCCCAAGAATAGTATAGCTAGGTCTTGAGGAATAACTATTTCCCAAGAAAGAAAGCGCCAAACTGATTTTCAGAGTGGTTGTACAAGTTTGTATTCCCACTAGCAATGGAGGAGTGTTTCCCTTGTCCATAGCCTTGCCATCATGTAGTGTCCTTTAAGTTTTTGTTGTTAGCCATTCTGATGGGTGTATTGTGGAATCTCAGAGTCATTTTGATTTGCATTTCCCTGATTACTGTTGACTTTGAACATTTCTCTAGGTGGTTCATGGTCATTTGAGATTCTTCTGTTGAGAATTCTTTAGTTCTGTGCCTGATTTTTTTTTAATTGGGTTATTTGGCTACTTCTTGAGCTCTTTATATATTTTAGATGTTAACCCTCTGTCAGATGTAAAGTAATTGAAGATCTTTTCTCAAATCACAGACTGCTGTCTTGTCCTTATGATGGTATTAAGTTCAAGGCTATTTCCTACTTTCTGTTCTATTAGATTTAGTGTATCTGGTTGTTTGGGCTGGTTTTGTGTGTCAACTTGATACAAACTGGATTTATCAGAGAGAAAGGAACTTCCCTTGAGGAAGTTATTCCCTTTACTGATAAGTTCAAGGCTATTTCCTACTTTCTGTTCTATTAGATTTAGTGTATCTGGTTGTTTGGGCTGGTTTTGTGTGTCAACTTGATACAAACTGGATTTATCAGAGAGAAAGGAACCTCCCTTGAGGAAATGCCTCTATGAGATCCAGCTGTAAATTGATTTCTCAATTACTGATCAGGGGGGGGGGGCTCAGCTCATTACGGTTGGTGCTATCTCTGGTCCGGTAGTCCTGGGTGCTATAAGAAAGCAAGCTGAGCAAGCCAAGGGCATCAATCCAATAAGTAGCAGCCCTCCATAGGCTCTGCATCTGCTCCTGCCTCCAAATTCCTGCCCTCTGTGAGTTCCTGTCCCGAATTCCTTTAATGATGAACAGCAATATGGAAGTGTAAACTGAATAAACCCTTTTGTCCCAGACCTGCTTCTTGGTCATGATGTTTTGTGGAGGAATATAAATATGACAGAAGTTCTTCCTAGGGACCGGTGTATTCCTATAACAGCCAGACCATGTTTTTAGGAGGAGCGTGGAAACTTTGGAACTTTTTTGTTACAAGAGCCTTTGGGGTGTTAAGGTTTCTGTGGGATGTCTGTAGGATCTTGGAAGATAATGTTGAGAACAGTGCAAACATGGAGGCCTGGCTTGTGGAATTTCAGAGGGAAGATTAAAGACTCTTGTCTGGGCTCTTGCTGTTTTGATTATGAAGATTCTGTGGTTTCGGTTAGCTGGAGCTGAAGAATCAGCTGTGATTAACAAGATACCAGAACTACTAAAGCAAAATCTTTGCATTACTAGGATGATTGATGCTGTTTAGCTGGAGCTAAGAAATTAGCAGTGATTAAGAAGAGACCAGCATCAGTAAGGTGAAATCTTCTGGGAAATGTTTCCTGAGAGCACAGAGAAGCTGTGGTGCAGAGGCAGCCATGGTTGTTCCTCAGGTTGGCAGCCAAACTTCGTAATGAGTCACATAGGTGGTACTGGTTTTTAAACATGTAAGAGTAGCAGCGGATGCTTGGCACTTTGAGAGACTAGGAGAGGCCATTGGTGAAAGTGAAGCCTCAGTGGCTGTTGAAGGCCCAAGACTGAAGGGGTCATGCAGAGAAGCTGAGCCTTAGCACCATGAAAAGAGCCTAGTCGAATCTATATGTGAAAGCGCAGTCCAGTTGCAGCAGAAGACAGCAGGGTTTTGGAGATGCCGGTATGAAGAGATGAACACCAATCACAGCAGTAGCAGTGGAGTATAAGCAGCTGGAGCCTAGAAGACATAGTGTGTGCTACAAAGAGCAGATCGGACAGCTGGAGTTTGATTTTGCTTTTGATCATGATGCCTCTTAAAGTAAGAAAGTGTTTTAGTGGAGCCCACAGTTAAGAGAATTTGAATTGTAAAAAGACTTTGAATTTCAAAAGAGATTGGATATTTTAAAGGGATTGACATTTTAATATGTAACAATTTGTAAAGACCGTCGGACTTTTAATGTTATTTAGATCTAGGGTATGAATAAGAAACTAAAGGTTTGAAGCTTAATAGTGACGTGTTTGTGTGTCAAGTAGACCAGAGGTCAGTTTTAATGACTGGTTTTGTGTATCAACTCAAGCTGGAAATATCACAGACAAATGAGCCTTCCTTGAGGAAATGCCTCCATGAGATCCAGTTGTAAGGAATTTTCTCAGTGATGAAAGTGGGAGGGGTGTTGCATCCCTTGGATGGTAGTCCTGGGTTCTATAAGAAAGCAAGCTGAGCAATCCAGGGGTAACAATCCAGTAAGCAGCACCCCTCCATGGCCTCTGCATCAGTTCCTGCTTTCAGGTTCCTGCCCTGTATGAATTGCTGTCCTGATTTCTTTTGGTGATAAACAGTAATATGGAAGTCTAAGCTGAGTAAATCCTTTCCTCCCCAATTTGCTTCTTGGTTATGATGTTTTGTGCAGGAATACAATCCCTGACTAAGATATTGGTTTAACATTGAGATCTTCGATCCATTTGGATGTAAATTTTGTGTAGGGTGGTAAATATGAATCTATTTGCATTCTACATGCAGATATTCAATTAGAAGTTGCTCTCTATTCAATTGAAGATGCTCTCTATTTTCCATTCTACAGTGTTGATTTCTTTGTCAGAAATCAAGTGTCAGTAGGTATCTTAGAGTTTTACTGCAATGAACAGACACGGTGAACAAGGCAACTCTTAGAAAGGACATTTAATTGGTTTGGGCTAATATGTTCAGAGCTTCAGTCCATTATCATCAAGGCAGAAGCCCGAGCATCCAGACACGCATGGCACTGGAGGAGCTGAGAGTTCTATATTCTGATCAGAAGGTTGCTAGACTCACTTCCAGGTAGTAAAATTTAGGTCTCAAAGCCCATCCCCAAAGTGACACTTCTGACAACAAGGCACACTTCCTAGTAGAGCCACTCCTTGGGCCAATATTTAAACCACCAGAGTAGGTGTATGGGTTTATTCCTGAGTCTTTGAGTTGATTCCAGTGATGAGCCTGTCTCTTTCTATACCAATACCATGCAGTTTTTATTACTATTGTTCTGTAGGACAACTTTAGGTCAGGGATTGTGATTCCTCCAGAAGTTCTTTTATTGTTCACAATCATTTAAACTACCCTGGGTTTTTGTTTTCCCATATGAAGTTGAAAATTATTCATTCAAGATATGCAAAAAATTGTGTTGGAATTTCGTGAGGATTGTATTGGAACTGGATATTACTTTTAGTAAGATTGCACTTTGACTGCTTTCTTTCCAGTTTGTATCTCCTTGATCTCCTTTTGTTGTCTGGTGGCTCTAGCTAGAACTTCAAGTACTATATTGAAGAGAAAGGGGGTGGTCTGTCTTGTTGTATCTTCAATTTTGATGGAAATGCTTAAAGGTTCTCTCCATTTAATTTGATTTTGGCTATTGGGTTGGTACATATTGCCTTTATTCTTTAGGTATACAGCATATATCTCTGCTTTCTCCAATATTTCAGTATGAAGGAGTATTGGAATTTGCCAAATGCTTTTTCAGCATCTAGAGAAATTATCATGTATTTCTTTTCTTTCAGTTTGTTTATACGGTGGATTATGTTGATGGATTTTTTTGTATATTGAACCACCAATGCTTCCCTAGGATGAAGTTTACTTTCTCATGGTGGATGGTATCTTTGATGTGTTCTTTGATTCAGTTTCCTAGTATTTTATTGAATATTTTCTGCATCCACGTTCATAATGGAAATTCTTAATCTTTATGTGTCAATGCATCATTTAGTTATAAGGGTGACTATGACCTCACAGAATCATCAGTTTGGCAATGTTCCTAATGTTTCTATTTTGTGGAACAGTTAGCATTAGCTTTTCTTTAAAAGTCTGACAGAATTCTGCACTGAAACCATCTGGCTCAGGGCTTTTTATGGTTGGGAGATTTTTAAAGACTAAATCTATTCCTTATGGGCTCTGGGACTATTCAGAGAGTTTATCTGATCTTGATTTAGCTTGATTTAGTAATTGGTATCTGTCTAGAAAATTATCCATTTCATTTAGATTTTAGAATTTTTGTGGAGTACAGGTTTTTGTAGTAAGACCTAAATGATTCCTTTAATGTCTGCAGTGTTCTGTGTGGTTACGTGCCCTCTTTGGTTTCGGATTTTGTTAATTTGGATAACTGTCTCTCTACCATTTTTAGTTACTTTGGCCAAGGATTCATCTATGTTGTTGATTTTTTTTTTCTAGAGCCTTTTTTTCAAAGCTTTTTTTCTAGAGCCTTCAGATACACTTTTAATTCAGAAGATCTCTCCAATTTCTTTATGAGGGTACATTGTGCTATGAACTTTTCTCTTAATACAGCTTTCCTTTCATATTGGCCTATAAGTTTAGATATATAGTATCCTAAGTTAGGCCTGATTAATAGAACTATTGATTAAATTTGTTTTTAATTTTTTTCTAAATGTACAGTAATAGCTACAAAAATATGTTTAAGGGAAATGTATAAATGTATCAAATGCCACGTGAGTGATTTGGCCCTACTTTGAATTTAACTAGTTAATTCATTTGTTTGTTTATTGAGACATGGCCTTAAGGAGTGACTGGCCTTGAACTTGCTTTGTAAACATAGCTGCCCTTGGACTCAGGGATCCAGCTCTCTTTGCCTCCTGAGTGCAGGCGTCGAAGGAACATACCACCTTTCTTGGGTCCAGTTTTATCTTTAACAGAAAAATAGAATGAGGCTTAGTACAAGAGATCCATTTAACCATGACAGAAATAAAGACGTCTTATAGTTTTATATAATAAAAAGTGCTGTGTTTGGGAATTAAGCCTGAAAGTCATAGAATTGACAGCCAGTTGATTAAATGAACATAAATATGATTTATTTATAGATATCTAAGCTCATATGTATGTAAAGTATACACTCCCCAGAAATTATACTTTTTGTGCTTTATGCTTATAATATTAAACTAGGAAAAAGTTAAAAATAAAATCAGTGAGCTGTTAATAGTGTGAAGTGGAAGCCTTTTACTACTGCATGCCCAGTGCTTTCAATTTCAAATGGAAGAACCCTCTCCGAAGCATTTATTTATAAGCTGGAATAGACGGGTGCAATTAAAATAAATTGGCTGGCATGGGTTAATTAACTTTTTTTCTTGCATTCTTGAATGAACCTCTTCTTCGAGCACAGGTTATAATTTCAGTCACCAGCGTTCTCTATAGAAATATCCAAGCCCCCCCCCCCCGCTGTGAATAGGCATTATTTATCCCTGTCGTTTTCAGACTGCAGGATCACGTTTCACAAGCCATTAATATAGTTCTCCATTACACTCTTCAAGCTCCTAATTTAAATAATCCTATTTCTATGTGATAGACTTTGAGTCATGAATATGGAATGCCTTCACCTAACTTCACTTGAAATTCATTTACTTTTCAACGCTGTTAGCTGGGAGGCGAGTAGAAAATAATTTTGTCCAGAAATGTTGTTCAAGGTGTGTTTGTACCCAGAGAAATCTTGCTACTCAAATGTCTTAAATTGAGTCATGATTTAATTCACAGTTTAAATGACGATAATTACCTTCTTTTTTTGTTTGTTTGTTTATTTCTCTCCTGTGAAACTGTTTATGATTTTTGTAACTATTTTCCTCAGTTCTGTTTCTTATTAAATTATTTTATTTATTTACTTTCCAAAAGTTTCCTCCTTCCTGGTCTCCACTCCCCAAGTTCTTCAACCAATCCCTCCTTCACCTGCTCCTGCCTCTGAGACTGTGCTCACTACCTGTACACTCACACCGACCTCACCCCCATCAGCATCCTTCTTCCCTTGGGCATCATGTTTCTCCCAGATTAGTCACTGATTAATCCTATCTCACTGAGGCCATACAAGGCAGTTCTCTGCTACTCATGTGTCACGAACCATCCCATGTATGCTCCTTAGTTTTGGCTTAGTCCCTGGGAGCTCTAAATAGTCTGAGTTAGTTAACACTGTTCTTCCTATGGGTTGTAATTCCCTTCAGCTCCTTCAGTCTTTCCACTAAATCTTCCATATGGGTACCAAACATCAATCCAATGGTTGACTATAAGAATCTACATTTGTCTCAGTCAGTTGCTGGTAGAGTCTCTCAGAGGACAGCCATGCCAGGCTCTTATCTGCAAACATAATACTGTATTGGTAATAGTTTCAGGCTTTGGTGTGTGCATGGGATGAATCCCAAGTTGGACTGGGCTCTGGATGGCCTATCTTTCAGTCACTGCTCCATTTTTGCCCCTGTATTTGCTTTAGAAGGGAACAATTCTAAATTAAAACTTTTGAAAATGAGTGGGTGGCACCCTGCTTCAACTGGGGCTATGTCTATTTACTGGAAGTGGTCTCTTTCCCATTTTATTTCATCTTAAATAGGGTCGAGTTTAAGAAAGTTACCTTTAAAAAAATTTCTTATCATTGAAAACTAAAGCATCCTCTTATCTTTATACTTTTTGATAACATGTGTAAAACCATTGCCTTTCCTAATGAAACATGTTAATTTTTTGGAGTTTTAATTGTGCTTGGATAGGGCTGGAGAGGTGGCTCATTAGTTAAGAGCCATCGGATATCTCTGATATTCCAGAAGACCATGTTGAATCCTACCACCCACAGGAAAGTTAACAACTATATCTGTTTAAGGATCCTGCTATGTAAAGGTTGTAGACTGCCATGTCACAACAGTGCCCTGAGCTTAGCACAAAATGTAGGAACTTCCTTTTCCCAGCAGGGCTCCCTCTTCTCTTCCTGAGCTTCTCTGGGGAGGCCAACCCCTACATTGTCTATTTAAGAAATGCCACTTAGTCCTCTGTAAAATTACAGGTTCAACTTCCTGGGCTACCCAGCAAATGAGGAATTCCAAGAAACTGAAGCCTCATCCAACAAAACCTCACCCTAGGGAGAACTCCTTTCCATTATCCAAGGCTTATCTAGTCTTTCTTCACCCTGAATAAAGCACACAAGATGTTTCACTGAAGAGCATCTAAAAGAGCCTTAACACTAAAATTTTCTAAGGAGGCTTTCTTCCTGTGGCACTCACCGTGGGACCTGGATCCTGGTGATCCACCTCTTCATCTTTCCCAATCAGGTGCCTGAGCATCACCAACTCAGAACCACATATATCTAATACAAGTTACACTATATCCAATACCATTTCTTTACTCACTGTGCACAAACATACATACTAACAGGAAAATATCCAAACACATAAAATAATCAAAAACAAGTAAGGATATACTATTGGAATAGTTTTAAACTGTTAGTATTGGCTACAAAAAAAAATCTTAAATGTCATATGACTATGTAGTTTTACTTTCAGGAAATTATATAATACAATGAAGTGGAAATATATTAGCAATTTTAAAAGGTGTTACATAGAACACAGAAGCGATATATGGCTAATTGAACTAAGAATCTAGTGATACATAAGCTTCCCTATCATATTCACAATATACTTCATGCTGTTTTATATTGTGATTTTAAGATATAATATCAGAAAACTAAACATGATAAATTTATGCATGGATGTGTATAGTAAGCTTCTTATCAAATTACATTATATTTTAATGTCTTCTTTAAATCTGTAAATAAGGAAATACTCTTTCTGTTATGGTCTATTTTACCTTCTAAAGATATTTATGCTATAATACCAACAAATAACTTATTTGACTATTTTACTTAATTGCATACTATTAAGCCAAGTGACAGTTAAATTTTTGCATTATCTAATAAAGCTTTATTATTTTTAATATTTAATCTTTGGAAAAAATTCTCCTAAGATATTTCCCTATTTTATTCTTTTACTTTTATTTTCTCTGCTATATTTAAATATATGCAAATATTTTAGTTTTAAAATGTAGGTGCTTCCATTATTCATTTACAGTAGATAATTCCCTTTACTTGTTCCTCACAACATTCTTCTTGGCCACAGACTAAGGTCAGATTTCTGGGTTCCAGACTTCGCCATCCCTTTTCATACACCTTCACTGAGCTCCTTAGTCTCAATCACCACCAGTGGCTCCTTTAACTCTAAATCTTGTATACATTTATTGCAAAATATTGAATCTGTATTAATAAAAATTGCAAGTTAATTTCATCTTGTAAAGCATTATGCTTAGAAGATTAGAATAAAAGAATTATCAAGAGAAGAACATATTTAGAATCCCAATTGTGGTGCTCTATTTTAAGTGTTAAGGAATATTTAAACATGTCATAAAGCAGTATCACTGGGTCTACCTTTGAGAGAACTTCTTCAGTAGATGACTGGACTGTGTGTGTATGGGTGAATCATGTATGCCAGTCCTGTCCTCACCTGAGCATGTATGACCCTGTCTTCTGGGAGCCCAAAGAAAAGAACAAAACTGGGAGAAGTGATGGGATATTTTCTTACTCCCCATTTCTGTCTTCAACTGAGGGGAATGCTTCTTCCCCTACCCTAAAACCTCAGAACTCCAGGTTTATCAGGGTGTAAGTGCTAAGACTTTGATGATGAGGGTTTACAAACTTCCAATCCTGGATAGAACCACAGTACTGGCTTTGTAGAACCTCTAGATTAGTAGCCCAGAAGCTTGGAATACCCAAAGGAACAATTCACATATCAAAGGATACCCAAGAAAAAGAAAGGAGAGGTGTCTGGTCCTGGAAGGGCTCCATGTGGCAGTGTAGGGGAATACCAGGAAGGGGAGGCAGGAGTGGGTTGGTTGGAGAGCAGGGGGAGGGAAGAGGGCATATGGGACTTTTGGGGAGGGGGAGAACCAGTTAGAGGGAAATTATTTGAAATGTAAATAAAGAACATACCTAATAAAAAAATTAAAAAAAAATAAGATCTACCCATAGGATTCTCAGCTTCAATAATCACATGAGATATGTTTCTTAATATCAAATTCTCCTTTCCCTCCTCCCTCCTCCTTTTCCTCTTTTCTGTCTCTGTCTCTGTCTCTCTCTCTCTCTCTCTCTCTCTCTCTCTCTCCTTCTCTCTCTCTTTCATAGCTTATATATGTGTAGAATCCTAAATAATGCAGAAGTCATAAGCATGAAAACGATTCTGATAAAGCTAAACTCATCACAAGCCAATGCAAAAGTTATAAGAATGTTGAGAAGGAAATAAGAAAACATGTGAAGAACAGAGTAACCTTAGTGTATTATACACATGTATGAAATTTTCAAAAAACAAAACATTTTTATAAAAGAACTTGCCAAATGCCAACTTCAACACCATAGGGTGAAACAAGGAGGAACGAGTGTGGAGTGGGTCTTTCAGAAGAGCAGACTTCTTCCGAAGGATCAAAACTTCTCTGGGGCAGGTGAGAAAAGGGAAAAATCAAGACGTAAATACACACACACATACATGGTGTTTGAAGCAAGTTCCAACAATCTCCAACAACTTCACACATAAATGTAATACATACATACATGCAGACAGACAGACAGATATATTGTATATGTGGAACAAAGTTTTTCCCTTAACCTTTTATACCACCTAAGACATCGCTTTCTATGTAAGATTACCTCATAGCCGCAGGTTACATATTACCTAAAACAATCAACACAAAAACATAGTCTCCAAAAAACAGATTAAAACCATTACACAAAAGGAAATCACAATGAGATTATTGATAAAGTAATTCTTCTTTTGTAATTCATACCTAACTTAACATTTTGCATTTAATTTTCCTTCTACAAGTTCAACATAACCCCATTTTTCATTAACAAAATTAAGTAAGCCAAATCTATAGGACCAAGACTTTTCCTATGCTTAGTTGATTATAATTTGTTTTTACTAAAAATCAGGTCATATGCTTTCTGTCTTATTTTTAAAGTCTTGATCAGCTAAACTGCTTAATCATCTGTTCTCTGTTCTTACATTCATAATGAAACAAACTAGTCTTTATTCATGACTTTCCTTTTTGTGGTGCACATGAAAACCTGTGACTATGTCCCCAGTTACAAAAACTAAAAACTCAGACCCAACATAAAATGAATGTTTTCTTTAACAATTAGCTTGTCCCAAACCTATTTTGCTTCCGAGTACAGTTATGTGCTTTTAATACATGAAATCTCACTGTACTTTGTTGATAACCTATGAAAACCTTGCCTTGCTGCTATATGAGGAAGGGTTACACTCTATGCTTGATTTTAATTTTAAACTTTCTACCAAGTACCCTAACTTCCCAAAATTACTTAAATCAAACTAACTTCCTAAAACTTAAGTTAAATCAGAAATTCCAAGAAATCATTAATTCATCTCGACAGCATTATCTCAAGACCATTCATCTCTGTGATGATCTGCAAGGAATTAATCATACCAGGCTATAGGAAGGGAGGGTCTCCCCATGCCCAACCATACCAGGCCAGATATATGAGGAATACAGCAATGACAAGCATGAGAAGGCACTCCAGTGGCAAGAAGCAATCTTGGAATGAAGCCCCTACCACCATGCCTCTCAGGGTATGCCTATAACAGCTGAGCAAATAGGTGCACTGTCTCTTGGAGTTCACTTCCCCACTGCAGCTCTTCCTGAATGGGACCTGTTAAAATCTAAAAAACAATTTTCTCTTCATATTATACATAGACTACAATGAGACACTATAAACTATAATCTAACATCTTAATGGTTTCCATCTGATATTTCTCTCAAAACATCTATCCGAGTTAATTTTTTGCCAGAATTAAAAGCAAAAATATTCATAATACATATTTGTATATTTTTATCTCTTCATCCTGCATGTTTCCTTTTCTTGACTGTAATCACATAATTGTACATTTTTTTCCAAGCTGAAGCAAAATAGATATTTGCAAAGCACATTTTTGATAAATTATCTCTATTTGTATTTTTCCGACAATGTGATATTGTTAACTCTGAAATATAACAGCTCATTTAACATAGTTACAAGTTTCATCTCTATGGTTTTCCATATTGATTTTTTTCCTACATCAGACTGATATCTACAATTTAAGCAAAGTCCGGGTACTTTTTCTACTTAATTTGTGTTGAATCAACTTTAAAAAACTTCTTCCAGAGCAGATAGTCTACCTAAGTCTGTAAAATTAGGAAAAGGGAATCTTATTTGTGGCAGTCTCTATTGGAAAAAAATTAAAAAAACAAACTAGATCATACCTGACCACTTTGCAGTTAAAATCTTAGATTACTTTGTATCAAACCATGGATAATATACTATTACAAATCTCCAATATTTTTAATTGCTTCCTACCAGGTCATAAAGTCTATAATGTCTTATAAAACTTGGTGTACTTTCAATACTAAGATTAATTTCTGTTATCATATAGATGCTTATGGATACTATTTTAATAGCCACATAAATAAATAAAATAATTAACAAATACTTTTCCTATAGAGATATAAACCTAGAAGTTAATTAAATATGATTGCCAAGATTTACTCCAGTGATATGTTATGAACCTAATGTATATAAATATTTAAATAATATTTCACAAGTTTTAGTACATTAAATTTGTTTTTGTGCTGTCATTCAAATAGTTAACTCATTTTAGTTAAAGGTTGGGAGATTTATTATGTCACTCACTGACTTAAACTTTTTTCCCTTGACTCTGTGTTCAACAGGAAATATATTGATCAATAATATATTAATTACAATATTAATTATATTTATTTTACTTATATAGAATACCCTGATAAATAGTCACTTAAGGAAGAAAGAGTTTATTTTGCTTCACAGTTCCAGAGAGGATAACATAATCAATCTGTTATGGAGGGAATTTATGGAAACCAGAGCATGACTTCAACCAGACAGTCAGGAAACATAATGCTCACAGTTCAGCCACACAGAGGAAGTAGAAAGAGAGAACAGGAAGTAGGGCCAGCTACAAAATCCCAAACTGTATGTTCTCCAGCAGATTTCACCTCCTAAAGATTCCTTGACCTTCCAAAATAGCACTACAAACATGGGACCAAATATTCAAACACATACATTTATCGGAGGACATTTCTTATTCATACCATCTGAAGTCGTATACAGTAGATATGACTTAATCTTTATACTAGTTTCAAGGTTGACAGTATAGACTGTATAGGTTTAAATCTAGTGGTTTGTAGTCCACTATTAATATGAGGAAGATCATGCCACAGTTAAAATATAAACAAGACATTTGATAAGAAGAAACACTGTATATAAACCATTATTAGATAAATAATCCTGATCAACAGTTATTTTAGTAAACACCATTTGTTTATGTATTTAGAAATTTATACCGATGAAGGCTATCAAGTGGATAATAATTTGGGATGTTTCATTATTTAGGTTCCTTCTGCTAAAGAATGCCATAAGCAGCTGGAAATCAAGTCTTTTATCCTGGTAAAACAATATGTATATTGGAAACACAAGTATTAGATGTTGAAAACAATTATAGTTTACACAAGTGTCTTTGATTTATCCAAGTCTTTTCATTTTATGGATTATTAACAAAGAAAAAAAACTCAAGGTGACTTAATTTTGAAAATTGTATCTGCTTTCCTAATATAATTCTTTGTTTTGAATCACTGAATTAGTAGTGGATCTGCTGAGAAATTGAGGCACACACATATACACACACATACACACACACACACAAACACACACACTCACACACACACAAACACACACACTCACACACACACATACACACACACACACATATTCTCACACACACACACACACACACACACACACACACACACACACACTGTGAAATTAGCTGATGCAATATATGTGTAGCATTTTGAAACATCTTCTCCTAAAGGACTAAGTTTTGACTCAGAAAGTACAAAAATTTTATAAGTCTAGGAGAACTGAACTGCCTGAGCATTTTCTTTTGTCATTTATCAATGAACATTATGCTGTTGGCTTTTCTCACCTTCTTTACCAGTTATCCGCTTAGTCTCAGAGCCCATAATCCATCTAAGTTGTTATTTTAAAAATTTCTCTTGAATGTGTCATATCTCATAATCCAAAGACCTGAACAAAGGTATGAGGTTTTGTTACAGGGTCTGAGTCCCAAAATAAAAGAACATTAAAGAACAACATCAAGACAGTGCATCAGAAAGAAATCATATTGTGTTCCCTTTCATTATGTTCAGACCTTTGTTGTATAATCTGAGCCATACACACTGACACTGTCAATATGCTTGGCTCACACTATCATTCAAATGCTTATTTTATCTACATATATCTCACAGGCACACTCAGAAACATCACTTAACCACTTAGCTTGGCATGCTTTATTCCAGTCAGGTTTATACACAAAATTAACAATCATAGAAAATGAAACTGGCCTATGACTTCTAGGTATGAAAACTTTTTTTCTGGGTGTGTACTCTTTGGTTAATAGGGGATGTGTTAGCTCACACATGCTGTCCTAGTTACTTTTCCATTGCTGTGAAAAGAGATCATGACCAAGTCAACTCTTATAAGGAACAACATTTAATTGGAGCTAGCTTACAGGTTCAGGGATTCAGTCTATTAACCATTGTAACAGGAAGCATGGCAGCATCCAGGCAGACTTGGTACTGGAGAAGGAGTTGAGAGTTCTCTAGCTTCATCCAAAGGAAGCCAGGAACAGACTGTTTCACAGGGGTTAGGAGGCGGGTCTCAAAGCCCACCCCCACAGTACTATACTTTCTCCAACCAGGTCAGACTACTCCAATAAGGCTACCCTCCTAACAGTGCCACTCCCTGGGCCGAGCATATTCAAACCACCACATATACTATCAGACAGAAAAGTATATGATACAGTTTCAATTCACTTGGGAAATACATGGAAATCAGAGGTGCAACTACAAGATCATTTGTCTACAAAACTAGGTTATCTAATTAAATGTAAATATATTCAACATAAAAAACCTAATAAAACGTAAAATTCCTTGACAACTACAACAAAGCTATAAATATACTATTTACAAATGCTTGAGTAGTTGACAACTTTGCAAACTACCTATGTATCCTCCTAAGCACATTCCCTGAAAAGATGGAATTGTCTGCACTTATTAACATGTCTGCTTATGGAGGTAGTATTGTAACTGGGCAAACTGATGTGTATGGCAAGTTTTGTTCCCCTAGTGTGTTCTCAAACTAAAGGACAAATGCAGCAGTTTTGAGAGTTCTTCCAGCTGGGCTGGGAAGATTAGCACTCAGCAATAATCCCAGCACAGCACACACTGTAAGGGGCTTAACATGTCTCCTGCTGAGGGTAGCACTGCACTTGCAGACACTCTGCTGGAGAAGTGACAACATCTTATTCCATAAGGAAAAACAGCAGATGATGACACCCTGCTCTTTTTTTTTTCTGTACAAATTAATACCTATCATGCAGTATACTCAGGAAAGAGTTTATTTTAAATAGCAAATTATAATCTTTGTTCCTAATCCCATATTCTGTGAATATTACAATTTATTACAATAGAGACAATGTTTTATAAATTATCTTCTACTTTATTAAAAGCACAAACACAATATGTAAGACATCCTTAATAGTCTCATCCAGGCCCAAGCTCTCTGTTTTCTTGCTGTCTGGGAATATGCTGAAAACAGTTGATGAATATGAATGCTCCCTCTAAACTCTCTAGCTCAGGAGCCTGTAAAGGCCAATGATAATACCATCAGATATCAAGGTTATGATACAAAGCCATGTTTGTTTCTATTCTGCAAGTCTCTCAGATGTCAGTCAAGCTTGGTACTCTGAACAACTGAATGATGGCTCTGGGATAACTTCATTAAAATTTAAATTCTCCTCCCACCTAATTTTCCTAAATGTCCTCTAAAGGCATCTGTAATTTTGCCTACATGTCATTGTTTATTTAAAACTTATTTATGGTCTATACAGATCCAGTATTTGTTTACACTTGGATAATATATATATAATGAGCTATCATTTAATATGTACTTATATTCAGATGGTTTAATTTTATTTATTTATTTTTGCTTCCTTGATGTCTTAGTTACTTTTCTTTTGTTGTGAGAAAGCACGGTGATGAAAGTCACTTATAGAATAAGGGATTTGTTTAACTAATTTAATTGTTCTGGGGTGTAAGAGTCTGGCATCATCATAGAGAGACATGGCAGCAAGCTGTGAACCTGATGGCAGAGATGGGACCCTGATGGCTCACATCTCGAAATGCAAGCACGAGACAGACTGAACTAGAAATTATAAGAGTCTTCATATTTTCAAAGCTCACTTCCAGTGACCTACATCCCCCAACAAGACCACACCTGTAAGCCTCCCCAAACAGCATTTCATGCTGTAAAACAAGCAGTCAAATTTTTGAGACTGTGGAAGGCATCTTTTATCAAGCCATCATGCTTAAGATCAAACCAGGGTCCTTAAACAAAGCACACACACGGGACAGGAAAGCTGACCTTCCACCCTGTAATATTCATTTTAATTTGGAAGAAAAGCACATTACCAATAAATCTGAAATTAGAATGAAATGGTGATTTAAGATGAAATATATTTTCTAATATTGGAAAAACATATTTGCATTTCCATATGTAAACAATCTAGTGTAATAACTGACAGTCTAGGAATGTGTCAAACAAAAGGTACAAAAGAGATGAGATAATATATGAACAAAAAATATTGGTAGAAGGAAATAAAAGTAAACTTTATGTACCTATTTGCTTGTATTTGCTTACATGGCTCAGTTTTTATCTATAATAGAAAACTGTCACTATATTATAGAAAATCTTCACTATAAGGATTGCATCAGCATATAAAGCTTCTGTTTTTTTAAAGTACTGTGTATATAAAGTACTAGATATAGGGAAAAGGTTTTAGAAACACATGTAACTTTAAATGTTGCTTCCAGAATATAGAATATATAGAAAATATAGAATATATAGAATATAGAATATTTTCAACAAGAAAGCTGAGCAGACTCGATCAGGCTTTGAGGCCATTAAGGATGAACACTTCCTTCATGGTAATATTTGTTCACCACTACTGTTTCCTAGGTAACACTAGAAAGAGAAACTTGCCCTTCTTAGGATTGAAAATTCATATGTTAAGGTGGGGGTATCAAGTCTTACTTATCTGAGGTGTGTTAAGAGAAAATTACCTCCTCTTAGTCAAAAGAGAATAAACTAAGTTCTATCTCTAGCCCTGAGTAAAAATGATACCCTGTTCTGCTGCAAATAATAGAACATTATATTGTATTGTCCACTTGCTTAGGAATTAGTCCAATTATAACTGTCAATAATCTTGTTAGAAGAACCCATCAGGAAACCAGATTCACCTGAGAAAAGGGTGAAGAGCTGAGAAGAATCATTATTTCCTAATAGATAATGCAGTTAAATTACCCAGAAGCCCCTCTATGCAGTTGCTTGGAGATCTTCACAGCTAAACTACCTCTGAGTTCTAATTGAAAAAGTATATATTTTTTTGTAATCCCTTTAATATCTTGCCTAAGGATCAGATACAATCCTAAATGTGTTTGCACAGGTATTCTCGTTTTCTCATTTTCCCCTCTGAAGACAACCAGATTTCTGCTGTGTAGAGTTGTTGACTGACTTCTCTTAATGAATTTCTCACCTTTCTTGATAACTAAAAGCATGACATCTCCTATCAGGTTTTCCCCTGATGACAGTTACCATGATTTACAATTTGTCTGTACTCTTCCCCCTCAACTGTAAGATAATAGTCCTCAACTTCCTTCTGAATCGCTCTTTAAATTTCTCTATCAACAAGAATAAAGCCCACAGAAAGGAATGAAATTCCAGGAAAATGAGGTACTACTTTCTATAGTATACTATTTCCATAATAAGAACTTCAACAAATTAAAAGAAAAAGAGATAATGAACTGATAATATCATGTACTAGCCAGGAAGTAGACTGATGAATTCTTGAAATGATCAAAATGTTAAATCTGAAATATTTTAAAACAGAAGGAACACTGTGGGGTTTTGTTGTTGTTTGTTTTGGGGATTGTTTTCTCTTGTTTTTTTTTTATTTTGTTGGTTTGTTTTTTTAGTTTAGTTTAGTTTAGTTTGTTAAAACAATTGCTAATGTAGATGTAGCCTGTTTCCACATTTGTTATATAGCCAGGGGCAGCCCTGGGCTCCTGATCCTACTTTCTCTAACTCCCAAATATTTGGCTAACTAGTTTGAATAATCACACTGGTTGATTTCCCCTGTTATTATAGAGAGATTCATAAACAATTTCCATATAATGATCCTTAAGAGATGATCAAAGAGAATAGAAAATTAATGAAATGTAAAATTCAGTTACTGTTTTAGTTTCTTTTCCCATAATTACAAAGACTATACTGCAGAAATGATTCAGCTACTTCAGGCCTTGTAAATTAGAAGGGAGTAATGCATTCAGTTTCCCTTAAACTCACTTTATATTTTGTGTGATTAAATATTGATTTGTCATTACTCTGATTTATTGTATTCTGAGACACAGACTTCAGTGCTTATACTCAAAGCTATTTTTCTAATGCAAATTTCTGCCATCTAGATTTCAATAATGCCAGAAGCCTCCTCTAATTACTTTATGAATCATTTCTTTCATATTGCTTGGTAAAAAATGTTTGAAACATACGTGGCAGAGAGCATGTGTCTTTACTCAGTAGCAACAATTATCCAATTATTATTCTCTCCATCTGTAAATACTTCAGCTTATCCACTCACACATTTCTGTTTTCCTTCTTTCCCTTTCTCTCTTTACCTTTCCCATCTCTGCTCTGGCCAGTACTGAAGGTATTGAATCCAGAATCAGTAGGTTCTGATACTCCACTACTCAATCAAGGGACCACATCCCTGTATCTTTTGGGCATCCCTGTATCTTTTATTGGTTAGATTTATAAGAAAGTAAGGGAATAAAAGCAATGTCATCATCAAACCTAAAATCAGCATACTCATGCTTTGAATATGTAATATGGAAATAAAGACTATGAAATATGAGAACAAATTTCTTAATTTTTTAATGCATATTATAAAACTAAAAAAGATGGGGGGGGGAATGGGAGGTAAGTGAGATACAGTCTTATATAAGAACATCTCTGTCCAAATCACATTGCATGGAAAGCATCAGTTATGAGCCAATTAAGGAAATATGAAGACTGATAACAGGAATTATTATTGTTTTATGCTTTCTCTGGTAGATAAATATGTGATCTTCATCCAGTATTCTTGTGATATGTCTATGTATTTGTCTTCCAGTTGCCACCTATAGACCATGTCTACTCTTCCCTTGTTCTTTCTTTCTTTTGTTTCTTTCTCTCTCTCTCTTTCTTCCTATCTTTGTTTCTTGCCTTCTTTCTGTTTCTGAAGCCTGGACTAGGGCCTCCCATACTTTTCTTTTTTTTTTTTTAATTTTATTTTATTTTCTAAGTATTTTTTTTATTTACATTCAAAATCATTTCCCCTTTCCCATTTCCTACTTTTCACTCCCAATAAAGCCATTGTGTTTTGAGCCAATTAAACTTTTCTCTACTCAGTACAGAAGAATCTTTATGGTCTAGCTGTCTCTGGAAATGCCTTCAGACACATCCCAGATGTGCTTCCCTAACCTTTTCTGCTTTTCTTTTTTCACCCAACAAAGTATTTTATTAATTATTTTAAAAATTTGTACAGTGCACCCTGATCACACTTGCTTTCCATTCTGCCCAGGTTCAACTTCCACCTTTGCCCCCACAAAACAAACAAGCAAACAAACAAAAGCAGCTAGTCCAATTTGTGCTGCCCATTAACTCCAAAAATCGCTATTGACAGAAGTCTAAGGTAGTATGATTTAAGAGTTTACTGTGCCTGGGCACACTTTATTCATTTTTCCTAGTTTATCATCTCCATATTTAGCCATCTTCATTCTTCCTCACATAGGAAACTGCAAAAAAAAAAAAAAAAAAAAAAATCATGTCTTTCGATACAGCCCGGACAAATAAAGCTTTAGTGGTTCAATGTTGTATAAAAAATAAACAACAATACTCCTAAAGAAAAAAATTCCTTACAGCAAAATTGATGATGATTTTGAGTTTGTTTAATTATAAGTTTCATTTTTGACTAAGAGCTAAGCAAGTTGGAAAGTAGTATTTTGTTGAAAGTCACTCTTCCATTAAAGAGGTCAACTTTGCTGAAGGCTCACGCAGAGAAAATTTGACCACTTTCTTAAGTTAGAGATGAAAGGGCCCAATTACTTTTGATGTCAGTGCTGGGTTGGATCCTGAGGCAATTCGTCTTCTCAATGCCACTTTGGCAGCTCGTTTTCAGTTATGCAAGGGATACATTTCAATATTTTCAATGATCTTAATAATAAAATATCTAGAAGACCGTTCTTCATTTGTGCACACTTTAAGTTACATGACCTCCAACTTGTGAACAATTATTTTTCTCTCATCTTTATTTTCTTCTTACATCTCTCCTTCCCTAGAATTGTTGTTTCTTCAAATGTCTATACAATCATAATAAGACAGTATTATAATTGTTTTGCATTAGATTGTGTCTTATAATAATACTATAATTTTCCTCTGATGAATCTGTATGCATCTCTATTACATTCCTTTTAAATGTTATATAAGTATAGATTTACATAAATATTCATAATATCCTTACTTCCTTGTACTAATTTATCTTAATATTCATAAAATTATATTAATGAAAATTATTTTTTGAATTACATCAGGTGACCTTAAAAAAGTAGGTGAAAAAATAAAAAATACTATTTATTTCAATATTTTCTTCCAAAACTTTGATTTTATTTACTTTATTTCATTAATTGAATTTACAAGAGTTTCATAAAGTGTTTAAAATATTAAAATTAATCATTAATTATTAATTTCTATGTCAACCTAGCGATAATTTGTGAACAAAATATTCACTGGCTATTTTGCAAAGATTTTGAGTTCCAGGTCTTGGTAATTTCTCTGTTGGTGAATTGCTTAATGTGCATGGATGAAGACCTGAACTTGAATCTCAGAACAGTTGTGATCATCCAACTATGGAAACTTATACCTGTAACATCAATTCTGGCCAAACATAAAATAGATTCCTGAGCTCTCTAACAAGCCAGTCCCACAACTTGTGAAATTCAGTCTCAGAGAGTAACAATAATAGGTTGATATAGAAATGGACACTGGATGTTAACTCCTGTCTCTGCCAGAGGACACAAGGATGATACTCACACACACACACACACACACACACACACACACACACACACACACTATACACATACTCACACTTACACATCACAGTTTCTAGATCCTCTCTGTAAGAGATATAGTTTCATTGGTTTTCTTATTTGTTTATTATTGTGGCTACTGCTTTTTAAGTTTTTTCACATATTAAATTAGGAGAGTAGGGTCCTATTTTTACTGATGTTAACACATTTTATATGGTTTCTTTTATCTTTCAAAATAACTTTGTCCACTAACCATGAAGGAACAAGAATAGAAGCTACACAACTTTATACAACATGGATCATAAGCAATAGCAAACTACATAATATGTGGTGAAGCCACATTCAAGTAACGTGTTAAAGTTTGAATATGGAAATGTTGCTCATAGATTCATGTGCTTGAGTACTTGATCAACACTGGCATTGTGATTAGAGAAGGTTCTGAAACCACTCAGAGGTATGGGCTTTATTGATATGTGGGTCACTGTGTCCATCCTTGATTTTAAAGTAAAGCAACTTCTTGTGGGTTATTACCCCATCAAGGTGGTACAAAGCAGACCATAGCTGCAAACTTCAGCTTTAAGGAAGCCTCATGATGCTATGCCTTTCCAACCTTGAGGGTGACGCTCACCCCAGCCGTAATAAAGAATAAACCCACTTTTGTTTAAACTGTTTCTTACCAATTGTTTAATCATGGAAAAGAGAAAAGGTAACTAGTGTATAGTGTTCAGCAATTTATCTTCTTTCCATTGATTTCTTTCTATATTTTTCCATAAAATACTCAATGTTTATCTGGAGAACTGATTTTACCAATTTTACAGACATATGCTTCTATAAAGCATGCCTTTTATGTTGTGCAAGTGAAAGCCTGAATAAATTAATACTTGGCCCTAGCTAACTGACATTTCCAAATTTAGTAGTGTTATTCCAAAATCTTTTTGCATTTTCATTTTATATATATGTATGCATATATATACGTACCTGTATGTATACATATAAATATTATATATATAATTTCTGATATATATGTTATAATATATATTTTCTTTTAACATTAGAATATATTTCTTGATACCTTTAAAACATTGCATAAAAGTGGAATTCCTTGACTAGAGTTCAAGTTTGAAAGACCTGCTCTCTAACAGGAATTCATCTTTCAGTGAAAGAATATTTACCGCTCACATGCTCAGTTTTTTTTTGACTGCTAACTTTATAGGTTTATCACATTATTTATTGGTTTGTTCATACATTTTGTGACCAGTCCTATAATAAAACATTTCAACATTTTTGAATTTATATAAAATGAGAATAGCTTTATATTTGATTTTTATGTTCTAATTCCTCATTAAACATGTGAACACATTGCATTCTACAAATGATTATAATTGTTACTTTTAATGATTTATACTTCTTATGAAGTCAGTTCTGCTTTGAACTTCTCTGATATTTTTGAAGGCATAAATGTATGTCTGTTTTTCAATAGTTTTCTCATTAACTGTTTTATTGGTTTTTTTTCTTATTTTTAGGAAGGTACTCTTTTAATTTTAAATATTCAATACTAATGGCTCAGTTTTGTTAATTTTTCATGCATTTGTTACTTTCTTTTATTCATGGCTACTGATTTTTTTTCAAATTTTCTATGGTGATACTAGCTTGAACTTATTTCCAAGTAATGTTTTTGTTTGATTAAGACATGAGATTACTGACAGTAATTTGAAAAATGTTTTTCCATTCTCTAATAAATACATAATTTATGTCAATTTTTCTTTAACTCTTTGGAAGGATAAACTAGTAAGTTAATACAAGCCTTATATTTGTTGGAATGTTATTAACTAATTGTTTTTTATATACTTTGGTTCTTCTGTTTGTAATTGTGTGAGTTACCATACTTTGTATTAATTTTTTCATTTCTTCTTATTTGTCATTTTTAAGCATGGTGTTCATTTCTGATAACAGTTGCATTTTTCTTTGTTATTATTTCTCAGTAGAGTTTTATTAATTATATTTAGATAATACAGAACTAGTTTCTGGTTGTGTTGGGTTTTGTCTGTTTTGTTTTTCTCCCTTTGCCTACTATCCCTCTTTCTCTTCGTCCCTTCTTTTCTATCTCCCTACTTCTATTCCTCACTTCCTTCCATTCTTTCTTTTCACCTCCCTCCCTAGCTTTCTATCAACCTCCATGTTGTGTGTGTGTGTGTGTGTGTGTGTGTGTGTGTGCGTGTGTGCATGTGTGTGTGTCTCTGTGTGTGTGTGTGTGTGCGTGTGCGTGTGTGCGTGTGTGTGTGTGTGTGTGTGTGTGTGTGTGGTGGTTTCCATATATATGGCCCAGTGAGAGGCACTATTACGAAGTGTGGCCTTGTTGGAGTAGGTATGTCACTGTGGGTGCGGGCTTTAAGACCCTTATCCTAGCTGGCTGGAAGTCAGTTTTCTCTTAGAAGCATTCAGATGAAGATACAGAACTCTCAGGTCCCTAAGTGCCATGCCTACCAGGACACTGCTATGCTTCCTGCCATGATGATAATGGACTGAACTTCTAAACCTGTAAGCCAGACTCAGTTAAATGTTGTCCTTTATAAGAGTTGCCTTGGTCATGGTGTGTCTTCACAGCAATGGAAAGACATTAACTAAGACACTAATAATTATGTGACTAGGACTCATCCAACTTAGTTTTTTGGAACTGCTATAACAGAACATGAGTAGCTTACCAAAAATGAGAATTTATCTCTCATAGGTCAAGATTGGTGACATAAATTTGATCAGTGGTGTTAAAGAATTCAAGTCTTCTGTCTATCGCATTATGTTTCACACATACTATTTCCTAGACTAAGAAGAACTGTGCAATTTTTTTTATAAAAGCAAAGTTCTGTTTATATGTTTCCACATGAATAATATTTCTGTCTCATTTTTTTCTGATCTAATCATTTATATGAAACCCAGCCTAATGCCATCATATCCTGACAAGATTTAAGAATATGAGATTTTTAGTAGAATGCATAATGGCTGTTGTATCAGGTAGATAATAGGCATGAGAGGTAGAACTTCGAAAAATGTAACCTAGAAGACAGTTTGCATGGTACTTATTTATATTCTTAACAGACTATTGTAAAATCCTTGAAACAGGTTTCATTATCAAACCTCAATATTTTAAAAAGTCAAATGTCTTAACAATACAGACTGCCATGTGGTCAATCATGGAAACTTGAACTGTTTAAGAAAGGATGTAGACTTGAGCTACCACTGTATGTCTGTATCCATCTCCTTTGGATGAAAATGTCTCTTAATACTTAAATATCATTTAGGCTACATATAGATTGTCTGCTGTATCAAGAACTAAGGTTCCAGAACATTTTCTCCCACAGTTGTACCATCAACAATTCTGTATCCTCAGAAGACTTTAGCTTCATTATAATGTTATTACATTGTGGTCTTTAGAGTACCATAGGAAGAAATACGTTTTTGCTTAGAAAAAAAAAGGCACTGTAGGCAATAGATGCTCCACTCTCCATAACATAAATATTCATAAAGAACCTTTCTTACAATACACAGCATAAAATCCCCTGTGCTTTCAAAGCTCCTGTGCTTTGTGGAACCACCTATGGGACAGCCCATTCTAATCTCTCTTCACAGTGTTTGCATATTCTTCGCTCAATGAACTTTTAATTAAATTATTTGTGTCTTCCTATTGAATTAATTCCTCAGAAGATACAAATACCTGGAGACCACTGGAACAACGGAATCAATGGACAGTAGAATTTAATTTTCTAATTCATAAATAAGAAATCAAGAAACATATTAATACATATATGCTCTGTGATTCTAAACAGACATGCACATGTATTTTGTGTGAACGTGACGGTGTACACATCTGTTCTTGTGAGCATTATTATTCCTATATGAGAAATTTTCATTAAAAACATAGTAACATTATTTGATACAAATTCATTACTCTTATGCCCTAGTGGGTCCAAATGCCTTAAACTTATATAGTGTGAATATAATTATTATAATCATGATTTGTCAGAAGTATAGTAATGCAGTTATTATATTAAAGTAAATGAAATGTAAACTGTGATGGTTAATCTCAATTGTCAACTCAATGAGATCTGCTTGTGGATACACCAGTTAGAAACTGTCTAAGTTAGGTTAATTGTTGTGGGAGACATACTCCCTGTAGAGTCATTCACCAGACTGGGATCTTTGACTGTATAGAAAAGATGAAAGTGAGCTGTTCAGAAACATTCATTATTTTCTGCATTCTGACTCAGAATATCATGTGACTAACCACTTCAAGTTCACCTTGCCTTGATTTCTTTGTCCTGATGGTTTATACCCTCAAATTGGGAGACTAAGTAACCATTTTTCTTAAGTATCTGTGGTATTACCATAGCACAGTTATGAATAAAGCAAATAGCAGGCTTGTTGCGTTCTAAAGAATAATTTGGTGGATAACACAAGTTACTTTGCTCTCACAAGTATACAATGAAGCGGGTACAAAGACTTGAGGCCCCAGGGAATGTGGACACCTGGCTGGGTGTGGGGTGTAGGGAGAGGGATGAGTACATCCTCTTGACTAAACAGAAAGATGAGTGGGATGAGGAATTGTCCAGGAAGAACAGGAGGGCAATAACGACTGGACTGTAAAAAGAAAAGAGTAAAGCTAATAATAAAAAAAAATTATAGAAATAATAGTATAGAAGATGTACTAGTTAGGAATAGATAGTCTATTTCTTAGAATCTGTAAGAACTTTACACTATAAACTACAAAACAATCCCGAAAGAAATGTCAAAAGTTGTGGCTGGAATTGAGTCAGTGGTATTGTATTTACCTAACATGCAGGAGGTCTCAATTTGTACTCCAGCACCAGAAGAAAGAAACCAGAACAAGAGAGGAGGAAAGGGAGGCTATACTATTATTTCTTTAATTTCAAATCCAAATTATTATTGTCACTGTATAGAAATAAAGTTGATTTTTGTACATTGAAAAAAAAAGGATTATAAACAAATGCACACACAAAGGGAAATGCAAATCAAAATCACTCTTTGCTTCCATCTTATACCCACAAAATAGCTAAGATTAAAAACCCAAGTGATAGGGGATGGGGCGGCTGGAGCGATGGCTCAGTGGTTAAGAGCACTGACTGCTCTTCCAAAGGTCCTGAGTTCAACTCCCAGCAACCACATGGTGGCTCACAGTCATCTATAATGGGATCTGATGCTCTCTTCTTGTGTGTCTGAAGATAGCTACAGTGTACTCATATAAATAAAATAAATTAAAAAAAAACCCTAAGTGATAGGATATGTTGGCAAGGGTGTAGAGCAGGTAGAACACTCCTCCATTGCTGATAAGAATGAAAACTATTACAACCTCTTTGGAAATCAATTTGTAGGTTTTTCAGAAAACTGTCAATAGTTCTACCTAAAGAACCAGGTAAATGCCTCTTAGGCATATACAAAAGATGCTATACCATCCCACCAAGATACTTGCTCAACTATGTTCATAGCAGCTTTGCTTGCAGAGCCAGAAACTGGTAACAACCTAGATGTCTCCCAACTGAAGAATGTATTGAAAAAAAAGTGGGGGACTATATCTAAACAATGGAATGCTCTTCAGCTATTAAAAACAAAGACATGAATTTTACAGGCAAATGGATGGAACTGGAGAATGTCATCTTGTGTGATGTAGCCCAATCCCCAAAGGACATGCATGATATATACTCATTTATACGTAGATATCAGCCATAAAATGCAGGTAAACCATGTTATACTCCATAGACATAAGGAAGCTAAACAAGAAGGAAGATCCAAGTGGGGAATCTTGACTATCACTTAGAAGGGGGAATAAAATATTCTTAAGAGGTTGTAGGAGAAAGGAAATTGGAGGGAGAGGAATGGGGGAAGGGAATGGGAGGGTTCAGGATCAAGTGTGGCAAAGCACAGGAAAGATTGCTAGATGGTCATAAAAATGGATAAAAATCTGCAACTGACAGGAGTACATGTGATAGACCATCACCAGGATGAGACAGAGACTTGGGCTAAGGGAGGTGACCAAGAATCAATGAGGGTTACCTTAGATGTGAGTCACAATGTTGGGGATATGGAACCTGAAGAGTCTACCTCCTGCAGCCAGGCAAGGACACCAGGGGAGCATTAGACACACCAAACCACACACAAACTTTCAGCCTAAAATTTATCCTGTCTACAAGGAATGGAGGCACAGCAGAAGATGCAGTGACTGAGTGAATGCCTAACCAATAACCAGACCAACTTGAGACCCATCCCATTGGCAAGCACCAATCCCTGACACTATTAATAATACTCTGTTTAGCTCGCAGACAGGAGCATTTTGTTCTCTGAGAGTCTCCACCCAGCAGCTGACTCAGACAAATGCAAACACCCACAGTCAAACAGTGCATGGAGTTTGGGGAATCTTACTGAAGAATAGGAGGCAGGAGTTTGACCTCTAAAAGAGATAGGTACTCCACAGGAAAATCAAAGGAGTCAATGAATCCGGACCCTTGGGCCTCTCTAAGACTGATCAAACAACCAGAGAACCTAGGCTCAACGTATGCTTCCTTAAATATATGTACCAGATGTGTTGCTTCTGGTACATATGGGTCTTCACGTGGATCCTGAACAATTAGAGCTGGAACTATCCCAAAATCTGTTGCCTGTATGTGGGATATTTTCTTCTAGCTGGGCTGGCTAGTCTGCCCTCAATGGGAGAGGAAGGGCCTAGTCTTGCTGAGACTTGAAGTGCCAGTGTACTGGAATACCTAGGGGTTAGTGTAAGACTCTGGCAAGCCTTAACTTACCAGAGACCCCTGAGTGAACAACTTGGAGACGGGAATGGATGCAAAAGCAAGAGGAATTTTATTTAATCCAGCATGCTGGGGTTGCCTGCACATGGAAGAGAATGACCACGTGCAGCCCGTTCATTAGGCATTTATACAGTTCTCAGGGAAACTGCCATTAGGCACAACGTGATTGGCAGAACAGTGTAATTTTAAACTGGTCTCTAGGGATATAGATGGCCAATGTCTGTCCTTCAGAATGTGTCCCCACCCTCAGGTTGGTTCCCCCACCCTGTGGTCTGAGGAATGTTAATTAGCCTCTCACTTCTGGAGAGGCAAGTGTTTTCAAACCTTTCCAAAGTTCCTGATCTGACCTTCCTTCAGTAGCCATCTACTCAGAGGAGAAAGGGTGAGGGGTGAGGGAAAGTTTATGGGAGAGGGTAACCATGAGGGGCCCATGAGCAGGATATAAAGTGAATGAATAAAAAATATTTTTTTTGTAAAATCACAACAAACAAACCAAACCCAACCAGAACAAAACAACAAAACTAAAAGGCAGAGAGAAGGAAGCCTAAAACAAATTCTCACACAGATAAAGAGAAAGTAGTGAATTTACATACAGCTGATGGGATGGCAAATTAGTTCAACTGTGGCAGGGAAATAGTCTACAGAGTCTGAGGATGTTCCAGATATCAACATGGGAAAGGATCTGCTTCAGAGCAAGTACCTAGAACTCAGAATCTCCAGGCTTCACTAAAGAAGAAAGCAGTTATGTGAGAAGACCACATTCTGCCATCCAGAGAGAAGTGGATACTGTGAGAAGGAGCCATAAAGTGCTGCCTGGGACCACACCTAACTCCTTTTGTGATTTTGAGCCTTCAGGCTACTGGTGAGTACTGACCGACCTTGACCTTGACTGTGCCTCTGAACTTCTCTCTAAATAGTCTCCTTTTGTGCTACTGAAACTGTCTAGGGGTCTTGATTGGTGTTATTTTCTCTTCCAGTTAAAGAAATAAAAGACAGGAGAAATCTTTAGAACAATGAGGAGCATGGGAGAAATCTCAAATACCACTGGACAGCCCAAGACAGAATCAGTAGTCAAAAATGGTGGTTATTGAGGGTTTGAGGAAACACGTGCAGCTATCACCCTCTGAAGAGCAGATGGAGAGTGGGAAGCTGTAAAATAGAGTTTCTTCTTGCAGTATTGTTTTTTAAGTCTATGAAGAGTTTTTCTGCCATAATTTAGGACTGGATGGGTTGAAGGAGGACAGGATGATTGATTGACCCACAACTGCTGTATAATCTGTCCTGAACTGGCCTTGAACTTGTTGAATCAGTCCATCTTCAGGTCACCTGTAGGTATAAGACAAAAAAAAAAAAAAAAAAAAAAAAACCTACAAGACTTTTAACAAACTAAATTCTTTTCTCCAGTCTGCAGGGAAAGAAAGACATGTTTCCTTTTGAAAAATAACCACCTATACCAACATCTGTTCTCTATCTCTCATTTACAAACTAGTCTGTCTAACTTCCTGTCTCATTCCCTCTTCTCAGAGGTAACCACGTAACTGTAAGGGTCTATGATTCTTTAAAGAATGATACACCATACTCAAATGGTATGTAAAAGTAAAGAGCATTTTATTTTGTAGAAGTCTAGTATGTTGTGGTCTACTATCTTATAAGATGGAGGTTCCCAAGTAAGCTTATAGTACTGATTTAAAGCAAATTAGGGGAAATCCAGGTAGGGGTAGGTGACCTCTCTTGTTGGCTCTACATCTAGGGTCATTTTAGAACCATTGTTGAGGAAGCCTAGAAACTGTTGTTGAGGTAGTCTTGTTGGCATGGGGAGAGGGGAGCCGCTTCTGAGTCCTGGACTTGTCTAGACATGTACAGTTCTTGGAAACAGAGATTTAGGCCTAG
The DNA here is from genome assembly GCA_036184795.1 of Tokudaia tokunoshimensis. Classification (NCBI taxonomy): domain Eukaryota; kingdom Metazoa; phylum Chordata; class Mammalia; order Rodentia; family Muridae; genus Tokudaia; species Tokudaia tokunoshimensis. The sequence continues at coordinate 66,452,842 of BTHU01000009.1, forward strand.
TCTCTTCAATTGTCTGTCTGAAGTCTGACATGGAATCACCCTGTCTCATAACTACTGTTAAGTGTGTTGGGGCTTGCATCTGAGAGGGGATAGAAAGAGAAAATGAACCTAATAAAGACTCTTAGACTGTATTATTTCTGTCCACATGTGTCTTTATAACTAATTGTAAAGAGCCACAGTCCTGGGAAACTCCAGAACCTTTCAGAATCAGATTCCTGCCTGTTGTACAGCTGCTATGGCAATGAGTATGCAGTTTCCTAAATTAATGACCTTGCTATACAGCTGGAACATATTGATCTGAAAGACAGTGACTCAATGAAACACAGTACTTGCATATCATTGTTTATCTCACTGTTATCCATAATACTTGTGCATATACATTATATGTTAAACAGCATTACTATACTCCAACTAGCCTAATTTTATTGCCAGTCCATCTTCATCTTCCTTCTGGGCCACTAAATATGCTAGGATTACAGGTGAGATCTACCACACCAGATATGAGGCTGTGTTTTAATATAGTGTTATAAATTGAAAGTGATAAAATGTTAATGACCAAGATTTTTTTTGCTGAAACTCTGAACAGAAATAAATCCTGAATACAGAAATAAACCAGGAAAATAATTTTGATAAGTAAACACTATAATGTTTTATATTACATCCATGAAATTATGTTAACATTATTTTGTTCCTTGGGATAGAGAGTAATTTCTCTTATTTTTTAATATACTGAATAATTTTGACACATGGAAGCTTGATTTTAAAATACAACAGAACAAGTTTACTGTGAAAAACCAAGTTGAGAAATTCAAACAATTGTTATCTTTGAAGCTAAAATTCATCTGATTTTCTGTATCCCATAAAATATGATACTGTTGGCTCTTTGTATGACGTATGCTGCTTGTCGTGCTTCCTCTAATATATTTATACTTCTTAGAGGCACATCCTTACAACAGAATTTATATGAAAGTTATGAAGTTACTAAAAAAATTTCAATCATAAAATTTTTTTAAAGATGATATATGCAGTGTTGGTTTTTGTACAGAAAACCACAGAGAGCATCAAAATATTCTCTGATACTCTGCAAGTAAATTCTGAAGAAAGAACACACTTAAATATTTGAAAGCTAATTTTTCACTAAGTCATTGAAGTTTTATACCTAATATTTCAGTCAGGAGTAATTCTGACATTTTATCATATGAAGTAGATTTTATTTAATACATGTCTCATTCATTTTTTTCGTTGCATTCTTAAAAAATCAGTTTTAAATATAAAGGAATTTGAATTCAAAGTATAAAATTTACATGTAAATATTACTGTACATTCATTCACCTCATATTTGTTTATGTGTAAGGCAATCTTTTGATTTTTTTCTTGTGTAAATTAAAAAAATGTCAATTCACTTTATCACAGAATAATTTACATTAAGAAACATAGGAGAAAAGGAATGTGCTAGCAATTCCTTCTTTTAAAAAAGAAAAAAATACTAAAAGGCAATCTTGTTCAGTTGTCTATGACAACTTCCGTAGCACCTGTCTATTGTGGGTTCTTTGTAACAGTGAGTGCCTGCAATTGAAAATCAATTATCCTACTAAAACTGTAGAGTTATACTTAGAAAAGAAAAACATGTAAGCAAGTAAATACTAAAACAATCTGTGAAAACATATGTTGAATATTTTCTTTTGATCTCTTCAATGGAGAACATGAACTCCACCCCCTATGGAAAACAGAAGACTCAAGTTGAATTAGACAATTTTCTAATTAGTTACTGTCCAAGGAGACACAGGAAACTTCACTCTAAGAATAAATTAGGGTTATTTAAGGGAATTATGAACAAGAAGAATTATCTATCTTTATATAGCAAAGAGCTTAATTGAATGGAAAGTGTTTTGTCAGTTTCAAAATGTCAGCTGTGTTTTTGCTCAAATGAATGTAAACATGAAGCTAAAATATTTGTGCAAAGTTTTAGGTTAAGTTTTACAGAGAAGACAATTAAAATCATCAGAGCATGCAAAGAAGTTTAAGAAGAATAAAGCCACTGTAGTATTTTGCTTGGTTACTCAGTGCAAAAGTTATGGATATGTTCTCTTTTATATATGAAAGTGAATTTTTCTTCCCTCCTTTAATCTAGAAAATGTCAATATGTAAGATATTGTTTCTCTGGAGTAGGAGAGATGATGGCATATTTTGAGTTAAAAATCTGTAAATATGGTTAACTGGGACTGAAAAATTGGCTGTGATTAACAAGATAACAGAAGCATTGAAGAGAATCCTTTGCTCTGCTGGGAAAATCAATGATGGCCAGCTGAAGCTAAGTAATTAGTTGTGATTAAAAAGAGACCAGCATCATTGTCTTGAAACCTCTGGGAAGCATTTTCTCAACATACAGAAGCTGTGTTCCAGAAACCGGTGACAGTTTACCAATTGCAGGCAGCCAACTTGGTGGTTTTTGTTTGGCTTGGCCTTGTTCAGATTTTGATTGTGTCTTTAGTCTTTCCTCCTAAAGTAAGAATGCATTTATTTTTTTTGTAGTACCTCAATGTTGAGATTTGACTTTTGAAGAGAGATTTTTGGAAGTTTACAGAGTTTTGGATTTTGAAAAGATTGGATATTTTAAAGGTATGATTTATAAAATGTATTTGTTGTCTGTGGCATATTTAAAGTTTATAAATGTCTTAATATTGTAACACTAATAGTAGTATGAGAGCTTAAGTACAAGAAGAAAGGAAAAGTTATGCTTAATAAGGAACATGTTTGTATGTCAAGTTCTGCCTGCTGGGTTTTATGTCAACTTGACACAAGGCATAATAATCACCTGAGAAGAGAGAACCTAAATTGAGAAAATGCATCCATAAATGTGGCTATAGGCAAGTCTGTTGGGCATTCTATTAATTGGTAAATGATGGGAAAGAGTAGATCCCATTATGGATGGGGCCAAACCTTGGATGGTGGTCCTGGGTTCTATAAGCAAGTATACTGAGCAAACCAGTACAAAGCACTCCTCCATGTCAACTCTATGAGCACCTGCATCTAGGTTCCTGCTTAAGTGCCTGTCCTGACTTCTTCCCATAATGAATAGTATGTGGATCCATAAGCCAAGTTAATGCTTTCCTCCCTTTGTTTTTTGTCAAGGCATTTCATCACAGCAATAGTAACTCTAACTGCTACTTATCCAATTGTTATGTGTTTACCTTCAGACAATTGTGGAATGTATTCTTAAAACACCTGTGATTCCAGTTCCAGGAAACCCAACACTTGCACTCATGTGTGAATTTTGAGACACTTTTATCATAAGCTAGTTATCTTAACCACTACCTACTCCTTTGGGAGGGAAGAACTACTACTTATTATTATTACACTCAATAGTTTTAAAGCAGACTTCTCCCTAGGCAAAAATTGGGTACAGGATTAACAACTGATGTATTAAGTAAACAGCTATATTTTCCCTTGGGAAAAAGAGTAGCAAATCAATAGGTCTACTCCAGTAGCAATGCTATCAAATTTTGTGGTATATAACTTCTGCCCAGAATGGATTATTTACTCTAGTTACATCAGATGTACAGTGTTGAAGAAACCAGATCTAGATTCTGGGGTGGAAATAAATATCTTAATTTTACATGATGTTTTTGCAAGAAGGAAGACATGGAGTCATTGACAATATTTTTAAATAATGCTATTAAGCATGATTGTTGAGGGAAATATTAAAAAGAACAGCAAGTTGGTTCATATTGTTGTTCCTCCTATGGGGCTGCAAGCTCCCTCAGTTCCTTGGGTCCTTTCTCTAGCTCCTCCATTAGGAGGATAATATTTGAAATGTAAATAAAGAAAATATCTAACAAACACTCAAATAAAGTTTATCAATTACAAAAAAAAATAAAATTAAAAAGTAAGAACTGCAAGTTCCTGCAAAACACTGGACACCGGTATGCCACATGGTTCCAACAGAGTGTTCTCAACTCCACAGGCTCTCTGGACAGGATCTCCCAGTTCCCTTGGCTGGTCACTGCCCTGCCAACCCCATGGAAAGACCATCCACCTCAAGGTTAGCTGTCACAATTCCCAGTAACCCAGTAAATCAAACCTCTTGAAGCTTATAATTAACCAGTCAGATATATATAACAATAAATTCTCAATTCACAAGATGCCCATACAATAATTTCAGAGCCAATTGATAATGATACAAGCTGCCCACCTAGATTAAACAAGTTACCCCAATTAATCTATCCCTATATGATATTATATCTACCTGTGCCTATTTAAAGCCACGCTGAATCTGAATCATCCTTTCCCTCCTCCATATTGCTTACTGCTCCTCTACCTGTCTCCTCTGTCTTTGTCCCTGACTCTTGACTCTGCCTCCCTTTTCCCTGTCCAATCACAGGCCTCCTGCTGCAATAATATTTAAATTAATTGGACAGGGAAAATCCAACCACACATGGTATTATTTACATTTCACATATATTTTAAAAAAAATGTCTATGATTTATGTTGATATATATATATATATATATATGCATGTATGTGTGGGTAAATTAATTTTGAAGTCTAATTCAAATTGATTGGAGAAATCATGGAATAGTCTTTCAGTGGAATAGTCTTTCAGTTTATCATAAAACAAAATTCAAGAAGTCAAATATTATAGAAGTATGCAGTTATATATGATAAAATTTTGACATATCTGTTCCAAGGTGAAGGATTTCCCATTTTGTTTTCATCTGGGAAAGTTACTGTTTTGGGTTTTGTTCTATTTGGGTTTTGGTTACTCTTTATTGAATTCCTGGGGATGGAAATTTTTTTTTCAGTGTTTGAACATATAATCCCACTTCTCCTTGTAAGAAATCCAACAATAAAGAGGGTCTTTTGTGTAGACTAAAAGCTGCATTTGTATTTATTACTTTCAAATTTCTGTTAGTTTCTTTTTCTAACAATTTAAAATTTTAATTAAATTCTAATTACAACTTTTGTCCTCTTCTCCTTCGTCTGTCCAATCCTTCTTTTGTCCCTTCTAACCCTTCCAGACTTCCCCACTCCTTCTAAAATTAATGCCTCCTCTTTTGATTTTTTTCACTCATAAATAAACACACACACAATAATACACAAATATAACATACTTAATACGTCTGTTGTTAGATTTATTTCTATGATCTCAGGACTAAGCACTTTAGTGGAGTTAGACTACAGGAGCTGACATTGTTCCCAACAGGAGCCATGCACTAAGAAATATCCCATGTACTGCATGCTTTATTCTTGTTATAGCTGCCGCTGTTTTCCACTTCAGTTTCTTTCAGAAGCTCATAGATAGCCCAGATTAACCTTAAACTTACAATGTTTTTGAGGATGACCTTAAAATTACAATTTCCCTGCCAACAATATTTAGGTACAGAATTATGATCCTGAGCCTCCACACCTGACAAAATGCTGCATTTTGATTTGTAATTTTTATTGTACCACAGCTACATGGTTGATAGTTGATTACCTGGTTTCAACCTCATTTCTAGGCATGTGACCTATATTCCATTTGTTTCCCACATTAGGGAAAAGCTCAGAAATTAAATGACTGTACTCTCTACTTCTGTGATTTTTTTTTCTGTTTACTCGTAACTCTGTGTCACATATTTCATTATGAGTTTGTTTAGTTGGAACTGCACTTAGAGTTGTCAAATTTCTTTTGGAATATTATTTTGAATATTTACAAGGAAATTAATGTTTCATTTATAATAATGAGCTACTGGAGTTGTATCTATCTGGTGTTTTCATGTTCTTGGGCATGCAAGGGTCTGTAAAATCACTGAAAGAAGACCAAGGACTCAGGCAGCATAAAATGACAAAGAGTATTTGTTCTACAGAAACAACCAACATGCATGCATTAACTGTTCTTTGAAATTGAGATCCCAGACCAAGGCATGCAGGCCTTCTTATAAGGAACCAGGGCAAGTTTTTAGAGGGATTAAATAATCTAAAATTTTATTTGTGGGTGCTATGTGGGCCACAAGTGTTCAGTGTTCTGTATTCCTATGTCATGAACGTTTAACCATAGGATGATATAGGGATGCCCAAAATAGATGGCCCATTTTGAGATAAGACATTTTTCCACTTTTTTTTTGACTATTTCAAGGCTGTTTTTTTTTGGGGGGGGGGAGTTGGTTTTACGATTTTGTTCTGGATTTTATCATCTGTCCCTGGACCTTGTGCCTTACAACTTGTTTATAAAAATCAGACCTGATCCTTAAATGGAGATAAATTTGGGTTATGTCCTATCAGGCACAGAATGCAAAGATGATTTTCGTATTTCAGAAAATATTGCATGCTGGTTTCAATGGGGGAATGGTTTCTATTGAACAACCAATGTGAGATTCTGAGTGTAATAATACTCAATGTACAATTAAGTGTGGTCAGTGGTAGGGGTTTTGTGAGTCATCATCAGACAGAGACCAACCACAGTATTGTAATGCTAAATGGAGTCTCTGACCGGAAAAAATAGTTTGTAGAGATTGCTGGAAACTGAGAAGTCATTCTTGAGATAGTGGGACCACTTGACCTGACTTTACAGAAAACAGGGGATCCATTGGGAGATTAGGCCACTGGAGACGATGTGACTGGCCTGGGTAACTTACAAATCCACACAAATGGAGTGATTAAGATGCAACTCTTCTCAATCTTTCATTCCTAGATGCATTCAGATTATGTAACTAACAATTTCTTCAATATTCTGTATGAGGCCAGACACAAACAGGTTCTGTAGCCTAACAATTCACATCATTCAGAAGCATAGGGTTTGACCTCTGTCCTTCCTTATACTGAATACACTACAGTTTCTATATTTATGGAGATTGGCCATATGTTATTGTCTACCAGAATGATATAACATGTCAGTATGAATTGAGAGTTTGCACAAGGGAGCATTAGCTACAGGTAATTTTGAAATCTTTGTTTCCCTGGTAAAATTATGGCTTGACATTTTTTTTTTCTTCCATCAGAGTTTAAACTTCACAATTCTCAAGCTCTATAAAGAACCAAAATCTTTTACTGTTTTCCTATCAGACTTTTTCCACCTGGAATGTACTTCCATGTCTCCATCTTAGATGCTGCCAACTTTACCTTATTTAAAACTTCAAATTTCTTTGTATTAATTGTACTATATATATATACATATATATATATATGTATATAGATACAGGCTTTATATTACTGAAGGGCAAGTCATGCTACTGCCTAATAACGTCTTTGGCAGTAACCCCTATATAACAACTGAAAGATTTGTGATATTTAGCACACAATTCATTCTAGAAAGAGCTCAATATTTTGAAAAATGTTGGAAGCTTTTTATTTGCTGCTCAAACTATTAGTACTCTGATTTTAAAAAAAAAACTGAATGGAATCTAATCTAATAAATACTTGTTTTCAGATAAATCTCTACAGGCTAGACATTTTGGTTTATCATATAGCCTATGTGAATAATGGAATTACAATTTTACTTATCTATCTATGGCTACTAATTGTTAGATATAAAGTGGGAGAGTTAAGTGATATTTCTATAATTTCTATATCAATTTAGATGTAATATTCTATTTTGATTTTTTCCTCCAGTTTGCTGGCTCCAAAAAGAAGATGGTCTTTAAAATGATAGAATTGGGATCATGGCACAAAATAATAATATCATTAAAGTCAACAGTTCTTTGAGTTTCATTAACTCGTTGTTTTCTTAGCTTCCTTATTAAAATAATAAGGAGCAATGTCATATTGATGTCACTAGATTATTTAATGTGGGACAGTCATGTTGATGTCACTAGATTATTAAATGTTGATTGGACACTTTATTAGTTATTTATCTTATTATCCATAAGTATGTGTGTGCCAAGGAGTTCATGTGAATATCATAAAACAACTTTCAATAATTGATTTTCTGCTTCACCCGACAAATCCTAAGAACAGAACTCAGGCTGCCAGGTTTGGGAAGAAGTGTCATTACACACTGAACCATTTTCACAGGTGAATATGTTTATTGTAGATATCAATAATTGATTATTTTGTCAAATGTCCTTAATATACTTGTTAATCTGTAATATGTAAGGTGTTTTAATGACACAAATGTGAGTTTGTGTAGTATGCATTTTGTGGTCCAGCTGTAGTTCTGTGTCTTCCATTTCTTCCCTCTTAGGGTGTCCAGATGCTGCTCCACACCATGCTGGAAGGATGAAATGGAGTCTGGAAGTGGTGAGGTGGGGTTTTGCAGGATCCTGGTCCAGGGGAGAGAGAGTGCTGGCAGAGAGGGAAGGCCTTCTCTAAAGATCTTAGTGTTACAGATCAAGGACTTCTCTGATGATCTTCATTAAAACAACTTTCTGAAATCATCTTAGCTTGTACTCAGACCTTTATGTGGGATGAGTTTGTACACAGAGAGTTTATTTGTGGTGAATCAGAGGTATATACGGACTTTAGAGTCTCAGAGGTATATACAGACTTTAGAGTCTGGAAAGGAGTTTTAGGGATAAAGGAAAATCACTGGCTAAAGTTTTAAAGTGCTGTGAATGCCTCATTTGCATGGAGAGTCATTCCAGGCAGGTTCATATCAGGAAAAGGCTAAGAGAGAAAGAGGAAGTTGAACTTATAGACTGTGGAGGTTTGAACTCCCCATGGAAGGTCAGAGAAGGAGAAAGAACTGTTGCTGGTAAAGGGAATATTCCATTTTGAGTTAAGCTCAGAAGGCAATTTGGACAATGTTAGATTTCAACCTTAATTAGTTTAAACAGAATTTCAGGCTTGGTGACATGTGTCAAAAACCACTGAGCAATCTGACTGCCAACATAAAGTTAAGTATACAAAGCTATGTAAAAATTAAAACAGGAATATTTCAATAGAATCATCAGACTATTAACAGTTGCTTCATCAATAATGAAGAAACAAGGAACCCCATAAGAAAGGAAAAAATAATTACAATCTACATAGAACTGCAGAAATTAAATAGCCCTAACTATCCATACATTATGCATGCTAATGAATGGAATAGATAGTTGTCAAAAGAAAGAAGGCAAAGGCCTGCTAAGTTCCTTCAACATGAGAATGTGTTTAAAGAGACTTATATAAGGTCTCTTATACATCATCAAGTCTCAGTGTCTCAAAGTTGATCTGCCACCTATAGCAAGAGATAGAGACTTATGAATCCTACAACTCTGTAAGAAGGAGGAATGTGCAATGCAGAGTTGCTTCGTATCTCACCACACCACTAAATTCAGTTTCTCTCTTACTCCAGTTCATACTCTTATGCCTTTCGAACTCTATCCACAGCTATGATTATCCTCATGGTAATCTTTCAATGTTTTTCCACATCAGAAAGCTAAAGAAATCAAGTTCCAACATCAACTATAGTGGTATCAACACTATCCATGCCACAGTGGCAACTGCAAAAGTTAAATTTCATGACCAGGAAGAAAGGAAAGCAAAAGACAGAACTTTGAGAATCTTCTGATGAGCACATCCAATTTCAATAGCAAAGTGTGCTGGATTTATTTATTTATTTTCTTACTTACTTATTTACTTACTTTATTTTCTTACCTTCTTGGTAAAATTATATTTGAAAATATAACACTTTATCCTCAACTGAGCAATGTGGAAACCTTGTGCAGTAGAAACTTCCTGATGAAAATGACACTAAGCTAATAAGGGCTCTTAATGATGGGGAATACAGAATCTGAACTGGCTGGCCATCTTTTGTAGCCAGGCAGGGTTCCAGCACTGATCTACAGTTGCATTCCTTCAATTTGCTGATCAAGAGATTCCAGTGAAGATCCCAAACAACCTGAGCTGATGCTAGGACAGAGGAACACTCTCTGAAAATTGTCAATGACTCCCATTGCCCAGGAAGTCATCTTCATGTTAAATTAATGTAGAGAGGTCTAGCTTGTCACTATAAGACGCCTTCACTCATATTGTCTAGTCTCTTCGGTGTGGGAAGGTCCTCTGCATGTTTCAGAAAGAGAATCCTGTGCACCAACCCAGCCACAAAACCATTGTCCTAGACTATGTCCTGCCTGTAAGATGTGCTGGAGCAATTGTGGTACAGAACTTAAGGGAGTAGCCACCCGACACCTGGTTTAACTTGAGGCACATGTCACAAGAGGGAGCCCATACCATATACTGTCAGAAACTAGAGTTTGGATAGGCTAGAGACCTAGGGTAGAACCAAACACAACTGTCAGAGACAGAGAGAGAGAGAGAGAGAGAGAGAGAGAGAGAGAGAGAGAGAGAGAGAGAGAGAGAGAGAGAATAAATCAATGAAATGGTTTCTAATGATATTCTGCTATACATATTGGTCTTCTTGACTAGTCATCATCAGAGAGGCTTTCTTGAGTAGTAGATGGGAGTAGGTACAGAGAACCATAGCCAGAAATTATGCAGAGAGGGAGAAACAGAGAGAGAGAGAGAGAGAGAGAGAGAGAGAGAGAGAGAAACAGAAGGAGACACAAAGAGAGTTTAAATTGGATGTTTTTATCAGGTCCTTCCCCTTCAGAGCTTGGGGAACCCTGAGGAAGAGTAGGGGGTGACATAGTAGGAATTGGAGGGAAAAGAGGACACTGGAAGAATATGGACCCCTTTTTCAACTAAGCAGGGCTTGTTTAGACTCACAGAGACAAAGCACCAAACTCAGGACCTTCAAGGTCTGCACCCAGTCCTCTGTGTGCATTTTAGAACTTTGTATGTTAGCTTGGTGGTTTTGTGGGACTGCATTGTGAGCAAGTGTGACTTTGACTCTTGTGCCTGCTCTTGGGGCTCTTTTCCTCCTATTGAGTTGCCAATCAAAGGATAAGAGCAAGAAATGGTCTAGAGTTCTATAGGCAATATTTTTCATATGATTTCTTTGTGAAACAGAGATAAGTTTTAGCTTTCATCTTCTCATGACTATCTACTACCCTGAGAAGAGATGACAAAGCTGAAAAATAAAACTACTGCAATTATTCAGAAGTCTTTTGGAATTATTTATGCCAGACTAGTGCAAATGCAAAAGAGACAGTGATAAATGGTTTTTTATTTCCTATACTTTGCAAATAGACAATGTGATTTGTTAAAGCATCAAATCAGATATTACAAGAGCAGAAGAGAGAATCCTCTGAAATTTTCAAATCAGTAGAAAGTTGAAGGAGCTGCTATCCACTGATATAGGAAAGGTGTGGATGATACTGAATGGAAAAAGACATAACAAATTTAAAACTAGAGCATGCTGATATTATATTTCTAGGCAGCAGAAAAGGAGATGATATTTAGCACTGAAAAACATCAAAGCTTCTAGTTCCTCTCTAAACTTATTGCCTACATCATGATCAATGACTGTTTCTACTCCTGGTTGTTGATAATCAATTTCTGGTGAACTTGGTCTCGTTTTGTGATTCATTGTGGACAACCAACTATGACAGAGTTGGTGTCGCCTATATGAGACAATATTTTCCTCAATTGTTTGTTCTAGCTGGAGAGGACTACAACTGCTATGCAAATGTCAGAAGAAACAGAGTTTGCCCTTGTATGAAAAGATTCAGGGCAGCCAGATGGAGAGTATAAATGACAGAATCAGAACTCTGAGCAGTCTCCCACTACTCTAGTCACAACAGTCCAGTCACGGTCCCACAAAATAGTATTGTTGCGGACCATTTTGATTAAGTCTTTTGGTAACATTATTCAATATTGCTGACACTCAACTGAGATGAAAGCCTTCAGATGGCAATTATTTACATGAGTCTAGTCAACAAGTCTGAAGTAAGGATGATACTGATAAATTAATTTTACCACTATGTTTTGAAGTAATTTATTACATCCTAAAGTCATCTGCATCCAAATAATTTCATAAATTTATGTGTTGAAATGTAATCCTCAAGACAGTGAATACAGAAAGGGGCAAGCAAAGGGGAGGATGCCAAGACCAAAGCAATTCATCTTCAAATTGTCTGAAGATAGAAAATGGCAATAAATTAAGAAGTCAAAATTTGATGACACATTTTTGAAATCACTCTTCAACTGAATTTGATTCTTCTACATTACACAGAATAAACTGTGCATTTAGATTTTGGCCAACAGAAATTGCTACCCTGAAAAATAATGGCAGAAGCCTTATGTGATATGTTTAAGATAAAATAAAACAATATTATTTAGAAAGAACCAAGTGTTAAGTGTTACTGGTGAAGGAATAAAATAAGCAGATCTGTGAATGAGAGTTACACTTCCCACTGTGCTGGAATATAATCAATAAGCAGAAAATGATGAAATACTAAGGGATTAGTAGTAGTTGTAAGCACCTTTATTGCTGAAACCACTTGGAGAGTCTAGACTTGGGTAAAATCACTCAAGCAAGGAGAGAAGAAGGGAAAGGGACAGGAAAAAACATCTTATCAAGAAAGAGAAAAGAGGAATAAAGGTCTTCTGGTCTCCTGTTACTCTATGGATTCCACTTTTCTTAAAAAAAATATGAAAGTCTTATATAAAGAGAATTAATCCAGACCTGCCTCCAAGGTCAGGAAAAAAACTGAATAAAGAGCAATGAGGCTGATGGGGAAGCAGTGAGACGTGCTGATGAGAAAAGCAGGCTCTCACCACAGAAAGGAGAGCTCGTAAATGTATGAGAATATGAAAACTATGTCAATACACAAAATCAAGATGAGCAACACTTTTCAAAAATAGTAACCTACGCTGACTCTGTATTTATTATTTACTTGATGACTACTTCATAGGAGTAATGAGTTGTGACCTTTATGTTCTTTTTTTTTTTTTTTTTTAGCTTTAGAGTCAGGATCAGTCAGTATTACCCAGGCTGCTCTTAATTTCTGGGGTCAAATGATCTTCCTGCTTAGGCTTTGAAAGTGGCTAGAACCACAGAGCAGACACATGTAACTTCCTTGCCCTCCAACAATGTTTTTAAACAACAGCTTTTGAATTTTTTTTTTTTTTTTGTAATTTCTTGGATGTGCGTATAATCCTGTGAGCTACGGTAACTGTCATCCAAGCACAAATGTCCTTTAAGAATTTAATTCATGTTTGATGTGGCTTCTTTCTTTTCTTTCTTTCTTTCTTTCTTTCTTTCTTTCTTTCTTTCTTTCTTTCTTTCTTTCTTTCTTTCTTTCTTTCTTTCTTTCTTTCCTTCTGTCTTTCTTTCGTGTATGTGTGTATATAGGAAAAAGTTTTGAGCAGCAGGGATCCAGGCAGCTCCAAAGCCTTCTGTGCTTAGCCTGCCAGGGGAGAGTGATGTCCCAGCAGCCATTTCACTTCTGAGTGCAGAGGTGAGATCTCCACCTTCTCTTTGGAGGGGCACAGCTAGGAGCACACAGGGCATAAGATCAGTGTTGCTGCTGGGACAGGAGTCTTCCCTTCAGGAAGCCATCTGCAGCAGGGAACCAGGCAGCTCCACAGCCTTGTGTGCACAGACCCTGCCAGAACAGAGTTGGTCTCCCAGGAGTACAGACACAGGTTTATAGGCCCATAGGAGGTCAAGCTCCAGTCATTGACAACAAGACCAACTAACTCCAGAGATAACCAGATGGTGAAAGGCAAGTACAAGAACCCTACCAACAGAAACCAAATCTACTCGGCAACATCAGAGCCCAGTTCCCCCACCACAGCAAGTCCAGGAAACTCCAACACACTGGAAAAGCTAGAGTTGGATTTAAAGTCTCATCTCACAATGCTGTTAGAGGACATCAAAAAGGACATAATAACTCCCTTAAAGAAATACAGGCGAATGTGGGCCAAAAGGTAAAAGCCCTTAAAGAGGAAACAAAAAAATCTCTTAAAGAAATACAGGAGAGCATGGGTGAACAGGTAGAGGCCCTTAAAGAGGGAAAACAAAAATCCCTGAAAGAATTACAGAAGAACACAAACAAACAAGTGAAGGAACTGAACAAAATCATCCAGGATCTAAAAATGGAAGTAGAAAGAATAAAGAAATCACAAAGTGAGACATCTCTAGAGAGAGAAAAACCTGGAAGGAATTCAGAAATCATAGATGCAAGCCTCAACAACAGAATACAAGAGATAGAATTTCAGGGGCTGAAGATACCATAGAAAACATTGACTCAACAGTCAAAGAAAATGCAAAATGCAAAAAGCTCCTGAGCCTAAACATTCAGGAAATCCAGGACAAAATGAGAAGACCAAACCTAAGGATTATAGGTATAGAAGAAAGCGAAGGTTTCCAACTTAAAGGGCCAGTAAATATCTTCAACAAAATTATAGAAGAAAACTTCCCTAACCTAAAGAAAGAGATGCCCATGAACATATAAGAAGCCTACAGAACTCTAAACAGACAGGACCAGACTAGAAAGTCTTCCCAGCACATAATAACCAAAACACCAAATGCACTAAAGAAAGAAAGAATATTAAAAGCAGTAAGGGGAAAGGTCAAGCAACCTATAAAGGCAGGCCTATCAGAATTACTCGACTTCTCACCTGAGATGATGAAAGCTAGAAGATCCTGGACAGATCTCACAGACCCTAAGAGAACACAAATGCCAACCCAAACTACTATACCCAGCAAAACTCTCAATTACCATAGATGGAGAAAACAAGATATTCCATGATAAAACCAAATTTACACAATATCTTTCCACAAATCCAACCCTACAAAAGATGATAGATGGAAAACGCCAACACGAGGAGGGAAACTACACCCTAGAAAAAGCAAGAAAGTAATCTTTTTCCAACAAACCCAAAAGAAAGTAACCACACAAACATAAAAATAACATCAAAAACAACAGGAAGCAACAATTACTACTCCTTAATATCTTATAACATCAATGGACTCAATTCCCCAGCAAAAAACATAGTCTAACAGAAATATTTTTCATGTAAATCTTCAAGTTTTTCAGAAAATATTTGTGTTTCCTCTTTCAATCAATTTAGTAATGTTTTTCATGTCTACCATTTTAAGTATTATTTTCCATGATAACCTTTAATTTTTAACATTTTTTATATATTTCTTCAATTTTATCAGAAATATTTTCCATGTAAATCTTCAATTTTGTCAGAAAATGTTTATAATTCCACTTTCAATCAACTTAGAAATATTTTTATGCCTACCATTTTATTTGTATAATTTTCCATGATAATCTACAATTTTACTGTTTTTCTATATATTTTTTCAATTTTATCAGAAATATTTTACATGTAAATCTTCAATTTTATCAAAAAATGTTAATAATTAAATTTTCAATCAACTTAGGAATATTTTTATTCCTACCATTTTATCTATATAATTCTCCATGAAATAGTCAATCTTAAGGTGTTTTTCTACATATTTCTTGAATTTTATCAGAAATATTTTCCTTGTAGATCTTCAATTTTATCAGAAAATGTGTATAATTCCACTTTTAATCAACTTAGAAATATTTTTATGCCTACCATTTTATCTGTAATTTTCCATGATAATCTTCAATTTTAATGTTATTTTATATTTTCTACAATTTTATTAGAAATATTTCCAATGTAAATCTTCAATTCTATCATAAAATGTTTCTACTTCCTTTTTCAATTAATTTAGCAATGTTTTTTATGTCTACCATTTTACTCTTTAACTTTCCAAGAAAATTGTCAATCTTAATGTGTTTTTCTCTATGCTTATTCAATTTTGTTAGAAATATTTCCCATGTAAATATTCAATTTTATCATAAAATGTTTTACTTCCGTTTTCAATAAAAAAGAAAAAAAAGAGAAAAAGTTTCTGAAATGAAATTAATTGATATCTGAAAACAGGAACCTATCTGAAACCATTATCCACAAAAGCAGAGCTCTGCCCCAAAGATGAATGGGAGGGTATGTGTGAGAGAAAGTGTATGTGTATACTGTTTCAAGATCACAGCAGATTGTCTAGGTGAAAAAAACAAAGGTAACATTCATAAGAAATTAGCATGTATTATGGCTTATGTTACATTTGAATTTTGATTCAATATCTTTGAGCATTTATTTAAGGGACAGATTTAAAAAAGCTTAGGGATTTGGTCATAATGAAAAACAATTTTTTTGTGTGTGAAAAAAGTGTTTTCATGAAAGAGACAATAAATTAATGAATTGAATACTTTGCCTAGGAAATGACTGTGAATATCCTATAACCCTGTATTTTCCAACAAACCAGAGGATTTTTATTCTAGTTACATTAGAGTTCAAAATTAATGTTCATAGTCTACTTTATGCTGTTTATAATATGTGAAGTTCCCAGTAATTGTTATATTCAAATATGTTCTATGATAATAACTTCCCTTTTATTGGTTTTGTAAAATAGCTAAATACTGAGGTTAAATATCTATTACCTATAGCAGTGAGAAATGGATGAAATAATTTCTTGATTTTTCTTATTAGAAAATAAAATTCCTTAAGAGTATTAGAAGGAAAGTAATCATTTCCTATTTTGATTTTTTAATTATTAATTATTTTACATATTTATGTTTCAAATGCTGTCCCCTTCCTGGTCTCCCCTCAGCAAACCACTCATTCTATGCCCCACCCCCTTGGTCTCAAAGACCTATCTCACCACTCTAGCATCTCCCTGTTGCTTGGGCAACAAGCCTCTACAGGACCAAGCGCCTTGATGCCAAGTAAGGCCATCCTCTGCTACATATGTAGTGGGAGCCATGGACCCACCCAAGTATTCTCTTTGTTTGGGGGTTTAGTCCCTGTGAGTTCTGTGAAGTCCAGTTAGTTGATTTTGTTGTTCTTCCTATAGGCTTGCAATCCCCTTCAGCTCCTTCAGTCCTTTCCCTCTCTCTTCCATTGGGGTTTTCAGGCTCAGTCTAATGGTTGGCTGTATCTGCATCTGCATTGGTCAAGTGCTGGTAGAACCTCTCAGAGGACAGCTATACCAGACTCCTGTCTTCAAGCACTTCTTGGAATCAGCAACAGTGTCAGGGTTTGGTGTTATCAGCAATAGTGTCAGAGCTTGGTGTCTGCGAATGGGATGGATCCCCAGGTGGGGTGGTCTTGAATTTTTGTTTAAAGTTATTGACTGACTGATTTCTTGTGTGCGGCTGAGTGAACATGTGTGGAGGTCGGAGGACAACATGTGGAGTAGGATCCACATTCCACATTGACCTAGAGTGATCTTTAAATGGGAACCGGAATAACCTCTTCCCCTCAACTCAAACTGCATTTCCACCCTTGTTTCCCAGTTGATAGTGCTGTTTGCAAAGGCTTAGGAGGAGTGGCCTTGCTGAAGAAAGGTTGACTGGGGGCATTCATCTATTTTCTCTCCCCACTGCCTGAAGTACAATTTTGAACATAGATCTCTGTCCTGGGTCCCTTTCCTAGCACGTGTTTCCCATGCTGTCCCTGACAATATTGACTCTAATACCCTAAAGGTATAAAAAAATAAACAAATTCCTTTTTTTTTTTGTATTCATGGTGTTGCATGTGGGTTGCCAGGTACTGTTTGTATTTTGATGTTAATTCTGCTTCCTCAAGAGGGGCTGCCACCAACTAGGAGTAGATTAGTACTCAGGTGATCTCACTGAGATATCACCCCATTCTTACTGGTCAAATAAAGGTTAGAGCCATTGATTCAGCAGTGGAAGGGAAAGGTGGGACTGGAGTTCTCAGAGAACTGAGAAACAGGAGGTAGAAAGAAGATAGAGCAGAACCACATGGCCTGGAGAAGCCACAAGTAGCAAGGGTTCTTATAGATCTACCCAATATAGGCATATAGATCATAAATATATTAACTTAGCTGTGTGTTTTTTATACAGGCTTATTGGGGTAAAAATTATTACAACAATGATGTTTTAGCACAGCAAAAAATCAGTGACTATGCATCCAGGTTCTGGAAATTGAATTGAGGACAACATGCTTGCATACATGTAACTTTACCTATTGATTCATTTGACATTCTGAAAATAAACATTTCTTATTTCTTTCCATAGACCAAAACTATAAATAACAAGCAATAAAATGTCAAATATAATATGACAGTTTCAATACATTATTATAAGTTTTGTAATGGAATCGGAATTAAGACAGTTGAAAAATATTGTAACAAGTTTAATACCTTACTAATCAAAGATTAATAAGCTGCATAATTTTACCTAAAATATATTCATTGCCTAAACAAAAGCTATTATTAATAAAATTCAGAGATTAAAACAAATTCTTTAGAAGTCAAAAATAAATTTTAGAGACAGTTACTCTTTCCAAGGAAATGCTCACAAACCTTTCTGAATTTTCTCAAAATTGATTTTTATTCGAAGACTACAAGCAATATTTCAAAAGGACTATAAATAAAGTGTGTCCAGTAATGCTAGTATGGTTTTTATTTAACAAATCACATATTATCGTAGGCTTTTAAAATATCAAATATTTACCTTTATACTTCACATGAACGTGGTATGGGAATATGATTAAGAGCACAGATTTAAAGAAATTTAAATTATTATACTTCTTTATTGTATAGAGTTCCATTATCAATTGAAATTTTTTTGGATATATTTAGGCATGGTTAAATTTTCATAAGAACTATGCCTCATTTGTGTAAATTGGCTTTTAGAGCTTTGAGAAAATGCTAGCTTGTATTTTCTGTTGAATATACATTGCTTCTCTATGGATTATAGTTCTTTAGCAAATGTACATAAATAACAGTGAATAGAATTACTTAAATCATTACTTTTCTGCATTGGCTTGAGGGTGCTTAATTCCTAGAACCTAGAAAATTCCTGGACCTCAAATTTGACTTGTTTTCATCAGATGACTTAATCAATGCCATTCCATTTTAATATTTGTCTCTCTTCTCACCAGTTCACTTTTATTTCCAGGTGCTACAATCTTCTGACATAAATAACAACACAATGATTCCTTGTTACAAATATATGACAATATTTTATATACACATAAATATGTAGATGTGTGATTCAATATATAATCACCAGCCAAATATTAATTAACGTATTGAAAATCATTTAAATGAACTTTTGCTGTAGAAAAGAAAATTTAAAAATGAAGAAATCAATTTTAAAAGTAATTTCCTTAGATAAGGTTACTAGGTACAGTATACATGCTGTGATAAACCACCATGACCAGAAAAATTTGATGAGGAAAAAGTTCATTTAGCTTCCATTTCCACATCACAGTTCACTATCCAGGAAGTCAGGGCAGAAGCTCAGTCAGGGTAGGGGTCTTGTGGCAAGAGCTGATGCAGAAGCCATGGAGGAGTGCTCCTTATTGGCTTACTTCTCATGGCTTTCGATGTCTGCATTCTTACAGAAGTAAGGACCATGAGCCTAGGGAATGACTGCTCACAATAGGCTGGGCCATCCCCCATCAATCAGTAATTGATAAAATGATCTGCACACTTGCCTACAGACCAGTCTTATGGTAGCAGTAGCATTTTCTCAGTTGAGGTTCCCTCCTCTCTCAGACTTTAGCTTGTGTCAAGTTGCCATGCAACTAGGTAGTGTAAACAATATACAGAAAATAATGGAAACATTTCATGTATTTATGATGTTGAAACTAAATGATTCAATGAGAACACTCCTAAAACAAAAGACTAAAATTATGAACCACAGCTTACAGAGCTTCTCAACGGAACTCCACAGTGGATATAGAGTAGGTTTGGGAATCTCGCCTTGCACTGATAGTAAAAACTGCCAGATAGGAAAAATGAGGCTTCATAGTGATCACAGGTTTTATTTCCTCATTTGCCTTCTCAAAATAAAAATAGTATGTTAATTATAAAAATGATAAAACTCCACTATGGAGTATATGATTTATTCAGCACTTACCCGAGGTAGAGGCAGAGGATTATGAATTTGAGGTCAGCAAGAGTAATATAATCAGTTCCTGGATACCCTAGGCTTTCTTATCAGACAAACCTAAAAATCCAAACATCAGTAACAATCATAATCATATTAATTACAAGACAGAATTTAGGCCTGGAATTGATCTTATGCAGGACACATAATCTAATTTTATATATGAATTGTTAAATAAGCAAAAATTTTAGTTGTAGTTTTAGTGTTCTATTATTTGTAACATTTTAATACTTAATTTAAATAAAAGTTTTCCTCATATTGTTCATTT
Organism: Tokudaia tokunoshimensis; assembly: GCA_036184795.1. NCBI lineage: Eukaryota > Metazoa > Chordata > Mammalia > Rodentia > Muridae > Tokudaia > Tokudaia tokunoshimensis. The sequence goes on from BTHU01000009.1 coordinate 66,472,873, forward strand.
CTATGAAGTTTTTCACAGTTATATATGTTTGATAAATATAATGCATTTATTTGCTATAATGATTAACAAACTTTATACATGCTTCATTCATTAGGGGATCTCATTAAAATGTTTGTTTTTATACTTTGGAATATATTATATAAAAACGCTCATTGAAGTGATTTTAAAATTTTGTCCAGAATGTTGGAATGGTCTCTAAAATATTAACAGGAAAATGTCCCTATGATGTGTACTGCACTGGCTTTGTGAGTATTTGTTCTTCATGTGGCAGTAATTCTGTTATTTACATAGGTATTCAAATTATAGATGCTTACTTCTAAGCTTCTGTGAAATGCATATTTTACTGTCTTATTCTAATCTTTTCTTTCTATGGGAATTTGTATCCATTAAACAACCAGTCAATTAATTGTGTCAACGGTGTTTCCTCATGTGCTTCAGTTAAGAAATAAGACTGGGAGGCAGGAGAAATCGTTCACTGGCTTAAAGTGCTTAACAAAGCATTCAAATTCGGTTCCCAATCCCGATATCAGGTGGTGCCTAACCAGACCCTCTTCTGGTCTCCCTGAGCATCTGTATACATAAGGTGTTCACTTAGCAAGACACACACATCTACACAGAAATGAAAATAAAATAGTTCTTTTAAAAAATAAAGGAAAAATGTGCTGGAAAATTAAAGAAATCACATACTTTCTTTCATTATGTAGACAATATGTTATATCAAATAAAAACCTACACAAAGACAACTAGTAATTCAATGCTCTTTATATAAATATGTATAAATTTCTCAGTTTTAATGGGCTAGAGGAGAGTAAAGATCTTCACCTTCAAAATTGCAGTTAAAAACAGAAAAGCTCTTTTGATTGATGAAACAATATTCAAAAAGGTAAGCAATTACTAGTTTACTTAACTCATGAAAACATAGCAATCCAGATTATTGGTACAATGATTTAGATGTTTTGTCTAGGGTGTAGTTTTTAGTAGATATATGTTTTAAGTCATAGATGCATGTATTTTCACACGTTGTAGCATTAATCCTATTTTTAGATTCATTTTTCTCTAATGGGAATAGTTGAACATGAAGTTACCTCTGCCCTCTTTCATTAGATTTATTATCTCAGGAAGGGTGATAAAGTGTGTAGCTCTAGGTTATCTTTTCTCACTTCTGAGAGTAATCATAGTGCAGAATGTCCGCCAATGCTTTCACAAGTATGAAATCAAACTGCTGTACTTCCATTGAACATGAAGTGTGTTCACCCTGCCATGTTACTGAACTCATGAGAGTAAAGTCAAAGAAAGGCTTATGGTGCTAAGATTCCTCCTTAATCATCACCACATAGTGCTTGTGTGATTGCAGGCATACATGTAGTGTGTGGGTGCATTTTGAAAGGGCTTTACTAAATTCTCTGTTTCTGAGAAAGATCTTGTAAGGTAGATGAAGAATGAGATTCGGGAGGTTGGCACTTACCCCAGTAAATCTGTTATGTATGGATTTTCTTAGACTACAAGACTGGCATTAATATCTTCTACCTTCCAGCTTGTAAGTTTAAATGAATTCAGAAGAAGAGTGATTTTACATTCTATTGTTACTTGTTCGAGAAGGTTTACACTGTTTTGGTTTTAGAAAGAACACATAGCTCAATTTTAAATGCAGGGTATTTACATGCTAAGAAATGGGACCAAACTATACTAGTTCAACAAAATGCTATCGAAACATAGGCCCAGGTCAGTGTGAAACATATTTATCGATACTTACCTATAATCTGAATTATGAAGATAATGGCATAAATCATGACCATTATTCATTAAACTAGTTGTCTATAATAAAAAAAAATACTAAATAAAAGACAGTGCAAGTAATGTACTTATACTGAACTTTCAAAATCTTTTTATATCAGAACAAAAAGATCCTGATGCCATAAGATATATTATTAGACTTGGAGAAAAAGCTACATTTTCACATTTCAGGTTGTTTGAAATGACATCTCGAAATTACTATTCAGAGGACAAACTAAAAGTGAAATTCTATTTTATGCAATTTTGACTATTAAAAATAAAAATTTGAAAGCGATCTTAGTTAATTGTTAGCAGACATAAAAGAATTTTAACATCATTTATTCTACCTATTTAAAGACTAAAGATGTATAGAACATGATCATTTTGAGTCTGTAATACCTTGTTTGTCTGCCCCTCCCACCTTTTTCTTTATGTATTGGGTTCACAGGAAAGTGCACCTTGACCTAAGTTAGATTGAAGTCTATTTTGCCTGTCTGTGTATATTATTTGGTGATTAAAATATAAATAAATAAAAGAAACTTATCTAAGAGAAAAAATAAAGGTGCAAGTAAGTTACGTATTTGAGAACCAAGGAGTTGGTTAGTTTTCATTGGTGGTTATACCTCAGAACTACTAAATGAAAAAAATTGAGGAATCATAGTTATCTATAAAACTAATAAATATAAAAGAAAATATAATTAATAAAGTATATTATATGCTATCCTTTGTCTGCTTCTTCTTCTGGGGTCGCCAGGCCCTGTTGTTCACTGGGAAAGTCAAGAGTGTGTGGGTAAAGAACACAGGGTCTCTGGGGAAAGGTTTGTGTGTCTGCGTACAATTTGCTAGAAAAAGAATGTTGGAAGACATTTATTTTGCATACTCAGGATTTGTAGGGTGGGATGAGTTGGGATGGGAGAATCTTATGAGGTCAAACAAGTAGTGAAGTTTGATAACTACCATTGTACTAAATTCTTCCTAGGACTAATGGTAGCAGAGCCTGCCTTCTGGAACGAGATTGGGAGAAGAGGTCGTAGTCAACAGTTGCCTTCCTGTCTCTGAGGTTTCCCAGATTGAAGCATTGTCAATCCTGCCTCAGTGGGTTGTTCAGTTTCTGTTTGAATTCTGAGGGGTGTCCCTCCCCCCCCCCGATGAATAGTCGTTCACTTACTTAAGTGATCATGTGTGTATCTCTCCCCATTTAGTGATCAGTAAAGGCTAGCTCCTGTGATTGGGCAGTGGAGGGGAAAGGTCGAATGGGAGATCTTTGAGAGTGGGGGCAGGGAGAGAGAGAGGTGGGAGAAAGTAAGTAGAGGACAGAGGAAGAGGAGGAGGAGGAAGCATGATAGAACCACGTGGCCAGGAAAATCTGTAAGTATCAAAAGTTTTCATCTAGGCATGTAGCTTATAAATCTAATAACTGGATTGCCTGTTTTTATGTGGGCTTATTGGGATTGGAAGTTACTGTTATACATTACAGTCTCATAATTATACATGATATGAAATAAAACACACAAAATAGAACTCAGTTGTGAAAAGAAATGTATGTTTCCTTACAAATTTCATCTTAGAAACTATATAAGAACAGTCATATATCAGATAAATGAGACCGTATTCACAAAATTATATGATGTGCAAGATTATACTGATTTAATAATGAAGTAAACATTCTATGTTTGTAGGAGGGAATACTCTAAAGTATTTAATTTTTATCTTAATGTCTAAGAAAAAGTTGTCTATGTGCAAGAGCCATCTATGACAAGCCTTCCTCAATGCATAGCAATAAAATGACCAAAGCTCTGTAACTGCCACAGGAAGAAGCATCGTGGATGCTGAGTTTCACGATGGTCTCAAGATGTGTTGTCCCTGGTCCCCATTCTCTCTAAGTGGTCTTGCTGGCACCTCATATCTCAAGAATCTTCAGGTTAATTTGTTGCGGATTGCATTAATGAAGCATTTTGCAGTCAATATAGAATATGTGTTCATTTTCTTCCTCCTCCCAATGGAATTGAGCTACATTTAGTAAAACTTTTTCTTTCAGCCTAGGAGACAAATGTTTGCCTTGCACATCAAACACCACTAACCTAGATATCTGAAATTTACAAGCTTCTAATTCAAAATCCTTTTCAATGCTATGTACAAGTGTAAACCTCTACACCGTGTAAAAATTGCTTCAGTCATGTCAGTGTGTGTGCATGAGGTTTGTGTGAAACATAAATGAATTCTGTGTTTAGATTCAAGTTCTCTCTCTTTTATCCCTTTATGTATATGGAAATATCCCTCATCCTAAAATACACCAACCTAAACTGTTCTTTTCTCATATCATTTTAATAAAGAATTCTTAGTCTACTAGAAAAGCAGAAAAAGAAAAAACAAAAACAAAACAAAAAAATGACTAGAATATCGCGAGTTTCTCCCTTGATAAGACACTTTACCATTCTGAAGGTTTGGGGTTTGTCATATAATTTTAAACAGTGACATGTAAAGGCAACATGACATTTCTGAGCTCTAACTGTAAACTTGATTGTTATTGGCATAAGAAGCAAACTTGATTATTCCTCTTTAAGGTCCAAGGAATAGGATTATTTGCTGACTGTCAGCTTCTAAAAGTGACGATCTTTACGTTCCTCTTGTTTACTGCACAAACATGTCATAGGAGTTTGTAGGAAATGGCTCATTAACATCAAATCCATTGTAGCTACAGTAACAGCTTTCATATTCTGCCCTATGAGGGTGCTGAGACTCCAGTCATCCGGAATGGTACCATGTGCTTTTGACCACTGAGCCATTTTTATGAGCTTCTTGTGATGCAGTTTTACAGATAGGACTTTTGAGAATTTCACAGTCTATTCCTGAACTTTGTCTATGAGTTGCTTATATGTATTTCTTTAATGTGGTAGTTTATTCACTGCTTTTTAAAAATAAATAATTACAGCTTATATTAAGGAAATCGGTAGTGATGCCATTGACATTGATGTCACATTATTATCAGAAATCATTAGAAACATCCTTTGTGTGACTTTTGGCCTTTCTATTGTTCTTGAAATGTCCTTGGCTGTGATTGTATCCTAACAAAATTGATTTTGTTTAAGTGTTCATGTGACATAATAAACATAAATATGATTGTATAGATTTTGAGTCTTAAATTTGTTATTGAGTATTGCATTTTCAAAGATGAGTGAATATTACCACAATTTGCTCAGTTTTTATTTCTCTGTGGAGTTTAATTTTCAGATTCACAAGCACTATATTTTATCCATGTAGGCAAGTATACTCAGTTATTATTTTCTATCATAGATAGTGCAAGGATGATAAATTTCTCTAGAAAAATGCAGACAAATGAAATAATTATGTTTCAAATGACATAAAGAGTTTTAAAAGTACTATCATGTACAATCTTTCTCTCTATCTCTCTTTCTGTCTCTCTCTGTTTCTCTGTCTCTGTCTCTCTCTCTCTCTCTCCCTCCTCTCTCTGAAGAAAGGATTTCTTTTCCAGGCTGAATTTTATTTACTTCTTCTGGGAAAGTATACTCTGAATATTAATTTCATAATCTTCATTTTGAGTCCTACCAGATAACCAATTAAAGTATTCCTTCCCTTTTCTGAGGCATTGAGCCTTCATAGGACCAAGGGTGTCTCCTCCCATTGATGTCCAACAAGGCCATCCTCTGCTACATATGTGGAATCTTCTGGCTCCTTCTTATTCTCTGGCTTCAACTGCCTCAGCTGATCTGTGCAGAACTTCATGAAGTCAAGAACCACGGCACTGCAATCACTGCACTGAGTACCAACTTCCTCAAGAGCTAAGACACTGATAAACATTCTCCCTGTGCTCCTCCTAAATAGCTCCTATTTGCTGTGCTGTACTAATGAGGGTTGGGCATGTCCTAACCTGTCAAATCTTCTCTGCTAAGTTAGTTTTACCTTCCATCAAATAAGATCATCATTTGGTATTAAAGGTGTGTAGTATGGCCATGTCTGCATTCCAACCAGATCACACAGACCTAGAAAGTCTTTGGTCTTTGGATATGATCAGAGCAACCACGTTGCTTGATTAAAATTCCTCTATAAATGATAATGCTTTAATAACATTTTAATTTAGATTTTTCTAAAGGTTCTGTAATTGCTTAACAAAATACATATCTTTAAGTTCCAAATTCACAGCTTGGTCTTAATTATATCAATACTTTTTTAAAAAATATAATACATCTAAAAGGATCTTCTGTAACTATACCTTTATATATATATATATATATATATATATATATATATATATATATATCCTCATTTTCTTATTCTTCATAATAGAAATGACCAAGACATCAGTACAATACTGCAACTAATAGATAGGGTGAGTGAGGCTATCATTTTTCTCTTTTGAAGTTCACAGGAAAATAATTAGGCACAAAGTTATAAAATATAATCATCATCTGCAATGAACTTATATTTGATGGTGTATTTAACCTCAACTTATCTTAGATATTTTTCAATATATATAGATTTAAAAAGAGTTAAAATTTTAAAATTAAAATTAAACTTTGTGGTTTTGAATTGAAGAATTTTCTGATTTAACTGATTTTCAAAGGAAGTAAGCAAGTTATCTATATGTGAGAAAATTGAAGCCTTGAGTGCTATGTGTGGAACATACATACTTAAATCAATTACCGACACACTGAAACAATAACAGACACACTCCAAATTAACAAGAGAGCAATAATACAATACAAACAGCAATAAGTTTATGTGGATTCAGAGGAAATGAAATGAATGTGCTCAAGAGACATTGACAATCTCACCTTCATTGTAGCATTATTCAGAAAATTCAATAATTGAAAACAACTAAATGCCCATTAACTAATAACATTTTGTAGACAAATAAGTTGCATAGAAAAAAGCAATATTATTCTTCCCTATAAATCATGAAGTTATTATTACAGAAATAATGGAGAATGATCATCAAGTGAGGTCTACTATATCAGTTATAGCAGGACAAGTTTCAGATGATCTCAGACATATGTGGAATCCCAAATATTTAGTCAAGAAGATGAGCGCACAGTAGACACTTTGTTATGTACTCAGAACCTGAAAAATGTACAGGGAATCAAAGGATGGAAAAGCATCATCAAAGTGTTGGTGTTATCACCAGGGAGAAGTAAGAAGTAGAGAGTTCTATTGGACTATCAAGTAAATATATGAAATAGTAACATGCTATGGCATAAAATGTAGAAAACATATTGGATAGATTCGTAATAAAGCATTATAATTATGTTTTAAAATGATGTAACCATGACATTATATGCCTATACATAAAAATATAGCATGAATGCCGATATGTACCATTTTCATTGATTTTATTGAGAAAGAAATACAAATTGTAGGCATTTTTCCTATTACATACAAATGCTGAAATAATTATCAAGTAATGACTCATTATATTACTATTGGATATTTTTAAGTTGCAATGAATCTGTAGTTATACAGATCTGTAGTAACTCCTGGTAAAAATTCTTTATATTCTCTCTACATTTGCTTAATCAGACTTAATAGGTCTATGGATCTACTTATCTTGTTACTTTTTACCCTTATTGTCAGAGTCAATCTATGGTTGCATAATATGCTAGTCTTCCAAGGCATAGTCTTCCTTGGGGGTCTCATAACCGTCCTAGGGCTATTCACTCACCCTTTATAAGGTGCATTATCCAGGTCCATTCTCAGATTTTCACTGTAATTAGTAGTAATTTCCACCATTCATCACTTTTTTCAACCTCCCAGTAATAACTTGTACTGGAAACTGTGAACTCTGACTGAAGAACATTGATTCTATCTGAATTTTGAAACTACAAAAAATTCAGATTCTTTTTCTGGGGCTGATATACCTTATTGGCATAAACGATCAAACAGTAACATTGATTGGCAAAATAAAAAGTGACATTTTAAGATTTAAAAGCATTGTTCCTTTCTGAAAGAATTACAGGGATGGAAATGAAGAAAAGCCTGAGGAAAAGAAGGTCCAGGGACAGGCCCAAAGTGGGATCCAGCTCAAGGGGAGGTCCCAAGGCCTGACACTGTTACTGATGCTGTGAAGTGCTTACAAAAAGGGACCTAGCATGACTGCACTCCACAAGGCCCAACAAGCAGCTGAAAGAGTCAGATTGAGATATTTGCACCCAACCAATGTACAAACGCAGCTGACCCCTGTTGTTGAATTAGAAAAGACTGAAAGAAACTGAGGAGAAGGGAGACCTTTTAGGAGGAATAGGAGTCTCAATTAACCTGGTCCCTGAGATCTCTCAAACACTGGACCACCAAACAGGCAGCATATACCAGCTGAAATGAGGCCCCCAACACACATACAGTAGGAGACTGCGAAGTCTGTGTTCATTCAGAGATGATGTGCCTAACCCTCAAGAGACTGGAAGTCCTAGGGAGTTTAGAGGTCAGGTGGGGTGGGGGGTGGGGACATCCACATGGATACAGGAGATGGGGCGGAGGTATGGGATGTTGTGGGGAGCCAAACAAGGTCATTCAGCCATGGCTGTCTTATGACCATGAGATTGTTGAACAAAGACCTGCCCAGGAACTGCCGATACGGATCGCTCCACCCTTAACCGCGGAATGTCCCTACGTGCGAAGATACCAGATGCCTTCACCAGATGCCCTTTGTGCTTCCTCGTGCCAAGAATACCTTGACCCCTCCCTCCTTCCCCCTAGCTCCCCCTCCCAACTTCCTCATTCAGGGCTTGGCCCATAGCTCACTTTCCCCTAGCTCCCCTTCCCAACTTCCTCATCCCCACTACTTAAAACGTGCTGCCTATGTGACAATAAACGAGACCTTGACAAATGGAATCTTGCTTGGTCTCCTTTCTTTCTCTCCCCCATGACCCTCAGGTAGCGCCTCTTCGGGACCCTGAACAACTAGACCTGCTGGATGGGTCAGGATGTGGAACAGTCGGAAGGTGGACTGGGGCTTGGGGGGAGATAAAATACGAAGTGTAAAAAATTAATTAATTAATTAAAAAGGGAATATTTCATATTTTCAAGTGTGTCTATTTATTTATTGCTATAGAATTTTTCCTTTATCAGTACACATTCATTTTAGAAAATTTTAGCTTTCATTTTAGCAATGTAACATGTGCTGATTACTATGATTTTGTCTGCCACCCATAGTCATCATTCCCACCACTCCAGTGCTCATTGATTTCCTTATATTCCCCTTCCTAACATATATGGAAAACATATATATATTATATTATGAACTATATATATATAGTTCATATATATATATAGTTCATAATATAATGGTTCATATATATATATATAATTTGTGTGTGTGTGTGCACGTGTGCTCATATCAATGTATTTGTGTGTGTCTGTGTGGTGTATGTGATTGTTTGGTGGTATGGAAGTTGGTGTGTGGGGATGTAGAATCAGACATGTAAGATTCTCCAGGAACTGGAATTAAAGGCGTCTGTGAGTCCTCAGCATATTGCTGGGAACTGAACCCATTTTCTCTAAAAAAACACCATGTGCTCTTAATACTGTGCCATCTCGTCAGTCTCTGTCCCATTCTAACGCGACATGTTATTTTGTTAAGCTTCCACATGTGAAAGAATCATGACCCTTGTGTTTCTGAGTCTGGCTTAGATAACATAATATCTCATGTTCTTTATATTTTATCAGTGAATTCAATATTTGTAGTTTTTCTGTCAAAATTCTATAAGAAATTTGGAAAATACATTTTAAAGTTGCCATCAACAAATTGAAAAATACTTTCATTTTACTCTTAAAATTACTTAAAGGAATCCGTTGAGTTTTCTAAGCATACCCCAATCTGTAAATTGTGTAATACTGATTTTTTTCCATGTTATTATTTATGAAGTTGGGAAGATGCAAATTCTTAATCTGAAGAGGAGTTGTAATCTTAGAATAAGGTGAATTTTAAAGATCACTTAACACATTCATTAAGATGCTTGTTCATATATTCTTCTAGGGAGTAATTTGAGTGAAATATATAATTATTCCTAAAGTAATTTACAGTAGGAATTTAGCGAAATTTATTGTGAAAGTCCTTTTAAACAATTCTATCAACATCTCAAGTAGTGTGGCAGACCTATTACAAAAAACATGAATATTGTCTAGGGCATGTTTCTTGTTCAGATCAAGTCTAATTTATGTTTCCAAGATTTTAGAACCATTCCTAAATTCCTGAAGTGACTTTCACAGAAATGATCTATTGTATAGGGAATGAGATAGTTACAGACAACTCTTCTTGTGTATATTTCTATTTTATCTCTGAAGCCAAATCTTAGATTTTTTTTGTCTAGGGCTACCCATCCATTTGTCCTGAATAATCTTTGTATTTCAAAGTGACTAAATAATTGAAACATTGTAAGGTTTTAAAGGAATTATTCATCGCCCGTACAGTGCATGGTTTATCATAATGTGGTGGTTCCTTCTGTAAACATCTTTTTCTCATTGGTGAATTTCAGCCGTTAAAAAAAAATGTATAACTTAATTCATACTGTGGTCAATTTTCTTAATGTTTCCAATTACCTCCTGCCTTTGTTATGAATTGTTTCTTTATCTCTAAGTATTGATATGTTATTTTAAGTTTATATCTATATAAGGAGCTTAATTTCATTGTCCCTTATCATCACACTTAGCCTTGTAACTTGATTCCACCAATGAAATGTGTACAGAAGTGTTTGTGTGTAATTTCAGAGCTAACACTTGCTTAGACACCACATCATTCTGCACTCATTCTCAATGCTAAGAAAACCAGAGTATATAATGGGAATGATCTGAATTAGCACAGAACTTACATGAGGTATAGACAAGAGTTATCCTACTTTGTTGCAACGGTAGAGTTCAGCTTCCTGCAATAGAATTTGAAGGAATCATTAAGATTCCTTACTCCTCCACTTGGGGCATCCGCCTGTTAAATCACCTCAATTCATCAGAAGTATTGACTCCACACCATGGGGAGTTGCTGACTAATATCTAGTCTAGACATTATTCTACTGTCCAGACTCTAGACAGTACAGAAGACATTCTTCTGGCAATGGTAGTTGAACTACTTCTGTGTATTTCCCAGTGGACAATGTGTCCATAGCTTGATTCTGGAAACAGAAGCAACATGACAAGCTTTCCTGTGAACTAATTACTCCAGGAACGTCTCGGCCATTTGTCTGAGCAGATTGTGTGTAGCTCTAGCTTCTGTGTCAGTTTTATTTTTCCAGCTGTAGCAACCCAGCTAACTAATACGTGTTGTGTTTAAATCACTTAGTCACTTTTCTTGCCTTCAAAGCAACAGTCAGTTGCTAATTGTCAATGACTGGCTTGCAAACAGTTTCCATTACCAATAGTCTGACTAGGCAAACAGGTATGTGTGTGTGTGTGTGTGTGTGTGTGTGTGTGTGTGTGTGTAATTTTAATACTTCAAATGTAGGTGTCTTATTTGTAGTGGGAAATAATAATAATAGTTATATTTCATTCCATGATTGCTTAAGGGGGAAACCATAAAAGCAAAAATTAAAACTTTCAGTAGTCATATTTGTTTACTATCATGAGAACATGACATATTAGGACTACTTGATAAGGCCAGTCTTAAAACTGTTTTTTTATTACTGTATTTCAAACATTTATTGCAAAGCTACTGAGTTCTTAATGATCCAATTATAGTATTAATTATGTTTGCTATCAGAGTAAGTAATGTTTACCTTTATATTATTACATTTTTTTAAAAATTTTCCTTGCTCACAATATGGATAAACTCTATATATTTCAGAATTAATTTTCACTATAACTTTTGGCAATTATATTAATGAAACAAAATGGTATTAAATATATTTTCATGTGTCTATATTACCTGCTTTAACTATAGTAAGCCTTATTCACTGTGTTGCTTCCAATTCTCACACAATCTCATGAGGAAATATTCATTTTCCCACAGCTACAATGATTTCTTTATTAATTTCTTGACTCCCAAGAAGAAAGAAGGAGAGGCCCCTGGTCCTGGAAATACTCGTTGCAGCAGTGTAGTGGAATATAAGGTCAGAGAAGCAGGAGGGAATGGGGAACAGGTGGAGAGAAGAGGGCTTATGGGACTTTCAGGGAGGAGGGAACTAGGAAAGGGGAAATCATTTGGAATGTAAATAAGGAATATAGAAAATAAACAAAAAAATTCTGAATGATACTTGATGTTTATGTACACCACACTCCTCATCCAACAATATCCAGTCAGGCTTATGCATGACTTGACTGTAATAAATAGCTCTGGAATAGATGGTGGTATATACTTATTCCTATTGTATGATTCCAAAGTTTCATAAAATCTGTTATATAGACAAAAGGTATCAAATGCAGTACTAAAGGTATATCTGTGCTTGAATCATACACTTAAAAAATAATAGGCTCTTCAACAAATGGTGCTAAGAATATCAAAGTCCATGCAGACAATATAAAAAGATTTCTATCACTAGCTCAAAGTGGACAATATACTCAAAAGTAAGTTAAATTATGAAACAAATAGAGGAAATCATGATGACATGGACAAGAACATTGAAATGGATAAAAATATTTAAAATAAATTGCCAAAGCATGGTTAAACAAAGGTATAAATAGAGAAGTGTATTCCAAGAAACCAATCCACACAGTGAAGGGTAACTCACAGTCTAAGAGAAAAATACTTAATCATGAACACAGTGACAAATTGTGCCCAGTTCCTTTTCATCTCTTTGTGTCTTTTACTTAACATGTTACTAAATGTTACAAATAAAAGCCAGGCTGAACCTAAAATATGTTTCATTGCTGTCCAGGAACTTAAATATCTCACTAAGTCCTGTTCTACTATTAAGTGCTCTTATCAGTGAAAACATAATTATGCTAGAAGAGCAAAATGAACCTGGGTAACAGCTATTCATTCAAAAAGAGCAACACAGTTATTTTTGTGAAATAATTCTGGAAACATCTTTGCTGTTTAAACTCAAGTAGCCAGGCTTGCCACCTCCTGTCTTTGTATTAGTTGCTCAAAGTGTAACCTGGAGCTGAGACCTAAACAATGATTTAGGGATGACAATATGTGTGAAAATCATAAACCTGAGCCATACACAAGCTAGTAAATCTTCTCTTTGAAGATGGCTTTTCTTTGAATATTAACATTTGCATCTACACCGTTTTTTAGTAAATGGTTTTACCTCTGTTAATCTCTAAGTACAGGCATGAATATGCTTTTAGAAGTATCTTGCCCAAATCATATAGCAACTGCTCCACTCTCCAGGAACTACTGATACAGACTGATTGGTCTTTGAAGAAATTTGTTGTATAACGAGCTGAAAAACACCGGACTGGAAATCTTTGCAGCATAGTTAATTTATAATTGCTATATTTCTGTGTTGGTCTATTGCTTCAAATGAGCAAGTTATCTTGCAAGAAATTACTGTTTAATAGAAAATATTAAACATATGCACTAATGTTCTAACAGTGGCTTTTGCTAGAAGGCAATGAAGTACCATGTGCACTAAAATATAAATAGAATGTTGTTCCACTTTAGGTAACAATCTAGATGTTTAATGATGAATACATGACAAATTATTTGCTAAATAAATGAAAATAAAATGTAAGTGAGTAAAATAGTCATCCTGCAGCAAATGCACTATTACTTTAAAGAAAGCCTTCAGGTTATATCCCATTAAAAATCAAACTTATTAAAGCTGATGCATGTTCTCACAACTCTAAGTAGTTTTGAACATAAGCATTTTTTTAAAAACAATACTGTAACAGTAAATTTAAAGAAACAAATATCGCTTTAATTAATTTTCAGCTCTAATAGAGTACAGTAAAATTAAGTAAAACAAGATAACTTTTAAAAGATATTCTATGAAAATACCTTAAATAGATAAAAAACTTTAACATATGCAACTTAGAAACATTACCTTTCATAGAATATATTGTGCATCTGGATAAATATGAGGTTTTTGAGTTGTAGGATTTTTTTAAAGGAGGAAAGTGGTGGAGAATTTGAAGTTCACAAAGAGAGAAAGTCATGTGAAGATAGAGAAGATTAGAATCCTAGAGCAAAGGTCAATGAATGCTCGCAAATTTCTAAGCAATGATAGCAATAAGGGCCATGATTTTCCCAGAGAACTTGGACAGACCGTGATCTTCCCAACATCCTTATTTAATCTACTCATACTGATACTAGACATCTGGCTTGTGAAACTGTGAGGAAATAATTCACATTAGTTTTGACATCAAACTATTACAGCTGTCATTTAACATAAATATCTAAAATCTGCCATAATAAACAAGTCTAGGATGTAGTCATAATAAATGTCTGGAAACACTGACTAAGAGTAGAATTGGATAATGATTAAAGACTGGTCTTTAAGATCAATCTTGAAGAACATAATAGAATATACTGAATTTACAAGTGGAGATTACTAGTATATAATCTAGTTAGTAACAATTGCTTGCAAGGGCTTAATAAGAAATAATATTATTAGAAACCTTTGAGACAAAACTTACTAATTTTTGTACAGTTACATAGACCCTCCAGGTCTACTTTCCCACCGTTCCACATCCTATACCTCCTCCCTGCCCCCTGTCTTCAAGAGGATGTCCCCACTCCTGCCCCCACCACACCAGACCTCTAAATGAGGTCTCAAGTCTCATGAGGGTTAGGTGTATCTTCTCTGATTGAACCCAGAGCTGGCAGTCCTCTGCAGTATATGTGTTGGGGGCCTCATATCAGCTGCTATATGCTGCCTGGTTGGTGGTCTGCTTACACATCTTGGGGCCCAGGTTAATTGAAACTGCTAGTCCTCCTACAGGATTTCCCTCGTCCTCAGCTTCCTCCAGCTTTTCCCCAATTCAACCTCAGGGGTCATCAGCTTCTGTCAGTTGGTTGGATGCAAATATCTGCATCTGACTCTTCCAGCTGCTTGATGAGTCTTCTGGAGTGTGGGTCTTAATAGGTGCATTATTGTCAGTGCTCCATAGTTTCAGTAATAATGTCAGGCCTTGGGACCTCTCCTTGAGCTGGATCCCAACTTGGGCCTGTCACTGGATCTTTTTTTCCTCAGGCTCCTCACCATTTCCATCCCTGCATTTCTTTCAGACAGGAACAATTATTGGTCAGAGTTTTGACTGTAGGATGGCAACCTCCTCCCTCACTAGATGTGCTGCTGTCTTTCTGCTGGAGGTGGGCTCTATATGTTCCCTCTCCCTAGTGACAGGCATTTCATTTGTGGTCCCTCTTTTTAAGTCCTGACAGTCTATCACCTCCCAGATCTCTGGTGCATTCTAGGGAATACTGCCAACCTCCTACCTCACCAAGGTTTTCTGTTTCCATTCTTTCTGCTGGACCTCAGGGCTTCAGTCCTTTTGCATCACCTAATACCAGATCAGTTTCCCCTCCAACCCCATCTTCTTTCCTTTCCAGTTCTGTTCGTCCTTCCCCCTTGTGGTTGCTTTCTTCCCTGCTAAGTGGGACAGAGGCTTCCTCACTTGGGCCCTTCAACTTATTGACATTTTCGAGTTCTATGGACTATTTTGGGAATTCTGTTTCTTTTTGTTTGTATTTATTTATTTATTTGGCTAATATCAACTTATTAATGAGTACATACTATGCATATCCTTTGGGTCTGAGTTACCTTACTCTGGATGACATTTCCTATGATATTTCCATCCATTTGCCTGAAAAACTCAGAATGTCCTCCTTCTTAATAGCTGAGTAGTATTCCATTGTGTAAATGAACCATATTTTCTGTATCCATTCTTCTGTCGTGGGACATCTGGGTTGTTTCAAGCTTCTGGCTATAACAAACAAGACCACTATGAACATAGTGGAACACATGCCACTGTGGCATGGGGGGACATCTTTTGAGTATATTCCCTAGAGTGGTATTTCTGGGTCTTCAGGTAGATCTATTTCCAATTTTTTGAGGAACCTCTAGATTGATTTCCAGAGTAGTTGTATCAGTTTGCAATCCCACCAGCAGTGGAGGAATGTTACTCTTTCTTCACATCCTTGTCTATAGGTATTGTCACCTGTGGTTTTGATCTTAGCCATTCTGATTGGTGTAGGGTGGAATCTCAGGGTCATTTTGATTTGCATTTCTCTGATCACTAAGGACTTTGAACATTTCTTTAGGTGCCTCTCAGCCATTCTAGATTCCTCTGTTGTGAATTATTGGTTTAGTTCTATACCCTATTTTTTGATTGGGTTGATTGGTCTTTTTGGTGTTCATCTTCTTGAGTCCTTTATATATTTTGGGTATTAGTCCTCTGTCTGATGTGGGGTTAGTGAAGTTTTTTTTCCCATTATGTAGTTGCCGATTTGTCTTATTGACTATGTCCTTTGCCTTACAGAAACTTTCAAGTTTCATGTGGTCTCATTTATCAATTCTTGATCTTAGAGAGTCAGCCACTAGAGTTCTGTTTAGGCAATGTAACCCTGTGCCAATGAGTTCAAAGCTTCTTCCCACTTTCTCTTCTATTAAATTCAGTGTATCAGATTTTATGTTGAGGTCCTTGGTCCTCCCTCTTGGAATTGAGCTTTTTGCCAGATGAAAAATATGGGTCTATTTTCATTTTTCTACATACTGACATCCAGTTAGACCAGTACCATTTATTGAATATGCTTTCTTTTTTCCATTATATGTTTGGCTTCCTTATCAAAGATTAAGTGACTGTAAGTGTGTGCTTTTTTTTCCTGGGTCTTCAATTCTATTCCATTGGTCAACTTATCTGTCTCTGTACCAATACCATGCAGTTTTTATATCTATTGCTCTGTGGTAAAGCTTGCGGTCAGAGTTGGTGATTCCCCCAACCATTCTTTTATTGCTAAGAATTGTTTTTGCTGTTCTGGTGATTTTGCCTTTCCAGAAGAGTTTGAGAATTGCTCTTTCCATGTCCTTGAAGAATTGTGTTGGTATTTTAATGGGAATTGCATTGAATCTGTAGATTGCCTTTGTTAGGATGGCCATTTTTACTGTATTAATCCTACCAATCCATGAGCATGAGAGATCTCTCCATTTTCTGAGATCTTTGGTTTCTTTCTTGAGACTTGAAGTTATTGTTAGACAGGTCTTTCAGTTATTTGGTTAGAGTTACCCAAAGGTATTTTGTATTATTTGTGGCTATTGTGAATGGAGTTGTTTCCTCTATTTCTTTCTCAGCCTGTTGAATCTTTGTGTAAAAGAATGTTACTGATTTATTTGAGTTAATTTTACATCTGGTCACTTTGAAGAAGATGTTTATTAGCTGGAGAAGTTCTCTGGTAGAATTTTTGGGGTCACTTATGTATACTATATCATCTGCAAATGACAGCTTTATTTCTTCTTTTTCAATTTGTATCTCTTCAATCTCTTTTTATTGTCTTATTGCTCTAGCTAGCACATCACATACTATATTGAATAGATAGGGGAGAGTGGGCATCCTGGTTTTGTCACTGATTTTAGTGGGATTGCTTCAAGTATATCTCCATTTAATTTGATATTGACTGTTGGTTTGCAGTAAATTGCTTTTATTATGTTTAGGTATGGGCCTTGAATTTCTGATCTCTCCAACACTTTTAACATGAAGCAGTGTTATATGTTGTCAAGTACCTTTTCTGCATCTAAGAAGATAACCATGTGATTTTTTTTTCTTTGAGTTTGTTTATATAGTGAATTATGTTAATGGATTTTCAAATATCAAACCAACCTTGCATCCCTGGGATGAAGCCTACTTGATTGTGGTGAATGATGATTTTGATGTGTTCTTGGATTCAGTTTGCAAAAATTTAATTGAGTATTTGATGTTCTGCTATACTGAGATAATTGACTCACCCAATTGTAATCTGAGAGGTGTCATTGAGCATGTTTGGAGCAGATACAGAGACTCACTACCAAACATTAGTCAAGCTATGGAAAACCCCTTTGAAGTCAAGGAAGAAGGATTGTAGGAAACAGAAGGGCCAAGGCTACCAGAAGGTCATGTTTCACAGAATCGATTGGTGAGGGCACCTGAAGGTTCACAGAGACAAAACAGACAAACAGGGATCTTGCATTGTTTTGAGCTAGTTCCTTTGCATACATGTTATGGTTGTGTAGCTTCCTATTCTTGTGGGACTCCTAACAGTGGGAATGGGGTTTGTCTCTAATTCCTTTGCCTTCTGTTAGTACCCTTTTCTTCTTAATGAGTTGCCTTGTCCAGCCTTGATATGAGAGGGGTTTTGCCTATTCTTATTGTAACTTGTTTTGCCCTGTTCGGTTGATATTTCTGAAAAAGCTTGCACTTTTCTGAAGAGAAATGGAGAGGGGGCAGTGTGGATCTTGGGGAGAGGTGAGGTGAAGGGAGAACTGGGAGGAATGGAAAGAAGGGAAACTGAAGTCTGGGTGTAGCATATGAGAGAAGAATAAATATGTTACAATTCATTTTTACTTTTTACTATGAATATTAAGGAAAAACAACAACAACAACAACAATAAAAGAATCATGATTAACTGTCAACCCCATAGAAGTTCTGAAACCTACAAAATGACCTATACATGTAATTGTGTGACTGTGTGAGTGGGTGAAGAGAGAAGGAAGGAAAGATAGACAGGGAGAGGAAAGATTGTAATGATAAAAATACATGTTAATACAGAGGGCTATTGAATCTCTCGCATGAATTATATCTCAATTGAAGACTGTGAGGTACACTTCCTTAAAGTACTCTCTCACCATACATTCATTCCTCTTTTCCAATTCTAGTGAATATATATATATATATATATATATATATATATATATATATATATACATATATATATATATATATGTATAAAATTATGCTTTTCCCTATAACCTAAACATGGTATCTTCTATAAAATAATTAGGTTCATTGTCAAGATTATATTTAATGAATATAAAATAAAAGATGAGATAGATGCAGATAGAAGCATGATAAACATACATATAACTGTGTGTAGGATATGTGATGCTCCTGACTAATGCAACCATTGATTTCATATGCATCAAACATAGCTTTAGTTATATAGATACAAGTCCCTTCCCAATGCTGCCTTGTTTTGGTGTTTTGAATTGGCTCTTTTGTCATACTGGAACTCACAATGTAGCCACTTGCTTCCACCTCACAACAAACTTTTGGACTCACTTTCTTAAGTCCTAGGAACACACACTTTGGAAAAGAGCTCAAACTCTTGAAACCAGTGCTGCCAAGCAAGCAGAAAGTATCAGCTATACTAAATAGGCAGTACATATAGTGCTCTACTATGTGTAGGAATGGAAAACAATGGAGCTAAGATTGGCTTTGTTATTTTACAATACGTGGAACAAACCTAGGTTTTTATTCTTAAGGAAGATTCACATTATGAGATCGAGATTTCATTATGTTACTACCAAGACTGATCTAGTAAAAGAACAACACATGTCAACAGTACTATGGGATAGGAAGAAAATGGTTCCTAGCAAGACACCCAGAGCCCCACTGTGCTAGACTAATACATGAACTTGATGTATCTAGAGGGACAGAAAAAAAAATCATATGTAATCTCTGTAAAGGGAAGGATTGAAAGACATCTAGCTCAATTTTTAATTTCTTTCACAATATTTTAGTATTACAACAATCTACATTTTATAATACCATCAGATTTGACAGTCTTCATATTATAATAGATCACATGGATGAATAATAAAATATAAAATACAAAATCTTATTAGCACAAAGTAAATGATGTGACAAGGACATATTAGAAATTATTTCCTATCATTTTCCTGCAAAATAGAACCCTATGAATTAGATTTAAATTAAATAATAGACATATGTTAGTAATTAAATAATAGACACATGTTAGACAAAGAAATATGTTTCAAATTAACAATAATTTAACAAGAATTAACTAGGGGAGGACTTACAACTACTGTATTTTTGTGGTTACCTTTATCCTGAATAAATCAACGTCAGAAGCAATTTAGTTTTTGATAACAAAGTGATGCAAATACATTTTTAACAATTAAATTATTATTATAAAGAACTGCACATTGGAGATGAGTTAGAAAACTCAAAAAATCAAAAGATAAAACTCAAGACCAAGTGGACCAAGGACATCAACAAATAATCGGAGACACTAAGTCTCATAAAAGAGAAAGTGGGAAACAGTCTTGAAAGCATTGGTACAGGCAACAATTCCTGAACAGACCATCAGTGCCTTTGGTTCTAAGACTAACAACTAGTAAATTATAATTTCATGAAACTGAAAAGCTTTTGTAACACTGTCAATAGAACAAAATAGTAGCCTACAGATTGGGAAGAGATCTTCACTAAACCTACGTTTGACATAGTGCTAATATATAAAATATATAAAGAACTCAAGAAGGTAGTGTCCAGCAATCCAAACAACCTAATTAAAACATGGGGCTCAGAACTATACAGGGCAATCTCAACAGAGGAATTGTTAATGGCCAAGAAGCACTTAAGAAAAGTTCTACGTCCTGAGTCATACTTAGTGATGATTCTTAATCATCAGGAAAATGCAAATCAAAATAACCCTCAGATTCTACCCTACATCCATCAGAATGGCTAAGATCAAAAACTCAAGGGAGAGGACACTGGTGAAGATGTAAAGAAAGGGGAATACTCTTTCATTGCTGGTAGGATTGCAAACTTGTATAACCACTCTGGATAGTAATCTGGCAGTTTCTCAGAAAACTGGAGATAGTTCTTCTTGAAGACCTAGCTATACCTCTCCTGTGCATAAACACAAAAGATGTTTCTCTATACCACAAGGACACATACTCTATTATGTTCATAGCAACCTTGTCTGTAATAGCGAGAAGCTGGCAAGCATCCAAATGTTCCTCAATCAAAGAATAGATGCAGAAAATGTTGTTCATTTACACAGTGAGATACTACATTAAAAACAAGGACATATGAAATGTGCAAGCAAGTGGATGGAATTAGAAATCATCCTCCCAGTTGAGGTAAACTAGACCCAAATGGACATGTATGGTATGTACTCACTGATAAGTAGATATTAGCCATAAGGCAGAGCACCCAAGATACATCCCACAGAGACAAAGAAGGAAAACAAGTCTGCTTGAGGATTCTTGAATCACATTTAGAAGGGAGAACAAAATAGCCATAGGAGGCAAAATGAGGGAGGAAAGTAGGGGGGAAAGGGGATGGGTGGGAAATTGGGAGAGGGGAATCAGATGTGTGGAGAGACAGGAGAGATCTAGAGGGCCAGGAGAATGAATGGAAATCTGCAGCTTCTAAGTTCAGGGCGGGGGAGATTTTTATTTTATTTTATTTTATTTTATTTTTACTTGGATTTATATTTATTTATGTATTTATTTCCATGACAAATGCAGCCTCCCCTTCCAGTTTCTCCCTCACTGAGACCCTCGCCCATCACTGTGACCCTCCCCTATCCCCTTCTCCTCTTCTGAGAGAATGGGCTCTGCCTGAATATCCTCCCACCATGGCACATCAAATCTTTGCCTAATTAGGGCTATCCTCTTCCATTGAGGCCAGACAA
This sequence comes from Tokudaia tokunoshimensis, assembly GCA_036184795.1. Taxonomy (NCBI): domain Eukaryota; kingdom Metazoa; phylum Chordata; class Mammalia; order Rodentia; family Muridae; genus Tokudaia; species Tokudaia tokunoshimensis. The sequence continues at coordinate 66,494,166 of BTHU01000009.1, forward strand.
GGCAGCTCTGTTGGGGCACAGATACCACAGTCAGGCTACAGTTTAGGGGCTGACTCTACTCTAGTTGTTAATGGGGCACACACTCCCTGACATTATTTTGGCAAGGATTTATTCAGCTTACACTTCCACATTGCTGTTCATCACCAACGGAAGTCAGGACTGGAACTCAAGCAGGTTAGGAAGCAGGAGCTGATGCAGAGGCCATGGAGTGATGTTACTTACTGGCTTGCTTTCCCAGGCTTGCTCAACTTGCTTTCTTATAGGAACCCAGGTCTATCAACCCAGGGATGGTACCATTCACAATAGGCCCTCCTACCCTTGATCACTAATTCAGAAAATGCCTTACAGCTGGGTCTCATGGAGGCATTTCCTCAAGGGAGGCTCTTTTCTCTGTAAAAACTCCAACTTGTGTCAAATTGACACACAAAACCAACCAGTACAATTGACCTCTTGTCAACTTGACACACAAACACATCACTATTAAGCCTCAACTCTTACTTGCTTATTCATCCCTAAAATCTAAATAACTTTGAAAGTCCCACAGTCTTTATAAATTCCTACATATTTAAATTTCAATCCCTTTAAAATGTCCAATCTCTTTTGAAATTCAAAGTCTTTTTACAATTCAATGTCTCTTAACTGAGGGCTCCACTAAAATACTTTCTTACTTCAAGAGGGAAAAATAACAGGATCCAGTCACAATCAAAAGCAAAAACAACCTAACTCTCCAATGTCTGTGATCCACTCATGATCTTCTAGGCTCCACAAAGGCCTTGGGTCATTTCTCCATTTCTGCCCCTTCCATTTCTGACACACACCTTGTCTTCTAAGTTCCAGCTGCCTGTACTCCACTGTTGCTGCTGTTCTTGGTGGTCATCTCAAGAACTGGCATCTCCAAAACACTGCTGTCTTCTGCTGCAATTAGGCTTCACCAACAGTCTTTCATAGGCACTCTTCATGGTGCCAAGCCCAAACTCGTTTGCATGACCCCTTCAGTCCTGGGCCATCAATTGCCACTGAGGTTAGACCTTCATTAATAGCCTTTCATGGACCCTCAGTGTGGAGCCTCAGCTGCTCTTCATAACACCTTCATGCTTTCATGACTCTTACACCTTACCAAGTAGAGCCACAGTGTGAAGAACAACAATGGCTATCTCTGGAACACAGCTTCTTTGTTTTCTCAGAAAACACTTCCAGAAGATTTCACCTCGCTGATGCTGGTCTCTTCTTAATCACCACTAATTTCTTAGCTCCAGCTAATCAGCATCAATAGTCTCAGTAATGCAATGGTTTTGCTTTAGTAGTTCTGATGTCTTGATAATCACAGCTGATTCTTCAGTCCCAGCTAAACAAAACCACAGAATTTTCACAATCAAAATAGCAATAGCCTTGATAATAGTCTTTAATATTCCCTCTTAAATTTCACAAGCCAGGCCTGACATTATTAATGATCCTCTGTCATACTTACAAACAGGAGCCTGGCATGGCTGTCCTCTGAGAGTCTTTATTCAGTAGCATACTGAGGCAGATGCTGATACCCACACCCAAACATTGTAAGGAGGTCAGGATTCTTATGTGAGAGTTGAGGGAAGGATTAAAGACTCTGAAGTGGATGGGAGACAGGCAGGAATACCAACAGAGTCAACTAACCTGGACCCATAGGAGCTCTCAGACACTGAGCCATTAACCAAAGAATACAGATGGGCTAGATAGAACATGGTCCCAGACACAAATGTAGCATATGTGCAGTTCAGTCTCCATATGGGCCCTGTAATAGTCAGGTTTCTCTAGAGTCACAGAATGTATGGGTAGTCTCTATATAGTTAGGGAATTTATCGATGACTTACAGCTTGTGGTCCAACTCCCCAACAATAGTCAGCAGTACTTATGGATGAAGTCCAAGGATCTAGCAGTTGCTCAGTCCCATGAGGCAGGCCAGGAAAAGCCAGAGTGAAGCTTCCTTCTTCCAATGTCTCCAGCAGAGGGTGTGACCCAGATTAAAGGTGCATGCTACCACGCCTTTAATCCCAGATGACCTTGAACTCAGAGATCTCCTAATCTTAATCTTCTGGAATTCATAGTCACTATGCTTCAAGATCTCCATACCAAGATTCAGAAACTTGTATCTCTGAGCCTCCAGATTAGGATTATAGGCAACCCTTCCAATTCTTGATTAGTTCATTCCAGATTTAGTCAAGTTGACAACCAGGAATAGCCACTACAGGTCCTTCCAATAACTTGAGGCTCTCCCTAAAGCTGTAGCCTGACTGTAGTATTTGTTCCTCAACAGGGCTGCCTTGTGTGACTTCAGTGAGAGAGGATGTACCTACTCTGGCCAAGACTTGAAGGGCCAGAGTAGGGATATACAGGCAGAGCCCATTCTCCCGTGGTCATAGGGAAAGGGTTATAGGGACAAGGTCTCTGTGAGTCAGGGACAGTGGAGCAGTATTTCAGATGTAAATAAATTTTAAAAATATGTAAATTAAAATACCGAAAGTGTAGAGTAGAGACGAGTTAGAAAATATTTTCTTTCAAAAACAAGTAATCAAATTAATTAAATTAAAAAACTTGTACGAAGTTAGTTTAAAATTTGAAAGTCAGTTCCCCATATGTGCAAGTACCCCATATACTGGAAAATAGCAAAACACCACCAAACGGATATTTTAACATGATATGATATTTTGTTTTGTAATTAATATACTTGCTTTTCAATATTTTCTTCTCATTTACATAATTTTTGAAGAATAATGACACTGTTCAATTTTAAACTATGATAATTAAGATCCTGATGTTTTATCTAGGACATAGGTTATCTGCTTCCCTATTGTATTTAATAAGTTTCCTTAATGTTTTTCATGAAAAAATATTTCCTTATATTTTCATTACAAATCATTTTTCAAAAATTTTAACATAATGTTCTCTCATTTCTTTAGTCAGGAAATAATTATTCCTATCAACATGGAAAACATGAGCTTGTAAATTCTCTTTCCTAGAATATTACAAAATGTATACATTGTACATAATTATAATATAAACAGTGGCACTTAATTTTTATTATAAGCATCAATAATAATAACTCTATAAAGGCTAAAGTATGAAATTGGTGAATAAATTAAAAATCAGATGATGTACAATAGTAAATATCAAAAGGAAAAGAAGATTTGCTCAGGGAAGATGAGTACATCTCCCTCCTTACATAGAACATGAAAATTGTTGAAATTAATATTGCTTATCTCTGCTTTAGTAAATAGAAAGAAGTGATAAATTTAAACATTTTACATATAGAACAGGAAATTTAGAGTAAAAGATATCAGTGATAGAAGATAAAAATTGAATATCTAAAATGAACATTGTTTTCTTAAGACTAAGCATATTATCAAAGCTAAAGAGAAAATTAAGAATACAGAGAATTGATGTTGAGAGTCTAGAAAAATAGAGTAATGCATAGCGGACTGATTGTATTGATGACTGATGCATTAGTGTTCTTCAAATCATTCCGATAGAAATACTGAAAATATATGTTCTTTGTATCTTATCATAGATTTAGCCTCACTTTAACTCAGAGAAAGGCCAATAAAAGATTGGAGGCTAACCAAAATAGCATACGGGGAAATAATTGAAATTCAATGAAGCCAAATCTTCTTGCATATAAAGTTATGCCTTACATGTAAATTAAACTAATTAGCCTGAAAGAGTTAATGCACCTTTCAAAAGCACTGTTCCCTAATAGCAAAGAATAGTTTATGAACTGGTTGAGTCTGGTTCATAAAATCTAAGAGCCCTATAGTTCTAATTTTTATAGCTTGGAATCACAAGGCATGAAAAATTTGTAAGACTCCTCAAACTTCACAACAGTAGTTAGTAGAATAGTACTCTAATCAGGGTCCATTCCATTACATCCAAAGATTTTAAAGCTAGTTGAATAACATCGATAAAATTTTGGTCATATGTAACCCTGGTATATAATTTAAGTTCTGCAAATTTCAGTCATAAAATTTCATTATCTTTTGAATGGTTCGTTTTGCTCCATTTATTGCAAGCACTTTCATCATACTTTTTCAAACTCCAGTAAAGTAAACCTTATCTCAGTTTATAATATTTATGATTATGATATGAAGAAATAAAGAATCAAATATATATTTCCAATTTTACCAGCTTTACAAGAAAATTAACTAAATCCTATGATATATTTTATACGTGAAATCCATGTGAGATGGTTAAAAGACAGCTAAGTAACATTGTGGAATAATCCAATATTCTCTCCAATCATAAGCATGACTAAATTCAAAATTATAGAAGTAGGGGGGAGGGGGGAGGGGGTTTTCGGAGGGAAAACTGGATGGGGGATAACAATTGAAATTTAAAAAAAATAAAATAACCAATAAATTTTAAAAAAAATTAAACATAAATTACTTAGCAATCATAATAAATCTGCACAAATAAGATCTGGTGATCCTGCAGGTGATCGTCAGAGTGTGAATATACAAAATTCAAATTATGCTTGTAGGACTACATATACTACACTGATTTTTAACTTTCTAGAAATAAACAAATTAAGGTTCATCTCTGTCTCAATTCTCATTGTTATTTTCTGATTTTTCTCATGTGTTTTATGTATTTCTAAACATAATCAATACTGTTAGGAACATAACACAATATGAGAAAAATGTATTTCCATCTGTCACTCAGGGAACTTGAATCCTGTGAAAATTGTTTTGATCTAAAACTTTCTTTATAGTATATATAAATATTAATTTACATTTTTCTGTTTTATACAAGCATATAAAGAGAGTCTGATAGAACTGTAATGCTTTGACTTAGATATTATATTTCTTAAATTTGATTATTTTCACTGAGATGATTTTGCTATGGACTGTTATTGCATAGTAATAATTTATACAAAAATATAATATAGCCTCCCTTGGAGTATATATATATACTCCAAGACATACATATATATATATATATATATATATATATATATATATATATATATATATGAGTAATTTAACCACAAATTATTAATGTTGCACTTTTTATGCTTACATTCAGATTTCTTAATATATTGGTAAAGTTGTTGCCTAAAGAACTCACAAGGAACTTCATGTCTTACTTTTTTGTTTTTATAGACTACTTTTAGAATGAAAGTCTTCAGTTAAATATATTCAAACATATAATTTCATTTTCATTATTATTTTCAGAACTTTGCATTCTAATTCATGGGCAAACATAAATGGCCATATCATTGCTGGAATCTCATACTTGTGTATATCAGAAATTTTTCTAAGCATATATGTATGTGTGTGTGTGTGTGTTTGTGTGTGTATGTGTGTGTGTTCAAATATCTCATCAATAGCAATGACCATTTATTTATTCATAATATTATAATACATATTAGAACTAGAACATTAGTGGATAAAATATATAGTCACATCATATACTTCACTAGAAGTCCGTATTCAATGATGAACACAGGTAACCCCTTTTGAACTAAGTGGATTGCAAAACAAAACCCAAAGTCATAAATCACACAAAGAGTCTGGAGATGATAAACGGTGGTAAAAATACAAAAATGATCAGAGATGCTGAGGAGAGCATAAACCAAATCCACAGTACCACATTTGTTAAACTATCAAATAGCAAATATAACAAGAAGTATTGGAGAGTTACCCTCAAAGCAGACACTCTGTTCGTCTGGCGCTCATACTCTTTATGCCTCCTCTCCCATACTATTGCCTATGTCGTAGTTCAGGAGTTGTGTTGTAGCTGTATGAGCTTGAGCCACACCCCACATGATCACTAGCTCCCTGAATGTTCATCGATTGTGGCTTTACCTATTGGTCTCTGTTGCAAAAAAGAAGTTTCTTTGTTGAGAGGTGAGCAACAATTATCTCTCGGAGTGGTGATACCTCACTAGAAAAATAATTCTTACATTCTAAAAGAATACAACACTGGCCGGACTGCATAGCTGAGGTAACAGCATACTTTGAGGTCACTTAAGATGGATGGCCTACTCTCTACTCGGCATGCTCTTTGCTTAGCTTGTCTTTAAGAGGATAAAGTAGCAATCAGCCTTGTAATCAACTTTTACTGCCTATGCTAATCCGTAGCTGTAATCTTAAATTATGTACTCTTCCATGCTCCTGACCTAGAGTGCAATATATGTGTGCTCTAATAATCATTTGTTGAAAGCAGCAAATTGGATAAAAACAGCCTTTTAAAATGAATATTTGCAGTAAATATTGAAAGTAGCATTCGGATATTACTTAATTTGCTCATTGGTTATGTGGGTCAGCTGGAGTTAGGTAGAATCAGTAAAGTTCCATCCCTTGTAAAACTGTGTTAAATATTTCTGTAACATATCTCTCATTCCTTTCTCATTTTATGCTTCCAGTGCTATTCAGAAATGATAGAACAAAGACATATTCACACACACACACACACATATGCACACACATACACACACAGCAAGAGAGAGAGAGAGAGAGAGAGAGAGAGAGAGAGAGAGAGAGAGAGAGAGACAGACAGACAGACAGACAGACAGACAGACAGAGAGAGACATAGAATAATTTTCTTAATCTAATGTGGGTGAATTTTAGATACTCTGCATTTATTAATACATCTGAGAGTGTGGGTATATTAAGATTTGTATAATATGCTAACATTTAAGGGGGAATCATCCAAGATCCCAACCTTAGATAAGGGACTATATGTAATCATTAGAAAATAGATTTTCATGGGGAAAAGCTTCCACCTCAGTTAGTTATCAAACATCATTTGTCAAGCCTTAAAATCACATACATACAAGTATATTAGACAGACTGCATATATTCCTCCTATGTATTTAGGAATAGAAATCATTTTTTGGTAAAACAAGGGTTAAGGGGCTATGGAAATGCTGTGATGGAGAAACTGAAAAGGGGTAAATGATGTGATTGTATTTTACTTTCCAAAGTTTAAGTGACTTCTTTATAAATATTTAATGTTAGATAACTTTGTATTCTGGTCCAATACATAATTAAGAAACAATAAAAAAGTAGGGATCTATTGACCTTGCTAGAAACTAACAAATTAAAGCATAATAACCACTTTTAAATTTTTAAAGAATTCACAAATCAATTTCCTTTTCATCTCTCAAATAGAATCACCTAAGGATTCAAGAAAGGATCACATTTTGAAGGAAAAAGAAGCTTCCACAGAAAATAATCTCTAAACAACAGAGTCTCTGGAGAAGAAAAACTGGGTTGCATTTGGAGAATTTATGGATACTCTGTAAGGAGCTCAGGATCCTCTGAGTGACATTCTTTAAACTATATGTTTACTAGTCAGACACAGGCTTGCATGTAGAAGGGGGCTACTTGAGACCCACCCTAGTAGCTTCAGCCTTCACTGAACCCTATATTATAAATTTAATCCATGTTTTCATAGTATCTGTGAATATTCTCTCATTGTTTTTTGTAAAGGTTAATAATACTTTTCTTGGTTTTTTTTTTCATACAACATTATATTCATTATTTCCAAGTGCTTGCAATCAGGATATTTTATTTCATATGAGATGAACACTTTGAAGATATATATGCCAAAGGTAACTGATATTGCAAAAAAATTACTTAACTCATCTCATTCATTTACAACTAAGATGCATCTGACACTGAGACTCATGCTCATAACATATAACCCCAAATGAAAGTAAACACATAGTCACAGGATGAGAGAAAGCTCTCACCTTTCAATATCTTGCCATCACATTGCTTAACAGATCTTGAAAGTTAACAGATCTTGAAAGTGTGTCAAATCCCTTTCACATCCAGCAACTAATACCACTTGACAAAGTGTTCGGGTACATTACTGGTCACAAATAAATGGAGGGAGAATGAGGGAAAGAGAAAGAAGGAAGAGAGAAACAGTTAAGCAAGGGTGTTACTACAGCATTAAAATTTTCATTAACAATTTATTGAATTATAATTTTGTCTTTCTATGACTCAAATTTAGATTAAGTTAGAAAAATGTGACACTATTTTTATCAATAGTCTGAAAGAAACGGTTCGGAATTTTAATGTTTTATATTTGTAATCTCAGAAATGACTCAAAAACAAAGAAATCCTGGATCATTTCAGCATCTATTATTTCATCTTTGCTGCTTTTAGTGTGACACAGGCAGAGACACTAACTCGTCCTGTATTTAAGTTAAGATTTTGAAGTAGTTTTATTTAGTTTGAAATGTAATGCCAATAATTAATGCAAAAGATCTATTTTCCTACACTTAGCAATACACTGCTAATCCAAACAGAAAATATGTATCAGAATTCAACTGTGATCAAAACCTGATGAGGCTGTCTTAGTTGAGGTTTAATTGCTCTGAAGAGACACCATAAGGGAAAACATTTAATCTAAACTGGCTCACAACTTGAGAGGTTTAATCAGCTATTATGACTAGGAACATGGCAGCATGCAGGTAGACATGATATTGGAGAGGGAGCTGAGATTTCTACCTCTTTACAAGGTTAACAGAAGTGAATGGCATAACAGGCCTGGCTTGTGCTTCTGAGACCTCAAAACCTGCCCCTTCCCCAGTGATGTACCTCCTCTAACAAAGCCGCACCCAACCCAACAATGTCAGATCTCCTAATAATGCTACTCCTTATGAGCCTATGAGGGCCAGTTTTATTCCAACCAACACAAACACTAACAGAGAATGTACCAATCAAGTGTGGTTCTATGCAAATTCTCAACTGTACATTTTTCGCCCAGACAGAGAATTTGTTACCGATAGACCACGGGATACAAATAAATATTTACATTTATGAAAAAAATGACAAATTTCTTGGCAACAAATGTATCAAGGAAGAAATTCAATGGGAATGCTTAAAAATCTTTGAGACAATAGAATATGAAGTCATAATATATAGATACAAACAAAACTCTGGGATACAGTAAAAAGAACTCTAAGGATAAAGTTCTTTCCAATAATTGTATACAACCAAAAGTGGAAAAATTACAAATAAATTAACTAAAATTGAAATTTTAAGAAATTAAAAGCTAAGCAAAACCTGATTTATAAATTAGTAGAAGGAGGTAAGGCGAGGAGGCAGGCTACAGTAGGAAGAATGATTGGAGGTTAAAGCAAAAAAAGGAGGTGGGAAGACAGAAAACTAAAAATAAGTATGCTTGAAAAATCTATTATTTTACAAGCCTCATGAATATACGTATATACATATATAATCTTCATACAATTGGAGTTGCCAGATGCAGGAGATTATCTTTATCCCAGAGGCCACAGGTTTTCAAATCAAAAGCTGAGTGAGTACCTGGTGTGAGATGCCTCTCTTAGATTTCCTGGTCAGAAGTGTCCAGGAGACTCCTAGAACCATAGAATCTACAGCCATTACTCTTGCTTGACCACCAGAACCTAATGAAAAAGACCCCATTGCTGAAGACACCAGAGATCTAGTTTATGAAACATAGAAAAACAAAGATTCTAGTGACCAGGAAGCCTCCTTCCTGATGTCTACCTTTCATGGAATTTGAAAGTACTTTGCAGACTGTTGGGAGAAATATTCATCAATTTTCTAGCCTAGCTTTGAACTTTATGATCTGCAATAATGACTCCCAGGGAAGGATATAATCATAGGTACACTTTATGAGTAGATTTAATAATCACAAGGAAGCACATATACATTATTACAATTCTGTCCAAGAAGCTTGATAGGGGAGCTCACTGGACCCAAGATGAACCTACTACTAATATTTAGCAAAATGAACACTGCTCGTTAAAGTCCTATATGTCAACATATTAAGTAATATATAATAATATATAAAATAATGCTGAAATAAAATTTTCTACCAGGTTTTAGACCTCATCTGAGTTGTTTGTTTTCTCACAACTGGTGAAAGAGAAGAGAATGAATGAATATAGAGGAAGAGAGACAGAGACAGAGAAGACTAAGTGTTTTCTGATCAGTTCATGGCTGATTTCTCTATTGCTCTATGTCCTGAAGCCAACATATGTTGTATATTCATTAATAGGATCTTATGATGGTGTATAACCAGTAGAAATAATAGTTTATGCTGGTTCATATAGCTTTAAGTGTCTGACCAATACATTGCAGTAGCATCTCCCATTCTTTAAACTGTAGTTTATTAACTTCTGTCAGTGATGTTGTCCACCCATTCACCATATGCCTATTCAGGCGCTTTTATTTGTTATTATATTTTAATTTCCAACCTATTGGGTTTGATAAAGACTTTTTAATACATTCTCAGCCTTGGTTAAATGTCTCTATTCTATCCCTGCTCTTAACATCCTAGACCGGCGCTTTGAACGTTAAACTTCCAGTATCATTGCACCCGATTTTTATTTTACACATGTGTAGTTTGCTTTCCCTGTTATGAGTATTTCCACTTGAGTGTTCTTTGATATATTTTTTGTGGTTATCATTGTTAGGTATTTTGGATTTTCTTCCCATCTTTCCTTTCTCATGCCCCTCTCATTATGGACCATTGCACTGAATCTTCACAGTTCTTTATTTTCAAGACAGTAACTGGTGTGTGTGTGTGTGTGTGTGTGTGTGTGTGTGTGTGTGTGTGTGTGTGTGTGTTTTCTGTATCTTTGTTTTCAAATGGTTTTAGAAAGTGGACTCAGCTGGCTGGTGCTAATATAAATTGTTGGATTTGCTCTCCAGAATTTTTTTTAAGCTATTGAGTGGAAAGTACTGGCCTAGGATTTATTCCATTCTATAAAAGTGTATTGGATAATCCTTCAACTCAGGATGGACCCCTAAGCCTGTGCCAATGCTCATGGCAATTTGATATTTATATCCTCTCCTTGCCAACACGTAACTAGAATTTGCTCTTCACTGTTCAGTCACAAATGCAGAGACAGTTCACAGGAAAAATTGCCTTTGATACTGGTGGCAGAGCCCCCCAAAAGTCCTCCAGTTTTGTTCATTTATATATTTACTGTTTTTCTAATCAGAAAGTCTTTCCATTGTTATGTGTGTAGAAGAATTTGTGCTATCCTATTTGTTTTATTAAAGAATGTGAGATCCCCACTCATTTAGCACAGCAAATAGTAATTTTGTTCTACTGACAGTCCTCTTGATGCCAGCGATATTCTGTTCCACAGGCTGTTTGAAACCAATCCCAATGCTGGCTGTGGAAAATGATCAAAAACACTGGTCTCCATGCTTTCAGTTGAATGAATAAAAGATCCTAATGGATCTATGCACTGGATTAAGCTTAGAAATATTGAATATTCATTGTGGTTAAATTCTCCTAGTCAGGGTCAATATTGTAATACAACATCCAACTGTGAGTAAAATTTGCAGCTTCCTATTTCAGTGTAAAAAATGTTGATTTGAATAGATTTTGTTATATTTACAATGAGTTTTGATCATATCAATATATATCTACCTTCATGTAGTTCATTAACCACGTTTGAGGGATGTTTTTGGCATCCCATACTCCTCAAGTACTCCAAAATCAAGATGTGCTCTCTTTAATTAGCAGACCTAAATATTTAGAAGGGAAATTATATGCTACTATTCAGAAGACATAGAAAATATTGAATGATAGAACAAACACATGGTTTAAAAAAATAACCATTATTTTGCATGAAGACAAAAATCAAGCTGGTACTGGACAATCATGATTTGACTTTTCATTTTTTTTTTAATTTTTTAATAGGTATATTCTTTATTTACATTTCAAATTGTTTCCCTCTTGCTGGTCCCCCCCTCCCCAAAAGTCCCATACGCCCTCTTCCCTCCCCCTGCTCCCCAACTATCCCACTCCCGCCTCCCCTTCCTGGTATTCCCCTACACTGCCACATTGAGCCCTTCCAGGGCCAGGTGCCTCTCCTTCCTTCTTCTTGGTATCCTTTGATAAGTGAATTGTTTTTGGGTATTCTAAGCTTCGGGGCTAATATCCACTTATCATGATTTGACTTTTCTAAGTGGAGGTTTGAATAGTGTACAGAGAGACACACATGGGAACAATGAAAAACATTGTTACAATGGATCCTGACTATTGGGCAGCATCTCTAACCTGGATCAGGAAATGTCCTGACACCTATACACTCTCTGTGTGTTCCTTTAGGATTTCTAAAGTAACCAATAGAAGATTGTAGTCCTTGAGGAAACCATAATGAGTCTTTCTTCCCCTACCAGCATGGCATGTGTCCAAACCTTGTTGATATTACTGAACATTGATGCATTTTGGACTTACCCATTTGTTCTGAGAGGCCCTTTCTAATTGCTAACTTGATGTATAACATGCAAGAAAGGATACTTACAATTTTTTCTAAAAATCCATTGATCCATATATGTTATGGTCTGAATAGATTTGTATCTTATATGACAATAAAGTAATATATCTATGTTAATTTTAATTCATAAGTATCATACACAAAATTCCAGAAGTGTTATCCATTACATTATAACACTACAATGACTTCCTGGAATATTAACTAACACCCAGTAAATGTAAATGAGGAAAAAAAACAACGTAGACAATAGAAATATTCAAAAGCCCAGCTGATAACTGCATTTTCTTTCTTTGTATCCCTTGTCAATTAGTTGCACTGGATGTAAACTGACTGGAGAGAAGATATAATCACATTGTACTTCTGTGTTCCTGAGAAGACAAGAGAACATCATAAATTATCTGGCATAACAGATTGTTCTTACTGCTACCTGTAATTGGAAGATTATATTGGTACTTTCTCCTTTCTTTTTATTTCCAGGCAAAGAAAGAATATCACCCTAAGTTTTTCTATCAGTTTCTTTTCTTTTTCTTTTTGCTGGTCATTGTTCCTAAATACTACCTCATTTTCTCACTGTGATTAAAAGCCCATCTACTGTTTACATGACTTGTTTGCTAATTAAAAACATACTTACATCTGCCAGAATTGCTTTGTCCCTTCTTGTCACTAATGACTTCTGACTATGCATAATAAAGAAACCATTGTATAATTCCTTGAACGTCGGCCAATACTTTTCTGAGAAGTTGATTATGTCAGAGACTCTTGTCACTGTGAAGTAACCTACGGTAACACATTCAATTTTAAAACAAGATTGATTTCTAACAGATTTGATGACAATATCTCCATGTATAAATTTGCTATCAATGGTGTGTCAAAGAAAGGCAAAGTTTAACTTATCTTGAGAATATTGAGTATGGCTCTCAATAGATATTGCTTTGCTCAAAGACATTGTATGTCATCAAATTGGCATGTAAAACAGTTGTCTCATCTGCCTAACTTGGCAAGGAGACCTTTGTTTGTAAAGTATACTCTTATTGCTATTCCAATTCCTGTAACTGAACATATTGTATTACTTTGATTTGATCGCCTACAATTTCATGCAGAGATGCTAATTAATTCCACTGCCAATTTTTTGGTTATGAAATATAGCCATGTGGTGAAGTTATCTGAATTAAATTCAAATCATTCTTCGGAATTCATTTATAACTTCAAAACTGACTTACTGCAATTTCCTTTTGAGAAATCATTAATAAATTCTTACTTAAAATGGACATTTTATGTTGCTTCTAGGAATAGCTATTTTCAACAGTATAATAAATATCTTACTGCCATCACATTACTCTGTGCTTTCTGGTAACAGTGAAGAAAGTTCTTTCTTAACCATTATGACTTCATTGTAAAGTGAATGTTCATTGTGCTGCAATCTGCTGCATCTCCTTTTGCTGAAATATAGTTTCTCACAATTAGAAATACATTATGTTTGTATTTGGTCTGTATTGGCTAGAATGTTCTGAAAAAAGCAAAAGATGATTTATAATGAGAGAGTTAATTAGGATTAGCTCTGGCCAAGTACTTTGAAGTACCAGAACATTAGGATATGCTGTTTTTCGTTATGCCCCTCAAACATAACCTCAAACATATCCTTCTGGTTTAATACTTAGTCCTATGTCCATGCAGAGCTCAGTTGATTTTTTGTGACCTCTATCCTAAACTGCCAATGAATGCAAAGATTTGTGGTCTTTATGTCTTTACTCCAACAAATGTAAATATACCAATAATTTTACTTTATAAAGTCTCACTCTTCTCTGAGATACAGACAGTCTGGATTTCTTCTCAGACATCTATTGCCAAATATTCCAAGAGTATATTTAATTAATATGCCATTAATAGTGATAAAATATTCATTTTAATAAAAGAATATATTCTGTTTAAGATAGCACTTTCTAAATTACATTGAAAAACAGTAAGCACTTAATTTCTAAGTTTTAATGTATTTTAAGGTATATTTATTATTAAATCTAATTTTTGAAATTTTACATGTATATGTGTCTGTACATGAGTGTGTTTGTATGTGTCTCCATGTGTTTTTGTCTTTGTGTGAGCTCCTATCTATCTACCTACCCATCTATCTATATCTACCTATCTATCTCTATCTATCTATCTATCTATCTATCTATCTATCTATCTATCTATCTATCTATCTATCTATCTATCTATCCATTCTATGAACGTGTATGTCTGTGTGTGTGTCTGTGTGTGTGTATGTATGTGTGTGTGTATGTCTCTCTCTCTCTCTGTGTGTGTGTGTGTGTGTGTGTGTGTGTACATGTATAGGTTAGCAGACAACTTTTGGGAATTGGTTCTTTTCTTTCAATACTTATGTCCCCAGAGCTGGAAATGAGAGTTGGCTGTCTCACTGGCCCTAAAATTTCAAATAGCATTTGAATTGCCTATTCTCATGCTTTCAAAAAATAATTTTTTTCTAATAATGATTGTAACAATGCAAAATAACTTAATCTGCTAGATTAAACATGTTTTGAAGTCATTATATTAATTGTGAAAATTTTCAACTTGCCCCTTTTCCACTATATAATTACCTGTAATAATCTCTATTACAGCACATATCTTTAACCAAAGTTTACCTTTGCTTTCAAACTTTTCTGTGCCATTTAATTTATTTCTAATAGTATCAATTTTATCAGGTGATACCACTAGCAGACGTGTAGGTGCCATGGATGATGACAGTGTCGTACAACAGACATCTTGAGGGCAAGCCAGTGCCCTTTGAAGTTATTGTAATGGCTTCCATGCCATCACCATTGATTTGTTCTCAATTTTTCATTCATCCATTATATATAAAATAGATATATATCAATACATATGGATTTATATACATACATACAAATATATGTATATATAATATGCATTTGATCATATTTTTCTTATATTCTAAGCGTTCTTAAAATACTCTAGTTCACATTCTTCATATATAAAATTACATTTAGTCATTTCTTGCTAGTCATTTTTCTCTTTGTCTTTTCTTTACTGTTGAACTACTAAGTAACATATTTAGAGCTCCCTATTCCTTGAGGTAACAGCTTATTCACAGAAGTCTTGTGACTTAAATTTCTAAAAGAATTTTGTAAAGCAGAATCCCTCATGCCATATAGTCACTCTTATTACAGGCATATAAAATGTGAAGGTTAAAAACAATGAATTCACGAAATTCCTAGGCAAATGGTCAGAACTTGAAAATATCATCCTTAGTGAGGTAACACAATCACAAAAGAACACACATGGTATGCAGTCACTGATAAGGGGATATTGACCCAGAATCTCGGAATACCCTAGACACAATCAGCATATCAATAGATTTCTAAAAAGATGGAAGGAGAGACCCCTGGTCCTGGAAAGACTGGATGTAGGGGAACGCCAGGACAGAGTAACGAGAGGGGGTTGAATGGAGAAAAGAGGGAGGGAAGGGGGCTTATGGGACTTTCGGGGAGGGAGGAAACGGGAAAGGGGAAGTGATTTGGAATGAAAATTAAAAAAATAAAATAAAAAAAAATTTCCATAAAAAAAAATTGTGAAGGTTCATGGAATGATCTGTCATCGATCTCCATTATAGGCCATACAGGAGAGAAAGGTGAATTGCATAACTGCTATAATGTAAGCAGGCTTTGACATATGACTAGGGCAATTCATGGTGATTTTTACTCTCAAAGTATGAGAATTAGTAAATATAAATGGAGTATATACAAATCTGTGGAACATGTACAGTTTGAAATTACACTAGGTTGACTTGTTGGATTGATCTTTCTTTTAACAATTGACTGTATATGTGTTCATGAAACAACACACTGAAGGTTGTCCTGTAAAATATGGGGTAATTTTGGTGGATGATGATGGTACTTGGATGGTCAAAGAGAAAACATGTAGGAAGAGTAAATTTAGTTTAATCAAAATTTAAAAGACTTAACATCATTTGTGTCATCTACACAGGATTTAAAACATGACTTTTTCCAAGTTTGTTTTCTATTGCTGTGGCAAAAGCTGTGACCAAAAGCAAATTGGGGAGGAAAGGATTTCTTTCTCTAGTGTCACGACAGTTCATTGCTGAGAGAAACTGCAACTGAAACCTAAGCAGAAGCAATGGGGGAGTGCTGCTGCTCATTGGCCTTCTCCTTCTGGCTTGCTTATGATGCTCTCTCATACAACTCAGGACCACCTGACTGGTTGGCAACATATAGAGTAGACTGGATGTCTTAGTCAGGGTTTCTATTCCTGCACAAATGTCATGACCAAGAAGCAAGTTAGGGGGGAAAGGGTTTCTTCAGCTTATACTTCTGCATTGCTGTTCATCACAAAAGGAAGTCAGAACTGGAACTCAAGCAGGTCAGGAAGCAGGAGTTGATGCAGAGGCCATGGAGGGATGTTTCTTACTGGCTTGCTTCCCCTGGCTTGCTCAGCCTGCTCTCTTATAGAACCCAAGACTACCAGCCCAGAGATGGTACAACCCACAAGGGGTCCTCCTCCCTTGATCACTAATTGAGAAAATGTCCCACAGTTGGATCTCATGGAGGCATTTCCACAACTGAAACTCCTTTCTCTGTGATAACTCCAGTCTGTGTCAAGTTGACACACAAAACCAGCCAGTACAATTGACCCCTTGTCAACTTGACACACAAACACATCACTATTAAGCCTCAACCCATACTTTCTTATTCATCCCCAAGATCTAAATAACTTTAAAAGTCCCACAGCCTTTACATATTAAAAGTTCAATCCCTTTAAAAGATCCAATATCTTTTAAAATTCAAAGTCTTTTAAAAATTCAGTCTCAGTTCAATGGTTGGCTGCTAGTATTCACCTCTGTATCTGTAAGGCTCTCTGGCAGGGCCCTCCCAAAAGCACAGGGTTCACAATAGAGGAGTTGGAAGGCAGACTGGAGGAGCTGGTGTGTGTGTGTGTGGGGGGGGGGTGTTTGCAGCCCCATGGGAAGAATGACAATGTAGGCCAACCAGAAAATCCAGGGCTCCCAGGGACTAAGCCATCAACCAATATGTACACGTAGTTCCAGCCAAAAGATTGGCAGAAGAATGCCTTGTTGGGCACCGGTGAGAGGAGAGGTCCTTGGTCCTGTGAAGGCTCAATAGGGGCCCCTGTGTGGGGAAATCGAGTGGGGTCATGGGAGTGGGATGGGTGGAGGAGCATATTCTTGAAGGCAGGGGGTGGGAGGATGGGTTGGGGGTTTTTGGGGAGAGGGTAAACCGGGAAGGGGTATAACATTTGAAATGTAAATAAAGAATATATTCAATAAAAAAGGAAAAAAAAAAAACTAAAGACCTGCATTAATAAGCTCAAAAAAAAAAAAAAAAGGAATTTGAGAATCCAGCTTCTTTAACTGTGGATTATGCCCCATGAGGCTTCCCATAACAAAATGAGAGCCACTAAATTAGTAAATTATTAATGATAACAATAAAATATTATGAGTATTTAGTGAGCTGTGGCTGGCATCTCTCTGCCATGTGCCACCGTGTGATTTTACACCACCCTCTGTTCTGTACACAGAATATATGCCCTTTGCAGTTTGTAGTATAATGACATCAAGGTTGCCTGAAATAACTTGTCTCTCATTTTGAGACTACAGTATAATATGGAGTGTTTTTACCCTAAATTTGTTTTCTGCTTATAAATACTTAATGGTTTAGTTATGGACATTTATTTTAAGTGTTTTATAATACTCTCATTCTTCAACATAAGTGACAAATTATCAAATGTTTGGTTTGCATTGTGTTAGAATAGATTATTTTTTTTAAATTCATTTTGAGATGTTGACTTGTAAAACAAGATGCTTTGTTGTAAAACAAAACTCATTAAATGAATTATGGTGTAAGATTAGGAAAGATTTCTCACATCTTTTGTAACTCCATTTTGTTTAACTGCTGTTCTGTACCATGTATTTAGTCAAAGAATCATTCTCAGGTTAATGATCATAAAGACAAAATATTGATCATCTCCGGAAAACACTGATGATACTCTCCATCCCACGGTCTCAAATATTCAACTAAAATTTGGTTACGTATGAGAAAATAAATAAGCACATCCATCTCAAAAAAAAAAAAATTCAAAGTCTCTTAACTGTGGGCTCCACTAAAATACTTTTCTTCCCTCAAGAGGGAAAAATATCAGGGCACAGTCACAATCAAAAGCAAAACTCAAACTGCAATAGTTCAATGTCTGGGATCCAACTCACGATCTTCCGGGCTCCTCCAAGGGCTTGGGTCACTTCTCCAGCTCTGCCCTTTGTAGCACACAGCTTGTCTTCTAGGCTCCAGCTGCCAGTACTCCACTGCTGCTGCTGTTCTTGGTGGTCATCTCACAGCACTGACATCTCCAAAACACTGCTGTCTTCTGCTGTAACTAATAGCCTCTCATAGGCTCTCTTGATGGTGCCAAGCCTCAACTCCTATGCATGACCTCTTCAGTCCTGGACCATCAATTGCAACTGAGGTTGCACCTTCACCAAGGGCCTTCTGAGGCCTCTCACTGTGTCGAAACTCAGCTGCTCTTCATGACCCCTTCATGCCTTCAAAACCAGTACCACCTGGGTGACTCTTACACAGTACCAAGTCCAGGCACAGCACAAAATATAGCTGTGGCTACCAACCACAAGGGGTCCTCCTCCCTTGATTACTAATGGAGAAAATGTCCCACAGCTGGATCTCATGGAGGCACTTCCCCAACTGAAGCTCCTTTCTCTGTGATAATGCCAGCCTGTGTCAAATTGACACACAAAACCAGCCAGTACAGATGGTAAGAGAAAGGGAAAGGTAAAAGAGAAGAATATGCGAGAGAGTAAGAAATTATATATATATATATATGTATATATATATATATATATATATATATATATATATATAGAGAGAGAGAGAGAGAGAGAGAGAGAGGGAGAAAGGAAAAAAGATAGGAAGAAAGAAGGTAGAGATACAGAGACAGAGAGACAATGTTGTATGTGGACGTAGGAGTTGGAGAAATGACATCAATATAACAAAAATATACTATATGAATTTATCAAAGAAATTATATGAATATTATTTTTTACAAAGATACAAAATGGGAAAATACAAAAGGTATTTTTCTATGATTTATAACAAAATAATGTCCTTGGAGATTTATGTCACTCAAACATAATCTTATTTCTATTTATAGGATCTTCATTTAAGTTAATGTTGATCAGGAAAGAGGTCTCAAAGATGATATATCATTTTCATGTGAAATGTTATTTAATATTGGATGTGTGCTATTTCTCTAGCTCATTTTAATAGCATAGTTAGCTAAGAGAAGCAAGCATGTACCACATAAAAACACAATAAATCAAAGCCATTTAAAATAAGATATATGTCTTTCTTTGTTCAGCAATAAAACACAGCACAGAACACAGCCTTGAATCAAAAAGATTAGTTACAACAAGAAACAAAACGTAAACAGCTTATACAGAATTAATCACTGCATGCAATTAGTTATAACAACATTAATGAAAATCTTTTTATGGAGAAACCCTAAAAAGTCTAGTGTCATAATTTTAATAAGTAGAATTCATCTAACTTTAATAATTAAAGTGCATTCACACTTATTTTGCTCAATTACTAATCTTAATCATAAAAGAGAGTTTAGAGCTATATGAAAATTAAGAAACACTTGAAAATCAAGTATTTTTCCTAAGTTTTAAGTGTAGGTAATCTAATTTTGAAAAGAAATATGTCAATCAATCAAGTAAAATAGATTTAATTTCCCTAAGTCACTGAGAAACTATTTCATTAAGTCAAGTATAAGAAATGATTGATTCTACTATCCATATGTTTAATAGAATTTCAAAGAATTTTTTAGAGACTACGAATATTTCAGCAATTGAAAACAATTCTTTAGAGATTCTTTAGATTTTATAAGATTATGTTTGGTTTTTACAATATTGTTTTCAAAAATTATTCAGACAAAAATTCTTCTCACTGAAATTATGTTCCACAATATAAATCACCTACACTACCTGTATATCACAGGGCCTGTTATCTTCTCTGATTTATAAAAAAAAAAAAAGAAAAAGAAAAAAACCCAATACTTTTAAAGTGTTCAAATGATATTTATGGGTAGAATATTATTTCTGCAATATACTATTATCAAGTTAAATGATCAACCAAAGAATAGGAGATGCAAAAATACAGATTTACTTTTTTTATTTTTATTAGTCCTCTGAGAATTCTGTCAACAAAAGAAAAAACAGTATAGACGTGATTGCTACACATAATGGAAGTATTTTTTTCATTTTCCATTGAAAAGGTAACTGATTGTTAAGATTTGATGAGATACTATAAATGTAATATACATGTATCTCAAAGGAATCTAATCACTATTTTCCTTGAAGTGATTCACTATGCACTAAACATTGCCTGGACAAAATATTTCTATGAGTTTGTGTGTATGGGTATGTATGTGGTGGTATGTATGTGTATGTATATATGATTCTCTGTGCATGTTTTCTTGTGTGTCTCTAAGTGACTATATGTGTATGTTCATGTCTATTTTTGTGAATGAATGTGTATATGTTTTTCTATCTGCACATGTATAGTGTCTGTGTATGTAAATGTGCGTATATCTTTGTAGATGTGTATGTGTTTATGTGTGTGTTTGCATGTGTATATATGATTGTGTGTGTGTGTGTTTCTGTGTGTATGTGTGTATGCACACTCCACACTGTGCAGCTGTCAAAGTTGGAGTATAACTTACAGGAGTCTTCTCAGTCACTTTTCTCTTTTCAAAATGTGTGAATGGACACACAAATTTTAGGTGCTTAAAATTAGCATCAACTTGCTTTACCTACTCAACCATTTCAATAATTGTCTATAATATATAAGATTTTGTAGGAATGCAGTATACTACAATAACATTTTGATATTAGGAAAACTAAATAAAATTTGAAAAGAAGGAGCGAGGGTGTTGTTCAGAGTTTCAGCAAGAGAGATATATACAATCTAGACATCATTATGTGGCAAAAGCCATCTTACTTGACTCTCTCCAGTTGTAAGTCAGACACGAAAAGGAATTTACATAGACCACTAAAAGGAAAAGGTGATTTATGACAAACTAACATTTATGAGAAAGAATCTACCATTAGAGTTATTTTACTAATTGATTTTTGAAAGCCAGTTCCTCATAACATGTGTCATGACAGATTTAGCTCTTGTTATGCCATTACCTGTTAAAATTTCAATCCATGGTTTTTGGGAGAGCACCATGAACCATGGTAGTCAATGAACAGTGCTCTTCCATGTACATATATTTGCTAGTTTTTCTTACCACTTTCACTTAAAATAGCTATGTGTCAGAATTTTCTCTCATAACTCAGTAAGAGCAGATACAACTTCTGTCAGGAATACTGATTCAGAGAACTGAGAATAATTTTCCTATGGACAACACTCCAGAAAGCTGGACAGTATAGATATTTTAAACCTACTTCTTGGCTTCAAAGGACATATACAACTGCCAAGAATTTTGGAGCCAGCTTTCACAGAATAAAGGCAAGACATATTTTAAATTTAAGCCAGACTTCAGAGCAGTTTTTCTGTTGTGAATTTGTCTCTTTCAATCGAGGTGACAGAGTACCTCAGCTGTGTCATGAGAGCCACATGAGATTAGAAGTGGAATGAGACAAAACATGGTGGTACATGGAAACCCTCCTAGGCACACCTCTTGATTCTACATTCTGATTTTCATTTTGTCAGACATGGTTTTTCTGCCCAGTGCCAAAATGTATCATAAATTATCTTAATGCTTAAAATTACAAAATCATGACATAGATTTCTTAGGCTTGATATATATGAATAAAGAAATCACATTTAAAAATGATATTATCATATTCCTTACTATTCCAAAATACATCACAGATGCCTTTATCTGTGCACTTGCAAGAGGCTTGACATATAGGATAAATAAATGTACATAGGAAGAACAACTAACATTTGAAGCAAACCTTTAGGACTTCCAGATGCTCTAGTTATCATGACACTAAGAGAGATGAAGGTTTTTCTTTTATATTTTTTAATTACTGAAGAAAATATAAAAAGCTGTAGGAGTCTTTGAAAAGAATAATATTTTTTAACTAATAGAAACTAAATATTTTTTTTAGTTTTGCCAGATATGGTGTTATATGCCTGTGATCTCAACTGCTTAAATGGGTGATAGATGGGCTACCATATCATAGGTCAGGCTGGACTACAGAATGAATCCAAGGGCAAACAGTACAGCTTGTCTTCGATGAGAATTTAACAGGATAAGAAAATACTTCAGACAAATGATGATTTTTCCAAGATACACTCATGTTCCTGTTTCAATCCACAGTGTAAAAATATGAGAATATTTTATAGTAACAAACCAAATATTACTAAAATAGTAGTGGGAAGTACCAAATATAGAAGAAAGATGATGAAAATATATACGTGAAGTAAATGAAATTATGATTTGCAGCATATCATATGAATTAAGAAGCATTGAGAAAAGATATAATTCTATACTAGTCTAGATTTAAATATTTAAATCTTAATACTTCCTGAAAATACAAATACATTAATTCTCACGATGTTGACCAATTAGGACTATGAATACAATGATAGCAACCAGATGATAAATATAATTTGTTGAAAGCTGTGGCTAGAGTAAGAGTTATTTTTCCTTAGAAGTTCTTCATAAAAGTAGATGATCCTAGTCAAAGCTTGTGTGTGCAGCATTAATTGCTATTCATTAAAACTTCAATAATAAAAGGAGGACAACATTTGGAGAAAGAAGGTTTGGAGGGTCCTAAGAAGAAGAAATAGGGGTTAATAAAGTATAGATGTGATCAAGACATAGTGCATATATGTATGAAAATGTCAAAGAATACATGGAAATATATATCTCAATTGAGTTGACATTATATGAGAGGAAGGTAGTCATTCATGCTTTATAAATTATTATCAACTACAGGTACTGAAACCAAGAAAGTATTTGAACCATTAATCTGGGTAAACTATTTGCAGCCCTTTGTGATGTGAATTACATGTATAAACATATGGTAATAGAACTTATTTTCCTAAAAAGCCAAACAAAATATCTGACAACACAAATATCTTTTCATAGGTTTAGTAGACTTAGGAAAAAATTATAATGCTACAGTGTAACTATTTAGAAAGTATCTAAGTCAAAGTAGTTATGTATGCTCTATATTTTGTCATATACGTTTACTAATTTATATGTTGTGTACATATTTTCACATAAAATGTTTATATACCATATTGGCTGTAATTTATGTCAACTACATGTGATAGCTTTATATGCATTTTCTGCATATTCCTAAAATTTTATATCATTGAGAAAATTTGGCTGATAAAAATGCTTCCAGAAGTTATGAGGAAAAATGTTCTTTGTAATTATAATGAAGTAGATGCAAAAATATACGGTCACTTTGATTCTGTATTTATTCTATAATTTATTTTAAGCAGTTTTCTCTACCTACAGGCAGAACTTTTGGCTGAGAGGATGTTTTGTATATCTATAACAAATATGCAGAAAGAAACAACTTGAGAGATCTTATTTAGATAAAAAGATGATTTGAGCTGACACTTTCCAAATTCTATGCTCATGGTAGTTCCAGCCTGATCACAGCTGTTGATGGCATAGGGAACTAGAAACAGAAACAAAGACTCTGGAGACACAGTGTGATCCTCAACAGTATACTTTTTAGTTACCTGCATTCTAAAAGTACATGCTACACCCCAGAGATTTTTATTATACCCCACATTACAACCACCAGCTGGGGAGAAAGTAAACTTATTTAATGCCTGTTTCTGTACAAAATATGTAATATTTAAGCTGTACCATTCATTAATATCACAAATCCATAGAGAAAAAATTATCTTGAAACACTGGAGTAATATAGTACTTGCTAGAATGTAATTTTCAGGATTATATGAACAGGAGTATAAGTAATATTTCTTCCCAAACATTCCATTCCTATTTGAGAATAGCATCATTTTAATCTAGAATCTTCATCATCAATGTTCCTGTGTTTCTGATCTTTATCCAGTCTGGTGGTGATAAATTTGTGTGTCAAAATATAATATTGTATATATATACATAAATATATATAAAACTGTAATATTTATAAAGAAGTTAAAGGAAACAATGGGACATAATTATGATGTCTTGGTGTAACTGCTTTCTCTGCTTTGTTGACTAAATGCATTGAGCTTTAAATAGTGTAATTTGCCAAAGCATGTGGTGAGTTAGGAATGCCAGTACAAATCATTCATAATTTAGAACACATAATTTAGCTTCTTCTGCCATTTCTTTGGGGCATGTTGTTCCAGCCAAGGTCAATTGTAATTTCAATGCTGCTAAATCCAGTGGCATTTGAATTCCTGCCTTGTCTGATTTTTTTCAACACCAGTCAACAGTGTTGGTTATTCTTCCTTCTGAAAACATATGCTTTGCTGTTCCTCTGACAATCTATGCATTTTTCTCTCTGGATGTCAAATATATTTCTCTTATGATCTATTCTTATACACATAGAGATAAGAGAGTTCCCAAGCCTGCCATATGTTAAAACGTCATATTTTTAAATAAACTAAGTATCAAATAACTTCATTGCCAGTCCTCAGCATACCTGTATATGGTTCTTTCCCTGATTACAGAAAAGTTTAGATAATGTAACCTTAATATACATGATTTTTGTAATGTGGGATAGAGGTAGACAGCTTCTTCTTTTTCTCATCTTGCACATACTCACAATTCCCTGTAATATTAAGCTTTGTATTTCAGTGTTTATTCTCTTTGGCACAACATGCCTTTACATTTGTATGTTTGTGTTTTAACAGTTTATTCTATATTCAATATCTATAGTCCTTAGACTACAACATTTTTTCCTCAGGTTTTGTTATAGATGAAAATATCAAGCTTCTTACAAACATGATGAATAAAACAAAAACAAAACAGATACATTGAATAAAATAATTTATATGTATACAACATATAAATATTCACAATAAATATTGCATATGTATGTATGTATGTATGTATGTATATACTACTTTGCTATTTGCACAGTCATGTTTTCCAAATAAGGAAAGCTATTGTAACTCATTGTTGAATTATTTAATATTTATCCCATCTTCAATATTTTTACTCAAACCCAGGGATGGTTCAGTGAGGCCAGTGATATTGTCTCTGCTCAATTTCATAGGCCCACTATGTAATAAGACACAAAGTAGCACTTTCGTCCAATTATGAGCTGACATTCCCTCCTAGAAATTTAACCATTAAACTACCCTAAAAGTAGGCTTCAGATGAGGATGTTCAACAGTGTCCACTCTGATCTGCTTCTACTTCACCAGTCCTCTGTACAACGCATAGCTGGCATCACTGCCCCAGGACTTCCTTCCCCTAGAACACTAGTAGTCATGTTGTGAAGGGTTAAATTAACTCTGTTTGATGTGGTCCCAAATAATTAATACACCCACTCACACAGATTCTTGATCATTTTCCATGAGAAAATAAAAGTAAAGATGCTTCTGGCAGAGTATGCTGACTAGAGTATGCTGCAGTGTTCTTGTTTTGTGTTTTTCATTGAAGTTTATGGCCAACTGCCACATGGACAGGCTATCTAAGCCAATACTTTCAAGTCAAAAAAGTCCCTGAAACGTTATGCAGCTAAGCCAAAATTTCCACAACTTTTCTGGCACAATAATGTGTATTCCAAAATGACAAGCACATCAGGAAAACCTGACCTAAGCATCCAGTTTGAGACGGGTATTCATCTCTGTTAACTTTACTTGGTTAAGTATTTTTGCCAGCCTAAGGTATGAATTGCATAGTTGTTTATATGTATGTTTCCTAGAATGTGTATATATGCGTGCACAGAAGAACTATAGAGTTCAAAGTTTGACACTGGGTTCCTTCCTCTAGCACTAATTTTAGAGACAAAGTTTCACCCTACGTCTCAAGCTTAGTGATTGGACCCGATATGCTGCCTTCAGGGGTCATCCTGTTCCCATCTCAGCAGCATCGGAAAAACATGTTCATGCCACCCATGCCCTGGTTTCCTACTGGGGTGCTGGAGATCTACCTCAAGTCCTCATGACTGCATAGGAAAGGCTTTCCTGCCTGAGCTATCTTCAGGGTCCAGAAAAGATGGTGGTGTTGTCAGCTGACTTCTCCTTATAACTGACTTTACATTGCAATTGAATTGTTAGAGTAAACTCTGAAGAAAAGAAACAAACTTTTGATAATTTTGAGACAAAATTATCCAGCTGAGGAACAAATACTAATAGTTATTTCTTAAAAAGGTAAATAGCCAGGGAAAGAGGTCCTGAAATGAGCAGGCTAACCCTTATTCCTTTCGTTTTGACCTGAGATGTCATCTTCCCAGTTCTTGCTCAAAAGAATCACTTTTTGGAAAGCTTTTTTCCCCAGACATCTCTGGGGCTATTGCCTATACTGACAGTGATTTTTCTCCAGAAGGGAGTGAAATATCCACCTTTAACATTCCATCAGATTGCTGCTATCATTTAAAAAGACTTGGCCTGCAAAGTGCGTTTAAGCTCAGTCCCATTTTAAGGTTAAAAACAAAAAGGGTACAATCCGGTTTGCAGATAATAAAACAGTTATGGAAATTAAGACTCCCCAGCATCAAATGTTGCCCCAGCTCTGGAGCCCCCTCTGGGAGGAGGTTGACTCTTTGTATGGTCTGGAAGTTCTTTCCATTGATATCGTCTTAGCATGTGCTGTGAACTGCAATATTCTCAGTTGGTAATGAGTTATCTGATGGGGAAAGACCCAAGAAATGAAAGCAGGCCAACAGCCCAGCTGCTAAAGTTCTAACCTCTCCTCCCACTCAACCACATCTATGAATCTCTTAAAGTAAGACAATGGCAGTGATCATAGGAAGGGAGGAAAGATAGGGAAGAATGAAAGATAGTGAAGATTCATATCCATACTTATAAAATTTTAAAGCTACTCACACTTCTTTGAGTTTGGAAAATGGTGATCATAAGGAGATAAAGCAAAAACATACTGGTTGTTGTGCTTATGACTGAATTAATTTGTCCTCTGATATTATTAGAATTAGCATATCATAGAGGTTAATCACACTTAAAGTGAAAAAAATTTTCTCAGTTACATATTAATTTGATTTATTAAGTATTTTAGCTTAGCCACATGGGCACATCAAGTTAGCGATCATAACCAACAAGCATTACCTTCGATAAAACAAGCATTTTGATATTTGTTCCTTGATAAATTGCATTGCTTTGAAACAGGCAAAATAGTTTCTTCCACATGGATTCAGCAGCTTTTATTACATAAACTACTTCTTAAAGGCAGACTAATCTCAAGACCAAAAACATGCATAGCTTTCTTTTCAATTTCTCCTACCTTATTCAAAGATATATATTCCTCTTTTAGTTTTGTAAGCATAAAATTCAATGTCTAGAATGTGATAAGCTTTTTACAGGAGCCCTGCTTGTATATAGCTTTCCAGTAATGGTTTCCCTCTTAACTCACTACCTAATTCCCATTCAATGCTTATTTCTTCTTAAGTGTTATTTGCTCTGAGCAGTTTCCCTAACTCTCCATTTAATTAGGCACTTCATTTTATTTTTATTAAGAATACTTTAATTATGTAGTTATATATGTTTATGTGTTTAATGTTTAATTTTACAATTACTATGAAGACTGAATGCAAGAAAGAAATGTGGTGTATTATTACCTTTAATTCTTATCAACAAAAAAATAGCATCTTTTCTTTCCAGTAAGATAAAAGCAGCTTGTTTGGCATTACCTTCTGGGGTGCTCATGGAGGGCAAAGGTTTTTGTGATAGAACTTTCTTAGGAAATGCAAAACACACACACTACTATTCACAACCCATGAGAGAACAGTGTAAGAATTACACTAGTGAATCAATGATTTTTTAAATTTAGTTTACTAACAGGAGTGTAGTTTAGTTAAATGGAGCAGAGATAGCTCTAAATAGCTTAGTCATCAAAAATCTCATCCCAAACAGGTGCTGACTCAGGAAAACTGCAACCTTGGTTTAAAATATTTCATTTTATTTTACACAGATGAGTATTTGCCTGCATTTATATCTGGGTGCCATGTGTTTTCCTGGTATCTACAGAATCCAGAAACAGGCACTTGGTCATCAAGAATTAGTTCAGCTTATCAGAGTCTCCTCCATGACCAGTTGCATCTACAGTTCTGTACTGCTGGGCAGAGGTGGTGAGAATCTGCCAAGTTCCAATTCATGTGTAAGTGACTTTCTTTTACCCCTGAAGCCCATAAAGCTACCCCTCCTACCTAGAGAGGGTGTTTCAATGAGAAGTCAATGGACAATAACAGAAGAGAATACACACAGAAGTTGTCAAGGACAGACAGTAGAAGAAGAAAGAATTTAGATATACTCGCTATAACGAAATGACCAGGTGTAAAACCAAGAACTGAGCACAGTCTTGGTATTTATTTATTTTGGTAGATATTGAATATTTTCAATTTTTCTATATTACAATCTCATCATACAATACAAAGTAAATTTTTTTAAAAAAAATCATAGTACTTGGTTATCACCAGGAAGTGCTCAGTTCTAAATAGGGTAGTATTATCTGGAGGTACATTTGTTTGTACTTATTCAAATATTAGGTATGGTTAAAACAAAGGCACATAAGACCTGAGTTGACAAGAGATGGACTTGTGATTAATACTTTCATGTTTTAATGAAACTTGGTTGGACCAGAGTGTATAGATATTTGAACACATCTTATTCTAGATGATTTGGGGGGATGTATTTATAAGATATTAGAGCATAAATTTACAGAAAAGAGATAACTTAATGGATAACAATACTAGCCATTCAAACATGAGGACCTTAGTTAAAATCATTGGAACTTGTACATTAGTACTCGAAAAGCTTGAGACAGGGTTCCATTGCTGCTATCTGGCCCACAACCAAGCTTCAGGTTCATTGAGAAAGCTTTTCTCAAGAGAATAAGGTGGAGTGTAACGGAACAGGTACTCAGTGTTCTTTCTGCCTTCCTCACAAGTCTGCATGAGCCATTATACACACAAAGGTCCATATAAATCTACGAATTTAATTAAAGTACATTGAGTTCCAGCAGAGGTAATGAGCTGATCACAGTCACAAGCTTCCCTGCAGTGAAAACGGTGACCCTGCTTGTGCGGCAGCTGATTCCTTAGATATATGTGCAGCTTTCTGACTTCAGCTGTGGTCTATGCTCACTCGTGTATCCAGGGACTGCTACACTGCAGATTCAGGTTCTAGACAATGGTGAGCCAGTTGTGTAGAATAAGGTATTTTCCTCTGAGTTTTACTCAGTTTATCAGCTCTGCTTCTTTGAAGACCACTGACTAATACGGAGGTTTAAGCAAAAAAAAAAAAAAATTTAGAAAACAATTGAAATTTAATATATGATCACATGTCTAAATGGGAAAATGCATCAATAAGGAATTTTAACAGTCTATTCAGTGTCTTAAGGTTATCTGTGAGACAAATCAAACTAAGAACCTCCTGTACCAGTTCTTGGCCTGTCGCCTAAGATTAAATATGGGCTTAGAATGAAATTCTATTAGGTACTTATTAATTATATTTGTAGACACCAAAGGTCATTTGTTCTAGCCAGAATTGACCTGAAAAGTATAGCTTTGAATGTGTCATTTGTTTCACTGAAACAGAAGGTAAGTCTAGTTACGCTCTAATTTTTCTAAGACAAATCTATAACACAACTATATTTTAAATTTAAAAGAAAATGATATATAAACATATTTCTTCCACTTATCATTCTTCATTTTCAAATTCCTGAGATAAAATGAAAGGTAGAAAGCTAATCTCTGTAAGCAATTTCATTCATTTTTCAGCCAGGAAAAGTATTGTCATGTATATGATGTTTAAGTTCATAAATTTCTAAATAGAAACATTTAGAAAGTGGATGAATAAAAGCACCTCATAGAAAAATTAAAGAGAGACACTGAATAGATGAAAATACTGGTCAATCCCACACAGCTTTATGTATCCCAAACCTTTAAATATAAATTCTGAAATGCTGCATTACCCTGAAAATTAAGATCAAGGCATTTGCTGCTGAATATCAGTTTTATATGCCTAGTGTCTTCAAAATTTCACACAGTAGCTGCAGCATTCAAAAGGCTAAAACCTCTGTCAACATGATATCTGGGAAATGATACACCAAATCCATAAATCCATAAAAAATTTCAAGATATTTTCCAGGTTGTAGCCTAAGTTTCTGAAGACTGAGTCTCATGGTTTCTGTTCTTTCAGCTTGGCTCTGTCTCATTCCACTTTAAGAGTGATGTAGCTGATAATTTCTGGTTTAGGTCAAAAAAGCCTGTGTGATTAAAGGGTCATTGTTTTGAGAAAATTTAGATTTCCTAAAGAGAAATATATAAAATTTCCTTTTGAAAGCATGTTTTTCTTTGGAGCCTTTGATTTCAAAATTTACTGCGTCTTTCTTGGAACACCACTGGTTATGTTTGCCTGAGGATCAAAATCATGTTTTACATTTACACTGCAAAATGGTCACACTGAGAAATATTCCTTACCAAGAGAAACCCAGCCACCTCACACTCCTAAGAACCAGAGAGGATGACAGAAATCAAGGAAGAAAACACCCACCCTGCAAAGGCAATCTCAGGCATCAGTACCTAAAATTGCAGTTATCATCATTATTTTTCTTTGTCCTTATTTTAATACTATTTTTTGGTTCCATAACATTTGGCATAAATTATATTTTTTCCCCTTCAGAAAGACACATCTTTTTTTTTCCTGTTGTTGACGTGTGCATCAACTTTAAAAGAGTCAGAAGTGGACCGAGTTATGGGCTTTGTTGCTGTTGTTCTTGTCTAGAGACGGTGAATATGGTACTTGGGCTTTTGTACTGATAGAAGAATGTGAGGATGATCTTCTATGTAGTACCACTTTGTCCAGAGAGGAGGAACACTGTTTCAGGGATGTGTTCTTGATACCCTAGGTTTTATCCTTGCCTTAGCGTCTCCCTACATTTCACTACATAGCATTGTGTAGCACAAATCCTGACGTGTCTTTGTTAGCTCATGATTCGCATATTGATAATTATAGCAGTTTGTGTGTACTCCTCAAGTAAAGTATTTTTAGGCGATTTTGCCCATCCTTGGGTGACGAGACACACCAAAATGTGCTGCAGTCCAATTCCTGCCCTTCTTTGAAGACATCATTTCTTTTCAGACCTCTAACAAATTTTCTTCTCTATACAAGGAACAGCAATATTTATTATATTTTCCACTAGATTCTAGTGAATATTTATTAACTGTATACATGTACACTTTAATTTTCTCTTTGAAGAATCTTTCCAAAAAGCAGTATACTTTTTTGTTTCTATTCTCTGTCAAAATATGTTTGGATTCTTATGCCTTGTATTTACTTTCCTTCTAATACAACTCTAAATAGTTTCAGTGAGTCTTATTTTTGCTTAAATCCCAATGAGATTCTACAGGGTGAGTTTGGTGTTTTTCCAGCTTCTTAACTTATGAAGATTTACTATAGAATCATGATTTTATATTTTAGATTCATCTACAAGAGAGTAAGTAGGTGATCCGAATGTTTTACAAATTTCTGGAACTCATATTTTAATTCTTGCTTGTCATGCTTTTATTTTTGGTAGCCAAATAAAATAGGATATAATTATATTTCCAATAATATTTTAATATTATTTAGAGTAATTGTATTAAGAATTAAAGATGTAAGAGAAAAGAATTAAAACTCGCATCTTTCTCTCAGCATCAAATGGAACTCATTCAATATTGAATTATAACTGTTAATAAATAAAGTCTGTATATTGGTGTTTTTATTTAATAAACTTGCAATTTATTTCATGTATGTTTGAATATATTACTGTATGGTGTTATATTTTTGCTTTATATTACCATACTATGTAATTTAGAAAATAGATGTATATATACATGACAGATGTATATATAAAATTTTAATGTGATGTGCAATCAAATAATTACATTAATTATATAAGATTACTCATGCATTTTTGCAAGTGTATTTATATGTATGCCAAAATACTCTTTAATCTGTATACTTATTTATGAATATACATTTATTATACATATTTATATTTACTGTTTAACATTCATTTCTGTAAGAAACCATCTATCATAAATATATGCAATTATGTCTTAAGTTTATCATTTAGCATTTATTTCCTTTCACCTGAAGTATAGCTCTTACAACCACAAAATATGAAAATATCTTCGTTTAAGTTTGATTCTAGAGCATATATTTGCTGAATATAGAAATGTAAATATTTAAGTAATAAGTTACCAATTTTGTATTCATAGCTTCCAAGCTAGCATAAGGTATTCATGTTCATTTGCTTCCTTGTATATGTACTGCTTCTGCTGATCTAGGAAATCATCTTTAAATCATAGTTCATCTGGTACTCTGAACTGTATCATTTACCTCTTTAGCTCATACTGCTCAACTGTTTCTGGGCACATTTACTCGGCATGGTGGGAAATCAGACAGCAAAAGAGTTTCCGTTGTGTAGTCCAAATAAAATGGAGAAAGTCTTTTGAAAACAGTAAATATTCCCCACTTTTTTGTTGCTTTTTATTTTATGTTAGACACCAAAATCAAACACTGTTGCTGATGCCAAGAAGCGCTTGCTCACAGGAGCCTGGTATAGCTGTCCCCTGAAAGGCTTTGTCAGAGCCTGACAAATAAAGATGCGGATGCACATAGGCAACTGTCAGATTGAGCATAAGGACCCGAATGGAAGAGTTAGGGGAAAGACTGAAGGAGATGAAGGGGTTTGTAACCCCATAGGAAGAACAACATAGAACCCTCATAGAAGCAGGGGCAAGGGGACTGGATAGGGGATTTGTAGAGGGAAAACTGGCAAGGATGATAACCAATAAAATATAATTAAAAATACGAAAAAAACATATGTTTATAAATATTTTTCCTTGGGTCGGGACTATAGGAAATTTACCCTTTCCACATTAAAATGTTGTATTGATATAGATATGGTTTTGTAAACATTGCTTCACATCAAACTTCCTGGTATGCTGAATCTTAACATCTCTCTGACACCTCTTCCATGATGTTCCATGATCCTTAAATGGAGTTTGATGCAGGTGAATCATTGTGGCCAACTCACTCACACCCATTAATCTCTGCATTGTGTCCAGTTGTTGTTTTCTGTAGTGGTCTCAATTTGCTGTAAAGAGAAGTGTATTTCATTATACATGGTAGTTAGTCTTATCTGTGGGTATAAGGATAAGATTTAGAACTTAGGAATTATGCTAGTAATTGACAGCTGGGAGAAAGAGCCCTCTACTGGGAACAAACCCTCTCATGTGTGTCCAATGCAGAGTGCTCAGCCTTGAATCTATATACATACAAACAACAAAAACAGAATCAGAAGGATATACATATATATATAATATTTGCAATAATATATTATATATTTGTGTATGTGTGTGAATGTATATGCATAAATACATATTACTGGAGAGTTTTATGAACTTGATACAAGCTAGAGAAGAGAACCTCAATTGAGAGAAGAATACCTCCATAAGGTTCATCTGGAAAACATTTTCTTAATTAGTGATTAATGGGAGAGTGGCCTATTCATTATGGGAGGTACCAAGTCTGGACTGATGGTTCTGGGTTCTATAAGGCAACAGAAGAAGCCTTGATATGCTTCTGCCTCCATGTTCCTGCTCTGTTCTACTGCCTGACCTGACTTTCCTCAGAGATAAATTGTTATCTGGCAGTATGAACTGAAATAAATTCTTACATACCATAGTTGCTTTGGTTATGGTGTTTTATCACAGCACAAGCAAAGCTAACGCATACATACATACATACATACATGCATGCATGCATACACATACACAGACACATATACATATAAATGCACACATATACACATACATACATATTTGTGGATGTATCAGATATAATCAAATAAATAGTAGCTCTCAACTTGTGAGTGGGGATTTATGAATTTATAAGAAATATTCAAGGTATGATTAAGTACAAAAATAAAGCAGAAGGGTAATGTAATGTGATTGTATTTTAATTAAAATTTATTTTAGGATATGTCTATATTTCACAATATATAACTTGCCAAGTGTATTTATACTGTCTTCAATATGTCTTCAACGTAATTGCACATTAATTTGTATTTTCATGTTGAATTAATTAAATAATAAGGAAAGCCATTCATGAGCATATTGAAAATAAATGCTGTGCAAACATTAAATTTTGATCTAGATCCCCATCATTATCATTAAAAAATGGCGACACATACATATAATCCCAGCACTGGGACCACACATATAAAAGTATCCCTGTGATTTATTAGCCAACCAGTGCAAAGTCTGAAATCTCCACCTTGATTGAGAGACTATTCAATAGAATACAATATAGAAAAATGGTTGTTATTGACTTCTGATCTCATCTCTGCAGCCTAGGTAAGGTTTCTAATGCCAGCAAAAACACATACATTCAACACACACACACACACACACACACACATGCACACGCACACACAAACATTCACACACACAAACATACACACACACACACACACAAACATACACACATAGAGAAAGCAGATGTACAAATATCCATATTACTAAGGGAATCAATAATTCTATGTAAATCAGGCCTTGACTAAATGATGAGGCCCATTTCTTTCCCTTATAGTCACTGACTTAAACACAAATTTGATCTAATTCACTCTCAAGGTTAAAACTCAACACTAATCTCAGAAGCCTGCTGATAGTTGGACTTTCTCCCTAGTTTTTTTTTATCACAAGTGGAAGAAAGGGAGTACCTGAAATGGAAGGATTGGTAGTTTTGTCTAAGACTGACTTTTTTATCCCATTGAGATGCCATCTATTCTCTTTTGTCACTTACAGTATCTGGTCTTTAGCTGAAAGTTATGTGTCCTGCTTATTACATCTAGATTTAAATAATGCTTTCAGGTTGTCAAAGAGCTCATAAAATTTTACAGCTCACTGGGGTAATGTTTCAAAGCATATTTTTTCTGCAAAAGGATATACCAGGCCAATTAAATACCCTATATAACCTGCCAGTTAGGTTTTTAGTAAAGAAATGTGAATATAAGTAATACCTTATTTTCTGTGAATTACTGAGAATGAATGAGTCAAAAGGTTCTGACCATTTTACCTGAGAGACAAATCACTGTGTGAAGCTTTTTGATATTTAGTTTATTTAAAATTATAATAGTAAATAAAGGATACAGGTCCCAAATATGACTGACTTAAAGAAAAATTAGGCATGAATTACAAATGAAAAATATTTGCAGAATGTCATTTGAATATAAATTAAATTAGAACTAGGAGAAACCGCATTTTCTCAAGTTAACTTTAATATAGAAATATTGTATATTGTTAATACAAGATATATACAAGTATATATGGCATATGTGTATATATAGCTGTATATTTAATATAATTTATATATATATTATATTCTTAATTTAGTTAATAATTTTGAAGTCAAAATAAAGTTATCATTTTACATGGTGCCACATACTTTAATCTAGCACTCTAGGACAGAGATAGCTGAATCTCAGTTAGGCCAAGACCAGAATGGTGAACATAGCAAGATCCGAGTGATCCAGGGCTACCTAGTGAGTCTCTCTCTCTCTCTCTCTCTCTCTCTCTCTCTCTCTCTCTCTCTCTCTCTCCTTCTCTCTCTTTCTCTCACTATCTCTCACAATATACCATGAAATAGTTTATGAATAACCCGTATTAAATTCCTTTTCCTGTAACAGGAAAGTTATGATCCATAGCTGTGTCATATTGCTTGCTTTCATTACTTTTATTTGCTTTCAATAGGACTAATTAGTTTTATTTATTTTGATAAAATATTTACAGATTACAGTAGAAACATAATTGGCACAATTAGTTTTATTGGCGAATTTATATTCAAATGAGCTCTTCAATTGTCAAAATACAAGGTTCATTCCAAACTTGCTTATGTTATGAAAATTATTTTCAGTTAGTACATCCTAGTCTTTAATAATAATCAATTTGTACTTTCTGATTTTTAAGTCTCATGAATTGAAGCTGAGTGGCTCAGGATGTCTCTAAGCTTTATATATGTGCTTATTAACTCATGCCTTTAAGCAATTGATCTAATGCTGGTGTTGTTAAATTTTTGTATGGTTCTTGGTACCTTTAGATATAATAACTAGTTGGAGAAAGTGCTTTATTGATGGGTAGGCACCAAGGATCATCATTGTCGCTGACCATGGCCACCATGTTTTCTGCTTCCTGATCCACAGGGATGTAGCACACTTAACTACACACTGCCTCTGCAAAATCTGAGGCTTATTCACCACATCTCCAAAACCTGATCTTTGAACTGTCAGGCCAAGAAAAAAAATCTTTAAATAGCTTCTGACTCATATTTAATTACTACATCAGGGTAATCAATACATAAGTAATCAATACCGAATAAATTTAGTGGTGCAATATCAATTATAGTTTTATATGTCAAAACCATCGAATCAGGTGTACTATTAGGTTATAATTACATCCTCAACAAAATGTCATGAAGCCTTTAATTGTGGCGTATAACCATGATTCCAAGACTTGGGATTCATAGGAAGTAAGATTATTGCAATACAGATTCTATTCTGAGATGCATAGTGAGAGGCTGTCTTAAAAGGTGAAATAAAAAGAAAACAAGAAGAATATACTGAAGGAGACATACACAAGCACACACACATATTCACACACAGCTACCGACACATATTACAATAGGATAATTACAAACACCATAATGTGCATGCACATTTAACCATTAACTTTGCAAACTGGAACTTGAATGTAAAGAATTAAAATGTTTAGCAGTTATTTGTCTACCATCTCCATTATCTTTGTAGTAGTAAGCATTTTGCCATATGCTACGTATCTTTCTGTATGGTTTGTTATGGTGTGACTCTATTGGTTCACTCAGGTATGTGCATGCTTTTTTTTCAGGATTTTCAGTCTAGACTGAAAAACTCTGAGACTAAAAGTGCTTGAAAGAAAAAAAAATAACTATTTAATCATTGATAATGTTATCAGAATGTAGAAATTTGTTTTATACAATCGAGCTCTTAATATCTTTAGATGTGAATTGAATAGTAATGAGCAGACATCTCTTTTTTATTAGATATATTCTTCATTTACATTTCAAATGTTGTCCTCTTTCCTGGTTCCCCCCCCCATAATCCCATAACCCATCTCCCCTCCCCCCTGTTCCCCAATCAATCCTCTCCCGCTTCCCTGTCCTGATATTCCCCTACACTGTGACATCCAGCCTTTCCAGGATCAAGGGCCTCTCCTCCTTTTGATGTCCAAAAAGGTCACACTCTGCTGTCTATGCTTCTGGAGCCATGGGTCCCTGCATGTATGCTATCTGTTTGATGTTTTAGTCCCTGGGAGCTCTGGGAATACTGGGTGACTCATATTGTTGTTCCGCCTATGGCACTGCAAACCCTTTCTGCTCCCTGGGTCCATTCTCTAGCTCCATTGGGGACCCTGTGCTCAGTTCAATGGCTGGCTGAGAGTGTCCCCTCTGTATTTGTCATGTAGCAGAGCCTCCCAGGTGACAGCTATATCTGGCTCCGGTCAGCAAGCACTTGTGGGCGTTGATAATAGTGTCTGGGTTTGTAAGTGTACACGGGATGGATCCATAGGTCGGGTAGTCTCTGGATGGTCTTTTCCTCAGATTCTGTTCCACACTTTGTCTCTGTATCTCCTTCTTGGGTATTTTGTTTCCCCTTCTAAGAAGGACCAGAGTATCCATACTTTGTTCTTCCTTCTTCTTGACCATTATTTGATATGTGAATTGTGTCTTGGGTTTTCCAAGCTTCCGAGAATTCACCTCACACCAGTCAGAATGGCAAAGATCAAAAACAGTCGGTACTGGCCAGGAAGTGGAGAAAGAGGAACACTCCTCCACTGCTGCTGGGATTGCACGCTGGTACAACCACTCTGGTGGTTCCTCAGAAAATTGGGAATAATACTACCCGAAGAACCTGTTATACAATTCCTGGGCATATTCCCAGAGAATTATCCAGCATGTAATAAAAACACATTCTCCACTATATTCGTAGCAGCCCTATTTATAATAGCCAGAAGCTGGAAAGTACCCAAATGTCTCTCAATGGAGGAATGGATACAGAAAATATAGTATATTTACACAATGGAATACTACTTAGCTATTAAAAACAATGAATTCATGAATTTCTTAGGCAAATGGGTGGGACTGGAAAATATCATAATGAGTGAGGTAACCCAATCACAAAAGAACACACATGGTATGAGCAGACATCTTAACTAACCTGAGTTAGCAATGATACAGTGTTGTTAAGGAAATATTCGCTATTTAAGATTTAAAGCTTCAAGTTTCAGAAATGGTTAATAAAACTCAAACAGAGAGGTAGTTGAGGAAGATACCATA
This sequence comes from Tokudaia tokunoshimensis, assembly GCA_036184795.1. Lineage (NCBI taxonomy): Eukaryota > Metazoa > Chordata > Mammalia > Rodentia > Muridae > Tokudaia > Tokudaia tokunoshimensis. The sequence goes on from BTHU01000009.1 coordinate 66,533,019, forward strand.
AACCAATTGGAAACATTCAGCTTATATGCAAGATTCAGACTGCAGGAATACAGTCAGAATGTGAAGCTGAATCTTCAGTCCCATTGAAGGAAAAGACAAGTTTAAATTATACTGTAAATTCATGTCAGAGTCCTGACCATGGAGCAGAAGGAAGAAATAAATCAATAATGCAAAATAGGTAGGGCTCATTTCCTAGAGAGTCCCTTACAAATTGCACCACTTAACACCAAACATAATGAACAGATTTCAAAAGTAGCAAAAAAAAAGAGTCAAAAAAATTTTCTAAACAAACATAGAAACAAGCAGACAAAATGTACAGTTGATATATAGGAAGTTTTCTAAAGGAAAAATAGCCACTTTTATAAGTTAATATATAAGACTGATTTATGGAATGCTAGTCGGTGACATTATTCTGAATTCCTATAAATAAAATCGTATACTTATATCTCTTAAGTTTTAGATATCTCATTTCAAACACATGTTTTATTTATAAGGGTTGTGGAACATATGCCCTTACACAGAGAATTTAACTTATAGTAATAAAGGTTTATTCTGTAGGAATCTATACAGAGTTATATATGAATATATACTTAAAGATACAGAGATAGGTGGTAAAAATATAGATATGTGCTCCAAATTACATAATTTGTTCTTTGTTGTAAAAATATATAATAAAGAAGCAAAATAATAGTCATAAACAAGGATATTTTCAAAGTTTGTGACTTTCCCTCTGGAACCTAATGAACAATATTCCAGATTTATGAGTACCACATAAAAGATGAGTATGTTGGAAGGTAGCCCTGGGGAGGGAGCAGAGTCAGTCTCATTTGCATAAACAGTCATACCGGAGAATGGATTCTGCAGAATGAGTTTCCATAAACAGATTCCATACGTATTATAACAAAACACAAATCAAACACGTCTGCTACTGAAACAATGAAATAGATTCTATATAATCTAGTTACAAAACAAAGTCCACATTATAAAATTCATGTCTCTTAAATGTTTTATTCACAAATTTCCAACTTCCAAAACACTCTGATAAATAGTAAATTGGCATATGTGCTTAAAATTAGCAATATTGTTCTCTTCTAATTCTCTCTATCTCTCTCTCTTTATATATATATATATATATATATATATATATATATGTGTGTGTGTGTGTGTATTATGCATATGTATGTGTGAATTTGTGTGCATGTTCATACAAGTGCATATATGTAAGAGTTTACACATATATATGCACATTATACACATAGAGAAGTGTACATATTCATAATAACTATCAGCTTAACACATCAGTATAGCTTAAAAAATATGTAGAAAGAGTCCAGAATTTATCCATCAAAGGCTAGTTATTTTATAGCCTGTATAATTCTTCATTCATTGTTTTTAGATTATTTTTGTCTGTCTAGAATTGATCAAGAACACAATACAAAATAGTATTTATTAATATCAGCAGTGTTGGAGCTGGAAAGATGGATCGGCAGGTAGGATCATTTATTTCTCTTGTTTAGAAGGAAGTTTCAATTCCAAGCACCCAAATTTTGGCTCACAGTGGTTTATGACTGCATTTCCAGGGGATGGGACAACTTTCTTTCTCCATGGGCAACAGGTATTCATGGGAAACACATGCATCAGTTTACTCAAAATACCCATACATTTAAAATTAAAAATAATAAAATCAAAATCCAGTGTCAAAAACCATTATGCCAAAAGGAGAAAATGAGATTAAATTATATGCATTTATTTTTAGTGCTAAGTCTGTGCGGAGACAATTTCAGGACTGACTGGAAGTCTTATCAAAAGAGGACATACCATTAACGATGCAAAACAAACCAAACAAAAACAAACACAAAAATAACCAGAGAGTATGGCACATGAGTTGCTATAAAAGCAAGCATGCTAATTTTGTTGGCAGCACAAACAACCTGATTGAACTTTTTAATACCCTAGTTTGTAACATATACAAGGAGCTGGACCAGCCACAATGAGCCAGAACAACTCTCAGGCTAAAGAGTAGACCGCTTGAAGTAAGCAGAAAATTTTTTCTTTTTTTGCATTAGATATATACTTTATTTAGATTTATTTATTTACTTACTTATTTCTTTATTATTTAGATTTCAAATTTGTCCCCTTTCCTGGTTTCCATCCAAAAAAAAATCCCCTAACCCATCTCCCCCCCCCACCCCCGCTCACTACTCCTGCTTCCCAGTTCTGGCATTCCCCTACACTGCGGCATCCAGCCTTCTCAGGACCAAGGGCCTCTCCTCCCTTTGAGGTCTAACAAGGTCATCTGCTGCTGCACATATGTGTGGAGCCATGGGTCCCTCCATGTGTACTCTTTGGTTGGTGGTTTAGTCCCTGGGAGCTCTGAGAGTACTGGGTGGTTCAAATTGTTGTTCCTCCTATGGTGCTGCAAACCCCTTTGTCTCCTTGTGTTCTTTCTCTAGTGCCTCCATTGGGAACCCTGTGCTCAGTTAAATGGTTGACTAAACGTGCTCCCCTCTATATTTTCATGCACTGTCAGAGCCTCCCATGTGACAGCTATATCAGACTCCGGTCAGAAAGCACTTGTTGGCATCCACAATAGTGTCTGGGTTTGTAACTTTATATGGGATGGATCCCTAGGTGGGGCAGTCTCCAGATGGTCTTTCCCTTAGTCTCTGTTCCATACTCTGTCTCTGTATCTCCTCCTGTGGGTATTTTGTTCCCCCTTCTTGAATTAAGCAGAAATGTAATTCTAGTACAGCGCTTCAAAATAAGAAGGCTGTTTACAGGTATGCCAACATGGGTTGTCTGGGTTCAGTGAATGGACTTGAATTTGTTTATCTAAACTTTTGAATTTTTATTTATGACCGCATGCTCACCTGTAAATGGAGACCTGTAAATTCAGAGCCCTGGAACATGATTTACAGGTGGTCCCAGACACGGGGAACAGAAATCAGTTCATCTGCAAAAGTACTGAGCCATCACTCCATCCAAAGACTTAAGGTACTATATGTAGACATCAGAACTGAGAAACTAAAATTACATTCACAGAATATAAGAGGAATCTTGTCCTCTAAAAAGGCATCTTGAAGAAACACATCTTATAAAAGAGATAAACAACACGCAAAGCTTCTATTTCAATATATATTTATGAAAAAATTTATAAATGAGATTTTAGCTAATCATTATATTAATCTCTGTTTTCATTTAGAAAACTTACATTCCGGGTACAATATTTAAATGTATTCTAACTTAATTCGGAGCAGGGAGGAAGATTCAGCTGTCACTGTTTTTCTTCTTTGAAGCTGGAACCTTTTAGCTTCTCTAGAGTGCTAGGCAACTCCTGCACACAGTGTTCCTACCACAGTGCAAGCTTCTATCCATATTCCCTGTGACAATCGCATTGTTCCACAATGCAATAGGTTCGTTTTGGTTTGTCCTGTCCTATATAAACTAGTATAGTCAAAACTCCAATATCCTTCAACTTATATTTTCTAACACTAGATTTGCCCAATTTGATCAGCAATCGTCAAGGAAACATTTTTTTTTTCATGCATTCTGCACTCAGATGGACAGAGCCTGCTGCTTGGCAACACTTTATTAATTCATAATGTATCTCCTGGAGCATACTTTTCTCTACTGGAACTCAGGAGTGTCTGTCTTTTCTTTTATGATTCATGATTACTGAAAAAATAATTCTGTAACACCACACTATTAAATTTCTGAGAGAGAGAGAGAGAGAGAGAGAGAGAGAGAGAGAGAGAGAGAGAGAGAGAGGAGATTCTTGATAAACCGTACCTAACTTTCTGAGAGACCAATATGTGGATTAAGTTATATTGTAACAATTTGTTCTTGTTTTTGCTCCAAATATCACAAATGTAATAACCATCAAATAAAAGACAAAATCCATTTTTTAATTTAGCCAGTCTCTGTCTCTCTGTGACTTTGTCTCTGTGTCTCTGTTTCTGTCTCTCTCCTTTCCCCCCTCTCATCCCTGTTTCTCACTCCTTTCTTGTAATCATTGTATTTAATGGATGATGGACAATTTCATGGCTATGTCACTATTTTTCTCATTAGTTTTCTGCTAAATGCTTGTAATTGAGAGAAGTTTTATGTTAAGCCTTTACTATTCTTATCTATCAGTGACTAAGTGTGATAATTTCCTCTGAAGGTAACTGTTTCAAACTTCTTTCAATAGTTTTACTTTGTATTTTTTACTTCTAATTTAAATTTTTATTTTCATGTGCTAATTATGCATAATAATTATTTACTATAATATGTTCATATAGACAAAATGAATGTTTATACTATACCTTTATCCCTTTCTTTGACTTCTTCCCTCCTCCATTAATCACATTCTTTTTCTCAACTAGTCCTCTTACTTTTTCATTCTCAGTTTTCTTTATTAATTATACTTGTTCTTTTAATATTTCATCTATTTACATAGTATACTCTAACTATCCTCACAACCCTTTTTCCCTACATCCTATCACTGACAAACCTCATTTTCCCTGAAGATTCCTTCTCACAGTTCTCTTTTTAATTTCTTTATTTTGTGACCCACTGAATTTAGCATATGTATAACTTTTGGGTTGGGACTACCTTTTGGAACCATGATTCTCAACAGAATGTACAGGTACTGAGGCTGTGACCCTCCCCCTGGACACCCAGAATATAGCATTAGCAAATAGGTCATCAGGTTGGAAAAAAGATGCATGAGCCCCTCCCCCATCCATGACATTTGGGAGCCAAGAGCTTCTTATTTTCCTTCAATTCTCTATTAGTAAGTTGTAACTATTTTTGAAAAAGATATCTTTAAATATTTTAAGTTCATGCATTCTGGTTATGCTTTTAAAGTCATATTTCTGAAACTTTTTCTTTAGATAAACATCTAGTATAGGCTTTTGATTGTCTTTCTCCATGATTTATGTTTATCACTTTTATTTCTCTATTACACTTCTATAATTTAAAAATAACATAATCCTACTCAGTCAATGTACATACGCTTCATGTGGTAAATATTCATGAGTGATTCTAATTGTAAAACTGAGGAGGCAAGATCTTGAACACATCATTCTGGCAGAAAAAACAAGTCATGCAGTATTGATCTCTAAGTCCTATATTATACTACCTTGCGAATGTGAGATATAAAAATATTATAAGAGGTAGTATGTTAAGGATGTGAGGAGAAAGACCACTGACACAAATCCTCACAGCCAAATTAGTGAAAGTAAGTAATTAAGTAAAGAAGGCTTTTTTTTTTGTATACATAAACTGTTTTCTCTTAATGGTTCTAGGAAACAGCATTGAATGTGAAGAAGACAAGTATTTAATAGCTCAGGGGCAGGACATTTCCAAATGGGGAATTTGGAGGGCAAAATTGATGGGTTCCAAGAGAAGAACATAAGCATAACAACGTAGTCGTTTTGACATCCCAAAGCAAAGACCTGATCGTAAGATGCTCATGTCAAGGTCATCATATCAACATTTTGAAACAAAAGTACAGTTTCAAGATGGTTATTAAAACTTTTTGATAAAAGTCATTCCCTATAATCAGTACATTCCTGGAAGACAGTACATTATCATTTGTAGTTAAGGTTACAGATATGTCATAGACCAATCAATAAGAAAGAGTGTTTTAATCATAAATAGGAATTGCCCTAGTTTGTTTTCATCATAAGATGGCTTTTAAGCCTAAGATGGAAACAGACTTACTTATTAAGGGAATGAGGAATAATTTTTAATAGTATTCAGGGAATAATTTGTTTAACACATGATATTTACTGATGGGGAAACAAACTATACATAAATGATAGAATACTATTTCAGGGGCAAAAATCAATAGGTGCAATAGTGCAACAGCAAAGACATGCTTAGTATATATAACTGCAGAGACCTGCATGTATGTACAAGAATGGAAGTCACTTAAGAAGTACATTCACCCTGATAGGACAACTGAGAAAAGTGCTACCATTTGAAAAACCGAAGATTTGAGTTGTGCATTGATATCCTTGGTAGTGGGAAATCTGGGTAGACTGGGGGTGGGGAAGGGATAGCTTTGGGAGGATCTGATGCAGAGGTTAAGAGGAGATAGAGTTGAGTAAGGGAATGTAGAGAGAAACAGATTTTTTTGAGGCATTTAAGAGGTGGTATGGAATCCTAGTTTAGTTAAACTACCTAAAATATAGGAGGGCAACTCAAATGATGTCCTCTAATAAGGAGGGATGTGGAGTCCCAACTGGCCACCTTTGATCATCAAACAAGCAGGGGGTCAAAGTTACATTCAATTGAGTTGTTGGGGTCCCATAGTAATCCCCCAACAAACCAGGCTGTTGCTAAGAGAGTAGGTTGCTCTTCAAAAACTTACAGTAAGGCCCCATTGCTGAAGACAATACCTACACAACTCATTTATCATGGAGAAGTCAAGATGAGACCTACATAGAATCTTTACCTCTAACTGCTAGGGTTATTGGTTCTGGCAGGTACTCTTCAGGCTACCAAAAAAGAAACCAAAACACTAACTCAGCCACAAACCACCTGTGATCTACAATGGCTCCTGCTGGCAAAATATATTGGGAAATGCTGACACAATCCTTGTGGGCAAATCTAACCAATGTCTGATTTTTACTTTAGGCACACTCCACTAGACAGAACCAATACTTGACACTGCTTGAGTAATCACAAACCAGACTGAATAGCTGAGAGGCTAAGGTTGTACTGGCTGGTTTTGTGTGTCAACTTGACACAAGCTGGAGTTATCACAGAGAAATGAGCTTCAGTTGAGGAAATGTCTCCATGTTTCCAACTGTAAAGCATTTTCTCAACTAGTGATAAAGGGGAGAGGGCCCATTGTGGGTGGTGCCATCCCTGGGCTGGTAGTCTTGGATTCTATAAGAGAGCAAGGTGAGCAAACCATGGGAAGCAAATCAATAAGTAATATCCCTCCATGGTCTCTGCATCAGCTCCTGCTTCCTGACCTGCTTGAGTTCCAGTTCTGACTTCCTTTGGTGATGAACAGCTGTGTGGAAATGTAAGCTGAATAAACCCTTTCCTCCCCAACTTGCTTCTTGGTCATGATGTTTGTGCAGGAATAAAAACCCTGACTAATACAAAGGGTAAAACCATATATTACTAGTCAAAAACAAAACAAACAAAGTAAACAGAAAACAGAACAAACAAAAAACAAAAGTGCAAAAAGCAAACAAATAATAAAATGACTCTCTTATTCAGCTCTATTCGTAGATTATTGCCTTACTCACAGATCATCAGAGAACCTTCCTTCTATATCAGGTGTGATCAAATATAGAGTCTCACTGATAAACATTACACAAAGAGAGGCACCTTGGAACACACAGCTATAAATATAAATATCTCTATCAAATTCTACCCTTCAGAGCTCAGAGAATCCTCCAGATGAGGAGGTAGAAAGAATGTAAGAACCTGAAAGGATAGAGTGAAAAGGGAGAACAGGTCCTCTAAATCACCTGTGTGGAGGTCATCTGAACTTACTGAGATTCAAGTGGCAAATGCTGATCCTGTGTGGGTCATCACCAGGTCTACGTCACATGTATTTTAGTTTTCAATTTAGCATTTAAATAGGATTCCTGATTATCTGAGCAAGTGGCTCTCTGATTCTTGTGCCTTATCTTGGGTTTCTTTTCCTTTTACAGATTTGCTTTGTCCAATTTCAATGTGACGTTTTTTGGGTTTGGAATTTTTGTCCTTGTTTGTTTTGTTTTAGTGTATTATGTTTTATTATTATTATTATTTTTTTACCATTGTTACCTCTTATAAAATTTTTTTTACTTGCAATTTATCTTTTTTTTTTAATTTTATTTTATTTTATTTTTTTAATTTACATTCCAAATCACTTCCCCTTTCCCGTTTCCTCCCTCCCCGAAAGTCCCATAAGCCCCCTTCCCTCCCTCTTTTCTCCGTTCAAACCCCTCTCATTACTCTGTCCTGGCGTTCCCCTACATCCAGTCTTTCCAGGACCAGGGGTCTCTCCTTCCATCTTTTTAGAAATCTATTGATATGCTGATTGTGTCTAGGGTATTCTCAGATTCTGGGTCAATATCCCCTTATCAGTGACTTCATATAATGAGAGTAAGAAAGAGTGTGGATCCTGATAGGAAAATAAATGGGGAGTAGTAGAATGAGGGGAAACTACAGTAGATTCTATGAGGAAAGAATTGATGCTTAGTAAAAGAAGAAAAGAGAAATGTAATGGAAGCATCAGTGACACTAATAGAACCAAATGAGAGATGCAGAGAAAAGTGACCAATGACTTAAGGCCCACGTTCTTTGTAAAGAGCATGCAAAACCAGGAAGTGATCACTGGGTGACAATAATTAGAGACAGCTAGAGTCACATTAATTCTAAGAAGCCTATGTTGTACCCATGAAAGGAACTCAATAATTTTCACGGTAGTTACATTAGAGTTCAGAAACCACATCAGAGCAAAGACTTCGCTGTCTTTAAATCCTTCAACGAGCTGAAAACAAAAACATTCCCCAACAAAAAGGAAAATTATTTTAAGACTTAAACCATTGTAAACTTTAATTAAGAAATTGTCAAAAAGTATACAATTCATGAAAAAGAAATATATGATTCCTAAGGCAAGGTGGCAACAAGGCTTCAAGGTGTAACAATCCACTCTTGCCAAATACTGGTAACAGCTGGAGCAAGGTAGATTTGGAAAGGAACCTTATGGGTTTAGTGATTTCATAACATTGTCAAATATTTAGGAACAAAACTTTCTGGAATGAAGTTAAAGATAGAATTCAAGTAGCAGTTACCCATCAAATATGTGACTAAATGATTCTGTTTCCCAACAACCTTGTATCACTCCAGTTGGCAGCCAATGATAAGATCCTGGACATTTTCTTGATTTCACCATGAGACTTATAATTTGTAGGTAAAATAATTTTATTTTGCAACGAATTGTATCTTTATTATTAACTATCTCACATCAGTTTCATTTCCTTATTTTTTCATTTTGTATGTCAACCATCAGACACTTGAGTTCCTAAGTTTCACATCCCCATGTGTTGTGTTAAGGTTTGTTCTTCTTTAAATTAGGTTGTATCTTAATGCCATATGTTAATTATTTTACGTATTAATATTCAAGATGATTTATCTGCTTTCATTAACACTATTGGGAATAAGGTTATTTTCCACATCAAATTCATAATTTTGTAACTGTTGTAATGATAAGTATCCACTGAGAATATTGCATAGTATAATTCTCAAAAGTTAGTCTTCATTTCCATTAGACACTTCTCCCAGTGTAGCCAAATTACTTTCATTTCTACACCATTTCTGGAAATAACTATCTAAAATCATTGACTTTGTTTCTTAACCTTTCTCACTAACCCAGAGCACTCTGTGGTCCAAATTATCATCTCTCTGAAATAGCAATTCTAACATTGTCAATGATTTCCTCATCTCAAAAACCAATGATCAATAGCCTCTTCCTTGACATCTCAGCATTTACTGACATTATTGATTCTGTTGACAGCATGATATCATAATTATGGTTTGCATCTAATATTTTCCTTTTTTGCCCATCTGATTCTCTTTTGTTTTAATTCTATACTCGTTGTCAGATTTTGGAGTCTTATATTTTTAATAAATATTTATAATTATATATATGTACACAATGTATATAATCCTATCTGCCCTCATTTCTGGACATCCTGCATCATATGTCTCACTACACTCCTCTCTCTCTCTCTCTCTCTCTGCATATATACATATATATATCTGTTCCGCTCTTTCATAACATACCGTATTAAACACATTGAAGATGATTGCTGATATGTTAGTTGCTCTTTTTGGCTTGATTTTGCTCATGTCTTATTGTCTTATGCAGGTAACCATAATGACGTGACACAGGAGTGTAATGGTTATGTCAATTCCAGAAGGTAACATTGCACAGCATTCCTCTTCTGGTTCATATTCTTTACTCCTTCTGTGATGTTCCCTCACCCTTAGTCTGTGGGATGATTGAAAAAGATGATGCATTATGGGTTGACTCTACACAATCACCTTTCCTCACCAGTTAGGACAGTTATGAGTCTGTGCATTAAGTGTAGCCTTTTGTAGAACGAAGCTTATTTGACCCAAGTTAGAGAAACAGTAATCTATAGTTATAAACATTAAACTCTTTAGAAGATAGCTGTCAAAATGTCCTAGATTTTATGAAATCCTAGTGTTGAAAGCTTCTTATGAACATGTTTACATTATCAGGCATGAATTCCTTTCTGTGGGAAGCCTCCCACCCATTAAAAAAGCAACTTGTTTGCCTATAAACTGTCTTACCACCATTTTAACTAGTTTAAGAGTGGGCATATCTTGCCTGGTAGGTGAGTACTATCATGTTTGACTGCCTTCAGATAATAAGATTATGATCCCTGTACCATGTAAAAAGATTTAATATTTAACTTTAGTTACCCTGAAAACATATTTTCAAGGTGGCTTATTTGCTTTTTCTTTAAAATGTGTTTTAAATAATATCTAAGTTACTGTTCAGAGAATTTTTAAATTTGGTAACTATATGTCATTTCTTTTTGTACAGATACTTTTATGTTAGGGTCAAACCTCTGCCCTCACAATAGACAAGTGTTTTACCCTCAAAATGCTAGCTCAAGTAGATTCACAAATAATTGAAAACACAATGCCACTCAATTATTAAAAATTGTATATTTTTATTCTGTTTCATTTACCACTCCAGTCTATAAGACCAATACAACAGTCAAGATATTCATACTTGTGAACAGTGGCATGACTGTCAGTGGGCATAACCTGCTGATCTCTGATTGGATTTGAAGCTTTCTTCAAAGAAGGAAATCTATGACTGATACTGTAATCATGATTTTAATAACATGGTACGAGGTCATGGGCCCTAGATAAACCTCATATTCACTAGTTAAATTGAAATATATCTAATATGTCTTCTAAATATTTATCTTTGTATATATATATACACAGATATATTTATATATGCAGATTCATGCCTACATAAGATGTCGATTATAATTGATGAGTGAGTGGCGCTAAAGGATATATTTATACCAATCTTGCAAGGGCACAAGGAAGACACTGTAAGACAAGATAAAAGAAAGCTAGATCTAGAAAGTGAGAAGGACTGTAAAATGCCATCTTCTAGGAGAGACATGGGCATTGCAATCATGAACTCACACCGCACTGATTTCTGAAACTGAGTCTGCCTTATTATTGGTCTGTCTGCAGTTGTCATGAATAGACAGCAGAATGGCTGATTCTCCAACTATCTGTTCCTGATATGTTCAGGGATCGTAGTAGCCAGTGACTATTCACTTGTGATCCCATCAGGCTCCAATGAATAAGCTTATCCAGTGGTCACACGAATAGATATGACAAAAATAAATGGGTTATAAAACAGGATGAATTACTGTGAATCTGGGAAAGGAACTTGTAGGAAGGAGAAGGAATCAAAGGGTAACAGAGTAGGAGGAGAAAGTGGAGGGAGGAGAAGCAGAAGATATATCAATTATATATGTCTTTGAATTTGTCAATGAACAAAATGAAATGAAAACTACATGAACAAACAAGCAATCAAATACAACAAGGTATTTAGATACACTTTACCATTTAGATAGCTAGGCTTCCCAAAATTATTGCGTGGAAGAAAAAAAATCTCACCTATTTTCTAAAGTTTAGGAAGTTTTCAGGCCTATTTCATAGATATGGAGACCAAAACAACAAACAAACAAGAAAACCAGGATATTGCAAGTTCTGTAGTTAAGGAGTCTCTTGGATGTTACAACATACCTCATATAATATGTAATATGTATGGATAAGTGAAGGCTAACCCATCCCCTCTCCTCTAGTTCCACTAAGCTAAATGGAAATTAATTGATGACTATAGCTTTCAACTGAGAATTATAGTTATATTTTCTAATTTATCACTTTACTGACATTTTGTGTTCCTTAGTAGCCTGTCCATCCTTATCAGGAAACTTTCTTGAGGAGCTTCACTCATGTTTCATCACGTGTATCTTTAACCTATGATAAAACCATTTACTTTAAATTGACCACAGTCCATCTAGAATTAGGAACAAAACTGAAAGTTATTCTGTAGAATACTTTTTGTTGTTGTTTAAAACAGTATATTCGCTTAGTAATTAATTATGCGGTCCTATCCACATATTCAGTATTTCTATTGGCTTTTCTAAGCATGGTTTGTTTTTTTGAAGTGAGTTTGACATACATTAAAGGTAGTGCAGTTCTTTTATTTTATTAGATACATTCCTTATTTACATTTCAAATGTTGTTCCCTTTCCTGGTCCCCCCCCCCGATAATCCCATAACCCATCTCCCCTCCCCCTGTTCCCCAATCAATCCTCTCCTGCTTCCCTGTCCTGGTATTCCCCTACACTGTGACATCCAGCCTTTCCAGGACCAAGGGCCTCTCCTCCCTTCAATGTCTAACAAGACCATCCTTTGCTGCCTATGTGTATGGAGCCATGGGTAACTCCATGTGTACTCTTTGGTTGATGGTTTTGTCCCTAGGAGATCTGGGAGTACTGGGTGACTCATATTGTTGTTCCTCCTGTGGCACTGCAAAACCCTTTAGTTCCTTGGGTCCTTTCTCTATCTCCTCCATTGCGGACCCTGTGCTCAGTACAACGGCTAGCTGAGAGTGTCCCCCTCTGTATATATCATGCACTAGAAGAGCCTCCCAGGTGATATCTATATCTGGCCCCATTCAGCCAGCACTTGTGGGCATCCACAATAGTGTCTCGGTTTTGTAACTGTATATAGGATGGATCGCTGGGTAGGGTAGTCTCTGGATGGTCTTTCCCTAAGACTCTGCTCCACATTTTGTCTCTGTATCTCCTTCTGTAGGTACTTTTCCCCTTTTTACAAAGGGCCTAAGGATGCATACTTTATTCTTCCTCTTTTTTGGGCATCATTTGATATGTGAAATGTATCTTGGGTATTCCAAGCTTCTGGCCTAATATCTACTTTTCAGTGAATGCATACCATGTGTGTTCTTTTGTGATTGGGTAACCTCACTCAGGATGATATTTTCCAGTTCCATCCATTTCTCTAAGAATTTCATTAATTTATTGTTTTTAATGGCTGAATACTACTATATTGTGTATATATACCACATTTTCTGTATCCATTATTCCACTGAGGGACATCTGGATTCTTTCCAGCCTTTGACTATTATAAATAGGGCTTCTATGAACATAGTGGAGTATGTGCCCTTATTACATACTGGGGAATCCTTTGGGTATATGCCCAGGAGAGGTATAGCAGGGTCCTCAGGTAGTATTATGCCCAGTTTTCTAAGGAACCGCCAAACTGATTTCCAGAGTGGTTGTACCAGCTTGCAATCCCAGTCAACATCCTTAGTCATCAGGGAAATGCAAATCAAAACTACCCTGAGATTTCACCTCACACTGGCCAGAATGGCTAAGATAAAAAAACTCATGAGACCACAGATGTTGGAGAGGTTGTGGAGAAAAAGGTAGTGCAGTTCTTACAAGAAATGACATGAGAGTCCTGCCAAACATTTTGCCACATGGTGAGGGCTAGGAAAAATGCCCACAGACCTTCTCTTCTTTTCATAGGCTGTAGACAAGGAGAGCCCCACCTACTGACTTGCAGCATGCCATGGGAGGAGACAGAGAGCAACCTGTCATTTCACATAAGAAGTCTGTAAACACCTAGAGAACAGCTAGTTGCCAAGCCATGCAGACCTGACAGAAGACCTGTCAGTGAGAGGCCTGCCAGCTGTGGTGCCTGTCTGCAGGGGAAATCTACTGCATCGTGCGTGATGTGGTTGGTGTACAGATGGGAGAGAAAGAGAAACAGAACAGTTGGAGCAACATGAAGAGAGGCAAAGCTGGAAACATGAGGGTGGAGAGGACTGGTCTCTTGTGAGTGACCAGGCCTGACACCTGAGACCATGACAAAGCCCCAATCTGTGCTGCTGCTGAGGCCATGTCTTGCTTCCTGGCTATGCAGTAACACGGGTCAGGGTCAGTGTCCAATATCCGTGGTTCATAGTACCAGTAGAAATGATGGGGATGTCCTTGGTCTGGGCAGCCATGAAGGTCCTTGTGGATATCCAGGGGCTGGGCAAAACTGGCCTCAACGCCCACTGTCAGCTGCTATCTGGAAAGTTGAACCCACCAGTCACTGGTGGCAGAACTCAGGGTGTAGAAATGATGCCCTCCTCACCACAGCTCCCCTGGCTATCTCTTGTAGTCAGAAAAGCTGTTCCCTGTGTCATGGAGAAGTTGAATTGACCCTGTACCTCGATGGTTACAGTCCTTAGAAGAGTGGGTTCTGCACCTGGACAGCACAACAGCCCTGGCCATACTGGTGGGGGTGTAGCCAAGCGAGCTCTGGGCAAGTGCATGGGAACATGGGAGTACTGGTAAGCACAGAGGTAATACCCTCACCTTGTTTCGCCTGCAGCAATCAGGCCAAGTGACACAACACTGCGTTGTGTTACTTGCTGGCTGCAACATTCTGGGGAGTCAGCCGTACTCCTCACCTGAGCAGCACAGGACAGCTGGCTCTAGTCTTTAGGGCTCAAGTGAGGAGGCCCTATGCCTCATGAACAGGTAGGCTCTCTGCCCTCGTTCCCCTTACCACCTGAAATATTTGAGAAAGCTGGCCCCAAAGTGATAAGATTGGGTGAGGTAGCGTTGACTCTCAGCAGTAGTCACACTCTGGAGAGCAGCCCCTGTACTTCGCCTGGGCAGCACAGTAGAGCTGTCCCTGTTGGAGAGGATGCAGGTGAGCTGAGCCCTGAGAATGGATAATGGAGAACTCTGGTCCCACCATTCATCTGCAATGTGGTGGAGAGGGTGCTGGGGTGATACCCTCCCTCCTCTCAATCCTCACAACCTAAAGTCATAAGAACTGACCTGCCTCTCACCATCTGTACCTTTAAGGAGAATGGACCCTACAACTTGTTTGGGCAACATAAAAAAGCTAGTCTTGTTTACGAAGGGACTGGTGAACCTGCCCCAAGGTTTAGAGAGCGGGAGAAATGGTCCAACCCCTTACTAATTACAGCACTTGGGAAAGTGAGCCTCATGCCTTGACTGGGCACTACAGTGTCTAATGGCTCTTGAGTCACACGTTAGGGTGAGCTAGCCCCAGTTCTCAGGGCATAAGAAAAGGAAGGCTGACCATGCCTCCTGCTGAGTGGCATTGGGTAATCAAGCAGAAACAGTGTTAGAGAACATATAAGGGAAAGCCAGCAAGCTGACCAGCTCAGCTTCTGCCCAGACCAAGACCCAGGGCTTTGAATTAAACCACCCTAAAATCGTTATCTGCGAATGGTTGGGATCACGAAAGGGTCAGATGCGCTGGTCCAAAACTGCAGGATCTCAAGGACACAGCACAACATCATGAGCCCTGAGAAGAATCCTGATGGAGATCCAATACTGATTGTGTCATAGAAGGTAGAGACCTTGAGCCAAATGAGTGACACTCTGAAGTGAACATATTCAAGTGAAGATGTGCAAGCAGAGGAGTACAGTGTGGGACATACTGTGACAAGCCACACCTTCTACAAAGAGATGCCTTCTACACTTTACTTCAGTTTTTGTTTGTTTTGTTTATGTAGGTGCATCTTGTTTTAGCTTCAGCACAGAGATTGCACAGGCAGAGGGTGGATTCTTGGAGACAAAGAGATGAGTAGGCCTTGAGTGCATGATGCCAACTTCAAAAAGCATCAACAAATAGCTTTCAAATGACAATGGATCTGGATTTTATATATTTTTAAAAGTAATTTTATAAAGGTATAATTTGTATTTATATGATTACAGTTCCTTTAAACTACACACTATAGTAAATTTTGACATATTCGCTGAGTTATGGCATAATCACCAACATTTTAGAATATGTTCCTTATCTATACAAATTTACTTCTCATTTCTCCCAACATTCCTGGCACTAAAGAATCACAAGAATGCTCTTTTTAAAAAACATCTATTTCTGTTCATGATCTTTTTTTTTAAATCATTTATTTATTTTATGTATATGAGTTCTTCAGACACATCAGAAGAGAGCTTTAGATTCCATTACAGATGGTTGTGAGCCACCATGTGGTTGCTGGGAATTGAACTCAGGACCTCTGGTAGAGCAGTCAGTGCTCTTAACTACTGAGCCATCTCTCCAGCCCTTATGAGATACTCTTTATCTCTGTAGACAGGGAACAAGTTTTGAGGTTATCATATAAAGTTCATGTAGATGTAAATGCATGTAAATGCAGTATGACATATTTGTAATCTTTTCTTGACTTAAAGCTTACAAAATATACTTTACTACTTAATCCATGCAGAGTAACTTTAGACATTCATGGGTGACGTTTTAATGCAAATATGCTAAACAGATAAAAGTCGTATATCCATTGATATGCTATAATAATACCTTGCATAGAGAATTTCGTAAACCTTTCTACAAGCCACTTTAGGGTATTATATACATTGTAATCAAACATGTTGATCTTTCTGTGCTGTGTAATATTAGACATCATTGTTCCTGTTCAGCCTGGAAAATTGGCAAGGATTGCAGTATCTCTCATCTTTGGACAATTCTCCTTCTGGTAATTTTTATTTTATTCTCTAGTTCTTTAAATCTAACTCAGCTCTTTGTATGGGATTTATCCTGTGCATTTTCTTTATAATAATGTGCTTTCATCATATCCTTAATCTTTATTACTTCAATAGATATATTTCTTTGATTTTATTATTTCATGTATTTCATTCTTTTGATGGTTATCATTCATTGCCAACTTGAATGCATTTAGATTCACCCAGAATCAAAATTATGGCAATGTCTATGAAGTATTTTCTAGGACTGTTTAACTAATAACTAAGGAGGGCAGAGCTAGCTTGATGGTATGTAGCACTTTTGATAAACCAGCATACCTCCATCTTAGGTTTCAATGCCATCTTACAGTAAAAACAAACTAGCTTCATTGCTGTTTATGATTAAATCTGTTTCCCAATGATTGGTCTATGCCATACCTGTAACAATTATAAATGGTTCTGAACTGCATGTTCCAGGAAATAACAACTATGTCATTGTTTCAAAAGGTTGTTATGTCCAGGTTATTATGACCAGGTCGTTATGACCACCTTGCAACCATGTTTTTGTTTCAGGAGATTGTTGTGGACAACTTATTATGTTTGTATCCCATTTTTTGGTAACTCCACTTATTTGCCTGCCAAATTCCACATTTGGAAACTCCCTAATCCTGAACTGTGAAAATCCTTATGTTTTCTGTATCCAAAGCTGATTTCTTGAAACCTGCCTTTAGGAGATACAGCCAGTGTACATGAATAAAAAAAGGTTGTTTTAATTCATTTAGCCATGATTTGGATTAGGGGTATATCTTCTTGCATCTGTGTGATTAACATCATCTGGGCTGAGGCACCATTTGGAAGAAGAATGGAAATGCAAACTCACCACCAGCATTCACCTCTGCTTGCTTCTTGGCTTCTTGACTCTGAAAAGAATGGGACTATCTGCTCTGACTTTCTACCATACTGCTTCATCAATATGATGGAATGTGTCTCCTCATTACATGGGTGAAAATAAACCCTTCTTTTCTTGAGTAAATTCTTGTAAGACATATGGACAGAGCAATATTAAAGTAGTAAATTCATAATACTAAGAATGGTATATTGGTTCCACATGTATCCTAGCACTGAATTATTACTATCTTATTCCAGATAATCTTGTCAGATATTTATTAATTACTTATTTGTAGGGTACCTAGTTTTATAATTCAGCCTGGGTTCAAACTTAGGCACCTCCTGGTGAAGCCTCCAAGTTTGTGGGTTAATATCTATAGATGTACTAATTGCACACATGTTCTGTACAATATTTAATATTGTATTACTCCATTTTCTTTGTACATTTTTCATTAAGTGGTAGAACTTATATGAATTGTTTCTCTTGTTTATTGCTAACAAATTTCTAATAGAAATATGAGTGTGACTGCCTTTTAAAGATATTAATTCCAATTGTTTTGGACACATAATCAACACTGTTTCTGAAATCATATACATTTACTTTCAGTATTTTCAGGAGGATGTATACAAATTTTAGAAATAGCAATACTAATGACATTTCTTTCAAGTGTTCTAACTGTAGGAAGATACATATCATAAGAATTATTATGTTTCCTTTGTTGATTAATATTCAAGTTTTTTTCTATACATATGACTTGTGTACATGCTGTTTAAGGCACCTTTTTAGGTCATATATTCATGTTTTTGTTCATGATTATTCTCTTTGGCTTACCAAAACCTTTAATTTTATGTGATCTTATGTGGCAAGCTTTTCCTTTTGTGTCTTGTGCTATTGGAGGAATTTCCAAAATAACTTGCCAAATTAGTAGCATGAAGGAATCCCAATTATGATTACTTCTAGTACTTTGATTTTTGGAAAGTTCCTATTGAGATTTTTTTTAATTATTTATTTTATTTTTTTTTAATTTACATTCCAAATCATTTCCCCTTTCCCGTTTCCTCCCTCCCCGAAAGTCCCATAAGCCCCCTTCCCTCCCTCTTTTCTCCATTCAACCCCCTCTCGTTACTCTGTCCTGGTGTTCCCCTACATCCAGTCTTTCCAGGACCAGGGGTCTCTCCTTCCATCTTCTTAGAAATCTATTGATATGCGGATTGTGTCTAGGGTATTCCGAGATTCTGGGTCAATATCCTATTGAGATTTTAACACATTTTTAACTATATATGTTGGTACTGGTCTGTAATTTCAGAGATTGGGAGATAAATAGACGTGTACTTGTGTTCAAAACCAGCTGCAACTACCAGAATAACTTGTACTACATAACCAGATCTTGTTACAAAATAAACATAGTTTATTTGTTATACAATCTAATTTTTAGATTTTTGGGGTTAATTCTTGAGCAAATGAATTTTTTGTGAGTGTCTTAGCCCATTACTGACATATAGAACAGATTATATTATTTTAGAAAGAATAGACACAATCAAGACAATCCCGTTAAGTGAATTAAGCTACATTCAGTATATTTATTAGTCTTATGTTGCCGTGATAAAACAGTATGGTGAAAGGAAACTTAATGATGAGAAAATTTTGACTTTGAATTATGGAGATATGGGAGTTCATCATATTGGGCACTGAAGATAAGAAGCTCTATGCATGGCAGGTGAGAGATTACATCTTTTACCTCAATCATGAAATAAAGTAAATAAGAAGGAACAGGATGCTATATATGCTTGATTAAGTGGTGTACTTGCTTCATTAAGGTTGTAACACTGTTTCAAACAGAGTCCCCTAATGGGACCAAGGATTCAAACACATGTGCCTATAAGAAGCATTTTCATTCAAATCACCAAAACAAGTTTTTTTTTTTTTAAAAAAAAGTGTTTCATTCTTTTTACTAGTATTATATTACTAAATGTGGCACTGCCCTAATGGTTTAATTTAAGAGTGACACAAATACTTTATTCTCATATAATAATAATAATACTTAGAAATTTAACAGAAGCTAGGTAAACATTATCCAAAATAATTCAATATCATTGCATTGAATTATAATCATAATATAAAATGTCATTCAGTAATACAATGAATATTTGTAAAAGGTACTATACATAACAATAAGGTTCTTGAAGCATACAAGCTATGTAATTTATACTAAATATGTAACTAAACTATTAAGTAAAACATTTCCTTAAGAAGTAATTCATGTTTAAAATTTATGGGTTAATTTGATGAACTACTCTAGGAGGGGTAAGGCGATGGGAAGGAAAGATTTGGAATGTAAACACGTAAAATAATTTTTAAAATTATGAATTAATAAAACATGTCTGTGTTCATATTTCAATATGCAAATACAGTCATTTGATATTCATTTCAATATGTTTCATTATGAATTAACAGATTCATCTGTAAATGGTCCTTTTACAGGCTTATCAATATTAGCTTCATTAATTCCTACACATGCATAATCAAATGGTTACAACAATTTAAAAGTAAATTCTTCAGAAAAAATTACAAAGCTTATAGAATGATGTAAAAGAAAATTAAAATTTAAAGTTAAAGGCAGTATCTTCACCTTTGAGTGGAAAACATTTACATTTGTTTCATATTTGCATTAATTCCCTATTCAGATATATTACCCAACAAGAACTATAAATTACATTCAACTCATTACAAAAATTGTCTCTAAACGTGTCTTTGAACTCAAACTTATTGAAATACATTGAGTTGTGTATATGGAGTATCATGTTTTATGCATTGTGATTCAGTTGTGACTCTAAACATTATAAATTTACATTTTGCCCTTTGGTGTGTAAAATATAATCTTATTGGAAAATAGGATACTTGTAATTTCAAAACAGAAGCAAAAATAACATTTATGACTTGAAGAAGTCAACCTCTACCATGGCTGGTGTTAGTGAAAAGAGTACAGTGAGTTTGGAGAGAGGCAAATGGAATGAGTCACAGTGGGAAAGAAACTGTGACTGCAGTTGTACAGCAGCAAGCCAGCAAAGGAAGACCAAAGATCACAGACAGGACCAGTCGCACCAAAAACACGCTCTTTAGACCTCGCAGAAACAAATTTTCTTGAAAATTTACAACCTGTTATTTTAAGCTACTCAGCTTCTGGAATTTGTTCCCAGTAAATATTACAGAAATTTACTATAATGTTGTTGCCATTTTTCAAACAATGTGAAAATTTCCTGCAGAAATTACTTTAGGTGACATCCACTGCTCTCATAGTGATCACTATCCTAGGAAATTACTCATAGGTTTTTTTTTTTTTGTGGCCACTTTAATGTATCAAGCAGCCCAAAACTGACTACTATATTTTGTGCTACTTAAAATTAGTCGTTAGGAAACTCTGAAAATATTTTCACATTAATATGTAAAAAGCTAACGCTTATTTGGAAAGATACCTAACACGTGCCTTTGTTTCATATTCAGGATTTCATTGAGAGAAACTTGTGCTCTCTCAACTTCACTATCAGTATTTTTACAAGTAAGAATAAAGGAATTTATAGATCACCATGCCCAGTATAATACCAAACGTATCTGCTGTTCTCATTAAAAGTATATCGTTAAATAAGTACACATTCCATTTAAATTTTGATGGTCTAAAATAGTGAACAACATGAACAAATTAAGTCTTAAAACATAATGTGTATAGTGTGTGTATAATGAAAGGAATGGCACCCAGGACACTGTGATGTCCAGGTAAAGCTTAGCTACTAATACAAGAGTCCTAGCACATCATTAGCTTGATAGTGTATTAAAGTCTTGAACTTGGAAAGAAAATAACTTTTATTTTCTTTAGATTTGTGCATTTATAATGAACTGAAACAATTTTGTATTCTGGTAGAGAAGAGAAAAAAAGGAGCCAAGGACTATCTCAAATCTCTGGTGTCTTATCAAGGCCCATATTTACTATCAATCACACACAAACACAGAACAATGTAGCAAAAATCATATGAGAATCTGAAAAAGAGTTGAATGTTAACAGTGTAAAAGTCACTCTTCTGTTGCCATTTCAAGTTTCTCCTAAAACCAGTCTCAGATGCTAATGTTAATTAAGGAAACCTAATAGCTGTTAGAGAATGAGAGCAAAATATAATCGTAGACATTTCCGTATCTTACTCATTTCCTGTATAAGCTTTCTAAAACTTGTAACTACAAAATAAAAATATGTATTGTGCTGCTGGATGAAGTAGTAAGGGTTAAGGAAATAGGAGATATGGAAGGCCCTGGCAAAATTACCACTGTGAAATGCCTGGTCATTGTATCACTCATATTAGCCTATGGGGAAATATTTCATAAGATTTATATGCAAATATCATATCCAGAAGAAGGAAATATAATATTGCTTAGTGAAAACAAGGAAAATAAAAAAAAAATCAGCTCTAGAAGGTTCCAAGAATAAAATAGTGTTTGATTAAAAAGAGAAACGATAGGATACGGAAGGGTTTAAGGGAACAGAGTTTTGTGTATCTTAATAATCATTAAAGCTATCACACAGTAATCCATTATTCTATGGAGAGAAGAGGTGTTCTATTTTGTTTTTGGCCGGACATTTTTCTTAGCATACTACTTTTTTAAAAGGACGTGGATTTATCGTTATGCCTTCAGGCCATGGAAGAGATTTTTAAAGAAAGAGGTACAAAATGTCATATTAAGATTTTTCATAATACAGTTCAGTAATCCCTGTCTTAAGTCTTAGGATACTCACTTACCTGGATTCTTTGGAATGTTCTTCACTTTCTGCTCATTCTCATAGTCATCAATACAAATGGCATTTTACAGCTTGACTTGATAATCTGAATCTTCTGTCTTCCTCCATAGTCAGCATCCTTCTAGACAGGCATTAAGACACAGAGAATGTGTGTTTTGTAGTAAATGCCAAAGTTAATAAAACCTATTTCTACATGGAAAGAGTGGTAAATAAGGAGACTACATAAAGATATTCCTAAACTGATTTAAAAAAACAGGCACTATATTAAAAAAATTAAATAAAAAGAAATTGTACAACTGTTGCTATAAATTCCAGTTTATCAATTGGCTCCAGCAAGATCTAGTTCATGCATGCTTTCCATGGATAACAAGAATATATTTGTCATATTATAAGATATTTAGAGAATTGTTTTCTTTCTGTACATGCCAAGCACATCCATGTTTTATACTAGATGACCAGACCCACTAATTGTGTACTGCATAGACCTTAGAATTTCAACTCCCAACATTTGTACTGAAAATAGATTTAAATCTATGCAAAAGTTCTGAGAAGGAATACACTATACTGCATGATAAGTTTAGAAACTACCAAGCCTGTACTGAAAAACATGACTGTTCCATTAAGATCTCACTAATGTGCTATTGGTTCAACCTATCTCAACTGTGAAAGTATAATTATTAGTTCTACTTCAAAGAGCACTTGCAAATTACTGTTATTTGAAAAAACCCTGAAGCTGAAAAGATTGTCATTTTCATTATTACAGGTAGAAAACTACTTCAAGATTTTTGCAAAGGTACTATAAATACCCTGTTAGCTGTTTATCTTCCAGTTAGTCAAGGACTCTGTCTCTGCAATATCAAGAAATAAAAATCTTTTTGAGTGTCCTTGTATGTCTTTATTTTGTGCCTGAATACTTTTTTAGTTCAAGTATAAAGCTTCATGATCCACATACTACAAAAAACTAACAACAACATAAATGTTTCTGTAGGATCCAGAAAACTAGTTTAAATCCTTTTAAAACATAGTCTTATAGTTCACAAACGCCATGATGCCACCAAATAAATATAACTTAAAACTTATAGAAAACTGAAATTCTAATAGAATTACTCTTTAAATCCATGACGAGAAGAAAATGGAGAAAAAGATCTTGTTTGGTATTCTTTTATACCATGGCATTATTTTGACTATTGTGATGCATACATGCAACATGACAGATTGTCATCTCTAAGTATGTGTGTTTCATCAGTGAGGTTGACTTTTTTCACAATTACAAAAGATAAGTGTAAGTAGGAGAAGTTTCAGCTATCAATCTCAACTATGTATGATTGCCCTCGACCATGTCTTTCACATGCAGACTGCAGAAAAATAAAAGTCAGAAATATGAGGAAACAGAATCTTCTGTAATTTGAAGGCAATTGTAACCTTAACATTAAAGATGTTAATAAACAATTTTATAACTTATTTGCATTTCATTTATGTATGAAAATAATTTATACATTTATATCTATGTGATTAGAGTATTGAAATTTGGCTTCATCTATTACAGATAAATATATTTAATAATAATAACATTTTAATTATATATATGGTCTTTGATATCATTTCATTAATGGTAATAACTAAATTATATAATTAAAATTTAAATTACCCAAGAAGGCCCAGTTCTTTTCCTTGTATATGTACTATGGCTTTTTAGAAACAAGTGGTCTGATTGACAAAATCAAGAAAAATATATATGGTAGGAACTCAATTAAATACCTGGGTTTCATATATTGATGAAAAGAAAATGAGAAGAAACTTCTAAGAAGAAATTTCTTATTTCTGTGGCCACATAAAGTGCAATCAGTAAAGACAAAATTAGGACAAAATGAATGTAACCTGATATATTTCGAGATTTTTTTCATTTTAGGAGATAATTATCTTTGGCATTCAACTGTGCTTGAGAAAAATATGCTTAGCCCATTTTTTGATGTTATTATACAGTAACGCCCTTCATCAGATAACATGATTCTAAAATGGGTTTGGGTAAGTATATTTTTTTTCTATATTTGTTTTATTTACATTCCAAATGATTTCCCCTTTCCCCTTTCCTCCCTCAACAAAAGTCTCATAAGCCCCCTTGCTTCAACCCCCACTCGCTTCTCTGGCTTGGCATTCCCCTACATCCAGTCTTTCCAGGACCAGGGGTCTCTCCTTCCATCTTCTTGGAAATTTATTAATATGCGAATTGTGTCTTGGGTATTCCAGATTCTGGGTTAATATCCCCTTATCAGTGAATGCATACCAAGTGTGTTCTTTTGTGATTAGGTTACCTCACTAAGAATGATATATTCCAGTTCTGACCATTTGCCTAAGAATTTCGTGAATTCATTGTTTTTAATTGCAGAGTAGTATTCCATTGTGTAAATATACCACATCTTCTGAATCCATTCCTCCGTTGAGGGACATCTGGATTCTTTCCAGCTTCTGGTTATTATAAATAAGGCTGCTATGAACATAGTGGAGCATTTGTCCTTATTGCATGCAGAGAAAACCTCTGGGTATATGCCCAGGAGTGGTATAGCAGGACCCTCCAGGAGTGTCATGCCCAGTTTTCTGAGGAACCTTAAAACTGCTTTTCAGAGTGGCTGTACCAGCTTGCAATCCCACCAAGTGGAGGAGTGTTCTCTTTCTCCACATCCTCATCAACACCTGCTCTCTCCTGTGTTTTTGATCTTAGCCATTCTGACTGGTGTGAGGTGGAATCTCAGGGTTGTTTTGATTTGCATTTCCCTAAGGACTAAGGATGATTAACATCTCTTTAGGTGCTTCTCAGCCATTAGATATTCTTCAGGTGAGAACTCTTTGTTTAGCTCTGTACCCCATTTTTTAATAGGGTTATTTGGCTCTCTGGAGTTTAACTTCTTGAGTTCTTTGCATATATTGGATATTAGCTCTCTGTTGGTTGTAAGGTAGGTAAAGATCTTTTCCCAGGTTGTTGGTTGCCTCTTTGTCCTTTTGACAGTGTCCTTTGCCTTACAGAAACTTTGTAATTTTATGAGGTCCCATTTGTCAATTCTTGATCTTAGAGCATAAACTATTGGTGTTCTGTTCAGGAAATTTTCCCCTGGGCCCATATGTTTAAGGTTCTTCCCTAGTTTCCTTTCTATCAGTTTCAGTGTGTCTGGTTTTATGTGGAGGTCCTTGATTCACTTGGAATTGAGCTTAGTGCAAGGAGGTAAGAATGGATCAATTTGCATTCTTCTGCATGTTAACCTCCAGTTGAACCAGCACCATTTGTTGAAAAGGCTATCTTTTTTCCACTGGATGGTTTTAGCTCCTTTGTCAAAGATCAAGTGACCATAGGAGTGTGGATGCATTCCTGGGTCTTCAATTCTGTTCCATTGATCTACATGCCTGTCACTGTACCAATACCATGCAATTTTTAAAACTACCGATTTGTAGTACAACTTGAGGTCCAGTATACTGATTCCTCCAGAAGTTCTTTTACTCTTGAGAATAGTTTTAGCTATCCTGGGTTTTCTGTTATTCCAGATGAATTTTTGAAATGCTCTTTCTAACTCTATGAAGAATTGAGTTGGGATTTTGATGGGGATTGCATTCGATCTGTATATTGCTTTTGGCAAGATGGTCATTTTTACTATATTAATCCTGCCAATCCATGAGCATGGCAGATTTTTCCACCTTCTGAGGACTTCTTAAATTTCTTTCTTCAGAAACTTGAAGTTCTTGTAATACAGATATTTCACTTGTTTGGTTAGAGTCACACCAAGATACATTATATGATTTGTGGCTATCGTGAAGGGTATCATTTCTCTTATTTCATTCTCAGCCTGCTTATCCTTTGAGTATAGGAAGGCTACTGACTTGCTTGAGTTGATTTTATATCTGCCCACTTTGCTGAAGTTGTTTATCAGGTGTAGGAGTTCTCTGGTGGAGTTCTTTGGGTCGCTTAAGTATACTATCCTATCATAGTGATTGTTTGACTTCTTCCTTTCCAATTTGTATAACTTTGACCTCCTTTTGTTGTCTAATTGCTCTAGCTAGAACTTCAAGAACTATATTGAAAAGATATGGAGGCAGAGGTCAGCCTTGTCTAGTCCCTGATTTTAGTGGGATTGGTTCAAGTTTCTCTCCATTTAGATTGATGTCGGCTACTGGTTTGCTGTAAATTGCTTTTACTATGTTTAGATATGGGCCTCCAATTCCTGATCTTTCCAAGACTGTTAGCATGAAAGGATGCTGAATTTTGTCAAATGCTTTTTCAGCATCTAATGAAATGACCATGTGGTTTATTTCTTTGAGATTGTTTATGTAGTGGATTACATTGATGGACTTCCTTATATTGAAACATCCCTGCATCCCTGGGATGAAGCCTACTTGATCATGGTAAATGATTGTTTTGATGTGTACTTGGATTTGGTTGGCAAGAATTTTATTGAGTATTTTTGCATTGATATTCATAAGAGAAATTGGCCTGAGATTCTCTTTCTTTGTCGAATCTTTTTGTGCTTTTGGTATCAGCGTAATTGTGGCTTCATAGAACGAGTTGGGTAGTGTTCTTTCTGTTTCTATTTTGTGGAATAGTTTGAAGAGTATTGGTGTTAGGTCTTCTTTGAAGGTCTGATAGAATTCTGCACTAAAACCATCTGGATCTTTGCTTTTTTTGGTTGGAAGTCTTCCAATGACCACTTCTATTTCTTCAGGGGTTATAGGACGGTTTAGATGGGCTACTTGATCCTGGTTTAATTTTGGTATTTGGTATCTGTCTAGGAAATTGTCCATTTCCTCCAGATTTTCTAGTTGTGTTGAATACAGGCTTTTGTAGTAGGATCTGATGATTTCTTGAATTTCCTCAGTTTCTGTTGTTATCTCTCCCTTTCTGTTTCTGATTTTGTTTATTTGGATACTGTCTCTGTGCCCTCTGGCTAGTCTGGCTAAGGGCTTATCTATCTTGTTGATTTTCTCAAAGAACCAACTCCTAGTTTTGTTGATTCTTTTATGGTTTTATTTGTTTCTACTTGATTGATTTCAGCCCTGAGTTTGATGATTTCCTGCCTTCTCCTCCTCTTGTGTGTATTTGCTTCTTTTTGTTCCAGGGCTTTCAGGTGTGCCATTAAGCTGCTAGTGTATGCTCTCTCCTGTTTCTTTTTGGAGGCACTCAGGGGTATGAATTTTCCTCTTAGCACAGCTTTCATTGTGTTCCATAAATTAGGGTATGTTGTGTCTTCATTTTCATTAAATTTTATAAAGTTTGATTTCTTTCTTTATTTCCTCCTTGACCAAGTTATCATTGAGTAGAGCATTGTTCAGCTTCCACATGTATGTGTGCTTTCTGTTGTTTTTGTTGTTATTGAAGACTACCCTTATTCCATAGTGATCTGATAGGAGGAATGGGATTAGTTCAATCTTCTTATATCTGTTGAGGTCTGTTTCGTGACCAATTATATGGCTGAATATGGGGAAGGTACCATGAGGTGCTGAGAAGAAGGTATATTCTTTTGCTTTAGGATGAAATGTTCTATATATATATATCTGTTAGTTCCATTTGGTCCAAGGCTTCAATTAGTTTCACTGTGTTCCTGTTTAGTTTTTACTTTCCTGAACGATCCATTTCAGAGAGCGGGGTGTTGAAGTCACCCACTATTATTGTGTGAGGTTCGATGTGTCTTTGAGCTTTAGTAAAGTTTCTTTTATGAATGAGGGTGCCTTGCATTTGGAGCATAGATGTTCAGAATTGAGAGTTCTTCTTGGTGGATTTTTTCTTTGACCAGTATGTAGTGTCCTTCTGTGTCTTTTTTTGATGACTTTAGGTTGAAATTCAATTTTATCTGATATTAGGATGGCTACTCCTGCTCGTTTCCTGGGACCATTTGCTTGTAAGATTTTTTCCAGCCTTTTACTCTGAGGTAGTTTTTGTCTTTGACACTGAGGTGTATTTCCTGCACACAGCAAAACGCTGGGTCCTGTTTACATATCGAATCTGTTAGTTTATGTCTTTTTATTGGGGAACTGAAACCATTGATATTAAGAGAGATTAAGGAATAGTGATTATTGCCACCTGCTATTCTTGCTGCCATATTTATGTTTGAGTGGTTATCTACTTTTGTGTTTGATGAAAGAAGGTTACTATCATATTTTTTCCAGGGTGTAGTTTCTCTCCTTGTATTGTTGATTTCCACCTATTATTGTTTGCAGGACTGGGTTTGAGGAAGGATATTGTGTAAATTTGGTTTTATCATGGAATGTCTTTTTCTCTCCAACTATGGTGATTGAGAATTTTGCTGGGTATAGTAGTCTAGGCTGGTATGTGTGCTCTCTTAGAGTCTGTATGAGATCTGCCCAGGATCTTCTGGCTTTTACACTCTGGTGAGAAATCTGATGTGATTTGGATAGGTCTTCCTTTATATGTTGCTTGGCCTTTTTCTCTTACTGCTTTTAATATTCTTTCTTTGTTTAGTACATTTGGTGTTTTGATTATTATGTGACGGGAGGTATTTCTGTTCTGGTCCAGTCTGTTTGGAGTTCTGTAGGCTTCTTGTACGTTCATCAGCATCTCTCTCTTTAGGTTAGGGAAGTTTTCCTCCATAATTTTGTTGAAGATGTTTACTGGCCCTTTAAGTTGCAAATCTTCACTCTCATCTATACCTATAATCCTTGGGTTTGGTTTTCTCATTGTGTCCTGGATTTCCTGGATGTTTTGGGTTACCTGTTTTTTGCATTTTGCATTTTCTTTGACTCTTGAGTCGATGCTTTCTATGGTATCTTCATCACCTGAGATTCTTCCATCTCTTGTATTCTATTGCTGATGTTTGCATCTATAACTCCTGATTTCTTCCCAAGGTTTTCTATCTCCAAAGTTGTCTCCCTTTGTGACTTCTTAGTTGTTTCTACTTCTGTTTTTAGATCCTGGATGGATTTGCTCAGATTCTTCACTTGTTTTTTGTGTTTTCCTATATTTTTTTAATATAATTTTGCATTTTCTCTTTCAGGATTTCTGCCTGTTGACCCAAATTCTCCTGTATTTCTGTAAGCAATTTTTGTGCTGCCTCCTTATGGGACTCATCAGTTTACCCATATTCTCCTGCATTTCTTTTAGTGATTTTTTGTGTTTCCTTTGTAAGGGCTTCTACCCATTGATTCATGTTCTCCTGTATTTCTTTATGAGATGTATTGATGTCCTTCTTGAAATCCTCAAAAAGCATCATGAGAAGTGATTTTAAATCCAGATCTTGCCTTTCGGGTGTGATGGGGTATCCAAGACTTGCTGCTGTAGGATAGTTGGGTTTGGATGGTGCCATATTGCCTTGATTTCTGTTAGTAATGTTCCTATGTTTGCCTTTTCCTATCTGGTTACCTCTGGTGTTAGTTGGTCCTGCTGTCACTGGATGTTGGTTGGACCTCCTGTGAGCATGCAAGGCTATTTCTGTCCCCCCTGGATGACCGGGATTCCCCTGGCACTGATTGCTGAGGGGGCTGCCCTGCTCCTGAGTGACTTTGGAGTCAGATGTTCCTTGCCCCAAGTGATGCTATATTGTGGAATCCCTGCACATCCGAAGGCTCAGCGTAGTCAATCCCCAGAGCAGAGTTCACCAAGGGAAGGCTGGTGCGCTCCCTCCCTGTGCGGGTCCCAAACCATGTTATGCTTGTTTATCCCTGTGCCTGGAGGTCCCAACTGCTCTGTTGCCTGAACAAAGATGACGGAGTGCACTGTGAACCCTCTCCGTGCAGAACACTCTGCAGGGCAGATGGACCACAGCAGAGCTGGCACCTAGATGACCACAGAGCTGCCCTGCCCATGGTGCAGATGGAAGCCCATCAGGCTGTTTCCCAGTGATGTTATATTGGTTAGTCCCTGCATACCTGAAGGCTCAGTGTAGTCTATCCCTGGAGCAGAGGTCGCCAAGGGGAGGCTGGTGTGCTCACTCCCTGTGCGGTTGTGTTGGGTAAGTATTTGAACTACAATAGAGCAAAGCAAAATAAACTTTGTTGCCTTATAATTAATTTGGTAACATATTCTAAATTTCACTGAAATTTGTTCTACTATTATAGGGAAGCATGATAATTAAGAATCCTTAAGAATCTCAGGGTTAAAGAAACAGATATCTCTAGCTTCATTTTGCACTTTGTACAAGCCTGATAAGAGTTAGTGTACTTTTTGACAGTGTCTTTTGCCTTGCAGAAACTTTGTAATTTAATGAGGTCCCATTTGTCTATTCTTGATCTTAGAGCATAAGCTATTGGAGTTCAAGGCAAAAGACACTGTCAAAAAGACAAAGCAGCAACCAACTAACTGGGAAAAGATCTTTGCCAACCCTACATCCATCAGAGGGCTAATATCCAATATATACAAAGAACTCAAGATGTTAAACTCCAGAGAGGCAAGTAACCCTATTAAAAAATGGGGTACAGAGCTAAACAAAGAGTTCTCACCTGAAGAATATCTAATGGCTGAGAAGCACCTAAAGAGATGTTCATCATCCTTAGTCATTAGGGAAAAGCAAATCAAAACAACCCTGAGATTCCACCTCACACCATTCAGAATGGCTAAGATCAAAAACTCAGGAGACAGCAGGTGTTGGCGAGGATGTGGAGAAAGAGGAACACTCCTCCACTGCTGGTGGGATTGCAAGCTGGTACAACCACTCTGGAAAGCAGTCTGGCGGTTCCTCAGAAAACTGGGCATGACACTCCCGGAGGGTCCTGTTATACCACTCCTGGGCATATACCCAGAGGTTTCCCCTGCATGCAATAAGGACACATGCTCCACTATGTTCATAGCAGCCTTATTTATAATAGCCAGAAGCTGGAAAGAATCCAGATGTCCCTCAACGGAGGAATGGATTCAGAAGATGTGATATATTTACACATTGGAATACTGCTCTGCAATTAAAAACAATGTATTCACAAAATTCCTAGGCAAATGGTCAGAACTGGAAAATATCATCCTTAGTGAGGTAACTCAATCACAAAAGAACACACATGGTATGCATGTGTGTCATTGATAAGGGGATATTAACCCAGAATCTCGGAATACCCTAGACACAATTTGCATATCAATAGATTTCCAAAAAGATGGAAGGTGAGACCCCTGGTCCTGGAAAGACTGGATGTAGGGGAATGCTAGGACAGAGAAGCCAGAGGGGATTGAACGGGGAAAAGAGGGAGGGAAGGGGGCTTATGGGACTTTCAGGGAGGGAGGAAATGGGAAAGGGGAAATGATTTTGAATGTAAATAAAAAAAGTTAGAAAATAAAAAAAAAAGAAATCAAAAACAAACAAACAAACAAACAAACAAACAAAAAGAGTTAGTGTACACTCCTGATAAGACTTACTGACAAGATGGAAGCACTAACTAATCAGCCTGCCTGGGTTTCAGAATGAAGAGAGATGTAAAGCCATCCACTTTTACTTACTTTCTTTTTTATTTAAACCTATATTTCTACAAGGTATAGAAGACTGCCTTCAGGAAGCCTACTGTCATTGCTTCCTTGACATTGATTTTATGAAACAGAAATTATCTGGTACTAGTATAAAAATTAGAACTTCCTCTGTCACAGATTGTGCATGTCGTAAGATGGAAATATATAATTACAATAAAAAGAAAAAAGTGACTAATTCAACTCTCCATTAAGAGGCCAAGCTTGTCTACTATTGATAGAGATTTCTGCCCAAGAATTCATACTTTGAAATGGCCTGCTAGAGTTCTTACTAGAGAAACTGAAAAATACTTGTACAATACAGTCTCTATAAGCCCATGTATGTAAGCTATGCTGAAGACTGACCAACCTTAATCCTGAATGGTTATGATGAAAAGAACTGTCAGAACAGAAGGACTGATAGAAATGTATTCTCTTTTTTGGTCTGAATAGAGCTGATTATTTGCAATGGACTAATAGGAATGTTTCCAAAGACCAGATGTCTTTAGATAAGGATCATGGGAAGGGGCCTACAGAAAAGTGGAAGTTGGATAACTAAGATTCAATCTTGGATTGAAAAGAAAATCACAACATGGTTATTAGATTGGAGTGAAACATCCATCTTTCGCAAATATTCCTAGCCACTTGAAGGAGAATGAAGATTACACAGACAGAAAATATGTAGATACTATAAGGCCTCAGTCTATGAAACATGGCAGTCATCCACTGAGGCAATACATTTTTTAAACCCATGATTAATGGAAGGCAATTAAGGTGGGGACACTAATTTGAATTCTGTGAGAGAGACTTAAAGAGAAATGTCTTGACTACTTCTACATGAAAATAATATTTACTTCAGTGTCTGTTTTTCTTCTGAAGGCCAATATTTAAGGTATGTGAGACACAAAAGCAAGGCAATTGGAATGAACATAGAGTGTACACATCACTTCACTAGAAACTGAAATTATTACACTGATTAAGACTGACAACTGTCCATCAATAGTCATCAAATGATCAGTAGTACACAAGCTGTTGAAAAGCTTAAAGGAAGCAGTGATATCTCATGAGAAGAATGATATGAAAATCATTATTGATATATATGTTTATAAGTGGAAAGGTATTTGTATTATATATAATTTTTATGAATATTATATAAATTCATTATTATATTGTGATAAAAACATTTATAAAAAGCTATGCATGTTCCTCATACTTGAAATACAAGCACTCTGGAGAACTGGGCAAAAGGAATGCTATGAATCTGAAACCAGGGAGCTCTAAATTTTCCTAGTCTTGATGAGGTTACAAAATGGGACATTGTTTTAAAGCAAACAAAGAAGAAAATAAGCATATAAAAGAAAGATTATTAATAAGTGAGTTTTAAATATGCCAAGATGAATTTTATGGGTTTTGAAAATTAAACTTGAAGCTTTGCACATGCTGTGCATATTCTGTAACATTAAGTTGTATACCTAGTACAAGATTTTGTGATGCAGTATCTCACTGTGTAGATAAGGCTAGTAAGCTTGAGCTTACTATGTCATAGAGGTAAGTCTCAAACTCATTATCATTTTGTTTGATCCTCAGAAACCTTAGAATTTTTACATAAATTACCTGCACTGACCCATGAATAAGTTAGGAAGAAATAAAATGATTTTTTTAAAACCAAATCTGTACAAAACTTTTTAAAAGTTCCAATATATGTGACTAAGTTGGATAAAGGGTAGAGAAAGAATTATAGATTTTTGAATAGATAATAGTTGAGAATTTTACAAATGATTACAAAGAAAATAATAGTGCAGATTCAGAAAGTTCAGAGGCTCTGAAGTATGATAAAATATAAGAGGAGGAAACAGATAGGTATATCGTAATTACTTTATTGAAAACTAAAGAAAAATAAAATATTGATACTAGGTGATAAAATAAAGACATGAAAA
The DNA here is from genome assembly GCA_036184795.1 of Tokudaia tokunoshimensis. NCBI lineage: Eukaryota > Metazoa > Chordata > Mammalia > Rodentia > Muridae > Tokudaia > Tokudaia tokunoshimensis. The sequence continues at coordinate 66,566,644 of BTHU01000009.1, forward strand.
GCATTAATAGGCGCAGTGATGCTGAAATCTCATCGAAAGAGAGGAGCCTAAGAAACAATATGCTTACATATGTAAGGAGCTAATAAAAGAATTAAACTTTGATTTAGTTCCTGTGATAATTCCTTAAAGCAAAGATTATGTATCTGAGTTAAGTGTGTGCATGTGTGTTCATTTGTGTATATTGTGTACATACTGATTTTACCCTTAAAATCATATTCCATATCTAATGTTTTAATATGGTTTGTAGATTGAAAATGAAAACAAGATAAATATATTTTCAAGCACTAACAACTTCAAAATTCTTACTTTGAAAAAAAAAGATGTCAGTCACAAATTCCAAAGTAAATCAATAATAAAATCAGGATGTGTCATACTATAATATTCTCACATAATGTGTCCAGGATGTGATCCAGTAATGATGTCTAATATATCCAAAGCTCTTGTGGGAGTACAAACTTATGTGAACTCAAGAAGAACTTATCTATGAATTTCAAGTTTTTTTCTCTATTTTGAGAAAGTAATGATGATTGAGTTGAAGCTAACAGAAGTGAATTGACTATATAGTTGTGTTTGTATTAGCTTGCCTCCAAAACGGAATACTGTATACTGCTTATCTTGAAACAGTTATTTTTCAATATTATGATTGTCATAAGCCAACCATCAAAATATGAACAAATCTCTTTTGACTGTGGCTCCTTTCCTTCATGTACAGATTGCAAAATTCTTCTAGTTTGCTAAACTGGTCATTTATCCTTTTGTACAATTCCTGAGTGTCCTCTTTGTCATTTGCTATTTTTTTTAACATTTATAATTTTTTTAAATTTTATTTTATTTTCTAAGGTTTTTTGTATTTACATTCAAAATCATTTCCCCTTTCCCGTTTCCTCCATCCCCAAAAGTCCCATAAGCCTCCCTCTTTTCCCCATTCAACCCCCTCTCGCTTCTCTGTCCTGGCATTCCCCTACATCCAGTCTTAGGGTTTATCATAAAAATGCCAGTTTTATTTCTTACTGATACCAAATGATACACTTTGATTTTCTGAGAATTTCAAGCATAACTATTTTGATTACACTAAATAATTTCATCTGATGTGATTCCTTTCTATCCGTACCTCCATATTCTCCTTCCAGCTTTTGTCGATTTTTTGATGCTTGTATGTACATAGGTATAAGCCCATTTTCTGTAGCATTGGTATTCTTTCATGGCCACACCCCCGAAGAAAACCTTGTTTCTGTCTACCACAGCCATCAATTCCAAATAGTCTCTCATATGGGTGTGGAAAGTCTTGAACCCTTCCTTCATCCACACTGAGATTTTGGCTGGCTTGATCTTACATAGATCATGGTCATGCTATCAAAGGTACTTGGAGTTCAAGTGAGCAAATCCACTCATCTGTGTTCCTTCAACCATCCTCTATCCCTATCTCTTACAATCTATCTGCTCCTTCTTCCAAAATTACCCATGAGCCTTGAGGGAGAAAGATGGTTGAATAGATGATTCACTTAGAGATAAGCACCCCATACTGTAACAAGGCGACCCCAAACTAGTCAAAATATAAATGCTTTAAACTATCATTTTAAAATCAGTGTAGACTTATAGTCTCATTAGAAGTTATAGTATCAGTGTATGAATGGAGAGGAACAAATGCCCCTCTTATATAGACAATTTTACAACATGTATGGGAGGGAGTTAAGTATAAAATAAAGTCAAATAGAACAAATTGATGATATTCTATGAAATAATTTCTAACTAAATGTTACAGTTTCATTTAATATGATACTCTAAAAGTAGAATGTTCAGAGTTTGAGAGTTGGCTTAGAATAACACACTTGTGTGTCTTGCATAGAATGTGGGTTTGATTATCAGAGCATACATGGTGCCTTACAGCCACCTGTTATTTTATCCCTGGGGGATTGAATAAATTCCTTTCAAAGTTGTAGGTACTAGTCACATGGTATACATGCATACTGTACATGCATACTTACATACATACATGCAAAATATACACATAAAAATAAAAATATACAAAATAAATAATCTAAAAGTAATTAAAATATAGAATGTTTACAGTTAATATATTTAGGGGGAAGGAAAGATGAATAACACATCTTAAATCATTGTAAAGAAACTGTGTTTTATAAAATTACACACAGACACACACACATATATGTATATGTTTATACACATATATCATATACATTATATATGTACATATATTAATTGAGTGATTTCTCATTGGGTGATAGTGCTCCCCTCAGGAAACATAAACTATTTCAAAATCTCAATGGTATCCAGTGGAACCCTCTCTTTAAAGGATTGATCAGGACTATACATGTGACCCCAAAACCAATGTAGACTATTGGCATACCTATGGTTGTTCTGTAAGCATTGAGGTAAGACTCTATTGCTGAAGACAATATGCATTTCAGATACAGATCTTGGGAGAAACAAGTTGATATTTACCTTGAAGCTTCCTCCCTGAATGCCAGCTCTTAGGGTATAAGTAGTTTCTATGTGAGATGCTAATGGAGACAATTAATCAATAGTCCTACCTAGCTCTGAAGTCAGCAAATAGAAATGTTGACTGCTTTTTCTAGATGTGTCCAAAGTTGCAACAACATCAGTAATATCTTGGCAGTAATGAATAGTTGTCTAATTTCACTTGAATTCCCATCCATTCAATCGTTGGGAATTCATGCCTGATACTAAATACTTAGTTGAGTAGACATGATAGGAGAAAACATAGATACGAGAGGAGAACTACTAATGATCTTCCTAAGTCATAGCTTATAGCTATATTTTAAACATGTATCCTAAAAACCATGGCTGAGGAAAACAAATCATTCGAGAGAGTAAGGAAACTATATTAGTTATAGAAGAAGGCATAAATTCAAGAGAGGATGAAAGGCATTTTAGAGGGAAGAGGTAATGATGGAAATGATATAAATACACCATATCCATGTACAAAAAATTCAAATAAATGAATTTTTTTTAAAAAATTGAAATAGGGAAGAGCCTGAAGAAAAGAGGTCGAGTGACAGACCCAAAGTGGGATACAGCTTAAGGGGAGGCCCCAAGACCTGACACTATTACTGAGGACATGGAACACTCACAAAAAGGGACCTATCATGACTGCCCTCCAAAAGACCCAACAAAGTGCTGAAAGAGTCACACGCAGATATTTGCACCCAATCAATGGACAAAAGCTGCTGACATCTGTGGCTGAATTAGGGGAAAGTTGGAAGAAGTTGAGGTGGAGAATTAACTACACTGTAGGAGACCCAGCAGTCTCAATTAACCTGGACCCCTGAAATCTCTCTGGTACTGGAACACCAACCAGGCAGCATACACCAGCTGATATGCGGTCCACAACACATATACAGCAGAGGACTGCCAGGTCTGGGTTTAGTCAGAAAAGATGCACTTAACCCTCAAGAGACTGGAGGCCCCAGGGAGTTTAGAGGTCTGGTGGGGTGGGGATGGGTAGTAGGGACATCCTTGTGGAGACAGGGGGACAAGGAGGAGGTATGGTATGTGGAACGTCAGAGGGGGGACTGGGAGGGGAATAAAATCTGGAGTTTTAAATAAATAAATAAATAACATAAAATTTGAAAAGCATACAAATAACCACATGCAAAATTTCAATTATAAACACTATAACAGGTAACAAAATTGTATTTTTTTCCCCTTGGGTAGAACACAAAATATAGTAGGAAAAGTCAGGTAGGTGAAAAATTCTTATGACCTTATAATTTCTGTAGCAAAAGCAGGAGTATGGGGATACCAGGGTTATTCTGGGCTAGTCTTGTCTTAACACACACACACACACACACACACACACACACACACACACACAAAACGAGAAAGAGAAACTTTTACTTCAGATATATTGATAATTAGTACTCAACAGAAATACACTAAAATTTTGAGTTAAACAGACAGTGGCAAACTAATGAAAAGAAGGAGCCCAAAGCTAGGAGCCACTCACAAGAAACCCTATAAATCTCAAGACATGGATATTGAAAGGATAGGAACATATTTTATTTTCAAGTACTAAGAATAACAAAGCTGTTGGTACCATTCTTAATGAAGAAAATATTTCTTTACTATTGTAGCAATTGTATTTGAATACATATGATATTTGTCAATTAAGAAGTTACATTCTTCAATATCCATGCAACCCATAATGAATCCCCACAGCACAGAAAGGAAGAAGCTAGATAAAATGAAGGAAATTGATCAAAGAGAAGACCAACTACAGAAACCAGGTAAGTAAAGAAATAGGAGCTAACAATTCAAAGGAGCAGTATTAAAAATGAGATTTCTTCAAAAAAGTCAAAAAGTGCTTCAAGAATTTTAAACAAAAGTAGAAAAAAGAAAAAGAAAAATGCAAATTGAAACTTTCACAAACACAAGAAAGTGTCTATGATGTGTTTCAAAATATCAACCCACTGCTCAGTGCACAGTTTGAAGGTTTCTGTTTAAAATTCCAAACTAACAGTAAAATAAATGAGTATTTAAAAACACAGAGAAAACAAAAACATCCCAGAATGTTATGACATTGTTTACAGTGAAAGTGTTTTCTCTAAAAACAAATTCCCACCAATTCTGCCTAGGAAATCTACTCAAATCCTTTTTTATTATGTGAAAACTGTCATGAAATAGATTTTGACCATACTCATCTCTCTCCTAAACTCCTCCGGGATCCTCTCCTCTTCCCTACCCACCCAAATTTTTGAACTCTTATATTGTTAAAAGCTCCCGTCTAATTTGTGATGCCCATATATTCTTGCATGTACAATCTTCCACCAGCTTGTGATTCTTTTGCAAGTGGAATCACCCTCAATGAAAACTCTCTCCTTCTCCCCGTAGCTCTTCCTTTTTAGCAGGTCCATGGACAGAGACAAAACATTATGTCTTCTCTTCCTTGTCATGATGTGGTTTGGCCTCCCTTGACTTTACACAAGTTTTCTGCATGCTGTCATACTTGCTGTGAGTTCATACATGTAGCTTCTATGCTGTGTAGTTTTCCACTCCTTCCCTGTTTTCATTAAGGATTTCTCGTGTTATAACTTTTCAACACCCCTTTTGCAATGATCTCTGAGACTTGGAGGGACAATCATTGGAAGAACAGAAAGACATGGTTTCAGACTGGTAAGGAATAGAGGAGAGGTTCTCAGCTTTCTTAATGCTGCAATACAGTTCAGCATTAACTGGTACAGTTTCCTGTGTTGTACTGACTGCCAACCATAAAACTATTTCATTGCTCTTTCATAACTCTAATTTTGCTATTGTTATAAATTATAATGTAAATACCTTACAGGCAGGTTGTCTAATATGTTATTCCCTCATCTAAAGGAGTCATGACCCATAGGTTGAGGACTACTGGATTAGAGTGATCATTAAAGATACCCACCCACCACTGACTAATGGCCTCCTGCTGATATACTCATTTACAAGCTTACATGCAAACTAAAAAAACATGCAACACACATGTATGATTCATTGGTCAACCTTTGCCATTAAACTTTAAGCTGTAGGTCAGTGGTCTAGAAGCTACTTAGGACAATCGGCAATCTTTTTTTTTTCAATCAGTTTTTTTTAAAGACTAATATTTCATACAGCACCAATAAGGTTAAAGGCAAGAAACATGGTCTTAAAATCTTGAGAATATATATGTAGTTTTGAGTTACCAAAAATTTTTATGCTGTTTTAACCTACACTGAAACTTAGATACATCCTTGACTGCAATGTTCCCAGTGATGATTCTTGTCCTGGCTTCAAGGAGAACACTTCTCCATGAGAAACTGCAAAACAGAGATAATATTTCACAGTAGCAGCCAGTTGATCTTTTCTATGCAGTCTCTCAGAATCTGGGCTATTGACACATTTTGTTTGTTAAACTGATGAAGAAATATACATGCAACTTGTCACTTAAAAAAGTTGAAGTCACTTGAAGTTAGGTCACTTCAAGTATAGAATATTCCCTAATGGATTTATATACATTGCTTTGAAGATAACTTGAAATTTCAGTTTATCCCTATCTTTCATACCTTAATCAAAAAGTATGATTTGAGTTTTGAGCTCAAATTGAAATGTGAGATCATTATTCATCCCAACCCACCCCCACAAGAGAAACCAATTTTAGTATTTTCTTTATCACAAGATGAACACACAAAACCCTACACACAACACAGACAGGGTTGTTCGCTAATTAATGCCTGAGTTATCAATATTGTCATGAATATATATTAATTTAAATACAAATATTAAAATTCCAGTTGAAAGTCATTCTACAACTTCATAATTATATTTGACCTTTGTGACTACCTTTATCAAATCGACTGATTTGCTGCCTTCTAATATTTTCTTCCTTTGACCTTCAAAATCTACACACCCTGATTAGAGATAGCTACAAAAAAGCATTTTCTGTAATTATGCATTGTTAATCAAATCATGAGAGAAGCTCTATTTCTTCCTATACTCATATCTGGATCCTTACTGAAATAGAGTAGTCATGCTATGAAATAGGTTATTTTCTGGCCAGGTTTAATGCAAATTTAATTATACTGCAATATAAAATTGAGGAGAGTTATAAGGAAATAAAAATGTCTTAAAATTGAATTATCCAAGAAAACTACTTTAGCTTAAATTCAGCATCATTATTTGTTTTCAATGTATATCTACTACAGATAGTAGTGAAGAATGATATGGAAGAACGTCAAGGTCAATGAATTGTTCATAGAATAGTTGCAAGTGGTTGGAATGACTTAGAAGAAACAAATTTCTGATTCTATAAACATATTGGTAAATATTTATTACATATTAAAGTTATATTAGAAAAATGAATTTAATGAAATTAATTTTAAAACAGAATCTTCTACTGACATAATTCATAAATTGTGTAGATTACTAGCATTTTCAGTCATCAATTGACATGCATCTTTGCCTACATAGACCTAGTGTTGTTAAAAGACACAAATCTTTCCGTGTCTGTATTTTCATGCCAAGCTCCATCAGAATTTTCTGAAATTCCTGTGCTAGCATAGATCCAGTGAACTAGAGTCAGACATGTTAGTGTGTTTCTCACACCGTTACGAAAACAGTTTAATTTACACAGAGTTCCCATTGAAAAGAAAGGATAATTTGACTATCAGAACCAGAATTATTACAATAAAATTTATTTTTTCCTTTGATTTGTTTTTTATTAGATATACTCCTTATTTACATTTCAAATGATTACCCCTTTCCTCTTTCCCCCCCTCCCCAAAAGTCCCACAAGCCCTCTCCCCTCCCCCTGTTTCCCAATCAATCCCCTCCCGCTTCCCTGTCCTGGTATCCCCTACACTGCAGCATCAAGCCTTTCCAGGACCAGGGGTCTCTCCTTCCTTCTTCTTGGGCATCATTTAATATATGAATTGTATCTTGGACATTCCAAGCTTCTGGGATAATACCCACTTCTCAGTGAGTGCATACCCTGTGTATTCTTTTGTGATTGGGTTTTCTCACTTAGGATGATATTTTCCAGTTCCACCTATTTGCCTATTCATGAATTCATTGTTTTTAATAGATGAGTAGTATTCCATAGTATAAATATACCACATTTTATGAATCCATTCCTCCATTGAGGGACATCTGGGTTCTTTGAAGCTTCTAGCTATTCTAAATAGGGATGCTATGAACATAGTGGAACATGTGTCTTTATTACATGCTTGGGAATCCTCTGGGTATATGCCCAGGAGTGGTATAACGGGGTCCTCCAGTAGTATCATGCCCAGTTTTCTGAGGAACTGTCAAGCTGATTTCCAGAGTGGTTGTACCAACTTTCAATCCCACCAGAAAACAATAAACTTTAAAATCTGAATCACTACAGATGTTTTGAGACCATTGATGTCCTCTACCTAAACTAACACTGATATAAAGGGAAGAAATTTTCAAAGCAATTTTAGTAATTATGTTAATAAACTTATGTACCTTAATTGTTTCTTAATATAATAAATTACAAAGTTATAGATAATTGAGCCTTCAGCTTTATAACTTTCTGTTATGAAGCACTAGATTAGAATATGTATGAATTTAATTCTCTCTCTTGGTGGCCACAGGTGGACTTGGAGAACTTAAGGTGACCCAAAAAGTTAGTCAGATTCATTGCATCCTTTTATTTTGTTGCCAAGCCTAACATTAATTAGTCCATTAGCAAAAGCTGGATTATTTATGCAAAATTATAATAAGATATAATTATATACCTGTATATTTTCTAAAACTACTCAGCTTTGACATTTCTACTAGTCAGATTAAAGTTAGCATCTGAAGCCATGCTTATGGGGAGTTATATTCAGCCTGCAACTGAAATGTTTTGTAGACAACAATTCTAGCATATTAGTATGCTACTCTTGTGACCCTTGGACTTCTACCTAGACTCAATGTTCAACCACATCCAATGTTCACTTTTATTTAATACAATTATAATCTTTTGTTCAACAATCATCCATGCAGTTGGATAATTGTTGAGGATCCTCAAACATCGATAAGCTTTCCAAGATACCTTATATCACTTAATTTAATGTGATATTCAATTTTTTTGATCTACATGAAAAATTATACCAGTGAACACTCAGAAAGAGAGGATTATAATATGTAATTTTAAAATAACAGCATTAATAGGCATATAGCATAACAAGTACATTTTAAAGACAGCCATAGATGATGGAGGGAAGTTGCAGCCATACGGAACTCTCAATATTCACAGGAATGGTGTTGTTTGACATCTAGTAGAAGGTTCTCAGTAAAATCTAGACACTGAGTAATTAAAAAACAGAATGCCACCTGGGTATGTAGCTCAGTGGCAGAATCTTTCCATAGTATGTGTGAGGCTTGGGTGTTATCAGGTCCATTAAAACAAAGTAAAAAGAAAAATTTATAAAAAGAAGGGAAGGTAGAAAGAATGGAAAGAATGAAAGAAGGAAGAAAGAAAACACTCTCAGAGATGGTACTGAGACTACAGAACAAAACTTCCCTGAAGAAGGGCCAGGAAAACAGTAGGAGTCAGAGGGGAAGGAAGAGCTCACATAGGCTCACTGAAGCATCTGCCTGCATGATTCTGCACCTTGTCCTCAGAGCATGAGTTATGGAATCAACTAATATTTTTTTTATCTTTGACTCTTTTACCTGCTCTTGGGATTCTTTTCCTCCTCCTAGTTTGCCTCATCCAGTCTCAATATGAGAAGTTTTGCTTTTTTTAAAAAATTGTATGTTGTTTGGTTGTTGTCTTTTGGAGGCCTACTCTTTTCTGAAGGGAAAAGGAGGGTGAATATATCTGGGAAGAAAGGAGGTGGGATCAGGGAGAGAGAGGAGGATTGGAGGGAGGAGAAACTGTCGTCAGGATGTATTGTATGAAAGAGAATCTAATTTCAATAAAAAGTGTTAAGTCAGAGAATTAAGGAAACTCTAATAACCAATGATGTCACCAGTGTGCTTTCATTTAATATTATTTTTACCCACCACTACTTTTCAATAATATTTATAACTACTAATTTTGACTAGACTGATTTCACATAACTCAACTTTTAAATCTATACATTGAAAAATTGATTTTTCTAAAATAATATTCATTGCCTCCACTAAAGGATAAAACATGGAGTTCCTTGATTGTCTAGAACAATACTAGACTGCCTTTCCACGGGGCATCTCGGACAAGCCACATATACCTGTAAGTAAAGCTTTAAGGGCTAAGATACTCACTTCTGACATATGTGACCACCCACAGTAATATTCAAATATACTACACATATGCTCAAATCAAATCATAAATCTTAAATTAACCTTTTTAAAAGTAGATCTCGGAGGCAGCAATTATGGCTAGATTCTCCTTAATTTTTGCAATGGTATATCTTTCAAAACTATGAATTAATAATCTATAATTAATTAATAGACATAAAAAATAAAATGTAGTATAAAATTTTACACTTGTCATATATGTTCTACAGTTCAACACTAAAAATCCCTTTTACATAGACTATCATATGAGCCCTTCAAATGTTTGTATATGAGAATTATTGTGCAAAGAGTTAAAGCTATTATTTTAAAATTAATGTTAGAGACAGGTACCCAAGTTCCCCCCAATAAAACATCGCTTGGGACACGGCCTGTTGGGACTTCCATCTGCACCCAAGAGCGGGACAGCACTGCGGTTGTCTGAGCGCCAGCTCTGCTGTGGGCCATCACCCCTGCAGAGTGACCAGCACCACCGAGAGAGTGAAGAGTGCACTCCGCCATCTTTGCTCCAGCATCAGGGCAGTTGGGATCGCCAGGCTCGGAGACAGACAGGCATAATATCACTTGGGTCTCAAGCAGCTTGTGTGTAACCTGCTCCTAAGAGCTGGGCAGATCTGCAGTAACCAGCGCGCCAGTTCTGCTATGGGATTTCTGCCTTGCAGAGGGACCCCACACTGGGCGGGAGCCTACCAGCTTCCCTTTGGCGACCTCTGTTCCTGGATCGACTGCACTGAGGAGACAGGTACCCAGGTTCTCCCCAATATAACATCATTTGGGACACGGCCTGTTGGGGCTTCCATCTGTGCCCAAGAGCAGGACAGTGCTGCGGTCATCTGGGCGCCAGCTCTGCTGTGGGCCATCTCCCCTGCAGAGTGACCTGCGCCGCCAAGAGAGTGCAGAGTGCACTCTGCCATCTTTGCTCCAGCATCAGGGCACTTGGGACCTCCAGGCTCAGAGATAGACAGGCATAATATTGCTTGGGTCTCAGGCAGCTTGTGTGTAACCTGCTCCCAAGAGCTGGGTAGGTCTGCAGTAACCGACGCGCCAGCTCTGCTGTGGGACTTCTGCCCTGCAGAGGGACCGTCCCTCCCCCCCCACCCGATCTGGGAGAGATCACACACCCATGCACAGGGTGGGAGCCTACCAGACTCCCTTTGGCGACCTCTGCTCCAGGAATCCACTACGCTGAGCCTTTGGATGTGCAGGGATTCCCCAATATAACATCACTTGGGGCAAGGCACATCAGGGCTCCAAAGTCACTCGGGAGCAGGGCAGGCCCCAGAAATTGGTGCCAGGGGAATCACAGTAATCCAGGAGGGTCAGAAATAGCTTTGCAGGCTCACAGGAGGTCCAAGCAACAGCCAGTGACAGCAGGACCAACTAACACCAGAGGTAGCCAGATGGCAAAAGGCAAACGTAGGAACGTTACTAATAGAATTCAAAGTAATATGGCACCATCAGAACCCAACTCTCCAACAACAGCAAGTCCTGGATACCCCACAACACCCGAAAGACAAGCTCTGGATTAAAATCACTTCTCATGATGCTATCAGAGGATTTCAAGAAGGACACAAATAGGAAGTTGGGACAGCCAGGTTCTGAGACAGACAGGCATAATATCGCTTGGGTCTCGGGCGGCTTGTGTGTATGCAGCTCCCAAGTGTGGGGCTGATCTGCAGTAACCAGCACGCCAGCTCTGCTGTGGGACCTCTGCCTGGCAGAGGGACACCGCACTGGGCGGGAGCCTACCAGCTTTCCTTCCGCGACCTCTGTTCCCGCAGACTGCGCTGAAGAGACAGGTACCCCAAGCTCCCTATCCCCAATATAACATCACTTGGGACACGGCCTGTTGGGGCTTCCGTCTGTGCCTGAGAACGGGTCAGCGCTGTGGTCGTCTGGGTGCCAGATCTGCAGGCCAGCGCGTCTGCAGGTGAGCGGCGCCATGGAGAGAGTGCAGATTGCACTCCAACATCCTTGCTCCAGTGACTGGGAAGTTGGGACAGCCAGGTTCTGAGACAGACAGGCATAATATAGCTTGGGTCTTGGGCAGCTTGTGTGTATGCGGCTCCCAAGTGCAGGGCTGATCTGCAGTAACCAGCGCACCAGCTCTGCTGTGGGACTTCTGCCTGGCAGAGGGACGCCCCCTCCCCCCCCAGGAGAGATCACTCACCCCTGCACAGGGCAGGAGCCTACCAGCCTCCCTTTGGCGACCTCTGCTCCAGGAATCCACTAGGCTGAGCCTTTGGATGTGCAAGGCCTCCCCAATATAAGATCACTTGGGGCAAGGCAAATTAGGGCTCCAAAGTCACTCAGGAGCAGGCAGGCCCCAGAAATCGGTGCCAGGGGAATCCTGGCAATCCAGGGGGGGCAGAAATAGCTTTGCAGGCTCACAGGAGGTCCAACCAACAGCCAGTGGCAGCAGGACCAACTAACATCAGAGGTATCCAGATGGCAAAAGGCAAACGTAGGAATGTTACTAACAGAAATCAAAGTAATGTGGGACCATCTGAACCCAACTCTCCAACAGCAGCAAGTCCTGGATACCCCACCACACCCGAAAGACAAGATCTGGATTTAAAATCACTTCTCATGATGCTATTAGAGGACCACAAGAAGGACACAAATAAATCTCATAAAGAGTTACAGGAGACCATAAATCAACGGTTAGAAGCCCTTACAAAGGAAACACAAAAATCGCTTAGAGAAATGCGGGAGAACATGGATCAAAAGATGGAGGTGCACAAGGAGACAACACAAAAATCGCTTAACGAGATGAATCAACGGGTAGATGCACTCACAAAGGAATCACAAAATTGGCATAAATAAATGCAGAAGAATATGGGTCAACAGATGGATGCCTATAAGGAGGCAACATAAAAATTGCTTAAAGAAATGAATCAACGGTTAGATACCCTTACAAAGGAAACACGAGAACTGCTTAAAGAAATGCAGGAGACAATGGATCAACAGATGGATTCCCATGAGGAGGAAACACAAAAATCACTCAGAGAAACGCAGGAGAACGTGGGTCATCAGGAAGAAATCCTGAAAGAGGCAATGCAAAAATACCTTAAAGAAATACAGGAAAATACAAACAAACAAGTGAAGGATCTCAGCAAATCCAACCAGGAACTAAAAAAGGAAGTAGAAACAACTAAGAAATCACAAAGGGAGACAACTTTGGAGATAGAAAACCTTGGGAAGAAATCAGGAGTCATAGATGCAAACATAAACAATAGAATACAAGAGATGGAAGAAAGAATCTCAGGTGCTGAAGACTCCATAGAAAGCATCGACTCAACAGTCAAAGAAAATGCAAAATGCAAAAAACGTGTAATCCAAAACATCCAGGAAATCCAGGACACAATGAGAAGACCAAACCTAAGGATTATAGGTATAGATGAGAGTGAAGATTTGCAACTTAAAGGGCCAGTAAACATCTTCAACAAAATTATGGAGGAAAACTTCCCTAACTTAAAGAGAGAGATGCCGATGAACGTACAAGAAGCCTACAGAACTCCAAACAGACTGGACCAGAACAGAAATACCTCCCGTCACATAATAATCAAAACACCGAATGTTCTAAACAAAGAAAGAATACTAAAAGCAGTAAGAGAAAAGGGCCAAGTAACATACAAAGGAAGACCTATCCGAATCACATCAGACTTCTCACCAGAGACTATGAAAGCCAGAAGATCCTGGGCAAATCTCATGCAGACACTAAGACAGCACAAATGCCAGCCTAGACTACTCTACCCAGCAAAACTATCAATCACCATAGATGGAGAGACCAAGATATTCCACGATAAAACCAAATTTTCACAATATCTTTCCACAAATCCAGCCCTGCAACGGATAATAGGTGGAAACCTCCAATACAGGGAGAGAAACAACACCCTGGAAAAAATGAGATAATAACCTTCTTGAATCAAACCCAAAAGTAGATAACCACTCAAACATAAAGATAGCGTCAAGAATGGTAGATGGCAATAATCACTATGCCTTAATCTCTCTTAATATCAATGGTCTCAATTCCCCAATTAAAAGACATAGACTAGCAGACTGGATATGTAAACAGGACCCAGCATTTTGCTGCAGGCAGGAAACGCACCTCAGTGTCAAAGACAAACACTACCTCAGAGTAAAAGGCTGGAAAACAATTTTACAAGCAAATGGCCCCAAGAAACGAGGTGGAGTAGCCATCCTAATATCGGATAAAATTGATTTTCAACTTAAAGTCTTCAAAAAAGACACAGAAGGACACTACATACTGATCAAGGGAAAAATCCACCATCAAGAACTCTCAATTCTGAATATCTATGCTCCAAATGCAAGGGCACCCTCATTCGTAAAAGAAACTTTACTAAAACTCAAAGCACACATCGCACCACACACAATAATAGTGGGTGACTTCAACACCCCGCTCTCTGAAATGGATCGTTCAGGAAAGCAGAAACTAAACAGGGACACAGTGAATCTAATTGAAGCCTTGGACCAAATGGAACTAACTGATATATATAGAACATTTCATCCTAGAGCTAAAGAATACACCTTCTTCTCAGCTCCTCATGGTACCTTCTCCAAAATTGACCATATAATTGGTCACAAATCAGACCTCAACAGATACAAGAAGATAGACCTAATCCCATGCCTCCTATCAGATCACTATGGAATAAGGGTGGTCTTCATTGGCAACAAAAACAAAAGAAAACCCACGTACACATGGAGGCTGAACGACGCTCTACTCAACGATAACTTGGTCAAGGTGGAAATAAAGAAAGAAATCGAAGACTTTTTAAAATTTAATGAAAATGGAGGCACAACATACCCTAATTTATGGGACACAATGAAAGCGGTGTTAAGAAAAAAATTCATAGCCCTGAGTGCTGCCAAAAAGAAATGGGAGACAGCATACACTAGCAGCTTAATGGCACACCTGAAACCCTGGAACAAAAAGAGTCAAATACACACAAGAGGAGTAGAAAGCAGGAAATCATCAAACTCAGGGCTGAAATCAATCAAGTAGAAACAAATAAAACCATACAAAGAATCAACAAAACGAGGAGTTGGTTCTTTGAGAAAATCAACAAGACGGATAAGCCCTTAGTCAGACTAGCCAGAGAGAACAGAGACAGTATCCAAATTAATAAAATCAGAAATAAAAAGGTAGAGATAACAACAGAAACTGAGGAAATTCAAAAAATCATCAGATCCTACTTCAAAAGCCTGTATTCAACACAACTAGAAAATCTCGAGGAAATGGACAATTTCCTTGACAGATACCAAATACCAAAATTAAATCAGGATCAAATAGACCATCTTAACCATCCTATAACCCCTGAGGAAATAGAAGTTGTCATTGGAAGTCTTCCAACCAAAAAAAGCACAGGTCCAGATGGATTTAGTGCAGAATTCTATCAGACCTTCAAAGAAGACCTAACACCAATACTGTTCAAACTATTCCACAAAATAGATAAAGAAGGCACACTACCCAACTCGTCCTATGAAGCCACAATTATGCTAATACCAAAAGCACACAAAGATCCAACAAAGAAAATCTCAGGCCAATCCCTCTTATGAGTATCGATGCAAAAATACTCAATTAAAATTCTTGCCAACCAAATCCAAGAACATATCAAAACGAATATTCACCATGATCAAGTAGACTTCATCCCAGGGATGCAGGGGTGGTTCAATATAAGGATATCCATCAATGTAATCCACTATATAAACAATCTCAAAGAAAAAAAAACCACATGGTCATCTCATTCGATGCTGAGAAAGCATTTGACAAAATTCAGCATCTTTTCATGCTAAAGGTCTTGGAAAGATCAGGAATTGGAGGTCCATATCTAAACATAGTAAAAGCAATTTACAGCAAACCGGTAGCCAACATCAATCTAAATGGAGAGAAACTTGAAGCAATCCCACTAAAATCAGGGACTAGACAAGGCTGCCCTTTCTCTCCATATCTTTTCAATATAGTACTTGAAGTTCTAGCTAGAGCAATTAGACAACAAAAGGACGTCAAAGGGATACAAATTGGAAAGGAAGAATTCAAACAATCACTATTTGCAGACAATATGATAGTATACTTAAGTGACCCAAAGAACACCACCAGAGAACACATACAGCTAATAAACAACTTCAGCAAAGTGTCCAGATATAAAATCAACTCAAGCAATTCAGTAGCCTTCCTATACTCAAAGGATAAGCAGGCTGAGAAAGAAGTAAGAGTAATGATACCCTTCACGATAGCCACAAACCATATAAAGTATCTTGGTGTGACTCTAACCAAACAAGTGAAAGATCTGTATGACAAGAACTTCAAGTCTCTGAAGAAAGAAATTGAAGAAGAACTCAGAAGATGAAAAAATCTGCCATGCTCATGGATTGGCAGGATTAATATAGTAAATATGACCATCTTGCCAAAAGCAATATACAGATTGAATGCAATCCCCATCAAAATCCCAACTCAATTCTTCATAGAGTTAGAAAGAGCAATTCAAAAATTCATCTGGACTAACAGAAAACCCAGGATAGCTAAAACTATTCTCAAGAGTATAAGAACCTCTGGGGAAATCAGTATCCTGGACCTCAAGCTGTACTACAGAGCAATAGTGTTAAAAACCGCATGGTATTGGTACAGTGACAAGCATATAGATCAATGGAACAGAATTGAAGACCCAGAAATGAATCCACACTCCTATGGTCACTTGATCTTTGACAAAGGAGCTAAAACCATCCAGTGGAAAAAAGATAGCCTTTTCAACAAATGGTGCTGGCTCAACTGGAGGTCAACATGCAGAAGAATGCAAATTGACCCATTCTTATCTCCTTGCACTAAGCTCAACTCCAAGTGGATCAAGGACCTCCACATAAAACCAGACACACTGAAACTAATAGAAAGGAAACCAGGGAAGAACCATGAACATATGGGCACAGGGGAGAATTTCCTGAATAGAACTCCAATAGCTTATGCTCTAAGATCAAGAATTGACAAATGGGACCTCATTAAATTACAAAGTTTTTGCAAGGCAAAAGACACTGTCAAAAAGACAAAGAGGCAACCAACTAACTGGGAAATGATCTTTACCAACCCTACATCCGACAGAGGGCTAATATCCAATATATACAAAGAACTCAAGAAGTTAAACTCCAGAGAGGCAAGTAACCCTATTAAAAAATGGGGTACAGAGCTAAACAAAGAGTTCTCACCTGAAGAATATCTAATGGCTGAGAAGCACCTAAAGAGATGTTAATCATCCTTAGTCATTAGGGAAATGCAAATCAAAACAACCCTGAGATTCCACCTCACACCAGTCATAATGGCTAAGATCAAAAACACAGGAGACAGCAGTTGTTGGCGAGGATGTGGAGAAAGAGGAACACTCCTCCACTGTTGGTGGGATTGCAATCTTGTACAACCACTCTGTAAAGCAGTTTGGCGGTTCCTCAGAAACCTGGGCATGGCACTCCCGGAGGATCCGGCTATACCACTCTTTGGCATATACCCAGAGGCTTTACCTGCATGCAATAAGGACACATGCTCCACTATGTTCATAACAGCCTTATTTATAATAACCAGAAGCTGGAAAGAACCCACATGTCCCTCAACGGAGGAATGAATTCAGAAAATGTGGTATATTTAGACAATGGAATCCTACTCTGCAATTAAAAAGAATGAATTCACGAAATTCCTAGGCAAATGGTCAGAACTTGAAAATATCATCCTTAGTGAGGTAACCCAATCACAAAAGAACACACATGGTATGCAGTCACTGATAAGGGGATATTAACCCAAAATCTCGGAATACCCTAGACCATTCGCATATCAATAGATTTCCAAGAAGATGGAAGGAGAAACCACTGGTCCCGAAAAGACTGGATATAGGGGAATGCCAAGATAGAGAAGCGAGAGGGGGTTGAATGGGGAAAAGAGGGAGGGAAGGGGGCTTATGGGACTTTCCCGGAGGGAGGAATCAGGAAAGGGGAAACGATTTTGAATGTAAATAAAGAAACGTAGAAAATAAAAAAATAAATAAAATAAAATAATATTAATGTTAGTTTCTTGAATAATAATAGAACATTATTAAGAACCTGTAAATAATTATATGCTCCTTCATAAGAAATCATACTATAATGTGACCAGAGAAAACTACACACCTAACCAAGATTTAGGAAAATATATTTGAACTGAAGTCACCAAAGTGTTACAGGGACTTTAATTGCTTTGTCCAATTTTATTGTCACATATTATTACTATTGTACTTAAGATAGCCTCCTAGAGTGATGGAGAGATGGCTCAGCCGTTAAGAGCACTGACTGCTCTTCTGAAGGTCCTGAGTTCAAATCCCAGCAAGCACATGGTGGCTCACAACCATCCGTAATGAGATCTTACGGCCTCTTCTGGTGTGTTTAAAGACAGGTACAGTGTATTTATATATAATAATAATGAATAAATCTTTAAAAAAGATAGCCTCCTTGAATTTCTAAAAGTATTATAAGGCTTAAAACCTCATATTTCATGACATACTATGATTATATAACTGAAATTTTTTTTTTCACGTAAGTGTTTTTCAGAAATAATCTTTAAAAATGAAACACCAGCTGACATGAGGCCTTTAACACACATATACAACAGAGGACTACCAGGTCTTAGTTAAGTCAGAGAAGATGCACCTAACCCTCAAGAAACTGGAGACCCCAGGAAGTTTAGAATTTTGGTGCAGTTAGAGTGTTGGTAGGGACATCCTAGTGGAGACAGGGTGGGGCGGGGAGGAGATATGGATGTGGAAGTGTTGGAGGGTGGACTGGGAGGGGAATAAAATCTGGAGTGTAAATAAATAAATGAATAAATATATAAATATCTTACCTAATAAAATAGCTTCACTCCTGCCTGAATACTGTCAAATCATTTTCATAGAATATAAGAGTAGAAAAATTTGTAATCAGACTAGGAATTGCAGAGCTGAGATAGAGTCCTCTCAACTGAAGAAAAGAAAATAGATCTGTATTTTATATAGCACATGATGTTAAATATTAAGTAAATGATCTCTATAATACTTCAAAATGAGTAGAAATGTTTTATTCTCAACACATACAATTTATTCTTACAAGAGCGATAAATTATTATCATGCCCAGAAAATTATTACATATTGTATATATTTATAACATTTCCAGCATTAGCTGCATAAAGACATACAAATAGTATATTTTAATAAAAATAAACTACCTAGTTTGAAATAAAAATACATTAAACACTCCAAGCTTGAAAAGGAATGTGAAATAAATCTGAGAATAAAAATATTGATTTATTTTAAAACTTTGATACATTAAACTGTCACACTGTGTACATTATATTTACCCTCAATGATTAATTTTATTCATGAATGTCTTCAGTTGAATATTTCTAAGGGTTAAGTATGCCATATTCTTCCTTGTATTTTCATTTCTAAATATGTTTCTGTATGTCTTGAAACCTCACTTATTTTTGTCCTACTAGTGGAGAGAGAACTTCCGCATGATTGCTTCCTTCCATGGTAATTATGGAAAACATGGTAGAGTATACATCGATGTTGCAATTTATTTCCTTTCTGAGACTCACGTGCAGAGTTTTACTCTGTGTTCCAAGACACCAGATGTTAGAGATTGTGTGTTGTGCAAAATATGAACCCTTCTGTGGTTTTGTTTAATTTGATACTTCTACTTGGGGGTGTCAGCAACCACTAAAAAATTGGACTTCTAGTATATTTTATTTTCAGTTCAGGCCTCTAAATATACTTAAATTATATTTCAAAATCTTTCATGTTAGTAGTGTGTATTTTTCTATGTCTTGTCTGATGATTGTGTACGTCAACCTCTAATAAAAATAACCCAAAACAGAATAAAGCTAGAGCATAATATCATTTCTCAACTCTGAATACATTTGGACATCAAATTGATTTCGACAACCTTAATGGTTCTCATCTCTAGGACTAATTATCCTACTCTAGATTCTTGTTAGTTGCCTGTGAGTAATATTTTTTTCTAGATAAATGACTCTATGAAGTGTTCCTCTTTGTACATTAATATGTCTATTGATATTGCCATTGTAATCATCTTACTCAGGCAGCTATTTATAGGAGAAACTGTCTCACTGAAATCATCTGGATATTATGACTCTTAAAAATCTTCCCAACCCTTTTCTATGATATTCCTTGAACCTCAGATACGGGAGTTGAGAAATAGGTGCATCTATTGTCACTGAGCTCCTAAATATCTCTTCATTCTCTACATTTTGTCCAGGTGTGTTATTTTCTGATCATCTGCATTTGATATGAGTGGCTTTTTTGAGGAGGAGTGGCAGTTATGACTTCTCTGTGGGTGTAAGGATAAGATTTGAAATTCAGTAAAAAAAAAAAAAACTATGCTGGTCCTACATAATGGAACTAATAACTTTTCACAAAGATGTGTCCCATACTTTTTATACAATGTAGAAAGGGTAGCCCTGATCCAAATGCACACAACAAAACAGTCTCAGTAGGGTGTGTTTGTATTCTGGCATATGCATGTGCACACACACAAGTGTGTGTGTTTGCATGCAATAATACTAATCAAAGACAAATAGGCTACATTCCTGAAAGTGAGTCAGGAGCACAAGAAAGGTAGGAGAAAAAGTACTTGGAAGGGGTGGAGAAGGCACAAAAGTCAGGAATGAATTTTATTTCAGTCAAAATCATTAAAATGATATAGCATTAAGTCACTTCATCCTACTGGTGTCTAATACCAACACTATACAAGATTTACTTTCATCAACACACATCAGAGTATGTTCTGCAAGGTATGGCATGACATTGCATAGAGTTTATTAGTCTCCATACACAATCAACAGAAAAAAATCCCAGCAAGTATATTTTGTTGTACAATTGATAGACAACAATATGCCCTGATCTATTTGTTTAATAAATTCCATATTGCTTCTGTAGAGATGAACAATATGAAAAGAGAACAACTAGTAATTTAAAAAAGCTAGTGTATCAAACTTGTGATTTACAGAGTGTAAAACTACTCCTGAAAAGGAAGCTCAGCTTTCCATGTTGGGGCACTGTGGTTTATGTTTATCTCCAAATAAACAAATTTAACTCTTAATTGGTTTGTTGTATGTGGCTATGCAAGTGCAGTACTGTGCATCCAAGACAAATAACTTAAACCACAGGTAGAGTTTAATCATGTGAAAATGCGCTTGATTCATCTCTGTCTCAGGTTGGAAATGCAGAAATCATTAACTGTATCTACATCAACCGTTACCCTTTCCACCATGTGGAGCAACTGTTCATCACATATCTGCTCCCTAAAATTCATCCAGTCAGGAAATTATCACACCTCAGTCAAACTACAACTGTGACAATAGAAAACTGCCATGAGCATTTAAACTATAATTTTTCCCACATATATATATATATATATATATATATATATATATATATATATATATATTTCATTCTGGTTTCTTCTGAAATGTCAAACTGAGTGAAGATATTCTGTGCTAGTTTTATCTAAAATTATGTATTTTACTAGCAATTTAAAACATTTGTTTACTTTCTTGATTTACCTTTCAATAGATCTGTCTCAATTTATGTTGTATGTCACATGTATATTTTATGTACTTTTATTTGCATGTTCTCCACTGAAATGGAAGGATGAGGATTGATCTTGTTTGTGAACCACTCAGTATATTGTATGATAAGCATGAGAAGCATTAATAGCACCAACATCATTTCTGCAATGGGAGAAGGAATACACAGAGAAAAGTCTGCCTACCACTGTGGATAATTCCATGTAATTATAAAAAATGATTTTCAAATATGTATTCTGAATTATTTTAAATAGTATTTAAACACTATATTATCCTTTGAAATATAATAAACATGCTGTAGGTACCAGAACCTCTGAAACCTGTGATATCACTTAGACAACAACACAACCTATACACTTGTTGCCAAGACAAAGGCCACCATATTCCCAGAATCCACTGGGCTCACCTTTACTTGTGATCACATCACCATCCATGTACATAAAAGGAATGCCCCTCCCTCTCTCTCTTCCCCTCTTCTCTTTCCGATGCCACCTCTGCCCTTTCCCCTCTCAATAAACCTCACATTGAACTCTTTGGACTGGTGTGGTCTTTCTGGTGTCGCCACTGGCTGATGCCAACACATGCAAAAATAAAAAGGAAGAAAATATATTGAGAAGAGGGGAACAAAGTGACTTCTGAGGAAAATAATAAGGAAATCTTGAGGATTAAAAGGTTTCATATTGTATGGACTCTACTAAGACAGAAAAAAGTGAAGAAAAATAATTATCATAATTACAAAAAGAAATTAAAAATTCTTAGATAAGAATAGCTCTCACCCTTCATCAGAGAAATTTCTTCTTCGTTTTGTTTGTTGGTGTTTGTAATTAATAGAATTTATCCTAGAGATAATCTGTGATGGGTCAAAGGTCAGAAAATAAGTGATTTGGAAGCATTTCACCCTAAGTGTCCAATGTAACATCTTCAATGCAACCTGTACATCTAGTCTAAGGGAAAATTATAGAAGAGAGGGTGTTAGGTTGAACAAGCCAGACCAAGATGTCTGTTGTGCAAACAATATCTGCTATATATTACTGAGATTTTTATGCATGAATTCTCAAAATATGCTTGTCCTACATGAGCATCTCATTGACAACACCAGTTAATATGCTATTATAGACAGGGGTATCTCTTAACGTCCCACCCTTAGATTGAGTTTAAAGTGAACAATGAATTCCAAGAGAGGAAAAATTTCCCTTCAGGAAGGAGATCACATAGAGATAATCCTAACTTAAGTATTCTGTTTTCATTTATACATAGAGCCTAGCTGATTTGACTGAATCCATTTCATGAATGGCTGCATATATATGCAAAAATAAGCATTAAAGAGGAAATTCTGAATTTCAGAGTTGCCAAACTGGAGGCTTTGGATCAGAGAGAGTTTCTAGCAGGAATAGTGTTGATGTTGAGGACATGAACAAAAATCACAAATAATTATTAAACAAAAATTAAGAGTCTTACAGTGTTGGCACATGCCTTTAATCCCAGAACTTGGGAGGCAAAGGTAAGCAGATTTCTGAGTTTGAGGCCAGCCTGGGCTACAGAGTAAGTTTCAGGATAGCCAGGGCTATACAAGGAAACCCTGTCTAAAAAAAAAAAAAAACAGTCTTACAAAGAATCCCATGTATACCATTTTATTTTCATAACTATTAAAGTCAATGTACAATTTATAAATATACTGAATAATATTCAAATATCAATAGTTCAAGATTGTATATTACAATAATCTATCTATCTTGGCTGTATCAGTATTTAAGTTGGTCAAGTCACACCATTCTTATCTGAATATATTTATAGTAACACCAGAAATGTATGTACAGAGCTGCTAAAAGAATTGAGAGTCATGGAAAAAAGAATGACATCAGTGAAAATGTGTGATGATGACTCCAGTGTCATTGAATTTCTGGCCTACATCCACCATCATCATTCTTCATGACATACCCTAAGTTCTAGCTAATGAAATCTCAGTCCCAGGAAAGAAGTTCACTCCCAGAACTGGTACATTATCCACCTATTCCTGGCACATTTTATCTTCTAGTACAATCATATTTTGTGAAGAGAATAAATTTTCCAAACATAAAGTAATGTATAAAATATGTTGAATGTAATGTACAGCACCCACTGTAGTGGGTAGATAAAAGATTCTACCATGGAAACCTTTGCAAAGAGCAATGCCCATCTTGAAACCTCCCAATGTGTTATTTTGTGTCTGATTCTTTTTCACCCACAAAGTATATTAAAACTCTCCAGTGGCACTGATATGTTACCTAGGGGTAACTGGAGCAGTAGAGTATTGTGTATCAGTTTCCTCGGAGACTGAAACATTCTGTTATATAAGGGAGCTCATTAAGAAAGGAAGTAAACAACTAAATAATTTGTAAGAATGTTCCTGAAACTGAACATACTCAGTTAGGGCCTTCTCTCTGCAAGAGCGTATAAGAAAGTGCAGAGTGCTGAGAGTTATTTTCAGAGGAGATAAACTGCAAAGTGGACTCTGAGCAGCCCAAAAAGATGTAAGGATCAGTGACCAACTGAACTCAGCAGAAGAAAAAGAGAAGTTGAACTGTGGAAGAGGCTAAAACATACTGAGCCAAATGGAAACAGCAACAACAAACAAACAAATAAAAAACAAACACAAAAAGCAAATCTCTCCACCCTCCTGTGCCGACTGCAAGCTATGCCCTGTGCTCCAGGTTCCCAGCTGTCACCATGCTAAGGTGAACTTTCATGATACAGCTGCTTTCAAGTGTTTTATGCTCCTGTAAATGAATCACTCATATTCCTGTAAGTTACCTCAATAAAACTCACTTGTTTGCTAAGTCACACACACAGGTTTTGTATTTATTTGGGTTGGTTGTATACTCCCTATACATGTGACTTACATCTCACCAGGAAAAGTATGTTACACAACACAAACTTACTTAATTTATTCAGATATGACTACAAACTTCAGAGAATAACACTCATAATTCAAGTGTTGATTAAAGAACTAATTTAAAGTGAATATTGAACTCATTTAATTGCTTTTGGATTCAATATAAACTTGTAGCATCAAGCATCCTGCTGACTGCAATTACATATTTAAAAACTTACTATAAATCGTAGTAAATTTTTTTACATGAAGAACATATTTAGTACTTTTACTTTGGGAAGGTACCATCTCTGTCATGAATCCAAGTTAACTTTCTTAATCACCCATATGTTTACTTTTCTCAGCACATTTAGTAAATGTAAGTAATCTCTAAATTTTATTTAAAAAAAAAAACACCAAATGGAAACATGTCTAAAGGGAGTAAAAAGACATTGGTCTGTTTAAAGCTCACACAGAAACTCACAGTGGTGTTGTTGGATATTGGATCATACTGTGAACCCAAAGATTATATATTGGAAAAACCTGTCTCTAGTTGTGGTGTTGCTCAGTCCCAGCACACATGTTTAATCTGAGAGCTTTCTGTTTATTGTAAACAAGATTGAATAAAGCTAACCACAGGTCAAGAGGCAGAGCAAGAAAGTTAACATAGGAAAAAACCATGGAGAGTGAGAGAAAGTTAGGAGGACAGATAAAGAGAAGCACAGGAAGTAGAAAGAGACCTTTGGATGGGAGGGTTTCTAAGACAGTGAGGAAAGAACTGGCTTTTTCCTTCTGAGGTGTCAGATCAGCTGGGTGCTTTCTCTGCCTCTTTTTTTGATTAATAATTTTATTCATTCACATTTCAGATGATATGCCCCTTCTGGTTTACCCCTCCACAAATCCCACATCCCATCCACCCTTTCCCCCCTCCTCTTTTTCTCTAGGAGCTAGCCAACTTTCACCCCAGCATCTGGCTCCTAAGTCTTCATTTGGTAAAGCAAATGATTGTTTTAAGACTATGGAGTGCTCACAAAAAGGAACCAATCATAACTGCCCTCTGAAAGACCAAAAAGCAGCTGAAAGAGTCAGATGCAGATGTTTGCACCCAACCAATGTACAGAAGTTGCTGGCCCCTGTGGTTGAATTAGGGGAAAACTGGGAGAATCTGAGAAGGAGGATGACCCTATAGGAGGACCAGCAATCTCAATTAACCTGTACCCCTAAGATGTCTTAGATACTAGACCATCAACCAGGCAGCACACACCAGCTGATATGAGGCCCCCAACATATATAAATAATAGAAGACTTCCTGGTCTGTGTTCAGTCAGAGAAGATATTTCTAACTCTTAAGAGAATGGAGGCCCCAGGGAGTATAGAGGTCTGGTGGGGCAGCAGGTGGGAACATCCTCATGGAGACAGGGGTTGGGGAGAAGGTATGGGATGTGGAACAGTCAAAGGGTGGACCAGGAGGGGAATAAAATATGGAGTTTAAAACAACTAAGTAACTAAGTAAGTAACTAACTAACTAACTAACTGTAGTGGCTATTCCTGGTTGTCAACTTGAATATATCTGGAATGAATTACAATCCAGAATTGGAACTATGATCCTAATCTGGAGGCTCAGAGATACAAGTTTCTGACCTGGATCTTGGCATGGAGATCTTGAAGCATGGTAGCTATGAATTCCAGAAGATTAAGACAAGGATATCTCTGAGTTCAAAGTCATCTGGGATTAATGGTGCGGTGACACATGCCTTTAATCTGGGCCACACCCTCTGCTGGAGACCTACATAAGGACATTGGAAGAAGGAAGACTAACTCACTCTTCCTTGCCTGCTAGCCACATGGAACTGAACAACTGCTAGATCGTTGGACTTCCATCCATAGCTGCTGCAGACCATTGTTGGGGAGTTGGACTACAAACTGTAAGTCATCAACAAATTCCCTAACTATATAGAGACAACCCATAGCTTCTGTGACTCTAGAAAACCTTGACTAATACACTAACTACATAATTAAATAAATAAATAAAATATGTAAAAATATAAAAAAAGTGAGGGGAATATAAGAGTTAGGTTGCATGCCTGTAATTTCTATTCACAGAATGTTTGATTCCTCAAAATGTATCAGAAGTTAATGATTAAAGAAGAAAACACTGTGAACAATTTGTTTTATAAAACTATGTGCATTCCGTTAATGCCACTTTAAATCTTTCACAAGATTTTCAGATAACTTCCATCCCCTCTAATAGGTGTAGAGGCTTGAAGTCACTAGCTGAAGATACATTTATCAATAAGTTATATAGCTTGAGTAAAAACATTTGCTATAAAATTTAATTGCAGGTATTCAA
Source organism: Tokudaia tokunoshimensis (assembly GCA_036184795.1). Classification (NCBI taxonomy): domain Eukaryota; kingdom Metazoa; phylum Chordata; class Mammalia; order Rodentia; family Muridae; genus Tokudaia; species Tokudaia tokunoshimensis. The sequence continues at coordinate 66,593,234 of BTHU01000009.1, forward strand.
TTATACACCAGCAAACATTATTGAGCTGTTTAAGTATTTGAAAGGTGACACTAAATTGTGCAGATTAAAAGAATATCATCTATATCAAGACTGATATTCAATGCCAGTAAAATAATTCATAAACATAAAATTACAAACTTAAAAATTAGAAATTGTAATAAATATTATTGTTGATGCCAACAAGCACTTGCTGACAGGAGCCTACTATAGCCAATCATTGGACTGAACACAGGGTTCCAAATGGAGCAGCTAGAGAAAGGACCCAAGGAGCTGAAGGGTGTTTACAGCCCCATAGGAGGAACAACAATATGAGCCAAACAGTACCCCAGATCTCCTAGCGACTAAACCACCAACCAATGAATACAAATGGAGAGACCCATGGATTCAGCTGCTTATGTAGCAGAGGATGGCCTTGTCGGTCATCAGTGGGAGGAGAGGCCCTTGGTCCTGTGAAGACTCAATGCCCCAGTGTAGGGGAATGTCAGGGCTGGGAGGGGAGAGTGGGTGGGTTAGTGAGCATTTGGAAGCAGATAGGGATAGGGGAAACCAGGAAAGGGGATAAAAGTTGAAACATAAATAAAAATATCTAATTAAAAAAATAAAGTCTGCTCTCTGGAAGGGAGCAGGTAGGTGCACACGGGGCAGGGCATAAGATTAGTGGAGTTGCGAGGAGAGGAGTCTTCCTGCCACCAATTGCAACATGGAGCCATGCAGCGCCACAGCATTCTGTGAACAGCCCTCCAGGAGAGAGTGATCTCCCAGGAATACTTTCACTTCTGAGAGTGGAGTTGTGATCTCCAACTTCTCTCTGGAGGGGAACAGCTAGGAACACACGGGCATACAAACAGTGGAGTAACTAGGACAGGTGCCTTCTAGGCACCATTTACACCAGGGAGCCAGGCAACTCCACAGCCTTCTGTGCACAGACCCTACCAGAAGAGAGTTGGTCTACCAGGAGTATGGACACAGGCTTACAGGCCCACAGTAGGGACAAGCTCCAGCCAAAGACAGCAAGATCAACTAACACCAGAGATAACCAGATGGCAAAAGGCAAGCGCAAGAACCCTACCAACAGGAACCAAGGCAACTTGGCAACATCAGAACCCAGTTCTCGCTCCACAGAAAGTTCTGGATACCCCAACACACAGGCAAAGCAAGAGTTGGATTTAAAATAGCATCTCATGATGCTAATAGAGGACTTCAAGAAATATATAAATAACTCCCTTATAGAAATACTGAAGAACATGGGTCAACAAGTAAAAGCCCTTCTCAGAATTAAACTAGACTTCTCACCAGAGATTATGAAAGCCAGAAGATCCTGGGCAAATCTCATATAGACCCTAAGAGAACACAAATGCCAACCCAGACTACTATACCCAGCAAAACTCTCAATCACCATAGATGGAGAAACCAAGATATTCCATGATAAAATCAAATTTACACAATAAGGAAACAGAAAAATACCTTAAAGAATTACAGGAAAACACACGCAATCAAGTGAAGGAACTGAACAAAATCATTCAGAATCTAAAACTGGAAGTAGAAACAAGAAATCACAAAGGGAGACAACTCTGAAGAAAGAAAATCTTGGAAAGAAATCAGGAGTCACAGATGCAAGCATCAACAATGGAATGAAAGAAATAGTAGAATCTCAGGGACTGAAGATACCATGGAAAACATTGACTCAACAGTCAAAGAAAATGCAAAATGTAAAAAGCTTCTAACCCAAAACATCCAGGTAATCCAGGACACAATGAGAAGACAAAACCTAAGGACTATAGGTATAGAAGAGAGTGAAGATTTCCAACTTAAAGAGTCAGTAAATATCTTCAACAAAATTGTAGGAAAAAAACTTCCCTAACTAAAGAAATAGATGCCCATGGACATACAAGAAGTCTACAGACCTCAAAACAGACTGGACCAGAACAGAAAGCCCCCCATCACATAATAATCAAAACACCAAATTCACAAAACAAAGAAAGAGTATTAAGAGCAGTAAAGGGGAAAGGTCAAGCAATATATAAAGGCAGACTTCTCAGAATTAAACCAGACTTCTCACCAGAGATTATGAAAGCCAGAAGATCCTGGGCAAATCTCATATAGACCCTAAGAGAACACAAATGCCAACCCAGACTACTATACCCAGCAAAACTCTCAATCACCATAGATGGAGAAACCAAGATATTCCATGATAAAATCAAATTTACACAATATCTTTCTACAAATCCAGCTCTACAAAGGATAACAGATTGAAAATGCCAACACAAGGAGGGAAACTACACCCTAGAAAAAGCAAGAAAGTAATCTTCTTCCAACAAACCCAAAAAAAGGTTTGTTGGAAACCTTTTTTTTTCTTCTTCTTCTTTGTTTGTAATTCTTCTTTCAATTAATTTGGTAATGTTTTTTATGTCTGCCATTTTATCTGTATTATTTTCCATGATAATCTTCAATTTTAACATTTTTATATATTTCTTCAATTTTAACAGAAATGCTTTTCATGTAAATCTTCAATTTTATCAGAAAAATGTTTATAATTCCACTTTCAATCATTTTAGAAATATTTTTATGCCTACCATTTTATCTGTATAATTTTCCATGAAATAGTGAATTTTAGCGTGTTTTTCTACGTTTCTTCAATTTTATCAGAGATATTTTCCATGTATATCTTCAATTTTATCAGAAAATGTTTATAATTCCATATTCAATCAACTTAGAAATATTTTATGCTTACCATTTTATCTGTATTATTTTCCATGAAATATTTAATTTTAACGTGTTTTTATTTATAAAAAAAGAAATACAAGCTTAAGTTCATTCCTTCTGTAAGTTTTGTGTTCTGATTACCATGTAGTAGAAGGATTTTTTTTTTTTCTGGTCCAGTCTAATAGATGATGTTTTCATCTGTTGTTCCTGTTCTCTTCCCTAGGTTTTCTATTTCCAGGATTCCCTCAGTTTGTGTAGTCTTTACTTCTTCTATTTTAACTTTCATGTCTTACATAGTTTTATTTATTCCCTTCACTGGTTTAATTGTATTTTCCTGTATTTCTTTAAGGTGTTTATCTGTTCCTCTTTAAAGATCTCTACCTGTTTGCTTTTATTTCCTTATATTTCTTTAAAGGATTAATTTATTTCCTCTGTAAAGGCCCCTATCATCATTGTACGATTGGATTTAATGTCATTTTTCTTTTGTTTTGGCTGTGTTAGGATATGCAGAGTTTGCTCGAGTAAAGTAGCTCTTTTCTGTTTTTTTTTTTTTTTTTTTTTTTTTGGTTTTTCGAGACAGGGTTTCTCTGTGTAGCCCTGGCTGTCCTGGAACTCACTTTGTAGACCAGGCTGGCCTCGAACTCAGAAATCCTCCTGCCTCTGCCTCCCAAGTGCTGGGATTAAAGGCGTGCGCCACCACCGCCCGGCTAAAGTAGCTCTTTTCTGAAGGTATCATATTGCCCTGGCTTTTCTTTATTGCACCCTTTGGAGGACCTTTAGCTATCTGGATGGTTTTAGTCCCTGGATGTTCCTGGCATTGGGAAGGGGACGAACCTCAATGGTCCTGGTTTGGCAGGCCTTTGATGGCTATCCTTGTGCTGTATCTTTCCACAACTGCATGTCTGTATGACTGAGGAGTTACAGGTCCAATGATGCTGGATGGAGAGGTGGCAGATGTATGGAAGTTTCTCCGGGCTAGCATAATGCTCTGCTTGGGACAGCTTGACTTGCCCAAAAGAATTCAGTGACCAGGGAAGATGGGTGGGGGAAGTTACATTTACCTGTACGACTCAGGATCTACAGGTCTGATGATGGCGAAAGGAGAGGTGGCAGGAGTATCACAACTAAGTATTTTAATGTCCTCTCACTCTGTACATGTCCAGCATGGTAATATCATTATTAGTTTTCATCTACTGCAGGTATTAACCTCTTGATGATGTCTGAACAATGCACTGATGTCGGAGTAAAGAAGAATGCCATTAAGAAACATTTTATTACTACTTTTCTTTTCTTTTCTTTTCTTTTCTTTTTGCAATCCATTCTTTTTATTTTCTATTTTTTTTATTTACATTCTGAATGATTTCCCCTTTCCCGGTTCCTCCCTCCCAGAAAGTCCCATAAACCCTCTTCCCTCCCCCTGTTCCCCAGTCAACGCCCTCTTGCTTCTCTGTCCTGGTATTCCCCTACATCCAGTCTTTCCAGGACCAGGGGTCTCTCCTTCCATCTTCCTGGAAATCTCTTGATATGTGAATTGTGTCTTGGGTATTCCGAGTTTCCGGGTTAATATCCCCTTATCAGTGACTGCATACCATGTATGTTCTTTTGTGATTGGGTTACCTCACTAAGGATGATAGTTTCCAGTTCTGACCATTTGCCTATTACTAATTTTCTATTTTTGTTTTTTACATTTTTTATTGAATATAATCTTCATTTACATTTCAATTGCTAAAACATTTCCTGGTTTCCTCCCTCACCTAAAACCCCAACCCTCCTCCCAACCCCTGCCTCCAAGTATATGCCTCTCCACTCGACCCACTCCCACCTCCCCCCCATCGATTTCCCTTTGTTGGGGCATCTATTGAACATTCACCAGACCTCTCACTGATGCCCCACAAGGCATTACTCTGCCATATTCTTGGCTGGAACCATGTGTACCCCTTGGTTGATGGTTTAGTCCCTGGGAGTCCTGACCATCTGGGTGGCCAACATTATTGTTATTCCCATGGGGCTGCAAACCCCTTCAGCTCCTCCAGACTGCCTTCCAACTCCTCCATTGTGGACCCTACACCCAGTCCAATGGTTGGCTGCTAGCGTCTGCCTCTGTATGTTTAAGGTTCTGACAGCGCCCCTCCAGAGACAACCATAACATGCTTCTTTTAGTATGCCCTTCTTGTCATCTATAATAGTGTCAGGTTTGGTGACTGTTTATATGATGAATCCCCAGGAAGGGCAGTCTCTGTTTCTCCTTTCCTTCAGTCTCTGCTCCACACTTTCTTTCCTTTATTGCTTCTGTGAGTATTTTGTTCCTTTTCCCAGAGGAACCCAAGCATCCCCACTTCAGTCCTCCTTCTTCTTGAGCTTCTGTGGTCTGTGAACTGTAACTTGTTTATTTTGAACTTTTGGACTAACATCCACTTATCAGTGAGTGCATATCATGTGTGTTCTTTTGTGATTGGGTTACCTCACTAAGGATGATATTTTCCAGTTCCACCCATTTGCCTAAGAATTTCACGAATTTGTTGTTTTTCATCACTGAGTAGTATTAAGTATGTAAATATACCACATTTTCTGTATCCATTCCTCCATTGAGGGACATTTGGGTTCTTTCCAGCTTCTGGCTATTACAAAAAGGGCTTCTTTGAACATAGTGGAGCATGTGTCCTTATTACATGCTGGGGAATCCTCTGGGTATATGCCCAGGAGCAGTATAATGGGGTCCTCTGGTAGTATCATGCCCAGTTTTCTGAGGAACCGCCAGACTGCTTTCCAGAGTGGTTGTACCAACTTGCAATCCCACCAGCAATGGAGGAGTGTTCTTCTTTCCCCACATCCTCGCCAACACCTGCTGTCCCCTGAGCTCTTTTTTCTAAGTTTTTTTATTTACATTCCAAATGATTTCCCCTTTCCCGTTTCCCCCGTCCCCGAAAGTCCCATAAGCCCCTTCCCTCCCTCTGTTCCCCATACAACCCCCTCTCGCTTCTCTGTCCTGGTATTCCCCTACATCCAGTCTTTCCAGGACCACGGGTCTCTCCTTCCATATTCTTGGACATCTATTGATATGTGAATTGTGTCTTGGGTATTCTGAGATTCTGGGTTAATATCCCCTTATCAGTGTCTGCATACCATGTGTGTACTTTTGTGATTGGGTTACCTCACTAAGGATGATATTTTCCACTTCTGACCATTTGCCTAGGAATTTCGTGAATTCATTGTTTTTGAGACTCAGCCAGCTCGTGTGCACCAGCTCTCTGAACTTTTGATCTTAGCCATTCTGACTGGTGTGAGGTAAAATTTCAGGGTTGTTTTGATTTGCATTTCCTTGATGACTAATGATGTTGAACATATCTTTAGGTGCTCGTCAGCCATTCAGTTTTCCAAGTCCAGGATGACACTTTCTCGATCCATCCATTGCCTAAGAATTTCATGAATTCGCTGTTTTTAATAGCTGAATAATACTCCATTGTGTATATATACCACAATTTCTGTATCCATTCCTTTGTTGAAGGACATCTGGGTTTTTTCCAGCTTCTGGCTATTGTAAATAAGGCTGCTATGAACATAGTGGAACATGTGTCCTTATTGCATGTTGGAACATCTTCTGGGTATATGCCCAGGAGTGGTATAGCTGGATCCTCAGGTAGTACTATGTCTAATTTTCTGAGGACTAATATCCAATGTATACAAAGAACTCAATAATTTAAACTCCAGAGAGTCAAATAACCCTATTAAAAAGTGGGGTACAGAGCTAAACAGGGAATTCTCAACTAAAGAAACTTGCATGTCTCTGAAGCACCAAAAGAAATGTTCAAAATACTTAGTTATCAGGGAAATGCAAGTCAAAACAACACTGAGATTCCATCTCATACCAGTCAGAATGGCTAAGATGAAAAACTCAGGGGACAGCAGACGCTGGAGAGGATGTGGGAAAAGAGGAACACTTCTCCATTGTTATTGGGATTGCAAGTTGGTAAAAGCACTCTGGAAATTACTACTTTTCTTAATGACAATAATATTATTTGGTTCTATCCTAGGTCCTTGACCTATCTACTATATACCTATTTACAGTAAGCAGAAGTCATCTACCTCCTTAATCTTACCCAGCTTCTCAAGCTTCATATAGTCCTTATCCTCACGGAGTTAAGTGCACAAGTTATGTGCAAGAGTTATTCTACTGAGGATTTGTCTGAGAGTGGCTGTCTTTACTCAGCTGTAACACTTGAGGAAGAGTTGCCTTTCCAGAAGCACTCAGGACTGGATCTTGGACCTGATTGGCTGGCCAACCCCATGCTGCCATTGCCTCTCCTGCTGAAACTGCTGCTGTTGCTACTGCGGTAGCTGAGGAGAGAACTAGAACCCAAGCTACCCACCCTCGGCAGGATACCCAAATCTGTTCACTTCTCTTCAAAGAGCTATAGTAGTCCCAGCATTCCTGGCTGGACTGGAGCCTGTGGAACCTCTTCATCTGGGCTCAACTTCATCCTCCCTGGTCTGATCTGACAGACTTCAGACACCCATCTCCATTCAGAACATCTGTTCTACTTACCCGTGCTGCTTCTCAATAATTATGAATTTATTTTCCCTTCTTTGGGAAAGTCTTCCTTTTCTCCTAGTCCCTTACTCTATTCATAATTCCTTTGGTTGTATGGATTTTTAACATGCCGATCAATGGTTTAAAAGCCAACATCTGTATATGACAATACATACCATATTTGGCCTTTTGGGTCTGGGTTACCTTCCTCAGGGGGATTATTTTTTTCTCTATTTCCATTCATTCACCTGAAAGTTTCGTGATTTCAGTTTTCTACCAACTTATTAATATTTCTTCCCTTTTTAAAAAATAACTTATTTATTTATTTACTTTCCATCCCAATGGAAGCTTTCCTACCCTCCTCTCTTCCTAGTCCCTCACTCTTGCTTCTCAGCCTGCCTGCATCCTCCTGCTCTTCCTTTCTCCTCAGAAAAGCAGAGGCCTCCCATGAATAGTAACCAACCTTGGCATATCAAGTCGCATCAGGACTAGACCCATCTTTTCTTATGTTAGCTAGATAAGGTACCCCAGGTAAGGGAAAGGGATATAAAGACAGGCAACGGAGACCTAGACAGCCACTGATCTGATGTTAGTTGTCTCACATGAAGACTGAGATGTACAACTGTTACTTATGTGCAGAGGGCCTAGATCCATCCCATACATTCTCTCTGGTTGGCGGTTCAGTCTCTGTGGTCACATACGGTCCCAGGTTTGTTGATTCTGTAGGTTTTCTTGCGGTATACTTGACCTCTTTTTCTCCTTCAATCCTTTCATCCCCTCTCCCACAGGATTCCCCAAGATCTGCCTGATATCCGCCTGTTGGTTCTTTCATCTGCTTACATTATTTGCTGGATGAAGTTTCTAGGATTACAATTATGTTACAGACCTGTCTGCAAGAATATCAGAATAACATTAGTAGTGTTGGGAGGGCCCTCGCATGGTATGGGATTCAAGCTAAGCTAGTCATTAGCTGGTATTTCATAATTTCTGCTCTATCTTTACCCCTGAAACTCTTGTTGGTAGGACAAATTGTGGGTTGAAAGCTTTGTGGCTGAATTGGTATCACAATTCTTCCATTGGAAGTCTTTACTGATTATTAGAGATGGCCATGTCAGCTTCCATAGCGCCAACTGGTAGTCTTTAGAGTCACCCTCATAGATTGCTGGGAGTTTCTATGGTCTTTGTTTTCTAGCTTTGCCCACAGATGATCTCAACAATTCCAGTTCTCTCTTCAATTACTCTCTCCCTCCATCCTTCCGTAACTTGATTCTTCATGTTCCCCTCTCAGCTCATGGTCCCACCCAGTTTTCTCCCTCCATCCTTCCTGATGTACATTCTATTTTCTCTTCTCAGTGAGATTCAAGCATCCCCTCCCTTGTGCCCTCCCTGTTACTTAGCTTCTTCGGCTCTGTAGGTTGTAGCATGGTTATCCTATACTTTATGGTGAATATTCAGTTACAAGTAAGTATATACCATGCTTGTCATTCTGGGTCTGAATTACCTTTCCTCACTTAGGATGATATTTTATAGTTCCATCCATTTTGCTTACAAATTTCATGATGTCATTTTTACAATAGCTGTTTTTCATAATTTTTAACAGTATTGAGTTAAATGTACCACTTTATTTATTTATTTTTTGTGGTTGAGGAACATTTACTTTGTTTTAAGTTTCTAATAATTATGAACAAAGGGGCTATGAACAACTTAATCAGATGTCCTTGTGGAATTGTGTAGCATTTTTTGGGTATATGCCTAAGAGTAGCATAGCTGGGTCTTGAGGTAGAATTATTACAAGTCTTCTAAGAAGTCACCAAATTGATTTCCAAAGTGGTTGTACAAGTTTGCACACCCAGCATAAATGGAGATGTGTTCTCCTTCCTCCACATCTAGGAAGGCTTTACAAGTAATAAAATCTTGCTCATTTCCTAATGTTTACTGGAGACTGTAAAGCTCTTACTAATATGAGAAGTCAGAATATCAATTCTCAGTGTTTACATAAGATATAAATAAGTTTTGAACTGATTGAATGGGATCTAAAATTTCAATACTGTGGAGAATTATATTTTCTTAAAGTATAAGTCTTTCTGAAAATAATATGAACATAAGTTCATCCCATAAAAAGATAAGTTTGCTCGTTGTGTGACTACATATTTAAGAAGATTGTTTTGTGTCTTCTGAATTTGCTCTCAAAGTCTTTTGTTAGAGAAGGAAAGAATCATGTCAAAAGAAAGAATTTTGTCAGTTTTAAATATGCATTGTTTATATAGTATTATCTTCATAGCTTCCTTAAACATGCTAATTTGAACAATAATAAAATGATATGAAATGAAAAATACTCAAATCTTGGGTTTCTTGATTCAGTGAGTGGAACAGTACTTAGCAAGAAGCATAAAAAAAAAGAGTAGAACTTGGTGGTAATGCACTGCAAATGACAATGTGTGCATGTGATGCAGCAGTATCTGCTGGAGCAAAACTGAAGGATGTATGGACAAAGTGTTGATAGAAACTACAAGGAAAGTCATTGGACCTTTGTAAAAATCAACTTGAAATCCCTGTGTTCCTCAGAAATACTATTAGACATCTTTTTTTCTTATAAAGGACAACATTTAATTGGGGTTGGCTTAAAGGTTCAGAGGTTCAGTCCATTATCTCAAGATGGGAGCATGGCAGCATCCAGGCAGATGTGGGGATGGAGGAGCTGACAGTTTCACCTTTTGTTCAAAGACAGCTAGGAGAAGACTGGCTTCTAAGGAGCCAGGATAAGGGTCTTAAAGCCACACCTACTAGATATTTGAAGAAATAAAGAGGAGCACCACTTTGTAGATGTGGGACAATACTGATTTCAAATCACGATGTGTAATAAGGGGCCTGGAACCATATTTTCACATGCTATATGGAAGCCATTAACCTCAAGTGAAGTAAATGGAAATTATTAGGGAAGACTAAATCCATTTATCAATAACACATATGCAAGCTTTCAATTTAAAAAATGCTACAAATATGTGGACTTGAGAAAAATAAGTTATGATTCTATTGTTACATTAAAATGCTTATTATATCCCTCAATCTCACCTTCACAAAAAAATTTTCATAAAATAAGCCTATTGAATAATAAAATCAGTATTCTTTACAATAATTTATCACTGAATGTTTGTAACTTAGAAGTAACATAGAAAAATAAAACGTCTTTAATTAATTTAAATGCAATAATTACATGTGTCTGAATATATTATAAAATTTCAACTAAGGATAACCTTTTAAGGATGAAAAAGTATACAAGGAAAACAACTAGTTTTACTGCATTATTTTTGTAAGAGGGATACAGATGAAAACATTTCTATGTTTCTTAGAAAAATAAATTGTAGTAAGGAGATGACCAAGGTAGCTTCCTTATAACTACAAAGACCTGAGTTCAAAGCAAAGCAGTTACACAAAAATAATCTAAATATAGCACTCTGTTTGTAACACTAGAGGCATGCAGGCAGAGAAAAGAAGGCATGTGCTTTGTGGATCAGCCTGTATTGCTGAGTTGTGAGCTCCAAGTTTTGTGCAAAACCCTAAGAAAATATGTTTGAGAGCAACAGAAGAAGACATCTTGATGAGCACTGCTGGATTTCCATTTTCACACCATATAAACCTGATCTCTACCTCCCCCCTTCTCTGTGTCTCTGTGTCTCTGTCTCTCTGTCTCTCTGTCTCTCTGTCTCTCTGTCTCTCTGTCTCTCTCTCTCTCTCTCTCTCTCTCTCTCTCTCTCTCTCTCTCTCTGTGTGTGTGTGTGTGTGTGTAAGTGTGTGTGTGTGTGTTATGCCTAGTAATGCAATAATGCTTTTCTTTTGTAAAGACTGGAATAAAAAATTCCACATTCAAAGCAGATATGCAAACAAACAAACAAACAAAAAAAAACCAAGACAAAACAAAAATCATGTGTTGAGCTACCTAGAGATTGTTTTGGAATGATGCAAGAAAGATTCAATTTAATATAAAAGAACAAAGTATTTCCAATTCACATTCTTCAGTCTAAACACGGTTCCTTTGACAAGGCTAAATCTATAAACAAAACATATTAAATCTTTCTTCTGTATAAAATTATTGGTGAATGAAGCTTGATTAACTCAACTCAATTCCATATTTACACTGTGTTGTATTCTGTAATTCCCCAAATAGAATTGCCATAATAGCATGCTATACTCTAACTAGGCAATTATTGTGGGTCTTTGAGTCTTACTAAAATATACTTTTCAAAGGAATGTCCTTTCACCTAAAATATGACAGAAATATCAAAAACTGTACTTTTTCCTTAAAGGAACTATAATAATGGGTTCCAAAGATTCAAGAATATTATGATTCTTTAAAAAAATGTGTTGTTCTCTCTTCCAATCATTTTTTTGTTCTTTTGGTTCATTAATCTAAACTATGAGATATATTTATATAAAATCATTTTATATACTCTTGCAACCAGCATTTATGATGTTCTTTTTATGCCCGAGTTGCAATGGTAATTTTATTACCATCAATTAAATAAAATTTAAAACATTCAATCATATTTTAATTACTATCATTTTCATGATGCTAATGAGAAAACTGATCAATTCATAAGATATGTAGGGTTTTGACTCATATAGAAGAACAAGAAATTCTGCTTTTAAAGGGGAAACCAACATCCTGTAGTTTTTGATTTTCTCAAGTGGCTGTGGCACATCAGAGCATGTTATTCAATGCCTATAATGGATCAACATACACACCAGACCTTTTGTTTTGCCTGGACTCAGACAAAATTTGACATCTGCACAGCTAGAAAGTCTCCACTCCATAGTGTATGATACCAACATACACAACTTCTTTACCCATTAAATAATTGTGTTCATTAAAACTGAGAAAAGAAAAAGACAGGAGTCAGACAATAACAATGTCGGGGGACATAAAACCATTACATGCAACTGTGAAATGCTCTAGGAACTTTGACTTCTTAAAAAAATGGATATTTAGATACCTAGAATAGATTTGTGTGTATGTGTGTGTGTGTGTGTGTGTGTGTGTGTGTGTGTAAAATGTTACCCACATTTCCTCTGAATTCGTACATAGATTGAAAAAAGTTCAAGATACTTGAAAATTTTAATTTTAAACAAAATATAGGACTAACCTTGCTAGCATATATCAGGACAGTAGGCATATTGGTTAGAAAGAGTGTCATTTTATATGCCTTAACACTAAAATTATTTGAACATGGTTTGATACATAATATTCTTTTTCAAATAAATATTCTCCAGTGTGGTGTGTGTCTCTATGTGTGAACTCCCATGTAGTACTATAGAAATCTCTATCTTACTTTTTCAAAATTATTTTAATTTCATTTATATGGGCATCTTGTCTTCATATGTATCTGTGTGTCATGAGCCTGCAGTTCATGCGGTGGCCAGAGGGGTGTCAGGGGCTACAAACCGGAGTAATAGACCATTGTTCTGTCCCATTTTTGTTGGGACTCTACAAAAACATCAAGTTTTCTTAGTGCTAAGCCATCTCCTTAGCTGCTCTACCTTATTATTGGACAGCCTCCCTCATTGAACTTGGAGCTTACTGCTTTAGCTAGCCTTGCTTGCATAGGAGTTCCTGGGAGCAGCCGATGTCTAAGACAGGAGCTGGGGTTATTATGTGCCACCATGCCTGGCTTTCTATGTGGATGCTGTGAAGGTCTGAATTTTGGTACTCCTGGTTGCATAGGCTTTATGCACTAAGCAATTTAATATGCCCTTCAGTTTTACTATAGTTATGCATGAAAACTGATGATGTTTCGATCTGAAATTTTATTTTGAACTATGGCTTGTTTACCAGTCAATTAATGCAGAGTTTAACAGTCATAAAAAGTTTAAAATATTTGAAAAGCACAGTTTGCATTTCCTAGTCCTTCTGAGAAAAAAAATGATGAATTAGATTTCCATCTATTAAGCCCCATTTTAAATTACAGAATGGAGATAATGTGATGGCTAATCTTGGTTGTTAACTTGATATCATCTGGAATCAACTAAAACCAAAATAGCTGGGCACAGTTATGAAGGATTTTTTTCATTAAATTTAAGAGGAGGGAAGACAAACCCTAAAACTAGGCCACAACTTTTAGTTTAGTTTTAGTAAGAGGATTTGGAAGAAGGAAGCTTTGTTTTATACCTGCTTGCCCTTACTCTCAAGAGGAAGTTCATCTATTCTGTGGCTGAGATATTATTTCAAGTGTGTGAAAGTATGGAAATATTCATTTCCAAGATCTCAATATAGACTGATAATTTAATAGTGTAGCAATTCCCTGGGACTCTAAGACTAGGACTATTATATTATTCTGTCTTTTAGGATGAACAACTATTGAATTCTTGACTCTTTCAAAAAGAGGCAGATATTATTGGACTAGCTATATGATAGGCTGTAAGCCATCCTATACATCACCTCTTAATTGCTATATATATGCATTCTATTCTTATGTTCTTTTAGAGAAACCGTATGAAGACAACCATGAATATATTCAGACTCAAACTTAACCTAATGTTTAACAATAGTCTCCATCTTGACAACAGAAGAGAAAATATAAATACATATGAAAACTAATAAACAAAAACAGTAACTGAAAATATTATCAAGAGTATCATGAAAACTTTATGGATTTTGAAAATATGAAATAATATTGTCATGTAGCAAACAATATATAGTTTCCCAGAAAAATAAAAATAAATTAATTTTATTATTTAATTTCATGGTTTGGTATGCTTACAAAAATGAATTCAATGTGTTACAGAGATATTTATATATGGATGTTCCTAGCCTCATCGCTTACATTAGTTAGATTACCACAATACCCTACATCCAATCATTGAGGAATGAATACAGTAAGCTGTAGTGCAGCACTCATCCAAACGTCCATAGTGAGATCTTGACAATTACACATGACCTATGATAAACTCTTGTCACACAGTTCTCCTGGTATTTCCCACTTTGAGTTTGGCATGGTGGGTCTTGAAAGCAACCTTCCCCTCTGATGTGAGAAGCCAATGGGATCACAGATGGACTGTTTCAGGCATCATGGTTAATGGAAAGGGGAATGACTGGGTCAGCAAATGTCTAATGCTTTCTTCTAACAAGTAGGTATTTCAAACGACATGTGTTTTCTACAGTTGAAGGAAGAGATACATTTTCATCATTTTCCCAAATCGGGTAGTGTATGGGCTTACACTCTTGCACTGGTCCCAGTGAATGATAACTGGGGAGAATAATCTTTCTTTCCTTACACCACTACTTGGTGATGAGTGCTTTATAATTTAGTGACTAAATAAGTCACTATTTACAAAGATTGACATTTGTCCTGTGATTTTGACAGTATTTTAAACATTTTTGTTGTTGTTATTGTTTTTGTCTTCACTAATTCTCTGAAACAAAATGAAGCATAATGGCCAAAATCTAGGATATTTTACTAAATTTGCCGAGTCTTAAAAGAAGTCCATCTAAGTCAAGCAACTACAATTTTCTCCCAATGATTACCCAATTTAAAAATCGATTGTAAACTTATTCTGCGCCCCATGACAAATACTGATCAGTTGTCCAGAGCCCAATTTTAATTGGTACCAAAGCCTGAAAATCTTTAAAATCTCTGCAATTTTTTTTCTTACTGCATTTATATCTGTTGTATTAATGATGTTAAAAATGGGATGAAACTCAATAAGCATTCTGTGTTATCTCTTATAAATGATCCTAATGTAAACTTAAATTTTGAAAGGCTGACTTGGAAATGAGAGTTGGAAGAAGGCCCTCTGAGAGTGAATCTTTTATATAAACCCATAATGGAGCTGAGAATAGCTAAGCGGCCACCCTAAGAGCAGAGGGCTCCCAGGCCAGCAGGACTCAGCATTAGCCTGATTTCAGCCACTAACACCTCTATAAAAAGATTGTTACTAAGGGTAAAGGTGGGAGAAGGAGAGCCAGAGCCAGAAATATAAATATAAGCCCATGCAATACCCTTCCAAGAGATCAGGTGCTTATATAATACCATGGGGTATTTTAATAACAACTCTACTTTGAAAGCTGTAGACACAGCTAATGTGAGGATAAATAAATAAATGGATATATTCTAATTGTTGAATGTGATGTAAATGATGGTGTAACCCTAGCATTTTTGGGAATTCTCATACTTATCTATGCATTGTGATTAAGCATATTTTATTGTCACTTTGTTTGACCTAGCCCTTGGTCTCCTTGGCTTATTTCCCTCCATCCTATACCTTGTAATGGTAACTCAGCAAATCCCAAATTGGAGCAAACATAATATACATTTAAACTAGGGATTCATGGGCTCATCTACAGTCACTTCCCACATCTTTGCTTGCCTCCTGGGTAGTTAGACTTCCAACATCAGAATGGGCATGAAACATGCTGGCATGGAGATGTTCTCCAACTTATATTTTTGATGACAATCCTCCATTGTTCCTGGACCTGCTATGCAATAGACTGGCAAACCAAAATGCCCAAAGGATCATTATTTCTATGCCTGACAGCAGATAAGCTTCCAAACTCTGACAGGAAGAGAATACCTAAAAGGTTTCTTACACGTAAAAGCAATTGCTTCAAAATATAAGAACTGCTCCTAATGGGATAAGAGACAAGAAATTTCCATCCTAAGCTTGCAGTCAAACTTGGCTGCTATTCCAGTCCTGCCGCACATTTCCAGTCCTTCATAGTTGTCTGAAACCATTCAGGAATAATGCAGAAACTCCTCACTCATCTTCTGTAGCCCTAAAGTCAGATGCATTAGCTCAGTTACCAATTCTTATGGTACATTGTCTGGATTTGAGAAGATAGCGGCTTAGATGAAGGACTGTGAATACAAAGACAGGGTACTGATTGTGAATGGGAAGCTAACAGACCAGGGAGTATGGCTCCAAAGTCTGTGTCACTGTGTCATTGTGTCTTAATATTAATTCAGTTTATTACTATTAATTATTATGCATCAGAAAAATTGCTAGATGTGGATAGAATCACACCATGAGTGGGAATTTCACCATCCTTCAAGGGACTGTCATTTTAAAGACAGCTAAAGAAACTAATTTGCATGCGCTAAGCAGAGAGTTACTAAAGCTAGAGATATCACAAAATCAACTCTCCCATTGGCCTATGATAAAAATCATAATCCTTGCCTACTTTCCTAAACAGGAAATAGAGACCGGAGAAGCTGAGTCAAAGGTGCTCAAACCATAGATGTTATAAAATGTCCCTTTTTCCTGTGTGAACATGTGACAACCTCAGTAGCACATGAGTCCATACTGTCTGAGGAAAACGAGTATCCATTGACTGTGAACTGGCATTCAGACTAGTAATCAAATGGGCAACATGCTGGAGTAAAGGAAAACTGACTATGTCAGCCTGGTGGAGTATATTGTTGTCTTTATTAATACACACGAATTGACCACAATACTGGGAATCTCTATGATATTTCCACACATGCCTGCACTGCACATTGATCAATTCTCTGCCCTTTTGCTACCGACATTCACACTTCATGTCTTCAGATCATGGCTCCACCAGTTCCCTCTGAGGCCATGTAGAAGCTGCCTGGCCTCTCCCCATCACAGTACCTGATTCATAAAGTTGAACTAGTTACACTTTCAGATTTGAATATGCAGATAAAGTCAGTCAATTTAAAAACAATAGGCATAAGGTAAATCACTATCAATTTTTTCTAAAAATAGAAATTAATACAGCATTCTGAATTGCCACAAATATTTCTGTTAGAATCTTTGTGATATACCTGGACATAAATAATAACTAGAATATGAGCAGATATAAGACATTACACCTACGGAAAATAGAAGTGCCTTATGCCATGAATAAATACCAATAGAAATCTGAACTGAAGTATGAAGAAAATAATCAACAAAACAGCAATTAAAATGTAGAAGAGTTTTTTTTTTATTAATTATTTTATTTACAACCCAAATGTCGCCCCTCTCCTGGTCTACTCTGTTTCATTCTTCCCCGCATCCCTCTTCCCATACACTTCTGAGAGGGTGGCCCCAATCCTTATTATCCCTCCATCCTGGAGAATCAAGTTTCTACAGGATTGGATGAATTCTTCTCTCCTACTGAGGACAGGCAAGGCAACCCTATGCTACATATGTGCCTTGGGGGTTGCAGGTTAGACCAGCCCCTGTGTGCTCTTTAGTTGGTGGCTCCATCTCTGGAAAGTCCCAGGAGTCCAGGTTACTTGACACTGTTGGTCTTCCTATGGGGTGGCCATCCCCTTAAGTTTTTCTCAATCCTTTCCCTAACTCTTCCATTGGGCTCCCTGACCTCCATCTAATGCTTAGCTGTAAGTACCTGCATCTGTCTCAGTCAACTGCTGGTAGAACCTCTCAGAGGACAGCCAGGCTAGGCTCCTGTCCACAAGTACAACATGGCATCAGCAATAGTGTCAGTCTTTGATGCCTATGATAACATGGATCCCAGGTTGGGCCGGTCACTGGTCGGCCATTCCTTCAATCTCTGTTCCCTTTTTGTCCCTATATTTCTTTGAGAAAGGAACAGTTTTGTATTTGTAGGTGGGTTGATGTCCCAATACCTCTACTGTAGGTGTAGATGAGTTTTAAACATAAATTTTCCAAGAAGAAAATAATTCCTCAGATTTGTTTATTCATAATTTTGAATCCTGAGACTACATTCCAAGATGCCATATGCCATATATAAGGAAAGAATGCGATATATATATACATATATATATATGCGTGCGTGTGTACATATATTTATGTTTGTGTGTATTGTGTGCAATACATAAAATATATCATTTATATGTATATAGCCATATATAAAACATTTTATGTTTATTATCTATTAAAAATTTTAATATGATGAAAAATATAAGTAATCCACAATGCTAAAGGTTAATTACTAAGAAATAAAGTTTGCTTTGAGTAAAAAACTGTCATGTGGCTTCTATTCTGCTCCAGAATTGCTTTATTGCATGAAAATAGAAATTTGAATCACCTTGACCTCCTGCAAAATGAGACAAATTATGCCAGGATCACAACTGTTCCATCTGTCTCCACATTCCATTTTAATCACAACTCAATTTAAATGTTTTGTGCCTTGGCAATCATTGCATTACAATGAAAAGCAACAACAGAAATAAATGAGATGTTGCTTTGTTCTGGCTGATTAAGTCATGATTCAAGGTAACATTCAGGTGACATTACAAGTTGTCAAAACAATGATGTGCCTTATTTTAGGCATGGAAAAAGGCGTGAAGAAAGTCTATTTCCCCATCTAATATAAGTGACAAGGTCGAGATGGGAATACTCTTGTGTCTATAAAAATATATCACCATTTAAAGAATTCTATTATTGGCACAGTGGAAGCTATATCTTAGAGAGGCCTCCATACTGTGGGTAATTATCACAATCCGGCATGTTAATTGCTTTTCGATCTCCAGACTGTGCTTTCAATGAGTCTTGTTGTGTGTTGCTGGGATGCACATCCTCTTCTATTTAAGGTGGGCAGCCTTTCTCAAAAGATAGCATCATCTTTGACTATCAACTAGATAAGAAAGTACTACCCAACACTTTAAAGTTTTGAAACCCTGAAGTGAAAAAACTTTTTCTTTAAAAGTCTGTATAATTCAGATTTATTCCAAGAAAGACCACATTCCCTAAGTCTCTATTTTTTTTTAAACAAAATGAAGTGTATTTTTTATCATTGTTACAATGGATGGTTTATGTTCATAAACACACACACACACACACACACACACACACACACACACACACACACATGCATATACACTCACACACAATGTAGAAGGCATATCTTAACGTATTCAAAGCTAAATTTTTAGGACCCCACCAGAATCATGCAGTTAGATTTTAGAGCATCTAGCTTGTGAAAAAGAAAGCACTGTGCTTTGTAATACCCCTTTAAAAAGACAGAGATTGTTGAGTACATGGTTTCAGAAAGGTAAGAGTGCAGCCTAGTAGGGGAAAAGAACAAGCTGCACACATCGTAGCTGGGGAGAGAGATGAGAGCCTGCATCCTCAAACATAAAAACGAACCAAAGAGAAATGAATCATGCATGAATTCTCATATGAAGCCCTCCTTGAGAGATGCACTCCCTGCAATAAGAGCACATATCCTGAATCTACATAATTAGTGACCTCGTCTAGCAACAAAATATTTGAATATCCATACTTAAGAGGCACGCTCTCAACAAAGCCTTCAAATCTCACTCCATGGCTTCCACAGGATTGTGGATGCATCATAAGACAAAATGTATTTAGTTCTACTTAAAAAATACTGAAATCTCTTATAGTATCAACCACGTTTGAAATTCTATTGTCCAAACCCCTTATTAAGATTCAAGATAATATTAATTAAAACACCTGTCACAACATGTGGGTGTAACTGACATTTGACTTAAGACCCACTCTAAGAGACTGAACCCATACCCTACACTGCTTGTGTGACCAAGAACCAGAGATTAGATATCCCAGATACCTAAGGTAAAACCAAACATTCCTGGTCTAAAAACATATATCAATAAAATGAGTCCTAGTTATATTTCGCTATGCTCATAGATCAGTGCCTCTTTCAGTTATTGTCAGAGAAGCAGCAGACAGAAACAAATGCAGAGATCCACAGCCAGACATTATATGAAGATAGAGTCTAAATGGGAAGTCTCCATAAAACTACTCATTTCAGAGCTGATGTCACCCCACGGAAGAGGAGGCAGAAAAATACAAGAGCCAGCAGGAATGGAGAATATCAGGACCTCTGCATCAGTTAACCAGGACACATATGAACTCAGTGACTGAGGCAGAAACCACAGGACCAGCATGGGTCTGCGCCAGGTTCTTTGTCTATATTAGAGCATTTAGCTTAATATATTCAGGGGATCCCTGAGTTTGAGCATGCATGAGTGAGTCTCTGATTTTTGTCCCTCTCTTGGGGCACTTTTCTTTCTGTTTGGGTCGCCTTCTCCAAATTTATGATGATGTTTTTGCTTTATCTTATTATGTTTTGTTTTGTCATGTTTCGTTGTTATCTTAGAGAAAGCTGTTCTTTTCTAATGAGAGGCAGTAATGGAGTGGATGCAGAGGAGACAGGAAGATGTGGAGGAACATGGAACAGTGGAGGGACAGCAAACTATAATCAAAATATATTGTATGAAAGAAGAATCTATCTTTAATAAAAGCGGGGGAAATCGGTTTAAAATTACCTATTTCCAAAACACTATGGTACAGAATATGTATTCTTATTCCAAAAGCAAGGACTCTGGGCATAATGAGGAAGTACTCAACCAAAGCATGTCCAGAACCTATCAGGACAAATAACAGTCCTAGAAAAGCATGTCCAACATCTAGGACATTATCTTCAAAGGAATTAGATGGTTCTGCTCTTCTTTACCTACAACATGCAAAATGCCTTCTCCCTGTAGCTTTGTATGCAGCTCTCCTTTTTATATATCCCATGGCTCTGGAATCTTCAACACTTGGGCTTCCAACTTAAGCCAAGTCTTCCCTTTCATAACTGTATACAATGGCCAGCCACAGCTTCTTGTATTGTCAGCGCCTTCACAGATGGATGGCCCCACCTCATGCTGCCTAGCCTCAGAGAGTCCCTGAAACCATGATGGAAGAATCCATGATGCATCATGCTTGCATCCTTCATGCATGTAAAGGCAGAACCATGTGAAAAAGCTGCCATGTTCAACTGCCATCCTGGGAGAATGCTGGCTCCTTGAATCATATTAGCAATAGATTTTATATTCAGTTGCGTTCTCAGAACAATAAGACCTCAAACTTGTTTTCACAATTTGGAAGTGTAGCTCACTGGCATCTTCCTTAGAGGAAAACCCATCCCTTTCTCCTAAGGCAATGTAGAAGGCCTCTGCACAATTTTGGATGCCACTTTATGTTTCTTGGGGTGTGTGTTTCTTTTAAACTGTTCTTTTTATCCTGTCCTATCTTTTCTTTTCTACTGTATTCTGAATAAGTAATTAATAAACCTGACATAGTTTAACTGTTATGCTTATTTTTTTCTGCTAAGTAAACCAGTCCATTACTCTTTAATTTAGTATCAATTGAGTTCTTTGGTGACAATCACAATCTTTTGCACTTATCCTAACTATCAGATCAGTGGCCTTTAGATCTGTTCCTAATGTTTTACTCTTTAAAACTTTATAGTCCAGACAACACTGTATACATTATGCTCACTGCTCTTAGCCCTTATCCTGTGATTTCAAAATCTGAGTACTTGTATAGTCCAGATTTCTTCCCTATTTCCCCAAAAAATAACAGGGTCAGGTTCTTCCCCATGAGAGAACATTGTGTGTACCAAATCTGCCTTGGGAAGTTTTCTATTACTGTATGTGACAATTGCAAGTACTGAAAAAAAATTTGAGTTTACATTTCCAGTGTGATAAGAGACCCATCATGATGGACAGTCATGTTGGCAAGTGGTAGGCCTGGTGGCAAAAGCAGCAACTTCCAGATTACATCTGCAGGTGCAAACAGGAAGCAGGGGTAGTGAACAGGTAAGAGTGCAAGGCTTTCCATCTCAACATCATCAGTAATGTCCAGCAAGGGCAAACTTCAAGCTTCCTCCAGACAGCATTGTTAACTAGGGACCATGTGTTCAAATATCTTCATAAATGGGGGGGGCATTTTTATTCAAACTACTACAGTAGTAGCCATTTATTATAACAGCCTGAACAAAGAAATACGTGGATAAAATTGTAAAAGAAATAAATGACTAAAGTTTGAGTTACTTAGATCTGGCTAAAACCAAAGAAGATTCTCAAAGCAAAAGTGCATACGGTTGCTCAGTGGTCATCAGAACTGAATCTACAGCCTTGCAAAAAGCTGCAAGTGCTGTAACGCTGAGGCCATAGAGTGAAATTTTCAGTTGGAATTTGTCTTTACTCATTATCACTGGTTTTCACGGCTATCATTTATATAAATAAACAACATTTTTATTGGATATTTTCTTTATTTACATCTCAAATGGTATCCCCTTTCCTCATTTCCTCCTCGAAAACCACCTATCCCATTCCCCCTCCCAATGCTCATTAACCTACCCATTCCCCCTTCCCTGTCCTGGCATTCCCCTACACTGGGGCAACTAGCCTTCATAGGAACAAGGACCAGTCCTCTTATTGATGTCCAACAAGACTATTGTCTGCTACATATGTGGCTGAAGCCATGGGTCCCTCAATGTGTACTCTTTGATTGGTGGTTTAGCCCTTGGGAGCTCTGGGAATACTGGTTGATTCATATGTTTGTTCCTCCTATGGGGCTTCAAACACCTTCAGCTCCTTGGGTCCTTTCTCTAGCTCCTCCATTGAGAACCCTGTGCTCAGTCCAGTGGTTTGCTGAGAGCATCCCCCCTCTGTATATGTCAGGCACTGGCAGATCTTCTCAAGAGACAGCTATATCAGGCTCCTTTCAGCAAGCACTTGTTGGCATCCCTATTAGTGTCTGGGTTTGGTAACTGTATATGGTATGGATCCACGGGGAAGGGGGCAGTCTCTGGATGGCCTTTCCTTCAGTCTCAGCTTCACACTTTGTCTCTGTATCTCCTCTTATGGGTGTTTTGCTTTCCCTACTAAGAAAGACTGAAGTATCCACACTTTGGTCTTTCTTCTTCTTGAGCTTCATGTGGTGAATAAACAACATTTTAATCTATAGAATTTGTGACAGTTAAAGATTTGAAACTCACTATAAGAGAAGAATACAACCACAGGAATGGATTATAGTTCAGATACATATAGAAAGGTTTATTGTGCATGGAGCACAGTCGCTAATCATACTGACAACTCCATTTACTTACATGGCAAAGGTAAAATGAAGTTTAACTACAATTACATTAGTCACCACAGAACTGTTTCATGATGCAACAGTGAAATGAAAACAAAAATACATTTATAAAATTACTTGAAGAACACAGTAAATAGAAATTGCCAAGTTTTTTTTTTCTGAACAGATCATAAAACATTAAGTTAGCAACTTATTTAAAGCATTGTTCCATTCCTTCTATCTATTCAATTCTGAAGTGTCTTAGAGTCACTGATTTACATCTGGATTCTTACTACTATCCTATTTTTTCCATATATTTCCGTGTTTGTATTTAGTTTTGAATGAAATCTAAGTTTAGAACATCAGGCAACCCAACCCTATTTTTCTTATAAGCTGTTTTCTTATATGTGAGCAAACATCTACTCATATTGCATAAGACACCAATGACAGATCAAAGAAGCTTAATTCTAGCACAGTGAATGGCTGAGTTTACTGTCCTCATTCACAAAAATAAAAATGAATGGGCCAAAGGCAGCTGAAACTCCCCAAACTCCATCCTAGCTCAGAAGACTCAGGACAGCTCTCTCCTCCTGGCTCATTGCAAGGGCTGCTCAAAGGGTCCAGCAATTGTTTATGACTTGTGTGACTCTCATGCATGGCCTTGTGAATCCTACATTCCTGCTTTCTGAGATTTATGTTTCTACATTCTTTAGTCTTAGGACTCTCCTTTCACACTGCAGGAGGAATGAGTCAATCAAGAAGCAATGTCACATAATAACTGTATTTGCTTTGATGTCCAGTCAAGCCACACATTTCTTCATTGAAATAACTGAACCTAAAACTGTTAGTTTCAATATCTAGAATGAATATATTCTAGAAGATAAAGCTACCTGCATCACTAAACTAATTGTTGTTGGCTGTGAATGTAAAGAACTTTACTGTATTGATTATGCGCTAAGCCTGTTTGTAGATCTATTGTACAGAATTGAATTTTCGCACTCCCTCTAAATTCCCAGTCTGAAAGCTAAGATGGGAATTCAGAATAAGCCTTGGAATCCTTGAGTACTTTATCATCTTGACTGTTATTACTGTCATTCAAAAAGAAAAAAATAGAAAAGAAAAAGATAAAGGAACCAAAGAGCATGTTTCTATCATCTCCTGAGGCTACAAGACTACAAGACAGTGTCCCTTAAATAAAATCTTATCTTCCAAATCCTTGATCTTGTATTTCTTTGACTCACTTAAGAAAAGGGAGATAAATATTTCTGCCTTGTACCTTCAATGAGCCTAAGGCAGTTTATGCAGTAGTCCAACTTGGTTGAGACGAAATTGATATTGTAGACTAGAGATAGGGATGAGACAATTACCTAAATAGGTAGACCGAAGTATGAATGGCTTAGTAGGTAAAGATTGGGAGACTTTTGAATTTCTCACAAGGAAGTCTGTTACCACAAATGACTTTTAAATTTGTTCCTACCACAGCCTCAGGGAGGAAAAATTACAGAGAAAACTCCAATTACCTCAGAAAATTCTGAACTAATCTTGAGCAGAATATTGGCAGAAGCATGCTGGGAAAGGCCACTTTGATGAAGCCTCTGACAGAAATGAATAAATTGTTACTGGAAAGTGCAGTGATCATGCATGTTACAGACTAACAAAGCATTTGGTTGAAATCTGCTTGGTGAAGAATAGAATTTGTAAGTGATGTAATCGGACATTTGACTGAGGAAATATTGAATGAACAAAATGTTTCTTCTTTATCCTTGTATTGGAAAAGAGAGAAATGATTTAAGAAGAACTTAATCAAAAGTTAACCAAATGAAAATCAAGAGTTTGAGTTTCTCAATCTATTCATAGTGTAGAACAGCAGAAGAGCATTAGGAGAATACACACTAATACTGCAGTCTATGGTTTACAGATAAGCCATAGATAATAAATTACAAATACAAAATATCTTCATTTAGAAAAAATCTTTAAAAAAAATAAGGTATTTTTGGTCTGGAAAAAAAATCTATCATTTTGGTAAAACAGAGAGAATGGAAAACCACTATTTTTGCACGTGTTTCTACAGAGTAGAGGCTTTTATGTAAATGTTAGTTTTAAAAGTTGACAGAAACTCATCCATATAATGATTCTGCTAGAGATGCCAAGATACCCTATCAAGAATTTTGGAAATGATGTGAACTTTATCTAGTTATATTTATCAATATAACTATAAAGATAAAAACAAACCCAACACTTAAAAAATAATAGTAATAATACTGCAGCTTTAGAAATGTCCTTGGTGGTTACCAGCTGTCTCAACAAAGTCTAAGAACTGTCTTAAGATTGGGGAAAGGAAGACTTCTTAAAATGTTACAATTCATCTGTACATCAACGCATCCTCTTCCTGTAAGCCCAGAGTTTAAGATTAGGGCAGCATAGTTAGCAAGAAGTGGCAAGAGGTATAACAGAAATTCAGTAGAGTAAGGTTCTCCCAGCTAATCCTGTGAGGTCAAAACTGCATATGTTGATATCATAACTGCCAATATAAATGGATGAGAATTTAGAATATTTGAGACACAAAAATATTGTTTAGGGCAAAGCTGGTACCAATTGAATTGGTCCCTTGATACAAGAAGTTCCAGAGATCATCCTCAGCTTTCTAAATGTGAATACAAAGTCAAAAGTGCTTATCTAAGAACCCAAATTTGCACAATTAATATTGATAAGATGCACCTTGATCATATAATTACCAGGCAACAGCACTGTGTGTTAAATATTCTAGCTGTTCTTGTCCAGTCCAGTTTATTCTGAAAAAATAAGAGCCTTTCCTACAGGTGAGTGTGTGAGGTTTACATACTTTGCACTTATTTACTTTGTATTAAATTATAATGCCTCATCCTTGATATTTGTAATGGAAGGCAGGCCATGTTTCTAGGAGGTCTAAAGTAATATTAAGTCTTCAAGACATGATATTTTTCCCATTCCATTGCATTCAGTCTAGGAGAGCTGCAGTCTTTACACAGCCTTGCTCTAATGAGTCTTCCATAGTCTTGTTACCTCCTACACATTGCTAATAATAACATGGAGTTTTAGAGACTGGTTGGCTAAATGACCTGGTGCAACTCCACAATCAAACACTTTAAAATGGCTCAGTAGTTTCATATGCTTTGAATAATTCTGAAAATCAGATCAATTTACTTCTGAGAATTGTGATTGCAGCGTCTTGACCTGACAATAGATGGCAGGATGCTGTTGTTGGACTTTTCATTGTTTTTCTTGTTTTATTTTTCTCTGGATACATATGTACTTATTTTTTTTCATTTACTTTAAAATACTAATAAGCTCTTTAAACTTTAAAGATTTCTCTTTTTACTATGCAGTAATATGTTTTTGTTTGAAAATATTTGCTATTTGATTCTATTTGCCTGAAAATTTCAAGTCATTTTTCTGATGAGGAAGAAAAGTAGGGAGAGGATATGAGGTGGAGTGGATTTGGGGGGATCTGGGATGAGTGAACAGAGGGGAATCCTTGGTTGCGATGTATTCTGTAATAGAAGAAGCTATTTATAATAAAATCTATCATTATGTGCATATGTGTATATTCCTAAATATAAAAGAAAAACATTTGCTATTACATTAAATTTACATAAGCATAACTTACCTAATGCAACAAAATATTCATTTAATATTTTAATCAATTAATTAATTAATTTGTGTGTGTTCACTACTTTGTGGGTGGAGACTGGAGGACAGATTATAGGAGCTGGTTCTCTTTATCCATTATGTGGGTCCCAGAGGTTGAATTCAAACCATTAAGTTTAGACATTTAGTGCCTTTAATTACAGAGGAAATTCCTTGGCCCCACTTAATCTTGTTTTATATGTTAACCAGAAAAACTACAACTTACTATACAAAGTTATTTAAAAGCCTCTATTTAAAAAAAATTATAATGGACTCTAATATGGGTTTGCAGACATGAAGTACTATGACATCATTAGCATGCATTCAATCGTTAATGACAATCATGTGTTTAATGTACAAAAACCACCTAGCTCAACTGGCAAATACTTTAATAGAATTAGAATTTGTGATCATTATAAATGGATTTAAAATAGTTGTCACTCAATACTTAGCACTGATTCACTTTTCTGGCCTGAATTATTTGGCTTTCAAAAATTGGTTTATTCAGTTTCAAGTACTAAAAACACAAGCTGCACAAACCAGATGTGGCAAAGAGGTGATTATAATGTAACATTGGTAGATACTGGGCTCTTTGAAGACAGAAAGGAATTATTTATAGCCCCACAGAAAAATCATTTTCTTGTATGTTATAGTGAGCTCTAAATATTTGTTATGGTTTTATGTCACTATAGTAGGATTTATCTTATATAACAGATATTGGTTATATGACCCAAGATAAATCAGCAACCTTTGGAGTATATTTGATGAAACTTAATAATTTTCCAAGTACTTACATGGTAAAACAAAGCAAAACAAAACAAAACTACCTTTCTTCTATACTAGTAATGATATCAAAAAGTACTCAATATGCATATCTTCAGCTGATTATTATCTTCATGAGTATGGTTGAAGAAAAACTGAGTATGTTTATAATACTTTTATCTACTTTTTGCAAAATTGTTCCCGATATACATAAGACTTTAACAATAAGCTCAGTAATTTATTCTTGAGTTATACACACTAATTCTTACTCTCTGATTTTTAGAATATAGGGCTAATGATAGGAAGCAACCTTGAACCGGTGTCCTGTAGTGTGTAAATTACTGTAGTCCTATCGTCTCTTCTGTGTTCTGTTATATTGTTCAATAGGTTTTGCAACAAGTTTGTCCATTTCAGGTGTGAATGCAGGAACAGAGCAAGTAATAGGTTTGTTTTCTCAGTTCCGTATGGTTTCAAGTCTGTCTCCCTAGGGCTATGGCAAGAACTCTATTAGAGACATTGGCTCCCATTTGCTTTCCTGTAACACTTGCTTCTGCAATTTTCTCAAGGCCAGAAGAGTTGTTGCTTTGCACTGAGCCTTTGACATTAGAAAAAACTGTATGTTTATTTAGCAACATCGTTGGTAAATCATTTAATAAGCATCATAATGTAAAATATGATGTCTTATTTAACTAACTTCTACATGTATATCATCAGTGATACATCATAATCATCAATTACATTTATTGCTATGCTATACATATATCCATTAACTGTATG
Source organism: Tokudaia tokunoshimensis (assembly GCA_036184795.1). NCBI lineage: Eukaryota > Metazoa > Chordata > Mammalia > Rodentia > Muridae > Tokudaia > Tokudaia tokunoshimensis. Next base: position 66,621,483 of record BTHU01000009.1, read on the forward strand.
ATTACACAAGGTTCATTGTTTTGAAAATATGTGAGGAATGTTGACGCTCTATTTTTTTTTTATACATTCTGTCATTGGAGGACACTTAGCTTTTATTCCAGTTTATTGTCATGTTTTTTGGGTGTGTGATTACAACCTACATTCTAGAAGGAATTCTTTAAGATGCCAGTTGCTAAAATGATTTTAGATGTTATCTGTCTATCATTACTCACATCACCTGGGAGTAATCACAATCTCAAGCATCAGAGCACAAATTTTTGAAAAGATGAAATATAATCACAGCCTTGCTTCTTTGTAATACATACTGAGAAACCTATGGTCGTCACAATTTTCATCATCTTAAATATGTTTCCCTTAACTCATTAATACGCTTTGGAAAAATATCACTAGTATCAATATCAATTTAAGTAAATACACTGGTCCTTATTTGTCTTTCTCTTTATGAAATATTCAGGGCTGTTAATCAAGAAGGCAGCACTCCAGTAACCAGGATGCTGAGAAAGCCTTCTTCCAGAAGACTTCACAATGTACAAACCCCAGGAGGCCAGGGAGTTTGATTAGCAGATAAAGGCTCTTTTGCTCTTCAACCTTGCTTTGCTTAAATCCTGCTACAATAGGATAAGGTCATACAACTGTGGCAAATATGTTTGAATATATTATTCTATGCCACACAAAAGTCTTTAAATGATGACTTTTTTTTTCTCTGCTAAGGATAGCCGGGGGACAGTATGAGTAGTTTATGATTTTCTTTTTTTTTAATATATAAAAGCTGTTATCCGGGTTTGGCAAAGTTTGTGGAGATGCAGCTGTGTACTCCAATCTTCATATGAATTATTTAACACCTAAAATCCTTTTGTGTTTTTATGAAAGATAAACTAAATATGCCTATGTGGAGAGTAAAAAAATAAAATAAAATAAAATAATACACTAGGGAAAAATCACTAAAACTGTACAAGTTTTTAAAAAGAATTTTGGAAAACAAGACTGAAAAACAATATATATATATTGATTTTTTTACTTGCATTAATGGTTTCCTTTTTCCTCCTTGCATAATTCTTTTTTTTTATGTTGGAAATGGCATCCTTAATTTATTTTTTTTATTTTCTAAGTTTTTTATTTACATTCCAAATCATTTCCTCTTTCCCGTTTCCTCCCTCCCCGAAAGACCTTGCATAATTATATTCTGTGACCTTTATAGCATTTGCTTAACAGACCATGTAGATCATGAATAGGTACATAGTAGATTTCATGTTTCATGGTTTACAGATATCAAATTATATTTTACTCTCTGGAATTTTATAAAGTTGGTAGCTCAAAAAGGTATAAAGATTATGGCGGTAAAGATGTACAGGGTAATGCCGTTGTTTATCATATGCTCAGATATTAATGCGAGTTATATTTTGTTCATCAAAATCATTTTTGACTAACATATGAAAACATGTGTCTGAGATTGTTGCTGAAACTTCCCTACACTCTTATATGACTTAATGTAATTCCTAACAGTTTCCCATGCACAAGCAGTATACTTCTTAATTTATGTCAGCATGACACACATCTATAGATATCTTTGATGAAGGAATCTCACTTGAATAATTTTCTTCATCAAGTTGGCTGGAGAACATGGCTTTGGATGCTATTTCCTGACTAATGACTGATCTTAGAGGGCCCAGTTCACTGTGGGCAGAGATCTGTGTCATGTGACCCTTGCTTTCTATAGCACTCAGGCTAGGCAAACCCTGGAGAGCAATCCCACTAAGCAACATTTCTCCTCTACTCCAGTTTCTGCCTCCAGGATACTCCTGTGAACTCAGCTATTTCATGATGTAAGCAAAATAGGCCCTTTACCTCCAAAGTTGCTTTTGGTTAGGGTGTTTACCCTATGAATAGAAAAGAAGCTAGAAGAAACAGTGAATATTTTTGAATTTAAGGGACTTAAGAGAAGTTACTTCTCACAATTACTAATAAAAGAATCAAAGTTAATTACTTAGAATTCAGTTGTAACTTTTTAAAGTATATTTTAAAGGATGAATGCTGAAAAAAATATGGAACTTGTCTAAGAAGCAAAATAGAAAAGAATTATAGTTGTATTTAAGAGTTATGACAAGATAGAAACAAAAAGTGAAAGAGGACAAGAAAAGGGGACAAAAAGCAGTTGGAATTCTTTTAATGTCTGTGTGCATTGATGAGTGTGTTTTTTTTCATATAACTATTGTTTTATCAAACTTTTATTTTCATTTAACGTTTTTAAATGAATTAAAGTTTTAAAGGATTTAAACTAGAAACTAGAATTTAATCTTAAAGCTGCAAGGTGGGATGAGCATATTAGCATTATTGGTGTGCCCTGCTTAATTTTCTTAGATTGACAATTCAGTTATCGTCTTCTTTTTTTTTAATTTTTATTGACTCTGTGAGTTTCAAATCAAGCCCTCCATTGATACTCATCTCCCTATCTCCTCATATCTGCCTTTCAGCCTTGTAATTTCCCAGCTAAAATAACACACACACACACACACACACACACACATGTACACACACACACACACACACACACCATCACCACCACCACCACCAACAACAACAAAACATAAAAAACATCTCATTGTGGAAAGTGTAGTAGTCTACAGTGTGTGTCACAGTATATTCCTCTATTCATGCACCTTCATTCGCCAATGCTCATTGCAATGAGTCACTGGTCTGGTGTAAGTTCTCTGGCTTTTGTAACACCATCAATGTTGGATCTTCAATGAGACTCCTCCCAGTGATCCTGTTGTTGTACTGGGTCAGGGAGATCCTGCAGCCTTGTAACATAAGGACTGACCCTTTCATGGTCCCACACATTCACACATGATGTAGATTTTGGGGAGGGTCATTTCAGAACCCTGGAACTGGACCTGGATGGTAGTGGGTCAGCATGCCTTATCCATGTGAACAAAAGGAGCTCTCCAACACTGTCTCAGCTAGGCTACCCAATGCTGCCATTGCAGAAGGCAGGGTCAGCTCTCCTGTTCTCATGTCCTTGGGGCCAGTTCACCCACCCCCAGTAGCTGGACTTGCCATTCATAACATGCTACCTCTCTCTACCCTCTAGTCTCCAGTTCCATCTCTCTTCATTTACTTTTCTTTCTCTAAGTACCACATACTGCACACTGTGATGGCTACTGCTGCAGGCTGACTATGCAGCTTGGGGGCCCATGTGTTACTTCCTCCATCAGTGCTATGTGGGTACTGACCAGCAGATGTCTATGGCTCATCTGTGCTATGTCCTTGAAGGCAAGTCTGTGAGTGGCATGGCAGCCCTAAGATCTCTGTCTTCATCCTCCTGTGCTGTGCTGCCTATATTTGATTTGATTCCTTTTAGTATGAGTCCTACACATAAGATAGTATTGGCCATGATGCCAAGCTATGGTAAACAAAGGACTGCCATCTGCTCTGCCTCTGATGAATATCAAAACAACAGGAACAAAGTGTCTCGTTGCCCATTGCTTCATTACTTGAAGTTATATAATAAGTCAGTAATGTGCTCACTGCATTTCTCTTCATTAGAATGCACAGTTCCAGACATTAGCAACTTGGGCATATTTTTGACATGAAGGTACTCTTCCAAATTGAGATATATTGAAAATATTCCAAAAATATTGAAAAGAATAAAAAAAATCAAGGTGTGAAATTAATAGTCATTGAAGTTCCAAGTTTAATTTGTCTTGAGGATTTCAGAAAAGAAAATAAATTCTCTGTGTCCTTAAGACTATCTATGAAAAAGTAGGAAAATAATTATTTCCTCAGTGTCAAATTTCAAGGTTGAGTAATTGATAATCAAGAAGAGTAAGTTAGCCGGACGGTGGTGGTGCATGCCTTTAATCCCAGCACTTGGGAGGCAGAGGCAGGTGAATTTCTCAGTTCAAGGCCAGCCTGGTCTACAGAGTGAGTTCCAGGATAGCCAAGGCTATACAGAGAAACCCTGTCTCGAAAAACCAAAAAAAAAAAAAAAAAGAAGAGTAAGTTATCAGCTCAGAAAATAACTTAAACACTTTATTATTAATGTTTTGTTTGGGGAAGGATGATAATCAGAAATAATTCCCATGTAGTCTAGATAGTTAACAGTAACAAAAGGAAGCGTACTATATATTCCAGCTACAGAGACTGCCATTTTCAGCAGAGAATACCTTGGACACTGAAGTGGGAATTTCTGATATCCTTGGAGACTTAATTGAGTCACCTGTTGTTTTCCTGGAAGCTGTCTTATGAGATAATGTTTTACTGAGAATGGACATGTGGTGCTTTTCTGGTAGCTGTCTGGGGAAAGAGCATGTGATGTTTACCTGGAGCAAATGTTAGAGAGGACACAAAAGGTTTGGAAAAAGTTATGTATAACTCAATAGAGAGTGGATGATGCTCTGGCATTTTGCCTAGCTGGTCTTCTTGAGCTTCCCTGGTTCTGGTCTTTGCTGACAACCCTATTGCATTGGTTCACCTTGCTTTCTTAGCTGATCTTGGCTTGTTGTGACTTAGTAGAGAGAAGAACATGAAAGAACTTCTCACAATATTCTGGCTGCTTCTTGACAGTTCAGTAGACTTGTGCTGATAGACAAAGACTTATGGTTTCTTCTGGATCCATCTGCTGCTGATTGTGTTAGGTGTTTTTCTAGTGAACTGGACTGTTGACAATGAAGCCTGCAATTTCCCCAAGGAACTACTTCTAAACAGGTCCATGTCTCCTTTGTCATATTTATTAGCCATCTTCCTCCCTTACCTTTGGTTGGTGGGCTATAAGGGAGGTTGAATTCTTTAAAAACCCTTATGAAAGTATGTTTTGTATATATAAGTCTGTGTGACATAGTTTTCTGGCTCTTTCTCATTCAGTGGCTAGTTCTGTCTTCACCTGTGTCTAGCTTGATATTGCTTCCTCTGTTTTTGTGAAACTGTCCTGAGAAAACTGTCACACCATGTCTCTCCATGTTCTGCTCTAAAGTGTTTGTGTTGTTCTACTGAGAGTTCAACTTATCCTGTCTCTTAGTCATTCTCTCAAATCTTTTTCTGATTCTTCACTTTTTCTGCCCTTAAATTGGACATCACTTTCAAACATGGCTACTTCCTTATTCAAACCTTACCTTCATTGTTAGGGATTAAGGATGTATACTAAGGTCATGTCTGTATTCCAGAGAGATCATACAATAATCCAGAGAGTGTCTGCATTTCATCCAGATCACATAGACCTAGAATTTCTTTGGATGTGATTCCTTGCCAGAGCAACCATGTAGCAGGATTAAAATTCCTCTAGAATCCTTAGTATTTAAATTTGTTTCATGAAAGCAAAGACTGATATATTCTAGCTAATTTATACTTTGAAGACTAATTGTGAGAAGTTTGACAAAATAAAGCGAACATCAATACCTCATTTGAGACAGCATGCACCAAGTATGTTTAATACCTGTATCCTTCCATCAAAATACATCAATATATGACTAGTATGATTAGTTTAAGGTGATATAATGATTTCTTACTGTTCTTGAATATGGAAACTCAAGAAAAACCCACATCTACACTTACTTAGTTTCTACTGGTAACATATATAATTCTGACATCATATATTGTAGTCTTCTATATGTCTTCTCATAGCCAAAGAAATAGGTTTTAAATATCTTTTATGGGGGCAGTTATGTGCTATGTGCACATGTACCTCTAAATGATTTAAAAGCCATTATGAGAATGTAAATACGTAGGGTGCTTATGAGTCAGCTAACTAATGAGGCTTGCTTTAAATGATAGTATATTCCTTCGCAATTTGGCTCTCTGCTATGAAAGAACACAGTGTTCACTGTGCTGTTCTGGAAGCACAGAACAACCTTCTCCAAATAGAAGGGAGGGTGGTGCTATAAACTTGCTATAATTAAGGACTTCTCCATCTCCAGAAATAAGATAAAACAAAGGGCTTTTGATTACAAATTAACCACCTTTAGCCAGCTTCTTGTAAACAATTGAAGTATTTTTACTTTGATAGATATTAATCCTCTTTATGAAGATTATTACCTAAGGACCTGGTTTTCTAAACACCTTACCTATTTATGCAGTCACACTCTTGTTAGGGCATTAACATTTGAAATGAAGTGAACACAGGTACTTTATCTACAGCTCATTTTCCTTATCTGAATGGCCATTGCAGGCTATTAAGTAGTTTAGGATATGAAGTCAGATGGCATGATTTGTTTATTTTAGAAAAATATTTTGTATTTTAATTGCATTGTTAAAAAGTAATTGGAAGTACTCAGGGAATCATTTTCTGGGTTCATTATAATCATCTAGTATAATGGTAATTATTTTACACCAAGTCATAAAAATGGATGAAGATAATAAACAAAACAATTTCAAAGCTACTCAGTGAATACTATCACCTATATTGAGGTAGGATTGAATTACTTTGAGATTGATGCTACCTTTAGTGAAAATACTGTGCAGAAGTAAGATAAAAATTAATAGGGTCAATGCAATGTGATGAACTTCATCTTATAATCTTCCAGTGCCACTCATTCATGCTAACTAAGTGGATGTGACCATAGAATATAAAAATGCTAAAAGAAATGTATCATAAAGAGAAAAGGGAAGAGAGCTATTCCAGTCAGTAATCATCCATTAATCAAAGGATGAGATATTGTATTAGATAAATAAGAATATTGATAATATAGAAAACACTGATAATGTCTAGGAATAAAATAATATATTATTTCAAAAAGTCATTCATGATTCAATTTTAAAATATTGAAAATATTTTATTTAATAATCATACATATCAATGATCTGTTTGGACCAATTCATTCCTGATCTTTCACCCCCCACTTTTCCCTGCTTCCCAGTTTCATGTACTTCTTCCTTTCTTAAATACTGTCAATAGGTTCATAGGTGTGGGATAATTTACTGGAGCATGGTTAGTATTTCAGGACCTGAATCTCTCCCCTTAAAATGAACTCTTTCTCTCTCTCTCTCTCTCTCTCTCTCTCTCTCTCTCTCTCTCTCTCTCTCTCTCTCTCTCTCTCTCTTTCTCTCTCTTTCTCTCTCTCTCTCTCTCTCTCTCTCTGTATATATATATATGTGTGTGTGTATGTATGTATGTATGTATGTATGTATGTATGTATGTATGTATGTATATTTTGATTATCCCTGAACCTTGAAGTGAGAGACTGGGATATAGATGTGTCATTTAAGTCTGAGAACTCCACACACTCTTATTCTCTGTACATTGACTGTGTTTCTCCATATTAATTGCTCTTTTTACCAAAATATGTTTCTGATGAGGCCTGAGTTATGTAAATCTCTATTGGTATTAATATAAGAACTTAATTAGAAATTGAATGCTAGGACCATTTAGCAGAATAATAAATAGTACCATGTTTTCTCTTTAGCTTATGAGCTAGTCAGACACTGGATTTATACTACTAAATGCCAGACATGGGTTCGAATCAAAGAATGGTTAGGTACTCTCATAACATTCAGCATACATATCTTGCTGCAACAGTCAACATTGTAGTTTCCAAAATACAATAGTTGGGTAAGCCTATTGATGCCTTTTTACACTGCAGTAGTGCACATACAACCTAAAGACACGAGAAAATAGTAGCAGTGGGTTCTCAGGTAGAACTCAGACTTATTTATCTATATACACACATTCACATACAATGAAAATATAACATTAAAACTTTGAAAAGAAGCTACCTGACCTAAGTGCAATCAACAAGTAAGACTGGGAAGTCTGGGTTATAAATGCTGAGCAAGTGAAACAGAAATAAATACAAAATAAAGACAAAAGTTATTTTACAGGCAATAATTCAATAATTAAAAACCTCAGCTGTGACTCCTGACTTTAACCCATGGTAAAGCAAAAAAAGTAAAATTATTATTATTTTTGCATTAAAATTATATGACTATATTCCTTAACAAAAATGAAAGAATCTCTATAACTGTATTAGCTCTAAAATAAATTACCATTTCTATGTTGTTTGCATCAATACAAACATGACTCTGTGATTTTCATATTGATCTGAATTTATGTCATGTATGCCATTTCAAGACATGTTCAGAAGGTGGGTTTGAAAGTAAAGCCTGCAGACTTGCTGAGTTCCATGGAAATCAAGGCACTGCATATATATATATATATATATATATAAGCAGCTTAGACAATAATTCAAATTTGGAAATTCTAAAATGCTCAAAATAACAGAATCAGAGACCCCTTTTATAATTATATGAAAATAAAGATTATTATTAATTGTAACAATATAAATAGTACTATTATCATATTGCCCTAAATAATTTTGTGTTTGTTGTCTTCAGCAAGCAAGCCTTAATAGCAAATTCTGGAGGGTAACCAAGAGTAATGTCCAGAGCTTGCTTTGAGGTTTCACTGACCACAAATTCAAAATGAGTTAATCTGTTCTTGGAACTTTGTATTTGAAAGCGTCTAGTAAGTCGGAAAGACATTGCCTTCCTCCTGCCATCACAAAGAAACTCCATTAAAGTTTATCTAGGTAAAGAATACACATAAATATGCATGTAACCCTAACCCTAACCCTAACCCTATGTGTATATACACATATATACAAACACAAGCAGACACATACACAATTGTTTTGAACAATTATGTTGATCCATTTTACTTTCATTATAAGGTTAAGAAAATGTGCTATATCCCTATTTTGTTAATGGGCATGCCGATTGAAGTATTAGACAATTCTACCAAACTAGAACATATATATATATATATATATATATATATATATATATATACAGTAGTAGAATTCTCTTTGGAAATTTCAAAACTGTGTCGTCTTGGTTATCCCTCTCCATACTCTATTTAGCGATCTGATCTCTCGTACACCTCCATTTAGCCGTTCTTGTTTTATTATTCCTGCTTGTATGTTCAGAAATTCCTAACAACTCTCGAGCCATATCCTGCTCCCCCAAATGTCTACTAATTTGTTTCTTGACTTTGATACAATTTAAACATTCATATTCAAATGTTGAGAAACAGCATTCACATTTGAGAAAAAAAAACATTATATTTGTATTTAATCTAAATTACCTGACTCCAAATAATTATTTCCACCTGCATCAACTCACCTGCAAATTTCCTTTTATTTAATAGCTGAATGATAGTATATCTTGTAAATGTACTATTTTTCATTCTTCAATTGAAGTGCATATAGATTGTTTCAGCTTCCTGGCTCTGATATTAAGAGATGACCAATATTTCTTTCTTTTTTTTTTTTTTCTCGTTTTTCGAGACAGGGTTTCTCTGTGTAGCCCTGGCTGTCCTGGAACTCACTTTGTAGACCAGGCTGGCCTCGAACTCAGAAATCCTCCTGCCTCTGCCTCCCAAAGTGCTGGGATTAAAGGCGTGTACCACCACCGCCTGGCTTATGACCAATATTTCTGTAGCAAGATATAGAGTCCTATAGGAGGAACTTAGTCAAGTAGGATTGGGGTCATAAGGAACAGGGTCTTATGGATATATATTGAAGTATATGTTCAGTATATCTGTCAGGCCTTTTTTAGTTTTTATATCAGTTCGCAGGGATCAACCCAGCTCCTTTTGCTTTGAAATGGAAAAAGTAACTGATGTTCCTAGTCAGTAACACTTTGCTCTGATGAAAAGACACTATCTGCCCTGACGGTAGAATAATTTTCTTTCTTAAAACTTATTTTTGTCTCATGGAAAAAAAAATTCACTTCCCTGTTTTGTGGCACACAGCATTACTTAAGAAAGATTTGTTGTTAGTTTGTTTATATAATATCCTTGGCCATTTTGTATGAATATTAAGGAGATTGTTTCTCTCGAGAACATAGCACTTTGTAAAACTATAATTTATTTATTCACTTTACATCTCAATGTCATCTCCTCTCCTCTATGTACCTCCTCACAAAGATCCTTCCCCTTCCTCCCTCATCCCCTCACATACTACATCTCTATTCCTCCTGTCTCAGGCACATCAGTACTTGGCATCCTCTCCCACTGAAGACAAACAAGGTGGCCCAGTTAGGGGAGCAGAATTCACAGGCAGGCAGGCAAGTAGTGCGGGGACAGCCCTGCTCCAGTAGTTGGGGAACCTGCATGAAGATCAAGCTGCATGTCTGTTACATATGTGCAGGGGGCCTAAGTCCAGCTGGTGCCCTCTCCTTGGTTTGTACTATAGTCTCTGTGGGTCCCAAAGGGTCCAGGTTAGTTGACTCTGTTGGGCTTCCTGGAGAGGCCTTGTCCTCTTCGGGTTCCTCAACCCTTCCCTGAAATCTTCCATAAGACTTCCGTAAGCCATCTAATGTTTGTCCATGGATCTCTGCATCTCTTTCTACTGGGTAGATCCTCTCAGAAGACAGTTATGCTAGACTCCTGTCTGCAAGCATAACAGAATATCATCAGTAGTGTCAGGGATTGGATCTTGCCCCTGGGATGGTTCTTTATTTGGGACAATCATTGATTGGTCATGCGCTCACTCTCTTCTTTTTCTCTGCACATCTTGTAGGCAGGACACATTTTGGGTAGAAGATTATGTGGGTGGGTTGCTGTCCTTATCCTTCCACTGAGAATCATTCCTGCCTAAAGGGATTGGCCATTTCAGGATACATATCCCCCACTGCTAGTAGTCTCAATTAAAGTCGCCTCCATAGGCTGTCAGGGGCAGTCCTCAATCCCAGGTCTCAGACATGTTCTAGCAACTGCCCCCCACTCTCAGCCCATTTCCATTCTCTCTCCCCTGATCTCAAGACACCTGATCCCCAGACCCAACCCACTCTCATGTCCTATTCCTTTTCTCCATATTCCTCCCATATGTATTTTGTTTCCCTTCCTGAGGAAGATTCAAGCAACCTACCTTGTGCCTTTCATGTTATTTGGCTTCTTAGGATCTGTTGATTTTAGCATGGTTAACCTGTACTTTATGACTAATATCCACTTATGAGTGAGTAAATGCCATACTTGCCCTTTTGGGTCTGGGTTACCTCACTCAGGATGTTTTTTAATTCCATTTATTTGCCTGAATAATTCAGATGTCTGTTTTAAATTGCTGAGTAGTATTCCATAGCATAAGTGAACCAGTTTTCTGTCTGAAGTTCCTACTTTATTTTTTATTTATTTTTGCTTTGACTTATTCACTTCTCACCCCACTCACTGCCCTCTTTCAGTCACCCCCTCCCACAATCCTTCCTGCATCCCCCTTCTCATCTGAGCGGATGCCCCCCCAGGGTATTCCCCTTCCCCTTGGGCACTTCAAGTCTCTCCTAGGCTAGGTGATTCCTCTCCCTCTGAGGCCAGACGATGCTGTCCAGCGAGAAGAACATATCCCACCTAACAGGCAACAGTTTTTGGGATAGTACCTGCTCCATTTGTTCAGAACCCACAGGAAGACCAAGCTGAACATCTGCCATATCTGTGCAGGGGGCCTAAATCCAGCCTGTACATGCTCTTTGGTTGGTGGTTCTGTCCTTGAGAACACTGAGGGTCTAGGTTTGACAACTCTACTGGTCGTTCTGTGGAGTTCCTATCTCCTTTCGAGCCTGAAATGCTTCCCCAATTCTTCTATGAGGTCCCAAGCTCCATCCACTGTTTGGCTATGGGTCTCTGCATCCCTCTGAGTCAGCTGCTGAATGAAGCCTCTCAGAGGACAATAATGCTAGACTCCTGTCTGCATACCATTAATAGTGACAGGGATTGTTGCTTGCCCATGGCATGGGTCTCATGTTGGGCCAGCTTTGGTTGGCCATTCCCTCAGGTGCTGCCCCATCCCCCCATGCTGGTATTTCTTGTAGACAGGAAACATTTTTGGTTGAAAGTTTTGTTGATGGGTTGTTGTCTCTATCGCTCCACTGGTAAACCACCATTTTTATCTAATTTTCAGTTGGGGCATCTAACTTATTTCCAGCTTTTTGGTATTACAAATAAAGATGTTATGAACAGTCGAGCAGGTATCTTTGTGGGATGTTGTAGCCTCTTTTGAATTATATGTCCAGGACTGGTATAACTGGATCCTGAGGTAGAACTATTCCCAGTTTTCTGAGGATCTGCCAGATTGATTTTCAGAGTGGTTGTACACGTTAGTATTCCCACCAGCAATGGAGAAATATTCTCTTTGCTACACAACCATCGGTATGTACTGTCCTTTGAGTTTTTGATCTTAGCCATTCTGATGGGTATAAGATAGAATCACAGAGACCTTTTGGTTTGCATTTCCCTGATGACCAAGGATATTGAACATATCCTTAAGTGCTTCTCAGCCATTCAAGATTTCTTTTATGAGAATTCCACATTTAGTTCTATACGCCATTTTTTTTTAAATTGGGTTATTTGGTTTGTTGGTGTCGAATTTCTTGAGTTTTATGTTTAGGTATGTAACTTGAATTCCTGAACTCTCCAACCCTTTTAACATGAATGGGTGCTGGATTTTCTTTCATCATGTTTTTTCAGCAGCTAATGAGAAGATCATGTGCTCTATTTTTTCTTTCAGTTTGTTTATATAATGCATTAAATTGATGAATTTTCATATATTGGACAACCCTTGTATCACTGGGATGAAACCTACTTGATCATCGTGGATGATGTCTTTGATGTGTTCTTGGATTTGGTTTGCAAGTATTTTTTTTTTTTTTTTTTTTTTTTTAGTATTTTTCATCAAGGATCATGAGAGAAATTCATCTGAAATTCTCTTTCTTTGTTGAGTTTTTGTGTGGTTTAGGTATCAAGGGTGATGTTAGCCTCAGAATGAGTTTGGTAATGTTCCTTCCTTGTTTTATTTTGTGGAATAGTTTGAGAAATATTGCTACTAACTCTTCTGTAAAAGTCTGGTAGAATCCAATGCCAAAACCATTTTGCTCTAGGACTTTTCAGTTCAGAGACTTTTAATACTTGGTCTGTTTCCTTAGGGGTTAGAGGATTATTTAGTTTACCTGAATTTTCTAGATTTGACGTGTTTTTTTTTTATTAGATATTGGCTTTATTTACATTTCAGATTGTATTCCCTTTCTGCATTACTCCTCCCCCTGCTCACAACCCTGCTTATTTCCTGACTTGCATTCCCCTATTCTGGGGAATTGAGCCTTCCCAGAACCAATGGCCTCTCCTCTCACTGATATCTGAGACATATGTACATCTTCTGCTACATATGTAGCTGGAGCCATGGGTCCCTCCATATGTACTCTTTGGTTGGTGGGTTAGTCACTAGGAACTCTGGGGTTACTGGTTGGTACCTATTATCTTTCCTCCTGCAGGGCTGCAAACCTCTTCAGTTCATTGGGTCAGTCTATTGGTTGGCTGTGAGCCAACTGTATTTTCATCCACTTTCCAATAAGGATCAAAGTATCCACACTTTGGTCTTCCTTCTTTTTGAACTTCATGTGGTCTGTGAGTTGTATCTTGTATTCCAAGCTTTTAGACTAATATCTGTTTATCAGCGAGTGCATACTCTGTGTGTTCTTTTGTGACTGGTTTATGTCACTCAGGATGATAATTTCAAGCTCCATCCAGTTGCTAAAGAATTTCATGACTTCATTGTTTTTATTAGCTGAGTAGTTTCTACTTGATTGATTTCAGCCCTGAGTTTGATGATTTCCTGCCTTCTACTCCTCTTGGGTGTATTTGCTTCTTTTTGTTCCAGGGCTTTCAGTTGTGCCATTAAGCTGCTAGTATATGCTGTCTCCCATTTCTTTTTGGCCGCACTCAGGGCTATGAATTTTCCTCTTATTACCCAATCACAAAAGAACACACATGGTATGCAGTCACTGATAAGGGGTTATTAACCCAGAATCTCAGAATACCCTAGACACAATTCACATATCAATAGATTTCCAAGAAGATGGAAGGAGAGACCCCTGGTCCTGGAAAGACTGGATGTAGGGGAATGCCAGGACAGAGAAGCGAGAGGGGGATGAATGGGGAAAAGAGGGAGGGAAGGGGGCTTATGGGACTTTCAGGGAGGGAGGAAACGGGAAAGGGGAAATTATTTTGAATGTAAATAAAAAAAAACTTAGAAAATAAAAAAAAAATAGCTGAGTAGTACTCCATTGAGTAAATGTACCACATTTTCTGTATCCATTCCTCTGTTGAAGGACATCTGGGTTCTTTCCAGCTTCTGGCTATTATAAATAAGGCTGCTATGAAAATAGTGGAACATGTGTCCTTATTACATGTTGGAGCATCTTCTGGGTATATGTCCAGGAGTGGTGTCGCTAGGTTCTCCAGTAGTGCTACGTCTAATTTTCTGAGGAACTGCCAAAAAGATTTTCAAAGTGGTTTTACCAGCTTGCAATCCCATCAGCAATGGAGCAGTGTTACTCTTCCTCCACATCCTCTCCAGTATTTGCTGTCCCCTGAGCTTTTTATCTTGGCCTTTCTGACTAGTATGAGGTGACTCTAAGCAAGTAAGTGAAAAATCTGTATGACAATAGCTTCAAGTCTCTGAAGAAAGAAATTGAAGAAGATCTCAGAAGATGGAAAGATCTCTCACGCTTATGGATTGGCAGGGTTAATGGGTAAAAATGGTCATCTTGCCTAAAGCAATCTACAGATTCAATGCAATCCCCAACAAAATTCCAACTTAATTCTTCATAGAGTTAGAAAGAACAACTTCCAAATTTATTTAAAATAACACAAAACCCAGGATAGTGAAAACTATTCTCAACAATAAAAGAACTTCTGGCAGAATCACCATCCCTGACCTCAAGCTGTACTACAGAACATTTGTGATAAAACAAAGCAAAACAAAACAAAACTGCATGATTTTGGTACAGTGACAAGCAGGCAGATCAATGAAATAGAATTGAAGACCCAGAAATAAACCCTCACACCTATGGTCACTTGATCTTTCACAAAGGAGCTAAAACCATACAGTGGAAAAAGACAGCATTTTCAATAAATGGTACTGGGTCAATTGGCAGTCAACATGTAGAAGGATGCAAATTGATCCATTCTTATCACCCTGTACAAAGCTCAAATCCAAGTGGATCAAGGACCTCCATATAAAACCAGATACACTGAATCTAATAGAAGAGAAAATGCATAGAACCTGGAGCACATGGGCTAGGGGAAAATTTCCTAAGTAGAACACCAATAGTTTATGCTCTAAGATCAAGAATTGACAAATGATACATCATAAAATTTCAAAGCTTCTTTAAGGCAAAGGACACTGTTACTAGAACAAAGGCATCCAAGAGATAAGGTAAAGATCTTTACCAACCTTACATCTGATAGAGGGCTAATATCCAAGATATACAAAGAACTCAAGAAGCTAGATTCCAGAAAGTCAAATAGACCTATTAAAAATGGAGTACAGAGCCAAACAGAGAATTTTCAATTGAGGAATAATGGATGGACAAGGAGAACCTAAAGAAATATTCAACATCCTCAGTTATTAGGGAAACGCAAATCAAAACAACCCTGAGATTCCACCTCACAGCTATCAGAATGCCATCCTTCATTGTTGTTCCTGAACAGAGCACCAATGACTTATGCTCTAAGATCAAGAATTGACAAATGGGAATCAAAAAAAAAATGCAAAGCTTCTATAAGGCAAAGGACACCATCAATAGGACAAAATGGCAACCAACAGACTGGGAAAAAATCTTTACCAATCCTACATATGATAGAGGGTTAATATCCAAATATATACAAAGAATTCAAGAAGTTAGACTCCAGAGAACCAAATAACCCTATTAAAAATGGGGTACAGAGCTAAACAAATAATTCTCAACTGAGGAATACTGGATGGCTGAGAAACATCTAAAGAAATGTTCAACATCCTTAATCATAAGAGAAATGCAAATCAAAACAACCCTGAGATTCCAACTCACACTAGTCAGAATGGCTTCGATTTAACATTTTATTTGACTGATGTATGAATTTCTTCTATCCTATCGTTTATGCTTGAGATTCTCTCTTCCATCACTTGTATTCTGTTAGTGATCCTTATGTATGCAGTTCCTGTTCTCTTTCCTGTTTTCTATCTCCAGGATTGACTTAGTTTGTGTTTTCCTTATTGTTTCTATTTCTGTTTTTCAAGTGTTGGATAGTTTTATGCATATCCTTCACCTACTTGATTGCATTTTCTGTATTTCTTTATATTTATTTGCTTCTTCTTTTAATGACTCTGTTTGAATGCATTTTCCTATATAATTCTTTAAGGGACTTATTCATGTCCTCTTTAAGGGCCTCTATTAACTTTATAGGATCAGTTTAACATCATATTCTTGTGCCTTGTTTCTTTAAAATATCCAGGGCTTGTTGTAGCAGGGTAGCTGGGCTCTGGCAATGCCATATGGCCTTGGGTCTTGTTGATTTTGTTCCTAACTTGTCCTTTCAGCATCTGATTTCCCCTGGTATTGGCTGGATGATCCTGATGATGGCAGAACTTCTCAGGAAGGCCAGGAAAATCTTGAGCCAGACAGTGAAGGTCAGGGGATCCGGATTCTATTCTGCTGGCTGTGCCTCATGTAGACCTCATTGTCAAAGGATTGGTTGGGGAATGTTCCAAGCTGGTAGTTCTTGGAGTCCCTACAGGTGTCTCTGCTGGCTATGCCCCAGGTGAACCAGAGCTGGAGGGGATCGTTGGGGCAGCTTTCCAAACTTGTAATTCTCAGGATCCCACAGGCCTTCAAGGGGAAGTAGGAAGCTCTTGGGGTACCTCAAGTATCAGGACCAAGAGGCAGTCCCAGTGCCAGCTAATGGAAGTCAGGGGACCCTGCACAACTCACCTCTGCCATCTATGCTCCGGTTTGTGTCTTCTTTATTATTTCTATTTCCTTTTCAGTTGTTAGACAGTTTTATTCATATCTTTCACTAGTTTGATTGCATTTTTCTGTATTTATTTTTATTTAATTCTCCTTTTAATGACTCTATCTATTTGAATGTATTTTTCTATATTTCTTTAAGGTACCAGACTGAGAGGGGATTTTTGGAGCGGCTTTCTGAGCTTGTAATTCTTGAGGACCCGCAGGCCTCCAAGGGGAAGCAGGATGCTCTTAGTTAGGTCTGGCAAGGCCAAAATTACTTGTTTATCTATGTACAGCCATGTCCTTGTTTTATAGATCATACCCAATGTTTTTTTCTGTAAATAATTATTATAGTTTTACTCATGATATGTTTTCCTTTTTAGTAAGTATATTTCTTTTCATCTTGAGTTTGTCCATTCCAACACCAAACCATGCCATATTTAGACATGTTTGCAAACATTCATTTTCAATTTGCCTTTGCACACAAATTCATTTGCTGGTATGAGAAGTCTTATGAAGCCTTTCAGGAAGCTTGGCACAGCAGTACTATCTTCCAGTGTATGGGTGATAAAGCAATTGGCCATGCCAAGCCTATCAGACCCCACATTTCTGAACTTCTGCCCTATTCAATCTCAGCTTGAAAACTGGCTAGATTTTGTTTGAGATCATTAATTCTTAAAATAAGCCAGTTAAATGCACCAATAAACAGATAATACATGGTAACATTCTGGCTCCTTCCAATCGCTTTTTCTAGTGCTTCAGGCTCTACAGTCCAGGAGTTTGCTCATGTAGTTACGAGAAGGGGCAGTTTTGATTAATATACTATCTTTATTTTGACTATATTATCAGTTCTATACTTTATAAAGTAATGTGTGTGTGTGTGTGCATGTCTGTGAATAAATATTTCTATTTCCTCAATTCTTTATTGCCTTGAGCAAAAACTAAACTTCAGCAATAAATTAACTCCACTGTCTTTTATCTCTATATAATAAAGTGTTATTTCTATTCACATCGATTCTGTGAAACTAGTTCATACACACTAGTCAGGAATATATGCTCAGACATTTTCTTCTTGTCACTAACCCCTGAACAAGACATAACAACAGTTATGCAATTTATTATACAATTGGGTCTTATAAATAAACTAGAGATCAGAGGCATAAGATTATTCAGTATAATCACCTGCTTCCTGCCAAGGATGATAATATGATGTTAATTTCTGTCTCCCACAGAGCAGAAGAATATATCAACTCCTACAAGTTGTTCTTGGACCCCCAAATATGTGCTATAGAACATGAATACACATAAAAATGAAAGAAAGAGAAAGAAAGAAAGAAAGAGAAAGAAAAAAGAAAGAGAAAGAAAGAAAGAAAGAAAGAAAGAAAGAAAGAAAGAAAGAAAGAAAGAAAGAAAGAAAGAAGGAAGGAAGGAAGGAAGGAAGGAAGGAAGGAAAGAAAGAAAGAAAGAAAGAAAGAAAGAAAGAAAGAAAGAAAGAAAGAAAGAAAGAAAGAAGGAAGGAAGGAAGGAAGGATAAAATATTTTTAAAATTTGCAGAGCTTACAGAATTTATAAGATTGATTTTTTCATAGCTTATAAACAACAATGAAATTTCACAAAAGAGTAGGTACATTTGTGATTTCGATGTCTATGAAGGTCCTGGAAACCACTAGTGCAGGTAGCAACAGAAATCTGTTTTGTTTGTTGATTTGCTTGTTTGTTTTGGTTTTTTGTTTGTTTTCTATTAGGAACCTGATAGTTGTATACCACAACTGTTCACAGAGGAGCTTGCAAAATGCACAGTTTGTTTAATAGTGTTCATGAAGCTAGTCAGAGCACAGTTGCCTTGAAGAAGGGACACGAGGCTGCAAGGGCAATAGATGCAAAATATCTTACTCTGTGTTTTCAAATACATTCTCACATTTTCTGAGCACACTCATTAGGAAACATATGGCTGACTGTAAGGTTAATGCTTCTATTCCTGCTTCTAGTACAATCATACTTTATTTTTCCAGTGTTTCATGACCTCAAATTACCAGAAATTTAAGCAAATTAGATGACCAATTATAGACAGCTATTATCATCAAATCTGTATTACCATCTGAGTCTTAAGATATAAGAATTATTTTATGCCCCTAGGGAGCAATAAAAACATTTTGATATTTTGAAACCACATCCTCAAAAGTTGTAGAAATTATTGCAAAATGAACTACATGCAATATATGTAATTTTGATTTTAAAAATGGCCAATATCTTTCTAGCCTAAGCTATCTAAATACTACTAGAGAAGCCCAATGGGATTTAAGTGGAACTCTCTTAGTTTAGTTTTTCTGATTCTAGTAACTTGTACTATGAAACAGTTTTTTTTCTCTCATTTGCAAACTTTTTATTCATACAAGGGCTTGATATATAGAGATACAGAAGCTTTGTAGCAGCCATAAGTCAGTGAGTGTGAAAATCCAAATTGAATTGCTGAGAAATAAGAAAAGATAGAAAGAGCCTGGTCTATAGCACTATTACTGAGAATGTATCCTCTCCATTCTATCTTTCTGTGGGTATTCTCATCAAATAAGAAGAGTGAATTCCTTTTGACTAAACTCTGGCATTGGCTTTTGAAGAGATCACATTTTTGTTTTCATGAATAAGTGGCTGGGCATATTGAAATTCATTTGAACTTGCTATGATTGATGGCCATTGCTGTATGCCCATGTGTGTATGTTTCTTGTCAATTTTACCTACCAAACTCTGCATTTGAGTAGCCGTGTTTCTTGTATTTATTTTTACTGAAATATGTGCAGGTTTGCTGGCTTATGTCTGCAAATGGGATACTACATGGATTACTAGACCTCTTCCTGTCCTGATAGTTAGAAAGCCTGGCAGCTTTATCATTCTGTCTTGAGGAATAAATTCCAACAATATGGCATTGAAAATCGGACAGGACATCACTATCTCGTAGGATGCTCATGTAGAAAGGAAATGGGCTTATACTGCTTGAAGAAAGGTTCTTGTCCCTGGGAAATTGTGAGGCAGATGCTATCACTTCTGTAGTCATAATGAAGTGACTGGAATAAAGGTACAAGTGAGGACATTATAGATCACTTTAACATTGTCTCTGCTTGAAAGAATTTTAAAAAATCATTGTTCCCTTGTATCATTAGGTTTTTAAATGAACTATATAATTACAAGAGATACTTGTAGCAGAGATATGTAACTGAATGGCAAATGCTTCTGCAACAAAAACACACAATTATATGGCACTAGGTTTAAGACTGGGTAGTTGCCAGAGACCCACAATTTTGTATAAAAGTGTCTGTAAATTCAGTAAAGACAGAGAGAACATAGTTTTTCTGAGGCCATAGTTAAGAGGACTTGACATGAACTGCAGAGAATTCAGCAACATGTTGCTTGAGTAAGTTAAAATATAATCCAAGCTTATATTAAATAAGCAAAACTTAGACTCTATTGGACTATTTTACGTACATAGATAAAACATTGAATGAATGAGATGAGGAAACTGACTTATTTAAAGCAAAATCACGAGGAATTCTGAAAATTATGAAAAGGTCAAGGGAAATGACTTTAAAAAATATTTCTTTTCCTTTATTTCTGTGAGAAAAGGTTCTTAAAATAAAAGATATTTTATCTTAAATTAAGAACTGGGGCTGGACTTTGGTAGAGTACATGCCTGGTACTTACAAAGGTCTCAGTTTGAGACATTGTTTCACCTAAGCTAGATATGGTGGTCCATGCCTATAATTCCAGCTCTCAGGAAGAACAAGGTAACCTTTAGCTCATAGTAAGTCACCTCATAGAAAGTTTAAAACTGTGTACACAGTGAACCAGAAAGCATAGAGAGGATAGCATGAATCACACAGTCTCCTTTAAGGCTGCATTCCTGTAGATACTTCCTCAGTATGCAGAGCACCAACTAATATCAATGCATTTGTTCAAAATGGATTAGGAACAGAAAATATGGAACAGAAATATTAGTCAGACAGGCAAATGATAGACAGACAGACAGACAGACAGACATATGATGTTCAGACAGAAATTTAGACAGATAGGTGGATAGATTTTAGATAGATGATATGATAGATAGATGATAGACAGACAGCCAGACAGATGTATAATCATATGACTTTCTATGTCTGCCCCAGTTCTAAATAATGATGTGGAAACTTGTAGTCATTTATAATAGCTCAGGCCTTAATTTACCTGTTCCCAACTAGCTCTTATAACTTATTAACCCATTTATTCTCTTCTAAGTTCTGTCGTGCGCATTGTTTTCTAATTTCTGGTCCTGTCGTTTGCTTCCTCCTTCATGTTGGTCTGACAGATTCTCCCATTTTTTCGCTCTTTCTCCAAGGTTTACTTTTGGCAAAATCGCCACTTATTCTTTCCGCCCTTGCTATAAGCCATCATATTTTTATTGGATATTTTCTTTATTTACATTTCAAATGTTATCCCCTTTCCCATTTCCCCTTTGCAAATCCCCTATCCCATCCCCCAACCCTGCTTCTATGAGGGTGCTCCCCCACCGACCCACCCATTACAATGGAGCATTAAAACTTCAAAGGATCAAGCTCTTCTCCTCCATTTGTTGCCAGATAAGGTCATCCTATGCTAAGTATGCAGCTGCAGCAATGGGTCTTTGGTTGGTGGTTTAGTCCCTAGGAGCTCTGGGGATCTGATTGGTTGATATTGTTGTTCTTCCTATGGGTTTGCAAACCCCTTCAGCTCCTTCAGTCCTTCCCCTAGCTCCTCCACTGGGATCCACATGATCAGCCCAATGGTTGCCAGCAATCATCCACATCTTATTTGCAGGTTCTGACAAAGCCTCTCAGGATACAGCTATATAAGACTCCTGTCAGCAAGCACTTCTTGGCATCCATAAAAGTGTCTGGGTTTGGTGTCTGTATATGGAATGGATCCCCAGGTGGATTATTCTCTGGATAGCTTTTCGTTTAGACTCTGCTCAACAATTTGTCCTCATATTTCCTTTAGACAGGAGCAATTCTGGGTTAAAAATTTGGAGATAAGTGGGTGGCCCCATCCCCCAACTGGGGGCCTTGCCTAACCTGTGGATATGGTCTCTGCAGGTTCTCCCCCACCCCCTTTGATGGGCATTTCAGCTAATCTCATGCCTGTTGGGTACTTTGAGCCTCTTGCTTTCCTGGCATCTGCGGATTTTCTGGTGGCTACCTCCAGTTCCCCATGCCCCATTGTTACACACCTCTGTTCAGTTTCCTCATACTCTTATCATCCACATCTCCTCCCATAACTGATACTGCCCCCCACTTTTCTCCTCCCTTTCCTCTCTTCCTCATTCCTCCCACCCTCTACCTCCTTTGAGTAATTTGTTCCACCTTCTAAGACAAACTGAAACATTCCGGCATTGTTCTTCATTCTTCTTGAGCTTCATATCGTCTGTGAATTATATCATGGGTATTCCGAGCTTTTGGGCTAATATCCACTTATCACTGAATACATGACATGTGTGTTCTTTTGGGACTTGGTTACCTCACTCTGGATGATATTTCCTATTTCCATTCATTAGCCTAAGAATTTCATGACGACACAATGAAAGCAATGCTAAAAGGAAAACTCAGCTCTGAGTGCCTCCAAAAAGAGGCATACACTAGCAGCTTAACAGCACATCTGAAAACTCTAGAACAAAAAGAAGCAAATACACCCAAGAAGAGTAGACAACAGTAAATGATCAAATTGAGGGCTAAAATTAACCAAGTATAAACAAAGAGAACTATACAAAGTATCAACAAAACCAGGAGCTGGTCCTTTGAGAAAATCAACAAGATAAATAAACCCTTAGCCAGACTAACCAGAGGGCACAAAGACAGTATCCAAAATAACAAAATCAGAAATGAAATGGGAGACACAACAAAAGAAACTGAGGAAATTAAAAAAAGTCATTAGATCCTACTACAAAAGTCTATACTTAACAAAACTGGAAAATCTGGATGAAATGAATAATTTTCTAGACAGATACCAGGTACCAAAGTTAAATCATGATCAGATAAACCATCTAAATAGTCCCATAACCCCTAAAGAAATAGAAGCAATCATTAAAAGTCTCAAAAAAAAAATGCCCAGGACCAGATGGGTTTAGTTCAGAATTCTATCAATTCTTCAAAGAAGATCTAATACCAATACTCTTCAAACTATTCCACAAAATAGAAACAGAAGGAATACTATCAAATTCGTTCTATGAAGCCATGATTATGCTTCTACTTAAACAACACAAAGACTTAACAAAGGAAGAGAACTTCAGACTAATTTCCTTTATGAATGTCAATGCAAAAATACCCAATAAAATTCTCGAAAACAAAATTCAAGAACACATCGAAATGATCATTCACCATAATCAAGTAGGCTCCATCCCAGGGATGCAGGGATGGTTTAATATAAGGCCATAATATTTTTGTTAAACCAATCAGAAGGTGAGAAAGAGAGTTTATAAAAAATATAATACAGGTGCTGAGAAATTAGAATAATACCAAGGTTGTGCCTGTAATAAGATCTCTGTGGTACAAATATCAGCATTTGAATAATACAAAGACAATCTTTATATAATACACCAAAAAAATCACCACACATAGATGGCAGATGGATAAGTGACAGATAAATGGATAATCTAGTAATCTTTCAGCCATATAGCAGTGACTGCACATTGTGATATAACCACAGATTTTTCTCTGTAATGAGAGTGTGAAGCGTGTTGTGCAGCAGATTTCTGGGGACCAACAGGGATCATATTTGAGGATAAATGTCTCTGATTAGATTTGTGGACAAAATACAGAGCATCTGCCTCCTCATGGTCATGGAACTTTGCAACAATTTACTTCCACTTCTGAATCTCTTATTCCCCAAGAATATTTGTTAATGTTGAAGCTACTTATATTACAGTCAATACCTATAGATTGGATCCTTTTGCAATAGAATGTTCCTATGCTGAATTACCTATTATATTCTTTTACTTATAAACATGTCTATTGATTTTTTTGTTATAAAATACATGAATAATTTTCCTGAAATCCATTGATTTCTGAAACTGGTTTCTAAAACTACAGTGTTTTGAGTCTATAGGTCCAGTTTTTGACACATTATTTCAATAATGTTTAGTATCATCTCAGTTTGTTGAACAACACTACCCAAATGTCATATTGGATCTAGAATACCTGCCTGTCTAGTGATTTAGTGTTGTCATCAAATTCTTGTTTCCTCTTCTTCTTCTTCCTCTTCTTCTTCCTCTTCTTCTTCTTCTTCTTCTTCTTCTTCTTCTTCTTCTTCTTCTTCTTCTTCTTCTTCTTCTTCTTCCTCTTCCTCTTCCTCTTCCTCTTCCTCTTCCTCTTCCTCTTCCTCTTCCTCTTCCTCTTCTTCTTCTTCTTCTTCTTCTTCTTCTTCTTCTTCTTCTTCTTCTTCTTCTTCTTCTTCTTCTCCTCCTCCTCCTCCTCCTCCTCCTCCTTCTTCTTCTTCCTCTTCTTCTTCTTCTTCCTCTTCTTCTTCTTCTTCTTCCTCTTCTTCTTTTTCTTCTTCCTCCTCCTCCTCTTCTTCTTCTTCCTCCTCCTCCTCCTCCTTTTTGTTTTTTGTACAATGAGATTAAGACATTGTTCTCTCTTGCATTTATTGCACTTATGTTCTAGAGTGGATTCACTGAGGATTATAGCAAAAACTAATTTCAAGTTAATAATAACAAAACAAATTCATCTAAATTTGAAAGATGATAGAACCTTGTTATGTATGAAATATATGATATCACATTATTCATAATCTCTAAATTTTATCATAGAGATTCAAATAATATCAAAATGTAAAACATTAAATAGTTAATTAGATACCTCAAACCTAAAAGTTTAGATCATTATATAATATGATCCTGTTCCTGTATAATGCATGAAGTTGTGTCAGGATGGCTCATTTTATACTTAATTTTGGTATGCACAAAGCTTAAGAAGCAGAAAACAATCTTTAAAAATATCAAGCATCTAAATCTTAACAGTACTGTGACATTCAGCATCTTCTGATGGAAACATCCTGTCTTTTTCCAGCACATTCATAGAATTTTTGATTAGCCTTTGTGATCCTCAATGGAAGTTTTCAGGACCATTCAAAACTCTATTTCTATGTCAATCTAAATTCCTCAGAGAGTAGATGAAGAAAATGAATGGCTCTGTTAGATGTTTCTCAATCATCTTTTAAGTGGGTCATGGTTTTAAATAGGATGTGTCACACTGGAGCAGTATGAGCTAAATTATATTAAAGTTACACTGTACTTTCTGCTTAATGAAATCCTTAAATGTATGGGGGGAGTCAGTGTGTCATCAGTGACTAATTGCAATTCATCTCCAAAAATGTTTAAATCAATGTACATTCTTACAGAAGAGCAAAAGTCAAGAAAGATGCCTCAAGCCATGTTAAAATGAGGTAACTAAGAAATGTCCATAGATTTCAGTATCTATGGGCAATAGGAATACAGTGTTGATGGATGCCACGTTATGTATGCTAACCTCAGCTCCTTTTGCTAGAACTTTTAGAACTACTATTTTGCCAAAATTGTATGTAACTTCTGCACAAACCACTGAAGAAGCACTGGTGTGTTCTCATATGTGGTAGAAATTAGATTTGCACAGTCATATACAACTTATACTTGTAACTTGTCTTGATGATTTCACTCTTATTTGTTAATTTCCCTTCTCTTTAGTTTTTATTTACTTATAATTTTATATTCTCTTTAAAATATTCAATTTTATTCTAAAATTTTTGTTATACTTATTTGGATGGATGACTATCAAAGTAAGAACTGCTTTATCAAATATTAAAATATTTCACCCAATTCTCTTCTAAACTACACTGTCCTGTATTTTGATTTCATGTTTCCTTATCATAAAATATTCATGCTCAAATACAATATATTGTTAACAATTTTTAAATTCAATGTTATATTTATTAATTTCTGATATGGCAAACTTCTGACAAATCTGAAGTGGAAATATCCCAACTTGAAAGATAATATGCTAAAATGACTTTTTGAGCTAATAGTCTTTGTTTTAAATTGTTTGAAATACACTTTTTTATTTTTTACAAATAAAAGTAATAATATGTTGCTTTGTTCCTCAATGCTAGGCATATTTTTTCCTCCAGATTTTGCATGGAGATTGTTATCTGTTTGCATTAATAAAAGAATTAAAAGCACCAAATATAGTTATTTCTTACCATATGATTTAAACCCATAGACTTCAGTGTTTCCTCTGGTTAACATTTCTAAATTTTGTTTTAGCTGACTTTTCATGACCTGTCACTTGAGTAACTCCATCTCTTCTTCCCTCAAATAGGAAGAATTATATGCGGTACTCTACTGCCTGGGCTTTCTTTCACACTCTGCTTCTTTGAGCCTGTGTTGTATAATTGCGGGTCATTTCCATTTTGGATCTTTGGGTGTCAAGATTACAGTTTCCTTTGTTGGTTAGAACTGGAAAGCTGCATTTGAATCATTTTTGTAATACTGCATTCAACCTAATTAGTCTTAGTCACCTTATGCTACAATAGAGCAGGATAAATTATTTCCCCCATGAAAAGTAGACTTGTACCCATTAGTCAATGGATACCTAGTCTTCTTTTCTCCCAAGAATTATTTCTTTTCTTCTACAAAATTAGTTTCTTTAGATTCTATATGTTCATTAATCATGTTAGTGAAATAATCCTGAAAGCCTTACTGGATTATATAGTCACTGTGGGATGGCTTTAAGCTTTAGTAGCTTTGTTCTGCCTTCTTGCTTCTTCTTTCTTCCTTCTTCTTCTTCTTCTTCTTCTTCTTCTTCTTCTTCTTCTTCTTCTTCTTCTTCTTCTTCTTCTTCTTCTTCTTCTTCTTCTTCTCCTTCTTCTTCTTTTTCCTCCTTCTCCTCTTCCTTCTCCTCCTCTCCTCCTTCTCCTTCTCCTCCTCTTCTTTTCCCTTCTCCTCCTCCTTATTCTCCTCTCTTCCTCCTCCTTTCCCCACTCCCTCTCTCTTCTATCTCTAATTTCTGTGTGTCAAATGTAATTTATTAACTTCCATACTCCTACTGCAAAACCTTTATAATGAACTATATACTCTGCGGACATTAAGGCAAGCTAAACTTGTTTCCTCTCAAGCTAGATTTTTAGAAAGTATTTTATCACAGATAATAACAGTAATTAATACAGCATTCATATAAAATCTCCAAGGTGACTTTAGCACCAAAAAATGAAAAAAGTGGGATGTTCTCTTGAGCCTTCGAAAGCAAGTGCAGCTTCACAGTCTGATATTAATCTGTAGAAGACAATTATTACCTCCAGAACCATAGAGTAGCACATTTTTGTTTTATGCCAGAACATGTTGGCAATCAGCAACTCTAGAAATTTGAAAGGAAGTCAAGTACTCATAAGCAAAAGATAGTGTAACAGCAAAATCAGGGCATCTGGAGAAAGGCGGAGTAAGGCATGCAAATGTCTCTGTGGCACCTTTACCCTAAAATCTCCTATTTAAAGCAGTATAGGGATGACAGAAGTAGGAAAGGTTTGCCATATCATTTTGGATAATTCTGTTCCAGACAGCTGTGCAAACTTTTAATGTCAAAGAGCTCTGACATTTTACATTGTATGGCAGATTAAGATCCCTCCCTGAAGAAAGTAACACTGGGAGCCTGAACACATTGATCAAATTCTAAGATCTTGAATTCCTAAATATTATTTTGAAGAAGACATTTTAATTTTACATCTTTGATGGCATTTAGCATAGGAGACAAAAAGTAGGCATTGCATAAATCTAAAAATGTTCAGGCATTAAAAAGTTACCCAAAGCTGGAGTGGAACTCAGTTGATAAAATACTTACTTAGCATGATTTTCATCCTGGGTTTAAGACCTGGCAACACATAAACCAGGCATGTGTTTGTAATTCCACAAATGTGGCAAATGTCTGAAGTTCTACAACTCAAACATTGAGTTACAAATTATATTTGGCAACTAATTAACATATATAATAGATCACTTGATTCAGTATCTCAAAGAAACACTGCCGAAAATTGGATAAAGTTAAAAATAGCTATTATTCAAGACATGAAAATGTCTTTACAAGACACAAAAATGGACCACTTATGTATTTAAAGATGCACAAAATAATTAAAGTCACTAGTCATCAATGAAGTACAAATTAAAACACACCTAAATCTAAATATCCTAGGTACAAAATAGTGAATACAGATCTGAAGTTGATGAAAAGCAATGTTCATATGGTGTCAGGAGAAGTGAAATACCTGTAGCTATCTGGGAAAGAAGTGTCAACTTTCCTAGAAAATTAAAAAGAGAATAAATATGTTCCCCCAGAAAAATCTCTCTATTGGCAGTATATCTAAAAGAAAATAATTTATTTATTAAGTAAGCATATGTTTTCATATATCCAAGAAGTAATTCTGGATGAATTATTGTACCCATGAATGGATGAAGAGATGCAAGAAATGTGGCATTTGTACCAAGTAGAAGACCAGTCAGACACACAAAGAATAGGATGAACTATTGCTGCATAACTGAGGAAGCTAAACATTCGGGAACCTTCTCAAACATCCCATCTCGCATCTTCAGGAATGGCCAGGGCTAGAAAAGTTCTTTTTAGATTCTACCATAGTTCTATGATCTTCTCTATCATGTTTTGACTTCACTTAAAATTATATGATAACCATTCACATGATACAGGGTTGTCTATATATCTTAAATGAATATGACTGACCAATGATTTCATATCACACCATAATTCCTTGAACTATTCAACATTCTCTTACCTTCTATCCTTCTATAAATTAAATGAAAATTATGGAAGAGTTTTCTATTTTGCCTACCACATACCTTCATATATATATATATTATATATATATTATATATAATATATATATATATATATATTTAAGATTTATTTATTTATTTTAAGTGAGTACACTGTCACTCTATTCTGACACTCCAGAAGAGGGCATCAGTTCCCATTACAGATTGTTGTCGGCTGCCTTGTGGTTGCTGGTAATTGAAGTCAGGACTTTTGGAAAAGCATTCAGTGGTCCTAACTGCTGAGCCATCTCTCCAACCTTCCTTCTCATATTTTTCCTCACAATTTTTCCTGAACATAAAAATTGAGATTGAATCAAGTATCTTGATTAAATAATTTCTAATTTAATGCAACCTGAAATATGTTATTATTAATGTCAGTTAAAGCATTTACATTATACATCAGAAAGCCATATGACATTATGAGATGCTAACAAGCTTACTGCAATATTCATGTTTCAGAAATAAATCTTCAGAAATTTTAATATTTCCAGTGTCCTTTCATATTTCTGGAATTTTATATTATATAAGAGAATGTAAGTTTTAATAGTTATAAATTTATTTTAATTATACCTATCTATAGAGTTATTTAACAAATTTTATGATTTACTGTATCAGGAAAGAAATCAAACTATGGCCAAACAGATGATATGACATAGAAATTTAACATTGAATTTATTGAATAGAAAAATGATATCTACTCCTATAATACCTACTTCTCTCATCATAATGGTTGGTTTTAATTGTCAACTTGATGTAACATAAATCACTTGGAACACGGTCTTTTGAAGTTTTGCTATATTGAGCTGTCCTGAGATCATGTCTAGGGGAAATTACCTTGATTTTCTTAAATGATGTGAGAAGACAGTCTGAAAGGGTGGCATCATTTCCTCTTTTGATTTGTTTGCTTTATTTGCCATAAACTGTATAAGAGTAGAGAAAGCCAGCTGAACACAAAATATGTTTGTATTCATTTTCTCTGGTCTCTATTGTGAATTTGATAAATTGCCTCATGCACTTATCTTGACTCCACCTCATTGGTAGATTATAACTTGGCATTAAAAAGTGAATACATCCTTTCTTTCCTAAGCATGTTTTTTTTCCATAGGACTTTAGGACAACAACAGAAATGAATCTATATGCACATATGCGAATACTTATATACATACAGTTCTAAAACTTCTGTTATGCAAAAAGAAAAGAATGAACACATGATACCTAGTTTACTTCCAGATAAAGGAAAATCTGCAAAATCTTATTGAAGCATGTAACTCTACAAGTATTTGAAGCAATTCCAGACAGAATTAGTTAATATCAAAAATTCCTCCCATGTTATCTTTAATGTCTACTTGTGTTCTAATAAATGACACCATTTTAGGCAAAATTTGAAGGTGAAAAGTATATATATGTATATACTATATAAAATATTTAATGATGTAATATTAGTATCTTCAATACAAATGTGTTACTATCAAACAACTGCCATAATGTCATGCTTGTTATTTTACAAATGAGTAAATTTGCAAATATGAATGTTTAATCGTTTTTATTTAATCATTTATTTATATCTCAAACACTGCCCCCTCCCTGTCCCTCCCTCACAGAATCCCTACACCCATTCCTTCTCCCCTTCTCCTCTGAGAGGGTACCCCCCACTATATTCCCCCACTATGGCACTTCAAATCTCTGAAGGATTAGGTACCTTCTCCCTCTGAGGCCAGACAAAGCAACTCTGTTGGGGAACGGATTTCACAGTCAGACTACATCTTAGGGACACATCCTGCTCCAGTTTCCGGTGGATCTACATGAGCTGCATATGTGCAGGGGTCCTAGATCCAGCCTGTTTGTGTTCTTTGGTTGGTGGCTCAGTCTCTATGAGCACACATGGGTCCAGATCCTTGAAATATGATACCATAAAATCATAGTTATTTGTAGACAGTTGTCTTTTTTAAACTTTCTTAAAATTAACAAATTAAAATATTCAATGTGATGGATTTGGAAGATCATTGATCTGAGAGGTGTTTGACTGTAGAGAGCCTTATTGGCATGCCATGCTACCTGGCAGGAATTTGACATCGACCAATGTGAAGTTCCTCTCCCAGCCTTTGAGTGGGAACTCCTGTGTTAGCCATTATCTCCTACACCTAGGGTGGAGTGCTCAGACCAAGGTGAAGCCCATTGTTCTTCAAGGACCTGCAGTTTCCTGAAAAACACTAGCCACCTTCAGAGCAACCAAACTGGTTCTGCAGAGAAGTTCCCAGCCGTTAGGGGAAGGGTTTTCCTCTGTCTATATATTTGGAGTCCTCCATTAAACCTTGAGACCTTGCACAGTAGGTGTTATCTTGGTCTCGATCTCTTTTCACTGCCTTCCCATACATCCCCAGCTTCCCTTCCGGGTAACCTATTCAATGTCACTGTCCTCACCAATGAGATTAGCTACTTTATGAGAAAAAATGATGTCCCTAAACCTCTTCTTTCTATGATTATACAGAAACAAAAAACTCAAACTAACTACTTTACTAATATGCAAATTGATCTTAGATACTTTTTTTCATCAGAACCATAAACAAAAATGCTTGTTTTTTATCAGTTACTTATTATATTATATGTTAACATCTTGAATGAAATAAGAGAAATATTTCCATCCAGAAACTGAGGTACCTACTAGGACAAATTCTGGAATTGACTATAAGGTTAAATTTTCCAAAGGTACAGAACAGTGTTAGGGAAAAAGACCCAACAATATTTGTAAAAGTGAAAACAAAACTAGGAAAAAGAATATTGATGAATTAAGACAGAATACAAGAAATTCCAACATTTTAATTAAGTGATATGTATACTTCCTGGTTGGAAGTAGATATAGATCACCTCTCTATTTGCACTCATGGCAGATCAACCTGCCTGCTTCCCCATCCCAGAGCCCTGCTAGTCTCTCAGAAGGACTGCTTTAATTAGGGACACAGGTGTGATCCCTGCCCTTATATTCATACAAGCTGGGAAGCCCATAAACTCCAGCAGATGTGGGCTCTGTCTCAGCCTATCTTTATTAGTCAGGGTTCTCTAGAGTCACAGAACATATGGCTAGTCTCTATATAGTTAGGGAATTTATCAATGACTTACAGTTTGTAGTCCAACTCCCTCAACCGAAGAATAGATACAGAAAATGTGATTCATTTACAAAATGGTATGCTATTTAGCTTTTAAAAACAAGAACATGATGAATCCTGCAGGTAGATGGATGGGACTAGAAAATATCACCCTGAGTGAAGTAACCCAGACCCAAAAGGAGCACATGCATGGTATGTACTCACAGATAAGTGGATGTCATTGGGCAAAATGTACAGAATACCCATGATAAACTACTGACTGTACTAAGTTAAAGAAGGAAGATCCAAGTGAGGATGTTTCAATCTCATTCAGAAATGTAAACAGAATTATCATGGGATTCGGAGGGATGGATCTGGATGGGAGAGGGGATGGGAAGGCAAAAAGGGGGCAGAATCAGGTGGGGATGGAGATAGATGAGAAGCCTAGTAGGACAGGAAAATTAATGGAAATATGTATCTGCTGCTTATGAGGGCCAGGGGAACCTTTAGAAAGTCCCAGAGACCTGGGATGAAGGAGGCTCTCAGGACTCAACGTGAATGAAAGCCGAAATACCCAACAATGGGGAAGTGAAATCTGAGGAGACTGTCTCCAGTATTTAGATATCGCCCCCAGTGGAGTGATAGGGACACCAACCCACCTTCAAGTTTTTTAACACAAAATTGCTCCTGCCTAATGGCAATACAGGAATAAAAAATGGAACAGTCTAAAGGATTGACTCACTAGTGACTGACCCAGATTGAGATTCATTCCAAGGGAAGACAACAATCACTGCCATTATTGATGCAATGCTATACTTGCAGACAAAATCCTAGCATGGCTGTTCTCTGAGAGGCTCGACAATCAGTTTACTGAGATATAATCAGATAACCACAGCCAAGCATTGGAAAGAGGTCTGTGACCCATATGGAAGAGTTTGGGGAAGGATTTATAAAGGTGAAGAGGATGGCAACCCCATGGGAAGACCAATGGTGTCAGCTAACCTGAACGCCTGGGAGCTCTCAGAGATTGAGCCACCAACCATAGTATACACAGGCTGTTCCAAGACCCTCCCAGCACATATGTAGCAGAAGACTGCCTTGTCTGGCCTCAAAGAGAGGCGAATCTAATCCTGTAGAGACTTTATGCCAAGAGTGGAGGGATACCTGGGCAGCACAAAAGGTTTCTGAGGAAGAACTCAGGGAAGGGTTACTGGAAAGGGGGAATTTGTTTTGTAAATAAATAAAATAAGTAATTAATAAAAAACTAAGAAAAAGTAGATAAATATGAAGTGAAATATATATATACATATATACATATATATATCAGTTTTAAAAATTAGTAATCTCAATATTGAAAGAATGGAAAGTTAATTT
The DNA here is from genome assembly GCA_036184795.1 of Tokudaia tokunoshimensis. NCBI lineage: Eukaryota > Metazoa > Chordata > Mammalia > Rodentia > Muridae > Tokudaia > Tokudaia tokunoshimensis. The sequence continues at coordinate 66,654,525 of BTHU01000009.1, forward strand.
GTAATAATGATAGTAAAGTGTGAAAAAAGAGAAATCAAATTTGTAATGACAAAGGAGCCAGAACTTAAAAACGGAAACATTAGACTACTTGTATTTGAAAAAGTAAGGAAATCTATTTAAGCAAAGAACAGATATTTGGTCAAATAACTAACTCTCTGAAAGGACATTAGTGCAGGTTGGCCTTCACAGTAGAAGGCATAGGCTATGCTTTCTTAGACATTTTAACAAAAGCCTACACATTGTATCAAAGAGAAGGGAAGAATGACTAAACAGACTTTGAGTATCACTGAGGTTACTCATACAACCCAAACCTCAGAGTATCAAGGATAGGGATCAGGACTATATAAAAGGAGAGGCCCTGATGGCCTGTTTCAACCTCACTTTGTAATCTCTATTATTTGCATTCTGCAGTACACTCATTCAGGTGTGATTCCAACATTCCTGACAACATAGCCACTACACTTAATAGAACTAAAAATACATGGGTGCCTCCATATAGCCTTCAAAAGATGCCACAGCAGACATTTGAAGCCAGACAAAGCACTACCAGGGAAAAATCTTCTGAAAAGATCTTCTCCAAGGAAATTCACAGAAAGCTCCTTCCTAGGGCAGTGGCCATGGTGGCAAAGTGGGCAAGGACTCCACTTTGATCCACATTTGGGAAGTCAAACCATCATTGAAGCAGCATGTAGAGCTTCTGTTATGCTCTGGTGCCCTGTGGTTTCTATAGTGTAGATTGCTCAACAAGGCAATGGGCGGGGCCCTTTGTGGTTGTAAAAGTAGGGAAAGCTTGAGTATTAGTCACTTCTTCAGAAGGTCTAGTAGAAAAGATAATATACCCAATAAGATTATTGTCCATTGTGAATATTTCAAATAATTAACCATGCTGGGCTATGGCATGTTCTGAACTCATCACTCTAGTTTTCTTGTAATTTTTCTATTTCTGGGATAGCAATCTGTCCTGAACCCAGTTTTCACATGTATTTTGGGCTAACATGATTTGCCAGGTTTTACACTTTCACAGAGTCAAGGGAATTTGTTTCAAAATGATGCCTAACTTAAACCTTATAAAATTAATAACAAATTAAGTGGCACTTTAGTCTTTAGCATTTGTAATTGACCTTGGAATGAATTCAGAATTTGAGGTTCTCCAGAAAGAAAGGAATCTATTTCACCTGTGGGAACAAGCATTTCAGCAAAACAGTGGTCAAAAGTTGCAGTCTGGGTATTTGTGTCTTCTACTATACAGAAATCTAAGCTCCATGATGATGACATTAAGATGTGGAAGCCTATGAATAAAGGAGGCAAGATACAAGATGTTTCAGGAATGGGAATGTATCTTTCATCAAGAGAACCTAGAAGCCTTCCTCATTCTGCTAGCTATTTGTCTGACTCAAATGTCAAGGAAAAGGACTTATTACATCTCCAGATTACAAGTGCAACTCAACAATTTTGAGTCAAATAACAATGATACGTAAGAGTAATAATTGAAACAGTAATTTAATTCAAAGTAAATTGTATCTTTATTGTTTAATTTAAATATCATTTACTTTTATTATTTAGCAATCATTATACCATTAGCAAAGAAATAATATGGGTGATGTGATAATGCTAATGATGATAACTACCTCTAATAGCTAATGAATGTTTTAATAACACAAATGACAAAGTGCACTTAACACAAAACAAAATTAGTGACAATGGCACTAACTGTATAATACTATTGAGCATTTGGCTGATTATTTAAAGTAATATTAGTTACTATTATTAACACACTATACAAAATGCTATTCTTTGCTTATAACATATTTCCTTGGTTAATTGGCTCTATAGTTCTCTGTCTCTGTCTGTCTCCCTTTTATTTTACTCTGTGCATACAAGAGAGAAGAAAAATAGAATATATGGAGTATTATTTCAAAAGTCTCTTTCTAAAATTTCCTTATAATTAGACCACTGAGAAATAGCATGAATAAATTGCTTGAAAATTAGGTATGATAATGGGAAGACAAGACTTTTACTTAATATGAGAACTATTCAACAAAACTCCAAGGAAACTGAAAATATGTTTTCAGAATAATATAAAGGTCAAATACACTTTATGAAAAAAATAACTCTCCTGTCTTATCTCATATATATATATATATATATATATATATATATATATATATATATCCCGTTTTCTCAATCAAGTGTACATATTCTATTAATTGCACATTACCTTATTTTTAATTATACTTTTATTATTTATTTGTTGAATTACTATATGTCAAGCATAAAGTACACATATTATTTCCTGTATGTCTTAAAGGAAATGGATCAGGTATTGGTCCATTTAAATATGCACACTATAACTCATATTGAAATATAATTCACATTATGAATTATTAAGCATAAAAGGATTTTTTATTTGACAGACTGTTGTCTTGGAGGCTTACTGTTGAATAAGCTTACTCTTTCTCATTCTATTTGAATTATGACTGGATGGTTCAACTCACCTCTTATTGCTCAAACTCCTCTCCATGCTGACTGATTCAAACTCACTCCTCCTAATTTCTCACTGAAGTTCTCTGGTTGGCCTCAAATTAATTCTGATAATCTGTGGTAAACATCTGGCTCTTTCCCATTGTCTGGCTTATTCTGTTTTAACCTGCAACCTGTCTCAGGTTGCAAAACTGGCAAGATAAAATTGTCTCCTGTCTGTCAGTCTACCTGCCTGCCTGCCTGCCTGCCTGCCTGCCTGCCTGCCTGCCTGCTTGTCTGTCTGTCTGTCTGTCTGTCTCTCTGTCTCTGTCTCTGTCTCTGTCTCTCTGTCTCAGTCCCTGTGTGTGTGTTCTCTCAATCTCTCTCTCCCTCTCTCTCTCTCTTTTCTGCACTCTTGTTGCCTCTCTTTCCTTTGCTGTTCTGATGATAGTTGAGTGTATCTTATCTCCAACTCATTCTGCCTAATTTTCTCTGATTTGTCTGCCCCTTAATTAGACATCATATTCAAATCTGGATGCTTCGTTCTGCAAATGAAATTTATTGTTTGGGGTTCAGGTGTACCAGAAACATGTGCCAGAGGGGTTAAAGTTGTGTGTCATGTTTGAATTCCAGCCAGTTTGCACACACCTTGGTCTTTGGATGTAAACCTTTGAGGGAGCAGCCATGTTGCTGGATTCAGACTCCCCTATAATTAAGATGATTGGATTTCTTTATCTAAGTATCATATTTGTATATATGGTACTTGGGACATAATTAACTTTAAATGAATCAAAAAGATATGACCATAATCCAGAGGGATGTGCTTCTCTAAGAGACTAGGTGACCTGAGGTTGAATGCTCACAAAGGGGTACCCTACACTGAGGTAGGACTTACAAAAACTGTTCATCTTTCATGCAGTCATCAGATCCTAACTTACAAAAACTTCAGAACTATCAGCCAAAAATCCATTTACCCTGAATGTCTTACTTATAACATAGTGTTTGTTTACAGCAACTACAACACATTAAAATAAATGTACTTAGGGAAAAATACTAAGCCAATGAAAATGAAATCATTTCACTGAGTTTTCAATGTCAATGAGCTATTATGGAATTGATCTCATAGAGATGTTCCCATTCCTCCCATTCCACCCTTCCACACTGTGCCCTCCCCAAAAATATGAAAAAATACACTGAGTTCAATATCTAGTAGGGATTTATTTTTCTGATTGCTTCTTGCCTTGTACTTGACTCATGGCCCATTAAATGTTATGCAATATAATTGTTATGGTGGAAGAAAAATGCAACATGGAAGAGTCTCCCATTCAGTCACCTTGACTCAGTTGCCTAACAGGGTATGTTGTAACAGCATGTAACTTCTTTGAACTCTTCTATTTTACTTTTTTTTTGCCAGCTTACTTGATAAAGATGATATGCATGAAACACAAAATCAGAGGGGTATTAAATATATTGTGTTTAAATTATTCAATAATTATAGAAGCCTGATTTTTAACATGTACATTTTTAAAAGGGAAGGAAAGCTTATAATTTTTAAAAGGCATTAAACCTTATGTAATAAATGAGTTTTAGTACTCATTTTAAACAGGCTTAAAGGTTTTTTGTTTTTGTCTGTTGTGGCTTAGAGATTTATAAAATGGTTATATCTATAACACTGGTAGGATCCAACATCTTTCCAGAAACTGAGGGGAAATTTTTGTCGTGTATAAGAAAAAGGTACAATTTTGTCCACAAATCAAGAAATACTCAAATGAGTTATATATTTTCCATATTGACATTTACTTCTCTCTGTAGTCTTGTAGTAGTTTCTGATTTTATATACTTTATAAATAAGATGTATTGTGTGTTTTTCCAAATTCCATTTTTATTAGTTCAAGGATCATGCAAAGAAACAAAATATGATTGTTTTATATAATGGTATCCCATAGCTGTCTTGTGATGAGAAAATGTTTGTTCATGTTACACTTTTATTCTTTTTTCGAATATTACATCCTCCCCTCTCCGGTTTTCCCAGTCTCCCTCCCATCCACATAACCCCTGTCTCTCCCAGATCAATTCCTCCTGTTTTCCTTCAGAACAAAAAGAAGGAAGGGAGAAAGGAAGGAAGGAAGGAAGGAAAGGAAAAGAGGAGACCTCTTGGGGATATCCACTCAACATTGTGTAATAACATACAATAAAACTGGCACAGACCCTTAAATCACCAAATCACCACTGGACATTGCAACTTAGTAGAAGGAAAAGGAATCCAAGGTGAAGGCCAAAGAACTGGGGGTAGCCAACAGAAAGACCCAGATGCCAGGAAAGCAAGAGGTTCCCAGGACCCAACATAGATGACAATACCTGAAATACCTTAAAAAGAGGAGGAAAAACCTGTAGAGGTCATGTCCAGAGGTTAGGCATGGCTCCCAGTTGAGGAATGGGGCCACCCATCCTTCTCAAAATTTTAACCCAGAATTGCTCCTGTCTAAAGGAAATACAGAGACAAGAAGAGTGGAACAGAAATTGAAGGAAAAGTTATTCAGAGACTGTCCAACCTGGAGATTAATCCCTATGCAGCCACCAAACTCAGTCCCTGTTGCTGTTGCCAAGAAGTTCTTGCCAACAGGAGCCTGATATAGCTGTCTCCTGAGAGACTCTGTCAGAGCCTCACAAATATAGATGTGGATGCTTGCAGCCAACCATCAGACTGAGCACAGTGACCCCAATCGAGGAGTTAGGGGAAGGACTGAAGGCTGAAGGGGTTAGCAACCCAATAGAAAGAATAACAATATCAATTAACCCGACCCCCGACAGCTCCCAGGGACTAAACCACCAACCAAAGTGTACACATGCAATGACCCATGGCTGCAGTCACATATGTAGCAGAGTATGTCCTTGTTGGGCATCAATGGTTGGGGAGGCCCTTAGTCCTGTGAAGGCTTGATGCCCCAGTGTGGGGAATGTTAGAGCAGTGAAACAGGAGTAGGTGGGTGGGTGGGGGAGCACCCTAATAGAAGCAGGGGGGTGGCTAGGGGAAAGGAGGTTTTCACAGGGGAAACCAGGAAGGGAAATAACATTTGAAATATATATACATAAAATAATGAATAAAAATTTTTAAAAAAGAGAATCAGAAACACCCTCTAATCCCATTGTTGGGAGTCCCACATTAACACCATTTTACATAGCTATAAGGTTGCACATAAAGTGTTCTATATGTGGAGGAATCAAAGCCATATAGCCTCCATTTGGAATCTAAGAATGCCGTTGAGCCATGCTTACTTTAATTTTTTATTAGATATATTCTTTATTTGCATTTTAAATGTTGTTCCTTTTCCTGGTTTTCCCCCAAAAATCCCCTAACCCATCTCCCCTCCCCCTGTTCCCCAATCTACCCCCTCCCACTTCCTTGTTCTGGAATTCCCCTACACTGCAACATTGAGCCTTCCCAGGACCAAGGGCCTCTCCTCCCTTTGATGTCCAACAAGGCTATCCTCTGCTGCCTATGTGTCTGAAGCCATGGGTAACTCCATGTGTATTCTTTGGTTGATGGTTTAGTCCCTGGGAGCTTTGGGGGTACTGGGTGGCTCATTGTTACATGTTCTCATGGTGTCCTCCATCCCTCTGGCTCCTACAATCATTCTCCCTCCACTGCCACAGGATTCCTTTGGCTCTGCCTAGCGTTTGGTTGTGGGTCTCTGCATCTGCTTTCTTTTAGGGATGCTTGGCACTCCTTTGATTACAATTGGCATAGGCACAGAACTGAGCAACATTTTGTGTTTTATGTGCCTTATAGTATGTTTTGAATCCTATACACTGTTGCATATCCGAGATCACAATTTTTCCACTTTTGCCTGTTATATATGCACTAGAATAACTTCTACAGGATTAAAATATACTATTTTGCATTCTTTATTGTGTGTATGGGGCAATAACATGATTAGTAAGCTGGAAGGCTGTGCAATATTTTAAACAATTTAATTTAAAAAATGTGGTTTATCATTGCACATTAAAATCCTATATATAACAACAAATCATAGGTAAAGAGTAGGATTCCACATGCTAGAAAATTGAATCCAAGGGCAGTAAGGAACTTCTTAGTAAGTTTTGCAGTTTGCTTGCTTTCTTCCTGTTTTACTTTGATCTGTTTCATTTCACAGAATCTCATCTCTATCTGGCAGCAAGATAGGAATCCAAGCTATGATAAAATTCTTTTAAGTGTTGAGTTCTTTTTTTGTTTGTTTACTTTGTTTTCAAATTAAAGCTTATGACTTAAGAACATGCTAATTGTTTACTTTAAGTATGGAATTACATTTTCAGGAAGTCACTTACCTGTTTCTAAAACTCTGAAAATCCCTAAGGTCTTCTTTTTAAAACTAAATCAGTTTAAATTATCTGTAATCATAGCACACCTCTAAAGGTCAAAGCACTTTTATCACAGTCTGGGTACTTTAATGTCAAGTCAGAAAAGAACATGCGCCACATTAAAAAAGACTTACTGGTGGGTGAGGGAACTCCCACACAGGCATTGAAACATTCTTACAAATAAATATACTGTTATTGATTAATTGATTTTTTTAGTCTCTCATACATAGATTGCTATCTTTTTTGAAGACTTGTGACAAACTTGTTTCCATTTTTACTTATTATCATAACCAAAACCTTGGTCCATGAATATTTTAATCTATTTTAAGTAGTCTCCATTTTCAAGACAAAATGAGGGCCAACTTAATTAGCTTCCTAACCTGACCTATTTTGGGAAATAAAAGAGAATTTATTTAATGAACATGATTTACTGCTTATTAGCCTGTCATAGTTTTATGAAGCTACTATGCATTTATATGCTGTGAACATTTGGTGTCTCCTAAAAATACTTTCAGAACTTTTGTATGTATTGCAAAGCACAGAAAAGGGGCAGGTAGATGAAAAGCTTTCTTCCTACTCTACAGATTTTCAAAATGGAACAATGATATGAAGAGATGAAGAAGAGTAAAAGAGAAATGTGACATTTTTTTTCTGTGAATTGTTCTGCAACACTGGGGGTGGGATGGGGGAGACTTCATCAGTTTTGGCACAAATGAGTATGGATGAAATTTATTTGAACACAAGAGAAGGCTCTAAATGTCTCATGGTACTGTCTACATAATTCTATGCTGCCAGCAAGCTATCTGGAGTACAAATCCAAACTCTAGGCAAAGAAGGCTACAATCTCATCTTTTTTCACACTGTGAAGTCAGTGATGTGGTGTTGAACAATGCCAAAACTCCCAGTGATAAATGAATGATGGACATGAATTGGAAGCTTTCACCACAATAACCATGGGATGTTACAGTTACTGTAAAGAGTTAAAGGATACCCTTAAGGATGAAGTAAAGAATCAAGAGTTCTCACCAGAACACTATTTCAGAACATAGAGCATCAGCTTTGTGTGGCAGTCCATGCCTTTAGTCCAAAAATGTTCAGCAGTGTGTCTTAGGACAGCCTGGTCTATGTAGAGTTCCAGGTTAGACTGTAGTACACAGTGCCACCCCTGCCTTGAAAAATACTAAAGAAAAGCAAGCAAATTTAAGTTATAATTTTATCATAATAAAAATAGTACCATTTGGCTAATGATGCCACGTTCCACTGCTAACTTGATATATAGCCTGCTCCCAATTTTTCCTAACTACATAGAGATCTGTTGATCATGTCAGTTGTACCTAGAGAAAGATTTCCCAAGAGGGTAATTGTAGTGAATGCAGTTGTGTTCAGGCAGTATTCTTTCAAACCATGAATATGCAGCCTTTGATGGTAGGTTTCTACACTTTAGATACCATTTCTTATATCCCAAGGCAAAATATGATGTATAAGTGTAATTTTGCTAACAGTTTCTTTTACAATTGGAGATGTTTCTCTGTACCAGCCTTGTCCATAACTTTAAAATTGTTCAAAATCCTTCCTGATGCAAGCAACATAGTTTTCAAATTTATCTGTTCTATTTTCTCATCTCTCAGTGTAAACTCCATATGAGTACTGGACACATCATTTGTGTTTCTATGCTAATATTTCCCCTACCAAAGAACATAGCTCATTAACTTTGCCCTCAGTTTCTTATTACCCGGACAGAGTGAGGTCAGATTATTTACTAGAATGTAATATGAATGGTATTTAACCCAGCTACTGAGAGTGTCATTATTTCCCTTTGAAACCTCATAATATGGGTCTTCGCAGTCTGCATTTCTTTAATTTGACCTTAATCAATCCTGACAGACAGAAAGAATAAGCTCTCCCAGAGCTTCTTTAACCAAAGCTCAAATTCTCCCAAGTACTTTCTACAAAACACCCTTGGTACCAATTGTGTCTGCTAGATACTTTTGCTTGTTGTTGCCAAATACCTAGTGAGAAGTGACTTAAAGTTTGAGTTTATCTAAAATAACCACAACTAAGCAAGGATAAGGTACTGTGAATAAAATATTCATGGAAACGGTACTCAGTGGAATGAAAGTTTGTGAGCTGAAGAATATTATTGACTGAAATATAGTTATTTCTTTAGGCAATCTAAACAAAGTCAATTTCTTGGTAAAGTGAAATATTAGTAAAGCCTAGTAAATCATTTAGTCTATGCTGACAATGATGTTTGTATGACATATTTGCAGATTCAGTTACCATTGTCTTTGTGACAAATATCATTTACTCCCATAGAATTCTGGTTTTATGTCAGCATTTTAATTCTAAAAATTGCTTAGGTGTGAAAGTAAGAAAAGGATCATCTGAGAGACTTTTAATATCCAATATATACAAAGAATTCAAGAAGTTAGACTCCAGAGAGCCAAATAACCCTATTAAAAATGGGGTACAGAGCTAAACAAAGAGTTCTCACCTGATGAATATCTAATGGCTGAGAAGCACCTAAAGAGATGTTCATCATCCTTAGTCATTAGGGAAATGCAAATCAAAACAACCCTGAGATTCCATCTCACACCAGTCAGAATGGCTAAGATCAAAAACACAGAAGACAGCAGTTGTTGGTGAGGATGTGGAGAAAGAGGAACACCCCTCCACTGCTGGTGGGATTGCAAGCTGGTACAATCACTCTGGAAAGCAGTCTGGCGGTTCCTCAGAAAACTGGGCATGACACTCCCGGAGGATCTGGCTATACCACTCCTGGGCATATACCCAGAGGCTTTACCTGCATGCAATAAGGACACATGCTCCACTATGTTCATAGTAACCTTATTTATAATAGCCAGAAGCTGGAAAGAACCCAGATGTCCCTCAAGGGAGGAATAGATTCAAAAGATGTGGTATATTTACACAATGGAATACTACTCTGCAATTAAAAACAATGAATTCACGAAATTCCTAGGCAAATGGTCACAACTTGAAAATATCATCCTTAGTGAGGTAACCCAATCACAAAAGAACACACATGGTATGCAGTCACTGATAAGGGGATATTAACCCAGAATCTCTGAATACCCAAGATGCAATTCACATATCAATAGATTTCCAAGAAGATGGAAGGAGAGACCCCTGGTCCTGGAAAGACTGGATGTAGGGGAATGCCAGGACAGAGAAGCAAGAGGGGGGTGAATGGGGAACAGAGGGAGAAACGGGGGCTTATGGGACTTTAGGGGAGGGAGGAAACAGGAAAGGAGAAATGATTTTGAATGTAAATAAAAAAAAACTTAGAAAATAAAAAAAAAGAAACTCACTTCAGAAAAAAAATTATAGACTATTTTTGAAAACTGCATTATTATGTACAAGTGTAGTATTCTATTTAATATATATACTTTTTTAATTTGACTGATACATATTATACAGCAGCTGTACACCAGTGATCAAAAATACAGGTACACCTTTCAAATATAAACTGTAACAACATCCAAAAGCTCCTGAATGAGCCAATGATTAAATGGAATCTGAGTGAAAACATGGTAGTCTCTCCTGAATGCTGATCAATAGTTAGGCTGACTGCCATCCAAAAGAGACTAATCCTTGAGAAATGTGTATTTCTCTAAATACTTTGAATAAAATTATATTTGGAACATAAATATATTTTATGTTTCAGTTAGTATTATTATTATTGCTGTAATGAATCACCAGGACCAAAGCAACTTGGGTAAGAAAAATTTCACTTACAGTTTCAGTTTCATATAATAGTTCATTATCTTTTTTTTTACTATTAAATTATTTTATTTATGTGCATTCCAAAAGTTACCCACCTTCTCTGTTGTGCTCCTCCCCCATGTTCTGCACCTATTCCCTCCACCTTCTGAGAGGGTGCTCCCCCACCTGGCCACCCATTCTCATTAGATGCTGAAAAGACTTTGATAAAATGCAGCACCCCTTCCTGTTAAATTTTGGAGAATTTCAGGAATTCAGGAACCCATACAGAAGCCATGGAGGGATGCTCCTTATTGACTTGCTCCAGATGGCTTGCTCAGCCCTCTTTCTTATAGATCCCAAGATTACCAGTCCTCTCACAATGGAGTGCCCTCTCTGATAAATCACTAATTATAATATGCCTTATACGCTTGCATGCAGCCCAATCTTAAAGATGCTCTTTCTTAATTGAGATTCCCTCCTTTCAAATGACTTCTTTTTTGGTAGGTTGAAATAAAACTATACAGCAAAAATGCCTACATACTTCTACCAAGTTATGGCAGCAGGTTCATTTCAGTTATATGTTGTGTGTTGTTTATCAAATTAGTTTCTTTTTCATTTACTTAAAGGTGCCCGGTGAATTTTACAAACCCATTGGCATTGCTATGGTTTGGGGAGTAAAAGCTAAATAGTTTCAAAAACAAGGTATCATCCTTCTTCTATATATCTTCAGTTTCTATGGTAAACTGGAATACCCAAGTCTTGCATTTTTAACTGTCCACAAAGGACTGTTTTAAAGAGACAAATTAAAGAAGCTCACTTATTATCTGATAATGCTGCCATTATCACTTATAATTATAAGTGTAATTATAATCACTTATAATTACACCATTAGAATGAACATTGGTCACCTTTATTTATTCAACTGAAATAAAAATACTGTATCTCAAGGAAATTTATGAGCAAAGAATCCCTTCTAAGAAATTCTGGGATAGTGACATAGTTCAGAGACAATGAGACATTATAACACCTGGTGGATTATCAGCTTGAAATGGCAGTAATCAAATCTAACCCACCATTCAGACAGCAGTTCCTTGTTAAATTGTATACCTTGCCCCTTCTCAAACTTGAGCAGTTATCTTAGCTATGACATTTTTAGTGATGGGAGAGAATCCTAATAGCAGTGGGTAATTGTTAGGAAGAACCAACACAGCTTTGAACTTTATAGGTCATGATATCTCTGTACCTTGTGGGGATTGCTGCATTTTGAAACAGATAACTGTGTCTCCCTTAGCATCTTCTTTTTTCTTATTTTTTTTTCTTATGTATAAGTTTACAAAGGTCAGATGTCAGTATGATCTAGAATAAAAGCTGCTGTGGCTAGCTTTAAAAGGTTACTTTAGAGAAAAATCTCATGAACCAGCAGTACCCCGAATTCTGCCGAGAAAATGGCTCAAGTGCTATTGTTTCCTAATAGAGCATCTAACACATGAGAAACAGAGCATTGGAGGTTTTAATGTCTCTGAGGGAATGAGTCATTATTTACTATGCAGAAATAATCTAACAGCTAACGGTTATTATCATATGCTTCTGACACCCTGTCAATAGGACACGAAAAGCATTTGGAAATCAATCACACTATCACATCAATGCTTTGAATACTTACTTAATATTTTCTTTTATCCTTGAACATGATTAGCATCTAACTCATTTGTGAAAATGAATTGAGTCACGTTTATGTGGACTACAAGCGACATAGAAGGAAGAATTATGGATTATTGTCTCGTGATATTGGAATATAATGGCACGCAAGAGAAAGAAGAATACAGAGTTCAGAGCTTTGTCAAAATTAAGGAGTATCTCTATTTTCTCCTTTTCTGTAATGCATTTGACCATATAAATTGATTGAAAACTTGCCATTGTACATTTGTGGGCTGGTTACAAATATTATAATGTAATTGGTATTGTAGTTTCTGTTTAAACAGTGTAAAAAATTGTTGTTTATATAAGGAAAGATAATGTAATATTTGATACTAAAATTATACATAAGCACACATGAACATTATACATGTACACACACACACACACACACACGCACACACACACACACACACACATATATATATATATATATATGTAATTTTTAATTCAATATAGAGTTCTCCTGAAATAGAGACATTCATCACATAGCAGTAGTCATTCAACTGGTAAAGATTTGTTACAATTACAGGCTTCCTCCATTTCCTGCCTGTCTTCCTCTCACTTTCCACTGTTCCTTCCATCCTTTCTTCATTACCACCATGTGTTTTTCTGTTCTGTTTAAAGAAATTGCAATAATGTGACCAAGGAATTTAATAGGGAGGTAATTTTTATGTCCAGAGGAATATATACTGTTTAAATATAATAAATGATAGTGTAAGCTACATTACATTTATAAATAGAAATGTTTTAAGGGAGAAATACAGGAATAGAGATAGAGAAACATAAGGTATAAATATTTAGATCTAGGGACTAATACGTGAACATGTGATTAGTCAGGAGTACACTATATTTAGGAAGCTATGGTTTATTATTTCTTTTTGTCTCTTTGACCTGTGGGTTGATTATGAAAATATTAAAAGTGTACATAGAAAATATTATTATAAATATAAACATACTTTTAAATATTCTTGTTAAAATTCCCATAAAAGACTTTTACTGGGTTTTTAGCTTCAGTTTAGAAATTGCCCAGTGGTTGGCAAACGTTTGACTTAAATCACACTATGGGGAACCATGTGTCTAATTTAGTATTTTATTTTAAAATATTTTCTTTTGGAACATTTCCTATGTCAGTTACACCAGTTTAGCTCCCATTGCCGTGCTCTAGGTTGTATTTGCTGAACACTTCATTCCTTTTCTGTTTGAAGCTCCTGAGTCAGTATACAACCACCTCAGAGATGCACATTTTATTCCGCTGTGTAACGTCACCTTTCATCAAATTTGGAGACAAATCCAAGCTATTTCATGGGATGATACCCCATGCCTAAGCAAAGTGACTTTTAAAAAGCTTAGCAAATACTTGGATGCAGTACCTAGTACAACTTTCCTGAAGGCTTAAGAAATAAGCAATGTACAAAGAAAACATGATATCCCTTGATAACAAATATGATTGCTTGTAGGATCCAAAGGTCCAAGACAAATATCTGGATCCCCAAATATCTTCCCATGTTTGTTGTCTGCTCAATTATAATCCATCAAGTTGGGGAAGGAGCTTTCTATTAACTCAAAAATTTCAGTTCCCAATATTATTCTACCAAAAATTATTCTCAAAGCTTCACCATGAAAATAGTACTCTCTTACTTCAAACTCAGGCCTTCATCATTATTTTAAAGTGATAAGAACAACATGAATATTGATTTATGCACCACCACAGCACTCTCATACTTGCTGAGTGTTCTCCAAGGTAGGAAGATGGTGTCATAAGATTTTCAAATGTGTGTAATAATCAGTTTTAGGATAAAAGAAATACATATGGTATCAGTTTCTATAACATTTCCTTTAAAACATTGATAACATTCTCCTGAGATCACACAAGAACACATGTGTTCAGATATTTAATAATCAAACTGCTCTGTTTTCATAGATGCACATTATAACCAACCAATACTCACATACATGAAGAAAAATATTATTTTAAAGTTACATAAATGAAATAGCAGGCTTTTTATTTTCGTAAAGATAAGCTTATTTTATCAAACTATTAAGGTAAAACTTAGCAAAATTATTTCTGTTTTGAGAATAGGAACAAGGGGTTGTTTCCCAATTATGTCATTAAAATTCACTTGCCTATGGGTTAGGTCTTAGTATTTTAGAGTGTGGCTGAACTTGGAGATAAGGATTCTTAAAAGATAAAGAAGATAAAAGTGGGTCTTAATGTAAAATTGATCCTCATCCAAATCCTTAATCCTTCCCTGGTGTCTTCATAAATGGCAATTAGGACACAAAGAGACCTGCAGACACAGGAAAGCAGACACAGGCATGTATAGAGGAGTAGCTGTGTCAAAAGAATGAGTAGATGGCCGTGGGCAGCACAAGGCTATGCTATAGGCATGAGAAACTAAATCTAACACATTGAGGCTGGGTTTCAAGCTTACAGATCTATGGAAAAATAGTTGTTTCAGGATCATAGAGTAGTTCTGGTAGTTGTAGATCTTATCAAACAAAACACTGATAGCAATGAACAGATTTTAATTTCAGTTTCATTACAAATAACCATATTGACATAAATATGAACATTATTATTCTAGCACCTCGCAAGTGGACTGTTAACATGTATATAAATATACATGCATGTATGCATATTATACATATAATTTTTGCAATAAAATAATCATTGTTAAAGAAATATAATTAAGGCTATTATAAGTCATGATGTAGATAAGTCTTGGTAATATATTTTTGCTTAAATATTAACTCAGAAGGTTATAATATAGAAAAAGTATCTGTTCTCATAACATTTTAAATGCAACTTGAATTACAGATTTTAAAATGATGCTTCAGACATGTTGTAACTAATTTCTAAAAAAGTGACAGGGACTTTTGTGGTCCTGTCACATATTCTATGAATGCAAAATAAATGATTAAGCATAAGATGAGAAAATTATGTATCTAGTCCAGGTCTCCAATGACCTTGAAGGATGTAAAAACAATCATAATAGCTAATATTTTAGATGTGGTAAAAAGGAGTTTAGAAAATTAGTTTGTAATTAGAAAAAAATGAGAGACAATAAAGAATCACATCAATAAGTACATTAACGGATTGCATGTACCATAAGCAAACATGCATAAGTGAATGACTTATAAAATATAAATTTACTATCTCATATGTCAGAAGCAAAAGCCCAGCATTAAAGCTATAACAGAAATGGCACCTGATAAGAACCATTAAGCAGAATATGTTGCTGGCCTCTCCCACAGCTTCCAGGTCATGGTGGGAATTTTCAGTACTTTTTGTCTTACAGATGCTTACAGAAGCATCACTAGAATCTTTAACTTTGCATTCACATGTTTTCCTACTATAATGTCTTCTTCATTTTTCTGTACTTGTTCCATAGGAACTCATTGAAATAGTTTGAAAATCAGTTTTAATAACACAATTTTACTGTATTACTTCCATAAAATCACTACTAATAACTGCAGTCTGATTCTGAGGTAGATATATTAATATATGATTGGTTGAGGATGCAGATCAAACTATAGCATCTATAATATTTTTAAACTGGACATAAATGTCACATATTCTGTCGAGAGGAAGAGAACAAGAAGGGGGCTATGACATGCATAGACATGGTTTCCTCAACGTGATTCTAGGAGTGCTGGAAATAAAAGCAACAAGTTTTACCTGGACTTGAATTTAAATGATAACTTTTTGAATATCATAGAAAGCATAAAGAAGTGATAATCTAGTCTATAGAATAAAAAAGATAAATCCACCAGGAACATATGGACAACTTCTTATATAAAGAGAAAAAATAAGGTGAGTTACTAAATAGACAAGGGGGTTGAACTGGGTTTTGAAAATAAGTAGTAAAAATGGCCAAGAAATAAAGATATACCCACTATGTCTGAACACTGAGAAATTCATGTCAAAATTGTACTGAGATTCAATAGTCATGAAACATCTGTTTCTATGAAAAAAGCAATGCCAACAACTTGTAGTGAGATGGCAAAGGAAAGGAATCAGTTTATGCTGCTTCTGGGAATGCAAGTTAGTGTACCTGCTATGGAAATCACTGTGGGGCTTCCCCCAAACATTAAACTTGAAGTTACCACATGATCTGTCAATATGATTAATGGTTTTATAACCTCAAGGACAGGAGTCAGCATACAGAAGAGATTGGTACACATCTTTATTATTTATTGCATTACTTCTAATGAGACATGAAATCAGCCTTGTTGTCCATCAAGACATGACTAAAGGAAATGTGATCAGTACACACAATGGTTTATTATTTAATGAGGCACACTAACAGTTACTCCATTCACAGGAAAATTAAAAGAATCGGTGATTAACATGTAAGGCAGATTATGCTAATCAGAAACACAAATACTGTATTACTTATTTCATAAGTGGAATGTAGATTGTTTAAGAAGTAAATAACATACAAGAGCTATATCCAAAAGAGAAGTAGATGAAGGAGATGTGGATATAATTAATAGGCTAGTAAATATTGACTATTATTATTTTTCTTATTTTTTAGATCCTAATATAATTATATTATGTTCCCCTCTACATTTCTCTCTCCAAACCTTCTCCATATATTATGCTACAATTATTGTTATAAATATAATGTATAGTATATATGCATACTAAATGCTTAATCCATATGTTAATGGCATAAAAGTATTTTCAGGGTTGGTCATTTGGTATTGAACATAGGTTTTCTTATCCTTAAAGAATTCTATTTTACATGATTCCTAATTGCTTATATTTCTTTGTCTGGGTTTGGAGCCTCTGAGTTTTGCCCCTTCCATATCTTTGCAATAGACAAGGACTATTAAAAAAAAACTCTACTATTTCTACAAAATACATCAAAGAAATTAAAGTAAAATATATATGAAAACAATATGTCATTTTAATTTTTGGAATCAAAAATTCTTTCAGTACCATTAATGGTATAAATAAGGTAAGATCCTACACATGGCTGACGCTTAGAGAGATAAATATGTTTTCTTCATTAAATATGAACAGTCTTGCACATGCATGGTTTGATTTTTTTGAGTGTTGTGAGTCATGAAGACTTTACTGAGATCTGGAGGTCATAGAACAACTAGAACAGGTAATCCAAATAAACATGTACCGTTTCCTCACATTCAACTATTTAGAGGAACAAGAGTATTAAAGAGGCCAAATATGAAATCAAAGGCCATTTTGACTACAACAGACTAAACACTCATATCCTTATTGTGCTTATTTATCAAGTAGGTTGTTTCTCCTAGAACTTGATTTGGGTGATGAGCATTTTATGGGGAGAAATGAGCTTCTTTATTTCATGGTTAAAGATTGAATAGTCTAGACTGGGAAGTCCTTGCAGATGTCTTTTGGCATTCTTGGAGAATTCTGTAAATCTAGGCTAGTATTGGCAAGAAACATGTGAATGACAAATTCATTTCTTGCTATTGTACCAAAATGTTATAGGCTGGTTGAATTGTAAATAGTAGATATATGTTTGCTTAACAGTTCTGGAGACTGGAGAACCCAAGAGCATGGTGCTGGAATTTTGTGCCTTTATTTTTTTATCAGTTTATGGAATTGTCATTATGATGGAAACCTTTTTTTGTGGTCACAAATTTCATATACTGTTTGTTCAAATACATGCATTTCGGGGACCTCCTCAAACCAAAGAATGCATAAAGCATCAAGGTCAGGATATCCACAGCTAACCTCACAGATCATATGAAGCTTAAGAGCCAGGAAGACCAAATTGTGGATGCTTCAATCCTTCTTAGAAAGGAGAACAAAATAATGAGTGGAGATAGAGAGCAGGAGGGACCTGGGAGGGAGAGAGGAGGGGAGAGAAAAATGGGGAGCAGGATATGTGAAGAGACAGGAGAGAAGTACAGAAGGTCATAATTAATATGTAGCAGTGGGGAATGGGGAACTGGGGTAACCACTAGAAAGTCCAAATGCCAGGGAAGCAAGAGGTTTCCAGGACCCAACTGGAATAACAGTTTAATGGGGAGTTAGAACCAGTATATGCCCTTGGTCCTGTGGAGACTTGATACCCCAGCATAAGAGGATGCCTCAGTGATGATGCAGGAGTAGGGCATAGAGTACCCTCATAGAGTCAAAGAGGGGGATGGGATGGGGGTTTGAGGAGGGGAAACTGGGAAGGGGGACAACATTTGAAATGAAAATAAATTCAATAACCAATAAAAAATAGAGTAATTGGAACTAAGAATCTATTAGCATTCTTGTTAATCCATTGTAGAAAAGATGGAAACATGAGATGCATGTCTCTGTAAATGCTTCTACCCAGTAATCAAGTTTCCATACAAAGAAACAATACTGATTATAGGTTGCTACAATATTAGATTTCTAAGACTCACTGTGGTACTGGACATGATTTGCATATCTTCAGTCCTGTAATTCTCCTTGTTTTTTATATATTTGGTAAGTATCAAAAGCAGCAAATTTGGAGACTAAAGAAAATCATGGAGATAAAAGGTCCATTGTTGTCAAATTAGGTGTGTCTTGTAAAAATTTCAAGGTTATTTGTTTAGAATCAATGAGCTTGTGCTTTTCAGTGAGTGCTAACGTCTAAGTTTTACCTATGCCACCTGCCACCTCCCACTTCTAGTTGTAATACGCAGCGATAGTGTTTTTTCCAGCACAATCTGGAATTGTAGGAAATCATATCATTTCACTTTGTGAATCCTTAGAAGAAATAGCCATAGGCAGACCTCCCCTTGGAGACAGGAAGTATAGTAGATTCTTCATATGTAAGCATTTCCTGGAAATCTTAGATTTTCCTTTTCAAACCTTGCATTTTTGTAAGCTACTTAACATTTGATAATATCAAGTTGATCACAGGTTTGCTAAGCAATGGTTTTGTTCTTAAGTTAAAAGCTGAGAGGGACCCTGGGGCAATTTTATTCCACAGCTTGCTGAAAGGCTTCAGCCCCAGGCAAAGGTTTCAGGATATCCAAGTTCTGTTGGCCTATGTGTTATATACCTTTTCTTTGTTCTGCTGTATTGATGCTAGCTGTCATGTGTGCTTTCTTAGAGAAGATAGAGTCAAACTAGCCCCTCCTACCATGTACTGCCTACCTCTCTAACCCTAAGTGATCTAGATGTGAGTCCAGCTTCAAGAGGGTACCCCTTGCCAGCCATTCATTCCTTCATTCCTGTCCTGTTTCCTTGCATACTTCCCCCTTCAAGTGTTTGGCTTTGGTATAGTTCCAGTCTTTTAATCCACTCATAGATCATGAAAACAAAGTTTGGAGCATTTCACTATGAAAATAAATGCACATCTCATTTACAATACCTACACATTTCTGAAATACAAGGAGATATAAAAGGTAAGTTGTAGTTCATACTTTCAGTTTATGTCTCAGAACAAAAAAAAAAAAAAAAAAAAGAGCAACAACCTGGAAAGGAACTGAGAAAGTAGGAAGCAGTCAGGTTGACCATGCCACACAAAACATTTTTTATTATCAGTTTTTAATTTCCCATTTTCTAGATGACTTTATCATGCCATTGTATATCCTTCCAACCAGTCCATATCTGAACAATTCATCTTCAAAACCTGTGTATAACAAAGATTCCCAATCAGTATCTTTGAAGAGTTGTTTGAACGAAGATGCCAGTTGCTTAATTACATGATGTTTGATACTTTACAATGAGATAAGCAGTTCAATAACATTTCTCATATTACTTTTTAAATTTTTTTTAATCTTTTGTTTCTTTGTTCATTAATTTACACTCCAGATTTTATTACTTCCCCGCCCCATCCACACTCCAGTTGTTCCACATCCCATACCTCCTCCACACCCCCTGTCTTCGCGGGATGTCTCCACTACGTACCCCCCACCCAATCAGACCTCTAATTCCCTGGGACCTCCAGTCTGTTGAGGGTTAGGTGCATTTTCTCTGACTGAACTCAGAAGTGGCAGTCCTCTGCTGTATATATGTTGGGGGCCTCATATCAGCTGGTGTATGCCACCTTGTTGGTGATCCAGTGCTTGAGAGATTTCAGGGTTTCAGGTGAATTGAGACTGCCGGTCCTCCTACAGGTTCACCTCCTCCTCAGGTTCTTCCAGCCTTCCCCTAATTCAACAACCAGAGTCAGCAACTTCTGTCTGACCTGCATCTGACTCTTTCAGCTTCTTCTTGGACCTTTCAGAGGGAAGTCATCTTAGGTCCCTTTTTGTCAGTGCTCCATAGCCTCAGTTGATAATGAAGCCAAAAATATACAATGGAACAAAGAAAGCATCTTCAGTAAATGGTGTTGGCCTAATTGACAGTCGATATGTAGAAAAATGAAAATAGACCCATATTTGTCAATTTGCACAAAACTCAAGTCCAAGTAGATCAAGGACATCAACCTAAAACCAGATACACTGACATCTAGTAGAAGAGAATGTGGGAAAGAGCCTTAAACTCATTGGCACAAGAGGAAATTTCCTAACCAGAATCCAGTGGCTCAGGCTCTAAGATCAATACTTGATAAATTGGAACTCACAAAACTGGAAAGCTTCTGTAAGTCAAAGGACATAGTCAATAAGATGAATCGGCAACCTACAGATTGGGAAAAAATCTTCACTTATCCCACATCCAAAAGAGGGCTAATATCCAAAAAATATAAAGAACTCAAGACGCTAACTTCCAAAAAAGCAAACAACCCATCAAAAAATAGCATATAGAACTAAACAGAGAATTCAAATCAGAGGAATCAAATCAGAGGTTGAGATGCACATAAAGAAATGTTCAAAGTCCTTCGTGATCAGAGAAATGTAAATCAAAATGGCCCTGAGATTCCACCTTACACCAATCAGAATGGCTAAGATGAAAAACTCAGGTGAAAACACATGTTTATGAAGATGGGGAGAAAGGGGAACACCATTGCTGGTGGGATTGCAAACTGATACAACCACTCTGGAAATTAATCTGGAGGTCCCTCAGAAAATTGGAAATAGATCTACCTGAAGATCCAGTAATACCACTCCTGGGAATATACCCACAATGTGCCCCACCTTGCCACAGGGGCATGTTTTCCACTATGTTCATAGCAGCCTTATTTGTGATAGCCAGAAGCTGGAAACAACCCAGATGTTCGAGGACCAGAGTTAGAACTCTGACTGATAATTGTTCCTGTCTGAAAGGACTGCAGGGATGGAAATGGAGAGGAGTTTGAGGAAAAGAATGTCCAGCCACAGGCTCAAAGTGGGATCCAGCACAAGGGGAGGTCTCAAGGCTTAATACGTCTCATATTTTAGAGATAAGATACAAAGGACATCTAATGAATTGTTTTTTCACTTCTTCACTCATAATTCTGATTAGTAGAAACAAAGTTTTTATGACAGGTTTTTTTTTTCTTTTTAACCTAGACTACTCTTGAACTGACTACCCAACTGATTCAGCCTCCCATGAATTGTGTCATAAGCACTTACCTAGACACACAGATAGGAGACATTTAAAAAAAAAATGCTAAAAATTTCCCAATGATTCTTTGTATTTTATTTTTAATTTTTTGTTTTATGAGATTTTATTAAACATTATTTCATAGAAATATGCACACTGTAGATTTAAGCATTACAAATCCAATTGAACACATGATGTATGAAATGCGTTGTTCTTATTGAATTATGGTAATCTAATTTGGCTTAGTTCACTTGGTGGGCTTCCTTTTCCCATCAATCACTTAGAGTTTTGTTTTCCTCTATGTTTGTCACTAAGTAGTGTTGCACTGACAAAGGGACTGCAGACAGTTCTTTTAATTGACCACAGATTTCTTTAGCTACACTATATTCTGATTATGGTTCCCCAACCTCTTTGCAGGTTCTCCACATAGTCTCTTCCCTTCTGTCTTTCCGTAGAAAACAAGCAGGATTCTAAGAATAATCAAAAAAGAAAAAAAAAAGAAAAAAAACTGGGACAAACTGAAAAAAAAGTAGCTAAAAAAAATGCCCAAGAAAAGATGAAGAGAGAGAAATGCTTTTGACAATTTTATTTAGATTGCCTTTGTGTATGTATTAATTTTAGGAAGCTTCAACTGCACTAAGTTGCTATAAAATCCCTCAAATTCTCCTTAATTTTAGAAGTCCCACCCAGTAGTTTCTCCCATGCTCCTGTCCTCTCCCCTCCCATTCCAGAATCCTAACCATCATTCATCCATAGCTGCCTACTCTATTTTCTCATCCTAGTGAGATTCCCTCCTCCATCCCATACTTTCTACCCAACCTCTGTGGTTCTATACATCATATTTTGTTTATCAATACATTAACAGTTAAAATCTACTTATACGTGTATACATCCTATTTGTCTGGATAAGTCACTTAGGATGATGTTTTCTTTTTCTGGCACTATCCATCTACCAGAAAACATTATTCTTTATTTTATTTATTCATTTTTTCTCTGATACAATACATCCCAACTGCAGCCTTGCCTACAAAATACCCAAGCTATAGAACCACAGCACGTCTGCTGAGGGCCTGGTGCAGAGCCATCCATGCTCTATGGATGCTGCTTCGTCTCTGGAAGCTCCTATGAACTCTCTCCTCAGTTGATTCTGTGAGTCATGATATCCTGGTGTCCTCTACCCCTCTGGTTCCCACAATCTTTTTCCTACTTCTGTGAGGTTCCCAAGAAGACAGACCTAATATTTGGCTATGATTCTCCACATCTGTTCCCATCAACTGCTGAATGAAACCTCTCTGGTGATGGCTGGCTAGACATTAATCCCTGAGTATAGGGCATAGTTATCATTAGAGACCGTTTCACTGACTCTTTTTGATCAGGTGTGTTTGGTTCTACATGTCTCTGAGCCTCTAGCCACGGAATGCTGGCAATCTAAGCAGTTCTGGAGATGGGCTCCTTCTAATGGTGTGGGTTTCAGATTAGACCTGAGTAGTTGTCCACTCCCACAAGCTCTGGAGCCACTAATGCCCCAGAGGACCATGCAGGTAGGGCAGAATATAAGGACAAGTTAATTGTTAATTGTGAGAACCAGCAAAAGCTCTAGTTTTTAGAATTTAAGATGTCCTTTTATAAAATTGTACCACTATACAAGATGCCATACGCTATACATTTAGTTATAACCATTACTTCAACAGAACCAAAGATTACTTATCATAAATCGTTAGTATCTCATTTCGTACTTAAGGTTGGTGTTTCTTTATATACACAGAATCTTACAAAATTTTAATGAACCATTTTTTTTCTCCATTGGAAAGTAATTGCTATACTAATGAAAATTTAATTTTCTAAAATTAGCTTTACCATCTTGTTTACTACTTTTTCTTTCAGGGTCTTGCTATTTAACTGTGCTAGTTTTGAACTCACTGTATATTTCACACTGACCTTAAGCTGATAACCCTCCAGCCTCATGGGCAATACTCGTTAGTATCACCTGCTTTTTGTAGTAATTAAGTGATTCTTCTTTGTTATCTTTAAATGCCACCCTGCCTTGCAATATTTTAGGATACTTCTTTTAAAGTGTTTAAAACAATTTTCAGTCAAATCAATCATCCTTTGGAATTTTTGTGCTGCTGAAATACTTCATAATCTTTTTTTCCTACTATGTTCTCACGATGATGAGCTCCATTTAGCTTTAGCTCTGGGTTGTATGATAGAGGAGGGATGGGTTATATGTAGATATTTTTAAGATTCTTTCCAGTTTTATTCTGACTGAGAGGATAAGAACTTTTGACTTATGAACCTAGCAACTGCCAGTAAGCACATAGAGCTGAGACATAATGAATTAACTCTGTAGCAGTTGGTCACTTTTAATATCTACTTAACATTGAAATTAGAGTAATTAAAATTGCTTATGAAATTGCAATTTTGACACTTATTTAAAATGAAATAGGAATGAAATGGAGAACATCAGTTTCAATTTCATTTTGGTTCTCTACTGTACTATGCAACAGTAGCCTATTGTGTGGAAACAGGAAATGAGAAGATAGAGTTCATGTTCTTTATCAAAGCAATTTCTAAAGAATAACATGCTTTTAAATTCAGACATTAAAGTACTTCTCAAGAGTGAATAATTTACAAGTAATCCTAATCAAAAACCATATTGTCAAGGAACTTTTGACCTTCATAGCTATACTACAGCTGGAAACAAATTGGATTATGCAGCTGGAAATATTTACAATTGCATCAGGTATTAACAGCACAGAACACAACTGTTTCCTCCGACCTGGTTTAATATCCTTATGTCTGTGGAAGGATTAATACAAATCCTTTTAAAAACTCTATTGACTGTTGTAAATTCCCAGTAGAAAGGTTAGTTTTTAAAAAGCCCCCAAAACAGCCAGGATATCACTTTACTTGATTGGAGAGGAAAGTCTAAATAATCCACAGGGAGATTATAAAAGAGTTCTCAGAAATACTTTCCCTAAAATAATAACACGGATAAGCTCAAATTTTCACATCAACTCATTAAAGAAGTTAGGAAATCTGATACTGTAAATTTTGATTGTTATAATACAATAGGATAAAACCAAAACTATGATATACAGTGAATATGGAATGGAAGTGACATGAAAATGAGATGAATCTGAGGCAGAAGACATTGCCTTAACCTGAGAGCTCAACATTCAGAGGCAGGAGGATCACTGAGTTTGAGGTCAGTCTGCAATTTACCTGAATAGCTAAGTTAATAAATAAATAAAATATAAATGTATCATAGGGAGAGAATATATACATGTAAAACATTGTTAAATATGTAATAAAATTTTTATTAATTATCCTATTTGCTTTAATGTAGATAAGCTTAACTTCTCTAATTTTAAGTTTTCTATAAGATCATCAAACTTTTAGATCTTCAGTTTGATGATTCTATTGCACTACAGGGTATTTGACTTGTAACTTTGTCCAAAATTATCTGATTTCATCCTTCATAATAAATCTAATGACTACTCCTTAGGATTAATAATGTGATCAACTTTTTCAAAACATTTAATATTCATTCATGTATATAGGTATGTATAAAAAATTCCCATGTCTTCCCTTCAATTTTATTTTTGTGTACCCACCACAATAACCTCCTATTTTATGTGCCTTCTTTTAAAAAGGTGATATTTTATATTTATATATGAACTTTAACATGCCTGGACTAAATCTACCTCCTAATTCTTCCCTCTCAAGTGCTTTCAATAATAATTCCCTATTTTCTCTTTCTCCCTTTACTGTCCACTAAAACCATTTTGAGCTCCCTATGCGTACATTTATGTAAAATCTATCCTAGAGCATGGGTCACCTCTCAAGCCCTCATGTCTGAGGAAAACACATCCTCTTTCAACAGCCATCAATTGACAGTAGTTTTAAAGAAGAGTTGGATTTTATGAGAGCCTATGCAGCAATTCTAGGAGTTTTGATCTTCTGCAAACAGTTTTAGTTACTATGAGTTCATCATGACTGTGATGTCAACTTTACCAAACATTTTTTCACTATCCATATGTATTTCCTGACTCTTAGATTCTTTATACCCTATCTTGTTTCAATGATTCCTAATCCACTGTGTAGAATGTTATGTGCATGTCCCATTTAGAGGTTAGCACTCCAACAGGTGTTTATTTTCTACAGGAAGATATTTTTTTTTGTTTCTGTATTAAGCATGACTTACTTCAAAAAGAACACACCATGCATGTGAGTCATAGGATATGAATGTGGAGAAATAAAACTGGAATCCACCTGGAAGCCACATCTGCACCTGGTACTAGAAGGTTCTCTGAAGGCTGTGAGAGAAGAAAAGTCATCAGTAATCTTATCCAGCTATTAGCCTTTTGCGCTACAATAACTACTGGCCTGGCAATATATCAAGATATGACTCCACTGCAATAGTTACATAAATATTATGGGAATAACTAACCATATTAAGAATCTATTTACTTTTAGTCCATTAGATGGGAAACTTATGGAAGACTCATTAACCAGATGAAAATTCCATGCCTTTCTATGTTAAAGGTACTAGGAGAAATTCCTCTTACTAGACTGGTAATGAATAGAATAAAAGAATGATCCAGTAGTTCTTATTTTTATATTTTATATCAATGTGATAGCTATCTCATAATTTGTATGTATCTTGAAATCTGCATTAAAAGATGAATAACACATTCACATATATATATATGATGCTATATACATAAATTAGTATGTATGTGAATGAATATAATAAATATATAATAAATGAATACATATATATCAAAATTTATCAAACCTGTACTTTCTCCCAATATTATAGACTGTTAAAGAAGTCTATATAAGTGCATATACTTACAGACAAACAATAGGACTTCATGTTTAATATACAGTTAGAATTAACTGGATTACAATTAATAAGATTTAATATTTATTCATATCATACACATATATAAATGTATGTGTATTTTTAGCATATATTGTACACACATACAAATACATTAAAAACTCATTTAAAAGTTGTTATATTAATATGTTTTGACAAGTCTTAAATGGTTACTAGAAATTTGCTAGAAGGGGCTGAAAATGAAACAAAAGTGTTATTTATACTTTGCTATTAATAACATTTAAACCATAATGTGACTTTTTAAAATTTTTATTAAGTGGAATTTTTCAATGTTGATTCAGTATATGTATATCCTAAAAGTTTTCTCAGGCTGTTCCTAACAAAGATACAGAAAGTAATCGTGGCTGTTGAACTCTCTATGCAATATTATCATGACTGTAACTGATTCATAATGTTTGTCTTTTATATAAAAATTGTCTATCTTTGACTTGGTGATGTTTTCTTCTAGAATATGCAGTAGTATAAAAATTATTACTGAAAAAACATTATGATCTTGTGGATTAATTACTAATATTTTACATACAGATCGAAAGTTCAGTTTTTATTTACACATAATTTCTGTCATTACCCCAGGGGGCTGCATTTTGATTATACAAGGAATCTGCATCCCATGACCCCAGCCCCTTGATTCTTAGAAAGAGACCTCAAGCACAAGCATTGAAAATAAAATAGCTGGGTGGGACCCTGCCCTGAAATTACTATTTCAACCATGCCTGGATCTGGACCTAAACTACCACTGTCCCCTGCTGGCCTTCAACTCAGGAATCTACCTGCCTAAGTAAACATAAAGAAAAAAAAATTAGCTTGGTGGCATCTGGCCCTGCAATCACCACTTCCTAATCTTTTAATCTCCTTCCTTAGTATCTTTCTGACAAGCTGGCTCATAGCACAGCTGCCTATGTTCCTTTACATCTGTGAAGCTCCTTATATAATTCACAATTCATATTCGAATTTTTAGAATTGCAAGAGAAACTGTCTCTCAAACGATCACAGAGAGTCACAGAGAGAGAGAGGGGAGGAAGAGGAGAGAGAGAGAATGAGAGAGAGAGAGAGAGAGAGAGAGAGAGAGAGAGAGAGAGAGAGAGAGAGAGAGAGAGAGAGAGAGAGAGAGAGAGATTGAGAGAGAGAGAGATAGAGAGCCACCTAGAAAGCCTTTGGAGCAGAAACTAAGATTTGACTTTGAGTCATTTGTTTCACTGCTACCAGATACCCCTTTACCAACTGAAGCTGGTCCTTGGCATGTAATGTCTTTCTTGCTGAGCATTTGATACAAGATAACCCAATTGTTTACTCTTCTCTGAGGAAGGCTATATATTTATTTATATATAATGTGCATTACAATATTTGTTTTCTGAGTCAATTCAGAAAAATAAATCATTATTTCTATTCTTGTTTTTTTTTTTTGTGGGATATTTTTATTTGATTTTTCAAGACAGGATTTCTCTGTGTAACACAATCATGGGACTCACGCTGTAGACCAGGTTGGCCCTGAACTCAGAGACTCGCCTACCTTTGCCTCCTGATTAAGGTATTTTTTTTCTAAGTTTTTTTATTTACATTCCAAATCATTTCCCCTTTCCCGTTTCCTCCCTCCCTGAAAGTCCCATATTCTTGTTATTAAAATTTAACAAAAAAAAACTTTATAATTTATAATTAAGTAGTATGTTCATAGAGTTTTTATTATGGATATAATCTGTCAGTTTAGACATTCTACTTTGTCTGATGTGAGCTAGTTAGGTTTATTTATATATACAATGATTTTTGGCTTCCTACTGAAGCTTATTAAAATGAGCCCTGGTGATTAAAGTATTCTATAAAATGTCTGAAATGAACAAGATATATTGAGAATATCATATGTACTATGCAAAGATTTGGACATAATCATTAAAAAGATATGAAAATATAATGGAACTTCTCAATTACTTTATTATTTAATATAAGATCGAGTTAATGAAATTGTGCTGCCAAACTTAGTATTTTTTCTTTTATTCAGCAACACTTTTTGACAGTATTTCAGTATTTTTTCAACATTATTTATACATAATCATTATTTGAGTACTTCTTTCTAAATATTCCATATACAATGTTAGAGTTACTTTGGGTTAACTTGTCCTGTTCCATATTTTCCCTAATGTAAATAAGGAAATTGATTAGTCCAGGATTGAACTGCTAGATATGGCATAGAACCATATTCAATTTAAACAAAGTATAAAGAGCATTAATCTGCAGCTGTAATATATTTGAGCATTTTAAGTTAGATGCCCATAATAACTCAGTGCAATACACATTTTAATTTTCAATTATACGATCAATTAAAGCTTATAAAGTTTGTTTCAATAGATTCAAACACAAATAGTATCCAATAATATAAACCTAAAATTCAATAGAATTTGAAGCAAAATATACATATTTATGGATTATAAGCTATTTCTCCACTTTGAGTTCTGTTTTGTTTTAGAATTAACTTAATTGGTAGAATGAAGATTATTACCATTCTGGCTCTTTTTCATAGATACTACCATTCCAGCCCTGTATAGGGTAAAAAGGAAGATCTATTACTACACTTTGAATCTGTATTGCTGAATACATGTCCATGTGTTCAGTTTCACACAGTCTATTTAGCATTCTTTTCATCCTACAGTCACTGTACAACATTTGAACACACCCAAGCTAAGAAAATAATTCCCTCTATTCAATTTTATTATGGAGGTATCTTAGTGTGAAAGATTTCTCGGGGACAGAGATATAACTTAGTTGATAGAGTGCTTGCCTACTAAGAAGGAAGCTTTGAGTTTGGTTGCCAGTACCACATAATCTGGGCCTGTAGTATACAGCTATTGGAGATTAGAGATAGGAGGGTTCTAAGCTTAAAACCAGCCTCAGCTATAGATAGGGTCAACCCAACTTCATATATATGAGGTGCTATAGCTACAAAAACAAATCAAAAAATAAAAGAGAATACATATTTGTATATATGCATATAAGCATTTATATATGTTTGCACAGGTATATATACATTTATGTATGAAAATATATATATATATAATTAACTTTATGTGTTTGTCCCAAATATTATCAGGGAAATTTTTCAGTTAAAAACAATAAGAGATTCTGTTTTAAAAGCTAGAAATTTCAGTTTTGGTTAATTACAACCCAGATGATACCTAAGTTTTACTTTTTGTTGTTTATCTTTATTTTGTACTAATTCTTATTATTTATTTTATTGTTACATGTATTCATTATGATTATTTTCATAGTTCCATTTTGACATACCTTACCAGTAATATTTCTGTTATTTTATTGCCATATTGGTGAAGAGAACTCTGGACTAGGAGTCCATAATTTATATTTTTTCTATCAAATTTATTGGATCTATCCAATAAAGAGAATAGTCATGGTTTAATATATCATAATTATTACTTTAAAGAATTTTTTTAAATTTTAATAAAGATAATAATATAAATCAGTAAAAGACATCAATATGTGACTACCAATATGAAGCAACAATAGTTTTTGTTATTAATGGAAGTAACATTTGAATATTACATGCTACTAATTATTGGTTGTTCAGTGCCAAATGGTCAGCCATTAAAGCATACAAACAAGTATCTTTATATACTGAGTAGGTTATAGGTAGTAATATATTCATATACACATATGTATGCTGTAAAAAATAATGGAAAAAAGAGACCATGAATTTGAAATAGAGATGCAAGCAGTTTATGGGAAACTCTGGATGGAAGGAAAGGGAAGAGAAAAGTGTATTTATAATCTCAAAAATGTTATAAAAGGGGAAACTTTGATTCTGATGAATTACAATAGGCATTGGTTGGTTATCTTAGTTGTTTTGACATTGGTTTGGCAAACTGCTAGCAAGACTCTAGGGCAGTAACCTGATGTTGGAAATGAAGTAGTTAGCCAGATGTTGGGAATGTAGTGGTGAGGAAAAGGACTACAAAATCTCTTACTAGAAAGATGCTCAGTGGTTACATTAAGAAGGAGAAAAAAATTTCTCTCTCTCTTTTTTTCTTCAACATGGCCTCACTTAATTCTTGGATTGAAGACAGATTTATTTTTTCCAATCTGCTTTTATACCATTTTAATTACATGCAGGAATTAAAGGAGAGTAGTACAATGAGGAATCAAGCAAGACCCTAGTCAAGGAACAAGCAAGACAATAAACACAAAGCCCCATGATCACTCCACTGATCTCTGTTTCTAAGGATGATCAGGATGTCTGAGCCTTTGTCCCTGTCCTAGCCTAAAGTTATAATGATGACTGAAGCTTGCTTCTTTGTCATGCCCTAATGTCAGTTTCCTGCCAAGCCACCCATTTCCTTGTCCTTGGCCAATCCAGTTCAACAATAAAGTGTTTGCTATTACCAAAAGGCACTTAGAGAAAGAAGCAAGGGCTCAGGGTGAGCTCTAGGTTGACAGTGATTCAAGGGTTAGCAATGGTTGCAGGTACACACAAAACATTCAACATGTTTCATCAGTTAGAGTAGGTGCTGATACTTGACAGGATGATCAGTCTCTCTAGCTTTGTAGAGCAGCCTCTGAAACCTTCACAAGACAGAAAAATGGGAAATAATCTGTTACTTTCTTGATTTGAAACCACCTGTTTTGGGTAAGAAGGCAGAGCAGTTGGAAAGGAAGTCAGAATTTACTGCAACAGGCTAGCAACAGACCTTACATAGTGGAATGGAGTCTCTCTCTCTCTCAATCTCTCTCTCTCATACCAAATACACTGCATAATATTCTTAGATTATTTTACTCATATTTTAACACAGAGTTAGCATTACAACCTTTTCACTGGTAATATGCACTCCTTCCTAAATACATGAAGTGTCCATATATATATATATATATGTTATTTTATTTATCAACATTTCAAATGTTATCCCACTTTCCGGGTTCCCCTCCACAAACCCCCGTCCCATCCCCCCTCTCAACTTCTTCTATGAGGGAGCCCTCCTATCCACTGACTCTCACCTTACAACCCTAGCATTTCCCTACATTGGGGCATCAAGCCTCCATAGGATCAAGGGCCTCCCCTCCCACTGATTCCAAATAAGTTAATTCTCTACTACAAATGCAGATGGGGCCATATGTCCCTCCTTGTGTACTCTTTCTTGGTGGTTTAGTCCCTGGGCGCTCTGGGAGGACTGCTTGGTTGATATTGCTGTTCTTCCTATGTGGTTGCAAACATCCAGATATTTAATGAAATGGATCAATGAGTCATCTCAGAATATTAATCATAACATTTTAGTATCCATATCAAATCATAATTATTAACATATTCAACATATATCAATTAATATTAAACAAGCATTAGTTAATTGGAAATTGATGTAGTAAAAATTAATTGGGGGCTTCTACCCTACCTTTGATCATTCAGTCCCCAAATAAAAATCACAAAAACTTTTAATTTATAATTGGACTTAATATGACTAGAGCTGGGCAGATATCAACATTCCATTTTGTCTACTTCCCTGTCAATAACTCCATGATGTATTTTACCACATTCTGCTTATGTCACTCTTACTCACATGATTCACCTACCCTATGCTGTCTTCTCCTCTCTTTACCTCTCTGCTCTCTCTTCATGGTCTCTACTCTAGATGCCAGACCTGGCAACTGTAGCCCCACCTACTTCCTCTACTCAGCTACAAGCTGTAGGCATTTTTATTCTATCAAAAGTTTTAAAGCAAGGAGCAAGGTTACATAGCTTCACTTGGTGTATGTGAATACTTCCTTGTCCCTGAGGTAACCAGGACCAATATTTAACCTTATAATACATAGTAACAGACCAAAACTTGACAAGAAATAACATGTTTTAGAGTGAGAAACCTTATTTTGATTGTTGTTTTCATTTGATTTCTTTTCTTTATTAGAAATAAGAATGTTTTTATAAAATACATTTGATAATGGTTTTCCCTTTGTCTTAGTCAGGGTTTCTATTTCTGCACAAGCATCATGACCAAGAATCAAGTTGGGGAGGAAAGGGTTTATTCAGCTTACACTTCCACACTGCTGTACATCACCAAAGAAGTCAGGACTGGAACTCAAGCAGGTCAGGAAGCAGGAGCTGATACAGAGGCCATGGAGGGATGTAACTTACTGGTTGGCATCCCCTGACTTTCTCAGCTTGCTTTCTTGTAGAACCCAAGACTACCAGCCCAGGGATGGCACCACCTGCAATGGACTCTCCCCTCTTGATCACTAATTGCCTTACAACTTGATCTCATGGAAGCATTTCCTCACCTGAAGCTCCTTTCTCTGTGACAAACCTAGCCTGTGTCAAGTTGACACACAAAACCATCCAGTATACCTTTATTTGACTCCCCCAAACTCCTACCTAATCACCTGTACCCATTCCAAACTACATTCTCTCTTTTGCTCTTTCACTAGAAAATAGATATTTAAAATAAATAAAAATAAGATAATGTAAAAACAAATAAGCCTGAAAAGGACAAAACAAATAAACAAAAACAAAGAGCCAATAAAATAGTACAGAGACACAGACACACATGTGGGCACACAATGACACAGGAATCCCATAAAAACTAACAAACAAACAAACAAAACCAAAAATATAATATATAAGCAAAATATCTGTATCTTAAGAAAAGAGGAAAAATTCCAGCTGATTCATTGAGACAAAAACAAAACAAAACAAACAACAACAAAAGGAACAACAAAATAACAACAAAGAAACCCTCTAAATATCAATTAAATTTTGTGTGTGTATGTGTTGGCCCTCTATTGATGGGAATCAAACCTAGCATTAAGAGTGTTTTTTATGCCAGTGAGAAAAAAGTAATTTTTCACTTAGGTGTGCTTTGAATATCAATTGAAGTCAAATTGTGGGCTAAGTATGTGGACTGTGTTCACTTCTATTCTCAAATGCTGGGACACCATCTGGCTCAATCCAGTGTAGGTGCTGAGCATTATCATAGTCTTTGTGCTACTTATGTGTATTTGTTGTGTTCTGTTGAGAGGGTCTGGTACCATTGGTGTTCTCTATCCCATCAGGTTCTTTCAATGTTTCTGCCTTCTCTTCTGTAGGGTCTCCTTAGCCATGGCAGCAGAAGAGGGTGATGGAGATATCCTATTTAGAAACCAGTGTTCAGTTCCGCAAGGTTCCTCACACTATGTATGTACATTGTCTACCTGTCACTTTATTCCAATCTAATTTAAGAGGAAGCTTTTATAATGTTAGGTGAGCAAAATATTGGTTTATGAGTATAGTGGAATGTCTTAAAGGTATTTGGTTGCTAGGCTCCTTCAGCAGAACAGTAGTAGTTTGTTTTCCTCTAGGTCTCTGGAATATCTAATATAAAGGTCTTCAATATTGAGAAATCCTCAGATGTGTTCTATATCATGGAGTGAGACTTAAATCCAATTTGATGTTGGTTGGTTATTCCCACAGACTTTGTGCCACTATTACACTTGTACAATTTACATCCTGGTTACAATTTTAGTTGAAAAGTCTTGTGCCTCGGTTAGTGTTTACTGTTTTTCTTTGGATGCATGCAATCTACATTTCAGTACCATGAATTCCAATAAGTAGTGGTAAAGGCACCATCTCTCCTTCTTCATTCTCAATGAGTATCATGGGTGTAGAGAGAATCTCTTATAAGCACCACCTATCAATAAACATGTCAATGTCCAATGAGTTGAGACAGGATATAGGGGGTGGGACATTGGCATGAAGAGAGAATTCTGGGAAATAGTAAGACATGAAAGAGAAGAGAGCCATGTGGGATCAGATGAGAGAAGACAGGAGAGCAACGGAGAAGATGGATGTAAACCAGGCAGAGGAACTAAGAGAAATGCTGAGGGGAATGCTGAAGAGACAAAAAAGAAGCAAGCTAAACTACAGCGGAGGTAGCAAACCAAGATGTAGAAATAGAATAGATTAAATGGTTAAACAGATAAAAGTTAGTCAGGGAATAAGCCAAAGTTTATGGCCTAGGCATAGGGAGCTGGGTCTAGGAAAGGAAAACTTGGAATTTCCATTCAATTCTAAACATGTTTTAATTTTTTTCTTGATAATTTTTATTCAGTAATGACTTTCTTGGCTTCCACAAACTGTAAGCCTTCTGTTGCTTCTCTTGTTGATATCCAGCTTTAATGCGTCCTAGTCATACAGGATGCACAATGTTATTATACTTTTCTATTTTATTCATTTTTTTTAAATTTGGTATTTTATTTATTTACATTTCAAATGATATCCCCTTTCCCAGTTTCCCCTCTGCAAACCCCTATCCCATCCCCTGTTACCCTGTTTTTATGAGGGTGTTCCCTCATTCACCATCCCACTCCTGCCTCACAACCCTAGCATTCCTCTATACTGGGTCATCAGCCTTAACAATACCAAAGGCCTCCCCTCCCACTGATGCAGCATAAGGCCCCTTTGATTCCAACATAAGTACATGGTCTCTACAGGTTCTCCTTCCCCTTTGTGAGATATTTCAGCTAATGTCAACATCCCCGAAAGGTCCTGGGAGGCTCTTGCTTTACTGGTATCAAGGATTTTCTGGTTGCTACTCTCATTTCCTCATCCCAACTTGCTACACTCCTCTATTCAATTGCCTGACCCTCTGTACATCTCTTCCATCTCCTCCCATACGCCATTCTTCCCCTCATTTCCCCCTCCCCCTCTTCTCTTCCTCCCAAATTCCTCCTACCCTCTACTTCCCTTGATTATTTTGTTCCCCCTTTTAAGTAGGACTGAAGCATTCACTCTTTGGTCTTCCTTCTTCTTGATGTTCATGTGGTCCATGAGTTGTACATTGGATAATCCATGCTCTTTGCCTAATATCAACTTATCAGTGAGTACATACTATGTGTGGTCTTTTGTGACTGAGGATATTTTCTAGATCCATCATGAAGTCATTAATTTTAATAGCTGAATAGTATTCCATTGTGTAAATGTACCACATTTTCTGTATCCATTCTTCTGTTGAGGGACATCTGGGTTCTTTCCAGCTTCTGGCTATTATAAATATGACTGCTATGAACATAGTGGAGCATATGACCTTATTACATGATGTAGCATCTCTGGGTATATTCCCATGAGTGATATAGCTGGGTCCTCAGGTAGTACTATGTCCAATTTTCTGAGGAACCGCCAGACTGATTTCCAGAGTTATTTTACCAGCTTGAAATTCCATCAGCAATGGAGGAGTATTCTTCTTTCTCCATACCCTTGCCAGCATCTGCTAACACCTGAGCTTTTGATCTTAGCCATTCTGAGTGGTGTGAGGTGGAATCTCAGGGTTGTTTTGATTTGCATTTCCTTGATGACAAAGCATGTTGAACATTTCTTTAGGTGGTTCTCATCCATATGAATTTCCTAAGTTAAGGATTCTCTGGGGAACAGATCTAAACAGAGAATTCTCAACTGAGGAAACATGAATGACAATTTTCCTAATTCTTCTTGAATTGGCTTAGTGTCCAAGTAGGTGGTCACTTTGGAGGAAAGTTTCATGAGCTACTGAGAGAAGGTGTATTCATCTGTGTATGGTAAAATGTTCTGTAAATATCTGTTAAGTCCATTTGATATATATGTGTGACTTAGGCCCAGCATTTCTCTTTTTAGTTTTTGTCTGGATGACCCTTTTATTGGTGAGAATGGGATGCTGAAGCAACCCATTACCACTGTGTATTAATCAGGGTTCTCCAGAGTCACAGAGCATGTGGAAAGTCTTTATGTATTGAGGAAATTTATTATGATGACTTATTGTCTGTAGTCCAACTCCCCTACAATGGTCAGCTGTGAAGTGGAAGTCCAAGAATTTAGTAGTTGCTCAGTGCCACAAGGTTAGTTGTTTCAGCTGGTCTTCTGTAGAAGTAGATTCCAACAGATGAGCTGGCAAGTAAATGAAAGCAGTGAAGAACTGTGGGACCTTAATGAGACTTGTGGTCACGCCCCATGTTCTATCCTGACTCTGCCTCGGCAGTCACCTGCCTGCAGCCACACTCTTCCCCACCTCCTGGTTCCCTGACCACCCAACTCACTATAAATAGCACCCCTCAGTGCCTGCTCTCTCTCTCTCCCCTGCTTGTTCTCCCCCGCCCTCTTCTTTGTCTATCTCTCTGTCTCTCCATTTTCTCCCCTTAAAACGTGGTCATGGCTTTTCTTATCTATTTTCTCCTCTTCCTTTTTCTTTCTCTTTTTTCTTTCTATTTTCTTAATAATAAAACATCAAACTATGGGCCACCTCTTATTAAATTAGCCACACGGAGCTAACTGGTACGCACCATCATCTGTGATTCAGCCACGCATACAGTCTGTGAGCACAGGTAACAGGCAGAGAAATCCACACCAGAATGGCTCCGCCTTCTGCGTGACATTTCTCTGCATGCCCGCACGCATGCCCATGAGTGAGACCGGCCAGCTGTGTGACCGCCTGCTCCCCGATAGGCTGAGGCACGCGTGCATCTTGCCTGCTTCCCCAGAAACCACATGCGTAACCTCTGTGTCTGCCTGCGTCTTCTGCATATGCATGCTACCTTGGCCCGAGAGCGAGGCCCACTGCCCCCACCCCCCACCCCGTCCGCGAGCTGGGCCCCGTGTTTTCCTTTTTTTTCCCCCACAAAGAACAGCGAATTTTCCTTCTTCCAGTATTCTTATGTAGGTCTCTAGCAGAAGATGTGGCCCAGATTAAAGGTGTGAACCACCACACTTAGATGTGGGATTCATTTTGTTCCAGGCTGACCTTGAACTCAGAGACCTCCTTGACCTAGTCTGCTCAGATATGTAGTACCTTGCCTGGGCCTAAGTTTTTCATAGCCACTATTCCTCAAGATCTCCATGACAAGGTCCATGTGAGAAACTTGTGTCTTCCAGCCTCAAGATCTGAATCACAGATGAGCGTTCCAATTCCAGATTGTAGTTCATTCCATATATAGGCAAATTGACAACCAGGAATGGCATTTATACATTGATAGGATCAATATGTGATATGATGTATAATTATGCTTCTTTTGTGAATTTAGGCACCTTTGTATTTAGTGCATAGATGTTTAGCATTGCAATATCTTTTTGTGAATTTTTGTGAGTATAGTGTCCTTCCCTATGTCCTCTGATTACTTTTGTTTTGAAATCTATTTGTCATATATTAAAAGATATTAAAATATCTCTACTGGCTTATTCTTGGATCCATTTGTGGGAAGTACCTTATTTTCCATCATTTGACCATGAAGTGGCTTTTATGTTTGATGTTTAGGTGTTTCTTGGATGCAAAAAAAAATCTTATTTTCAAATCCAGTCTGTTAGTGTGTGTTTGTTTGTGTGTGTGTGTGTGTGTCTGTGTGTGTCTGTGTGTG
Organism: Tokudaia tokunoshimensis; assembly: GCA_036184795.1. Classification (NCBI taxonomy): domain Eukaryota; kingdom Metazoa; phylum Chordata; class Mammalia; order Rodentia; family Muridae; genus Tokudaia; species Tokudaia tokunoshimensis. Next base: position 66,692,432 of record BTHU01000009.1, read on the forward strand.
TGTTTATTGGAGAATTATGACACTGATATGGACATTTTTTCATGTTCTACTGTGTTAAGATTTTTACACCTGAGTGGAGGCGTTCTGTACTGTTTTTATGGTGCTTTTACACTAGAATCTATCCATTTTTGGTTTAGGATGTTTATAACTCTAGGGGTTGGGTTTTTTGGTCTTATTATTTATTTATTTTGGGGTAGGTTTTCCATTATTTCAGTTGCCATCAGTAGATCTTAGGAGAGTGTGATGATGGTGGGTTGCTTAGTAGGGAGTATTTCTTAGTCCCTCTCATATGTCACCTGAAGTGGACATTTCTGGTTTCTGTGGAGACTCAGTTGTTGTATCATGTGATATTTTTTCTGGAAGCTGTTTTATGAGAGAAGGTTTTGCTGAGGCAGATATGTGAGAGTATGTTTTGCTGAAGCAGACACATAGGAGGATGATTTGCTAAGAATATATCCATGCTGTTTTTCAGGAAGGTGCCTAGAGAAAAGGCATAAGAAGTTTTGCCTGAGCAGATGTTTGAGAGGACACATGATGTTTAGAAAGAATATAAGAGACAGAAGACAACTCTGGCACTGGTTCACCTTGCCACTCTTTGCTGGTCTTTGTTGGGGATTCTCAGGTAAAAAGTGTTTCTAGGTTGGAACTGGTCAGGAAAGAGTGGGGATGTGCTAGAAGGTGTGGAAATGAGAGCTTTCACAGAAAAGAGGAGAGCTGGCTTTGCTAAGAGGATATGTGGAATTCCCAGTGAATGAAAAAGTGAGCCAATATATGTCTTGATTATGGTATGCTACAGTACTGGGGGTGATAAGAAAGAATTGGAGATAAAGGACAGGAAGAAAATTGAAGATCACCCACCTATTTTCCAGGCCTGTGTGGCCAAAAGGTTTTGTGAGTGAGGGGTGGTGGAGAACGAGAGAGAGAGAGAGAGAGAGAGAATCTCCTACTGCTGATATGTAAAAAGCATCATGTTTGAGAGAAGGGTTGTAGAAGATGATATGCTATTGAACTGTCATTTTAGTTTCACAACTCTGACGAATGCATTTAATGTTATCTTGAAAATATGTAATACTGTGTAATTGTAATATTATTTATAAAATTGATTTGCTTGCTGATAAATGTTAAGCTAGAATATTATTTAATGAATGAATATATAAAAAATACTATAACAAATTTTACTAAGTTTTCCTGGGTATGTCTGACATTTTTTTCCTAAAGAACTTTCTTAAATAGCTGGCATATACTTAGTGGAGTGAAAGAGGACATCTGCCCTTTAATGAGGAAGAGTTTGAGGTGCAGATATTCACAAATGTTTAAAGGATGGGAAGATCAGAACTCTAGTTATTCATCAAGAACACTGTTCCTTTTTCCTTTTCTATCATTAAGCATCAGGGCACAAGGCTCTTCAGAGTTTGTTTATCAGATTGCCTTGAAACAGCTCTCTGCCATATTTGGCTTGGAGACAGTAGTCATAGATGCACACTTACTTGTCTAGTTTTCAGGTTTAGGGATTCAGAAATTCTGTTACTTATCATTTTTTTCTCCATTTTCAGACTTCCTGTCATGGGCCTTCTCAGCTGCCACAGAAAAGTGAGTCATTTCCCATAATAAAGCCACTTTCAATTGCATAATCTCTGTCTATCTTCTGTTTCTTTATGAAAACTTTGTGTTCTCTCTCTGTCACTATCCCAATGTCCATGCACATGTATGTACTTTTAAAAAATGGATAAAATGTGGAAAATGCTGACAACAGTGACTAGTATTAAAAGCAATTGACATTGAGGTAGTATGCATACCATCATTGATAACTCCTCTCCTTACTTGTAAAATCAGTATATTATTATTCAAAAATACATCTGTACTCATTAAATGAAGTTCTTTGTGTGTTATAAATAGTACAGTTCACAAAATTGTATCTCATGACACTTTTACTATTTGTATAAGAAGGTTGGAAATATGCTTCCATATAAAAAGATACAAGAACACATTCAGTTTTTTCATTAACATTTAGGTTTGTATACTTTAAAAAGTGATTAGGAATAATATGTCCCATGTTTATGACAAAGAATAAAGAGTATCTTTTTGTTATCAGTTCTGTTGATATATATAGACTAAGATATAATATCCTTCTCAAGTTTAAAATGTTGACAATTTCCTTTTTCAAATGCTAGAAAAGCTTTCTTTATGTAAGCAGGCTTATAAAGTATTCTAGAATATTCACACAATACTTATATTTGATATCATATTTCATGTTTTTCCAATATATTTTCAAGATCCTATGGCAATATTTTTTTATCTATGAAAATATAAACCTTCCCATAAAAAAGGTAAAAAATATCTTTCAATATTTCCTTGTAATGTTCTGTGCAAAGATGGTTTCATAAGATAGTAGCAACTGTCTTGGCCACTGATTTTTAACACATCTCTGTAATGGTATGAAAGGTTCTCAAATAGACTGTCCAGACGATCAGAAACTATTACACTTTGTTCAAGAAAATGGAGAAGAGCTATACTTGATCTGATTTATGAAGCAAAAAAGCATAACATGAAGAAAAAGAAACATTTCCAAACTTTGTACTGTACGACAAGTGCACTATCATTGTTTGTACTTGCTCATCAACTGTGGAATGCTGAGTGTTGCCTAGTGACTGTGGAAGGGACAGCAAGACGAAGTTCCCAAACTTGGAATAGAGTAAGCAGGGTGCGACCATCCACAAGTGTTGCTAGGTGTAAAGTTCGTTTGTATATTTTTATGTACCTCCTTTGTGAAATATTCTCCCTGCCAAGGTTGTTGGGCAATGTTCTCCCTGCCAAGGCTAATGACTACATGATAATTAAAAGCATCAGGAATCCAGGAGGTGATGGTAAGTCTAAAGTTCGCAGGAAAATTGTAAATGTGGAGACCTTCAAGACAGCCCTTAATGGTGTGGGAAAGAAACCTGAAAACATGAGTCCAAGAATATATAATTTCTCAAATATGCAAAGTGTAAGGATGTGATATAAGTTGTATGACAGATTTCAAGGACCTAAAATAACAAAGGCAGATGCACTAATGAGATAGCTTCTCAGAGAGAGACACGACCAGATTCCCGAGTTCAAGGTCAGCATGGAAAAGAGCAAGTTGAGGTCCAGACATAGTGGGAACGGTACTCTCAGGACCTTATTGCACCCAGATAAACTTATTGTTTGTGCTGACAGAAGCAAACAGATATCTGAATTCATTTCCTATGTCAAAAAATGCACTTTCTGTCTCTTTCTATGAAACAAGAGACTAAGGTCATTATTGCACCCAGATAAACTTATTGTTTGTGCTGACAGAGGCAAACAGATATCTGAATTCATTTCCTATGTCAAAAAATGCACTTTCTGTCTCTTTCTATGAAACAAGAGACTAAGGTCATAAATGCTGATACATAGGATAATAAAAAGGAAATCTAAGGTAAATGACTGAATTCTTAAGTAAATAAAAGATTGGACTTTGGTCTGCAAGAACTGAGCTATGTACACTGATGTCTAGAGGTCCAGATTGTATAGAACACTACAGAGCTGTCAGTTTGTACCAATGATTGACTTTGAGTTTGACATTTGCTACATCCAAACACCCCTTTTTAAGGAACCCCTCTGCAAGTTGAGACAGGTCCTTGGCAGTTGAAAGCCTTAAAACATCATATTTCCCATTTGGTAGAAGGCTAATATCCAATACATATAAAAAATTCAAGAAGTTAGACTCTAGAGAATCAAATAACCCTATTAAAAATAGGGCAGAGTTAAAGAATTCTCAAATGAGAAATACCAAATGAACAAGAAGCACCTAAAGAATTGTTCAATATCCTTAGTCACCAGGGAAATGCAAATCAAACCAACCCTGAGATTTTACCTCACACTACTCAGAATGGCTAAGAACAAAACCTCAGGTGACAGCAGATTCTGGTGAGGATGTGGAGAAAGAGGAACAGTCCTCCATTGTTGGTGGGATTGCATGCTGGTACAACCACTCTGGAAATCAGTTTGGCTGTTCCTCAGAAAATTGGATATAGTACTACCGGAGGACCCAGCTATATCACTCCTGGGCATATACCCAAAAGTTTCTCCAACATACAACAAGGACATACGCTCCACTATTTTCATAGCAGCCTTATTTATAATAGCCAGAAGCTAGGAATAACCCAGATGTCCCACAACAGAGGAATTGATACAGAAAATGTGGTACATTTATACAATGGAGTACCACTCAGCAATTAAAAACAATGAATTCAGGAAATTCTTAGGCAAATGAATGGAACTAGAAAATATCATCCTGAGTGAGGTAACCAAATCACAAAAGAACACACATGGTATGCACTCATTGATAAGTGAATATTAGCCCAGAAGCTAAGAATACCCAAGATATAATTCATAGACCACATGAAGGTCAATAAGTAGTAAGACCAAACTATAGATACTTTGGTCCTTCTTAGAAGTGAGAACAAAATATCCGTGGGAGGAGTAACAGAGACAAAGTGTCATCAGAGACTGAAGGAAAAACCATCCCATGTACAGTCACCAAACCCCGACAATATTTTGAATGTCAACAAGTGCTTGCTGGCAGGAGACTGATATAGTTGTCTCCTGAGAGGCTCTGTCAGTACCTAACAAATACAGAGGTGGATGGTCTCAGCCAACCTTTGGACTGAGAACAAGGTCCTCAATAGAGGACCTAGAGAAAGGACCAAAGGAGATGAAGGAGTTTGCAGCCCCATAGGAGGAACAATAATATAAAACAATCAGTACCCCCAGAGCTCCCAGGGATTAGAATACCAACCAAAGAGTACACATTGAGAGACCCATGGCTCCAGCTGCATATGTAGCAGAGGATAGCCTCTTTGGACATCAAATGGAGGAAAGGTCCTTGGTCCTGAAAAGGTTTGATGCCCCAGTATAGGAGAATGCCAGGACAAGGAAGCCAAAGTGGGTAGGTTAGTGAGCAGTGGGAGTGGGAATGAGAAAAAGGGTTTTCAGAGGGGAAACCAGGAAAGGGGATAACATTTGAAATGTAAATAAAGACATTATCTAATAAAAAAATAAAATAAAAACTATGTCTTCAACTCTCTGGAAGAAACTGGATAATAACTGACAAGGAAAGGTCTCCACGGGGTCCAAAACAGATTTAAACAACAAAACAGGATGGGTTTTTCTAAAAAAAAGAAAATATCCAATAAAAATTGCATATTTCATCTCTTTCATAATCTAGGTAATTGATTCATTCAAAATGTAACAGAATATTTTAAGCATAAAGTTTTATTTACAAAAGCATATTTATCAATCTTAATATTTTTTAATATGAGACAAAATTAATAAGCAAAAGTATTTAAGTAATCACTGAAAATTGCTATTTGGATGGCATGAGTTCATGTCTCCTTTCAAAATTTCAGTGACAGGTTTTTAAGTATATTTAGAATTAAATGGATTGGAAATATCTTAGATTATAACCCAGTGATAGTTTTCTTACCGTTAGAATAAACAAAGAAAAGCAACAGTCTTTTTTTTTATTATATATATTCTTTATTTACATTTCAAATGTTGTCCCCTTTCCTGGTTCCTTCCTTCCCTGAAAATCCTATAAGCCATCTCCCTTTCCCCAGGCAACCCTCCCCCACTTCCCTGTCCTGGTATTCTTCTACATTACAGCATCAAGTCTTTCTAGGAACAAGGGCCTCTCCTCCCTTTGGTGTCTAACAAGACTGTCCTTTGCTGCCTAGTGTCTGGAGCCTTGAATAACTCCATGAGTACTCTTTGGTTGCTGGTCTTATCCCTGGGATCTCTGGGAGTACTGGGTGACTCATATTGTTGTTCCTCCTGTGGCTCTGCAAACCCCTTCAGTTCCCTGGGTCCTTTCTCTAGCTCCCCCATTGGGGACCCTGTGCTCAGTTCAATAGCTGGGTGAGAGTGTCCCCCTCTGTATTTGTAATGCACTAGCAGATCCTCCCAGGTGACAGCAATATCCTGCTCCAGTAAGCAAGCACTTGGAAACATCAATAATAGTATCCGTGTTTTGTAACTCTATGGAATGGATCCCTGGGTCGGGTAGTCTCTGGATCGTCTTTCTCTCAGACTCTGCTCTACTGTTAGTCTCTGTATCTCCTTCTGTGAGGATTTTGTTCTCTACAAAGGACCTAAGTATCCATACTTTTGTTCTTCCTCCTTCTTAGACATCATTTGATATGTGAAATGTGTCTTGGGTATTTCAAGCTTCTGGACTCATATCCACTTATCAGTGAGTGCATACCATGTGTGACTGGGTTACCACACTTAGGATGATATTTTCCACTTCCACTTATCAGTGAGTGCATACCATGTGAATTCTTTTGTAATTGGGTTACCTCACTTAGGTTGATATTTTCCAGTTCCATCCATTCGTCAAAGAATTTCATGAATTCATGGTTTTAATGGCTAAATAGTAGTCCATTGTGTACATATAGCACATTTTCTGTATCCATTCCTCCACTGAGAGACATCTGGGTTCTATCCAACTTTTGACTATTATACATAGGGCTGCTATGAACATAGTTGAGCATATGTCCTTATTACATGCTGGAGAATCCTCTGGGTATATGCCCAGGAGTGGTATAGCAGGGTCCTCCAGGAGTATTATGCCAAGTTTTCTGAGGAACCGCCAAACTGATTTCCAGAGGGGTTGTACCAGCTTGCAATCCCACCAGCAGTGGAAGAGTGTTCCTATTTCTCCGCATCCTTGCCAGCACCTGCTGTCTCCTGAGTATTTGATCTTAGCCATTCTGACTGGTGTGAGATAAAATCTCATGGTTATTTTGAATTACATTTCCCTGATGACTAAGGATATTGAACATTTCCTTAGGTGCTTCTCAGCCATTCGATAATCCTCAGGTGAAAATTCTTTGTTTAGTTCTGTACCCCATTTCCAATAGGGTTATTTGGCTCTCTGGAGTTCAACTTCTTGAATTCTTTACATATATTGGTTATTAGCCCTCTGTCAGTTGTAGAGTTGGTAAAGATCTCGTCCCAATTTGTTGGTTGCTGTTTGGTCCTATTGAGAGTGTCCTTTGCCTTACAAAAAATTTTTAATTTTATGAGGTCCCATTTGTCAATTCTTGATCTTAGAGCATAAGCTATTGGCGTTCTGTTCAGGAAATTTCCCCTGTGCCCATGAGCTCAAGGCTCTTCCCCAGTTTCTTCTCTCTTAGTTTCAGTGTGTCTGATTTTTTGTGGAGGTCCTTGATCCACTTGGACTTGAGCTTAATACAAGGAGATAAGAATGGATAGATTTGCATTCTTCTGCATGCTAGCCACCAGTTGAACCAGGTACATTTGTTTAAATGACTCTCTTTTTTCATTGGATGGATATAGCTCCTTGGTCAAAGATCAAGTGACCATAGGTGTGTGGGTTCACTTCTGGGTCTTCAACTCCATTCCATTGTTCTACCTAACTGTCACTGTACCAATACCATGATGCTTTTAACACTGTTGCTCTGTAGAACTCTTTGAGGTTGGGATACCCCCAGAATTTCTTTTACTCTTGAGAATAGTTTTAACTATCCTGGTTTTTTTTTTTTTTTTTTTTGTTATTCCAAATAAATTTGAGAATTGCTCTTTCTAACTCTATGAAGAATTTGATTGGGATTTTGATGGGGATTGCATTGAACCTGTATATTGCTTTTGGTAAGATGAACATTTTTACTATATTAATCCTGCCAATTCATGAGCATCAAAGATTTTATATCTTCTGAGTACTTTTTCAATTTCTTTCTTCAGAGACTTGAAGTTCTTGTCATGCAGATCTTTCAATTGTTTGATTAGAGTCATACCAAGATACTTTATATTGTTTGCTGCTAATTTGAAGGGTGTCATTTCCTTATTTTCTTTCTCAGCCTGTTTATCTTTTGAGTATACGAAGTCTACTGATTGGTTTGAGTAAATTTAATATCTGGTCACTTTGCTGAAGTTGCATATCAGCTGTAGGAGTTCTCAGGTGGAGTTATTTGGGTCGCTTAAATATACTATTGGATCAATTGCAAATAGTGATAAGTTGATATCTTCCTTTCCAATTTGTATTCCTTTGACTTCCTTTTCTATGTCTAATTCCTCTAGCTAGAACTTCAAGTACTATATTGAATAAATATGGAGAGAAAGAAAGGGCATCCTTGTCTAGACCCTGATTTTAGTGGGATTGCTTCAAGTTTCTCTCCATTTAGTTTGATGTTGGCTACTGTTTTGCTGTATGTTGCTTTTACTATGTTTAGGTATGGGCCTTGAATTCCTGTTCTTTATAAGACTTTTTAACATCAAAGGATGCTGATTTTTTCAAATGCTTTTCAGCATCTAATGAAATGACTATGTGATTTTTTCCTTTGAGATTTTTAATTAGTGGATTTTTTTCTATATTTTTTTATTTAAATTCCAAATGATTTCCTCTTTCAGGTTCCTCCCTTCCTGAAAGTCCCATAAGCCCCCTTCCCTCACTCTGTTCCCCATTCAACCCCCTCTAGCTTCTCAGTCTTGATATTCCCCTACATCCAGTCTTTCCAGGACCAGGGGTCTCTCCTTCCATCTTCTTGGAAATCTATTGATATGCTAATTGTGTCTAGGGTATTCTGAGATTCTGGGTTAATATCCCCTTATCAGTGCCTGCATACCATGTGTGTTCTTTTGGGATTGGGCTACCTCACTTAGGATGATATTTTCAAGTTCTGACCATTTGCCTAAGAATTTCGTGAATTCATTGTTTTTAATTGCAGAGTAGTATTACATTGTGTAAATATACCACATCTTCTGAATCCATTATTCCATTGAGGGATATCTGGGTTCTTTCCAGACTCTGGCTATTATAAATAAGGCTGCTATGAACATAGTGGAGCATGTGTCCTTATTGCATGCAGAGGAAGCCTCTGGGTATATTCCCAGGAGTGGTAAGCAGTATCCTCCGGGAGTGTCATGCCCAGTTTTCTGAGGAACCACCAGACTGCTTTCCAGAGTGGTTGTACCAGCCTGCAATCCCACCAACAGTGGAGGAGTGTTTCTCTTTCTCCACATCCTCGCCAAGAACTGCTGTCTCCTGTGTTTTTGATCTTAGCCATTCTGACTGGTGTGAGGTGGAATCTCAGGGTTGTTTTGATTTGCATTTCGCTAATGACTAAGGATGTTGAACATTTCTTTAGGTGTTTCTCCGCCATTAGATATTCATCAGGTGAGAACTCTTTGTTTAGCTCTGTACCTCATTTTTTAATAGGGTTATTTGGATCTCTGGAGTCTAACTTCTTGAGTTCTTTGTATATATTGGATATTAGCCCTCTGTTGGATGTAGGGTTGGTAAAGATCTTTTCCCAGTTTGTTGTTTGCTGCTTTGTCCTTTTGACAGTGTCCTTTGCCTTACAGAAACTTTGTAATTTTATGAGGTCCCATTTGTCAATTCTTGATCTTAGAGCATAAGTTATTGGTGTTCTGTTCAGGAAATTTTCCCCTGGACCCATAAGTTCAAAGTTCTTCCTTAGTTTCCTTTCTATTAGTTTCAGTGTGTCTGGTTTTATGTGGAGGTCCTTGATCCACTTGGAGCTGAGCTTAGTGCAAGGAGATAAGAATAGATCAATTTGCATTCTTTTGCATGTTGACCTCCAGTTGAACTAGCACCATTTGTTGAAAAGACTATCTTTTTTCCACTTGATGATATTAGCTCTTTGTCAAAGATCAAGTGACCATAGGAGTGTGGATTCATTTCTGGGTCTTCAATTCTGTTCCATTGATCTACATGCCTGTCACTATACCAATACCATGCAGGTTTTAACACTATGGCTCTGTAGTACAGCTTGAGCTCCAGGATACTGATTCCCCCAGAAGTTCTTTTACTCTTGAGAATATTTTTAGCTATCCTGGGTTTTCTGTTATTCCAGGTGAATTTTTGAATTGCTCTTTCTAACTCTATGAAGAAATGAGTTGGGATTTTGATGGGGATTGCATTGAATCTGTATATTGCTTTTGACAAGATGGTCATTTTTACTATATTAATTCTGACAATCCATGAGCATGGCAGATTTTTCCATCTTCAGAGGTCTTCTTCAGTTCTTTCTCCAGTGACTTGAAGTTCTTGTCATACAGATCTTTCACTTGTTTGGTTAGAGTCACACCAAGATACTTTATATTGCTTGTGCTATCCTGGAGGGTATCATTTCTATTATTTCTTTCCCAGCTTGCTTATCCTTTGAATATAGGAAGGCTACTGATTTGATTGAGTTGATTTTATATCCAGCCACTTTGCTGAAGCTGTTTATCAGCTGTAGGAGTTCTCTGGTGGAGTTTTTGGTCACTTAAGTATACTATCATATCGTCTGCAAATAGTGATAGTTTGACTTCTCCCTTTCCAATTTCTATCCCTTTGACCTCCTTTTGTTGTCTAATTGCTCTAGCTAGAACTTCAAGCACTATATTTAAAAGATATGGAGAGAGGGGGCATCCTTGCCTAGTCCCTGATTTTAGTGGGATTGCTTCAAGTTTCTCTCCATTTAGATTGATGATGGCTACTGGTTTGCTGTAAATTGAATTTACTATTTGTTTAGATATGGGCCTCGAATTCATGATCTTTCCAAGATCTTTAACATGAAAGGATGCTGAATTTTGTCAAATGCTTTCTCAGCATCTAATGAAATTACCATGTGTTTTTTTTTCCCTTTGAGATTGTTTATATAGTGAATTACATTGATGGACTTCCTTATATTGAACCATCCCTGCATCCCTGGGATGAAGTCTACTTGATCGTGATGAATGATAGTTTTGATGTGTTCTTGGATTCAGTTGGCAAGAATTTTATTGAGTATTTTTGCATCGATATTCATAAGAGAGATTGACCTGAGATTCTCTTTCTTTGTAGGATCTTTGTGTGCTTTTGGTATTAGTGTAATTGTGGCTTCATAGAACAAGTTGTGTAGTGTTCCTTCTGTTTCTATTTTGTGCAACAGTTTGAAGAGTAGTGGTGTTAGGTCTTCTTTGAAGGTCTGATAGAATTCTGCACTAAAACCATCTGGACCTGTGCTTTTTTTGGTTGGAAGACTTTCAGTGAACACTTCTATTTCTTCAGGGGTTATAGGATGGTTTAGATGGTCTATTTGATCCTGATTTAATTTTGGTATTTGGTATCTGTCTAGGAAATTGTCCATTTCCTCCAGATTTTTTCGTTGTGTTGAATACAGGCTTTTGAAGTAGGATCTGATGATTTTTTGAATTTCCTCAGTTTCTGTTGTTATATCTCCCTTTTTGTTTCTGAGTTTTTTAATTTGGATACTGTCTCTGTGCCCTCTGGCTAGTCTAGCTAAGGGCTTATCTATCTTGTTGATTTTCTCAAAGAACCAACACCTAGTTTTGTTGATTCTTTTTATGGTTTTATTTGTTTCTACTTGATTGATTTCAGCCCTGAGTTTGATAATTTCCTGCCTTCTACTCCTCTTGGGTGTATTTGCTTCTTTTTGTTCCAGGGCTTTCAGGTGTGCCATTAAGCTGCTAGTGCATGCTCTCTCCCATTTCTTTTTGGAGGCACTCATGGCTATGAATTTTCCTCTTAGCACTGCTTTTATTGTGTCCCATAAATTAGGGTATGTTGTGCCTTAATTTTCATTAAATTTTAAAAAGTCTTTGATTTCTTTCTTTATTTCTTCCTTGATCAAGTTATCATTGAGTAGAGCATTGTTCAGCTCTCTAGTGTATGTGGGCTTTCTGTTGTTTTTGTTGTTATTGAAGACCACCCTTATTCCATAGTGATCTGATATGAGGCATGGGATTAGTTTGATCTTCTTATATTTGTTGAGGTCTCTTTTGTGACCAACTATATGGTCGATTTTGGAGAAGGTACCATGAAGTGCTGAGAAGAAGGTATATTCTTTTGCTTTAGGATGAAATTTTGATATATATCTATATCTATATCTATCTATCTATCTATCTATCTATCTATCTATCTATCTATCTATCTATCTATCTATCTATCTATCTATCTATCTATCTATTATCTATCTATATGTTAGTTCCATTTGGTCTAAGGCTTCAATTAGTTTCACTGTGTCCCTGTTTAGTTTCTGCTTTCCTGAACGATCCATTTCAGACAGCAGGGTGTTGAAGTCACCCACTATTATTGTGTGAGCTTTGAGCGATAATAAAGTTTCTTTTATGAATGACGGTACCGTTGCATTTGGAGCATAGACATTCAGAATTGAGAGTTCTTCTTGGTGGATTTTTCCTTTGACCAGTATGTAGTATCCTTCGGTGTCTTTTTTGATGACTTTAGGTTGAAAGTCGGTTTTATCTAATATTAGGATGGTTACTCGGCTCATTTCCTGGGACCATTTGCCTCTAAGATTTTTTTCCAGCCTTTTACTCTGAGGTAGTGTTTGCCTTTGACACTGAGGTGTGTTTCCTGCACGCAGTAAAATGCTGGGTCCTGTTTACATATCCAGTCTGTTAGTTTATGCCTTTTTATTGGAGAGTTGAGACCATTGATATTAAGAGAGATTCAGGAATAGTGATTATTGCCATCTGCTATTCTTGATGCTACCTTTATGTTTGAGTGGTTATCTACTTTTGGGTTTGATGAAAGAAGGTTACTATCTCGTTTTTTCCAGGGTGTAGTTTCTCTACTTTTATTGTTGATTTCCACCTATTATCCTTTGCAGGGCTGGGTTTGTGGAAAAATATTGTGTAAATTTGGTTTTATCATGGAATGTCTTGGTCTCTCCATCTATGGTGATTGGCTTTCATAGGTTCTGGTGAGAAGTCTGATGTGTGATTCGGTTAGGTCTTCCTTTATATGTTACTTGGCCTTTTTCTCTTACTTCTTTTAATATTCTTTCTTTGTTTAGTATATTTGGTGTTTTGATTATTATGTGACAGTAGGTATTTCTGTTCTGGTCCAGTCTGTTTGGAGTTCTGTAGGCTTCTTGTATGTTCATCAGCATCTCTCTCTCTTTAGGTTAGGGGAGTTTTCCTCCATAATTTTGTTGAAGATATTTACTGGCCCTTTAAGTTGCAAATCTTCGCTCTCAGGGCAGATGTCCCAAAGCAGAGCTGGCGTGTAGGTGACCACAGCACTGCCCAGCTCTTGGGAGCATATGGAAGGCCAACAGGCTGTGTCCCATGCGATGTTATATTGGGAGGTCCCTGGTTACCTGGAGGCTCAGTGCAGTGAGTCCTGGAAGCAGAGGTCACTAAGGGGAGGCTGGTGTGCTCCCTCCCTGTGCGGGTGCCATGTAGTGGATTATATTGAAGGATTTCTGTATATTGAACCATCCCTGGGATGAAGCCTGCTAGATTTTGGTGAATGATTGTTTTTATGTGTTCTTAGCTTAGGCTGGCAAGAATGTTATTGAGTATTTTTGCAACGATATTAATAAGGGAAATTAGTCCGAATTTCTCTTTCTTTGTTAGATGTTTGTGTTGTTTCAGTGTCAGTGAAATTGTGGCTTCATTGAACGAATTGTGTAGTATTCCTTCTGTTTCTATTTTGTGGCACAGTTTGACGAGAATTGGTGTTAAGTCTTCTTTGAAGATCTGATAGAATTCTGCACTAAGACCATCTGCACCTGTGCTTTTTTTGGTTGGAAGACTTCCAATGACGACTTCTATTTCTTCAGGGGTTATTATAGGACAGTTTAGATGGTCTATTTGATCCTGATTTAATTTTGGTATTTGATATCTGTCAAAGAAATTGTCCATTTCCTCAAGATTTTCTAGTTGTGTTGAATACAGGTTTTTGTAGTAGGATCTGATGATTTTTTGAATTTCCTCAGTTTCTGTTGTTATCTCTCCCTTTTCATTTCTGATTTTATTAATTTGGATACTGTCTCTGTACCCTCTGCTTAGTCTGGCTAAGGGCTTATCTATCTTGTTGATTTTCTCAAAGAACCAACTCCTCATTTTGTTGATTCTTTGTATGGTCTTATTTGTTTCTACTTGATTGATTTCAGCCCTGAGTTTGATGATTTCTTGCCTTCTACTCCTCTTTGGTGTATTTGCTTCTTTTGTTCCAGGGCTCTCAGGTACCATTAAGCTGTTAGTGTATGCTGTCTTCTGTTTCTTTTTTCGGCACTCAGGGCTATGAATTTTTCTCATAGCACTGCTTTCATTGTGTCCCATAAATTAGGGTATGTTGTGCCTTCATTTTCATTAAATTTCAAGAAGTCTTTGATTTCTTTTTTTATTTCCACCTTGACCAAGTTATCATTGAGTAGAGCATTGTTCAGCCTCCATGTGTATGTGGGTTTTCTGTTGTTTTTGTTGCCATTGAAGACCACCCTTATTCCATAGTGATCTGATAGGAGGCATTGGATTAGTTCTATCTTCTTATATCTGTTGAGGTCTGATTTGTGACCAATTATATGGTCAATTTTGGAGAAGGTACCATGAGTTGCTGAGAAGAAGGTGTATTCTTTAGCTCTAGGATGAAATGTTTTATATATATATTAGTTCCATTTGGTCCTAGGCTTTAATTAGATTCACTGTGTCCCTGTTTAGTTTCTGCTTTCCTGAACGATCCATTTCAGAGAGCTGAGTGTTGAAGTCACCCACTATTATTGTGTGAGGTGCGATGTGTGCTTTGAGCTTTAGTAAATTTCTTTTACGAATGAGGGTGCCCTTGCATTTGAAGCATAGATTTTCAGAATTGAGAGTTCTTCTTGGTGGATTTTTCCCTTGATCAGTATGTAGTGTCCTTCTGTGTCTTTTTTGATGACTTTAGGTTGAAAATCAATTTTATCTGATATTAGGATGGCTACCTTGGCTCATTTCTTGGGGCCATTTGCTTGTAAAATTGTTTTCCAGCCTTTTACTCTGAGGTAGTGTTTGTCTTTTGACACTGAGGTGTGTTTCCTGCATGCAGCAAAATTCTGGGTCCTGTTTAAGTATCCAGTCTGCTAGTCTATGTCTTTTTATTGGGGAATTGACACCATTGATATTAAGAGAGATTAAGGCATAGTGATTATTGCCACCTGCCATTCTTGATGCTATCTTTATGTTTGAGTGGTTATCTACTTTTGGGTTTGAAGCAAGAAGGTTACTATCTCATTTTTCCAGGGTGTTGTTTCTCAAGGAAGTTGACCTCATAGGGTCTGTTGCTCTGCGGGAGACTGAGGTGTGACAAAAGGTTTGTTCCCGGAGTTCTACCAGCTCCGCCAGGTGGGGGGAGGCATGGCTGGAATTCCTCAGCTCAGAATGCAATGGAGTGGGTGAAGAATGCAGGCAGCTGAATAATGGCTATAAGGCTATACAGCACTTTGATATGACTCTCTACATTAGTCTCTGCCTTTTTATTGTGGAATTGAGTCCATTTTTTGTTAAGAGATATTAAGCAATAGTGATTGTTTCTCTCTGCTATTTTTGATGTAATTTTTATGTTTGTGTGCTTATCTTCTTTTGGGTTTGTTGACAAAAGATTAATTTCTTGTTTCTTCTAGTATGTATTTTCCCTCCTTTTGTTGGTGTTTTCCATTCATTATCCTTTGAAGGGCTGGATTTGTGGAAAGATATTGTGAAAATTTGTTTATGTCATGGAATACCTAGGTTTCACCATATATGGTAATTGAGAGATTTGCTGGTTATAGCAGTCTGGATTGGCATTTGTGTTCCTTTTGCGTCTATATGACATCTGCCCAGGCTCTTCTGGCTTTCATAGTCTCTGGTGAGAAGTCTGATGTAATTCTGATAGGCCTACCTTTATATGTCACTTGACCTTTTTCCCTTACTGCTTTTAATATTCTTTTTTTTTGTTTAGTACATTTGGCGTTTTAATTATTATGTGACTGGAGGAATTTCTTTTCTGGTCAAATTTATTTGGAGTTCTGTAGGCTTCTTGTATATTTATGGGCATCCCTTTCTTTAGGTTAGGGAAGTTTTCTTCTATAATTTTGTTGAAGACATTTACTGGTCCTTTAAGTTAGAAATCTTCACTCTCTTCTATACCTATAATCCTTAGGTTTGGTCTTCTCATTTTGTTCTAGATTTTCTGAATGTTTGGGGTCAGGAGCTTTTTGCATTTTGCATTTTCTTTGACTGTTGTGCCAATGCTTTCTATGGTATCTTCTGCATCTGAGATTCTCTCTTCTATCTCTTGTATTTTGTTGTTGATGCTTAGATCCATGACTCCTGACTTCTTTCCTAGGCTTTCTATGCCCAGAATTGTTTCCTTTTGTGATTTCTTTATTGTTTCTACCTTCCTTTTTAGATCAATTCTTTCACCTGTTTTATTGTGTTTTCCTATATTTCTTTAAGGGCTTCTCCCTGTTTACTTGTGTTTTCCTGTATTTCCTTAAGGGAAGTATTTATGTCCTTCTTGAAACCTTCTGTCAGCATCAGAACTGTGATTTTTAAATCCAAATCTTGCTTTTCTGGTGTGTTCGGATTTCCAGGACTTGTTGTTGTGGGAGAATTGGGTTTGGATGGTGCCATATTGCCTTGATTTCTGTTAGTAACGTTCCTACATTTGCCTTTTGCTATCTGGTTATCTCTGGTGTTAGTTGGTCCTACTGTCACTGGCTGTTGCTTGTCACTCCTGTGTACCTGCAAGCCTATCTCAGCACCCTTGGGTGACCGGTTTTCACCTGGCACAGAGTGCTGTGGAGCTGCCCACCTCCTGGGTGCAGGTGGGGCCCTGGTGGACTGAGTCTCAAGTGTTCTTACACTTGGGTGTTCTCCATGTTCCTGCCTGTAACAGCCTTCTCAGTCTTAGGAGTGAAGATGATGGCCTCACCTCTAATTGCCAGACTCCCTGCAGAGCAGATGTCCCCTAGCAAGATAGGTACACATATGGCTGTGGTAGTGCTTCCCAGCTCCTGGGTGCAAGTAGGGGCCTGGTGGACTATGTCCCAACTGATCTTACTCTGGGGTGTTCCCTGTGTATTTGGCTGCATCTGTCTGTTCAGTCACTAGAGCAAAGATGGTGGCCTCACCTCTAAGTGCGGGACTCCCTCTAACTGTAGGGCTCCCTGCAGGGCAGATGTCCCTGGCAAGATAGGTGCACAGACTACTGTGGCACTACCCAGCTCCTGGTTTAGGTGGGGCCCTGGCTGATCGAGTCCCAAGTGATCTTACACTCGGGTGTTCTCTGTGTTCTTGGCTGTAACAACCTGCTCAGTTGCAGGAGAGAAGATAATGGTCTCACCTCTAAGCACAGGGCCAAAAATGTTAACAATTGATCACATTAATAAAATTTACTTTTTCAAAATTCAAAATCTTTACCACAAAATATGAAAAAAATAGATAGAGGATCCTTTCCATATTATTTCTCAACAAAAAATCTCTTAAGATGTTTTATACCAAATCCTAATTATTACTTCATGTTTCTGATGCATAAATGTTCACATAATCATTTGACTCATTTTAATATATATTTTTTCAAAAGCTCTTATTCTTTAAATATAAGTTTTGCTTTACTTAAGTCTGTCAAACGTCATTACTTTCTACTCAGAAACATTCTGCAGACATTAATAAATCTTTTCTGTGCTTTCATGATATCTGGAGTATATCACTACTAAATATTTTATCATGGCCAGAGTGATTTATCCTTAGCTATCTCTCTTCATTCATCTTTATCATGTTACATAAAAATCAATTTCACACATAGGAAAAATCTTTAAATATTTGTTCACAAATGAATATTCAATTAACTTGGTAAATATCTACATTTTAAAACTTATTTATGATGAATAATCTTTAGTTGTATCAGACATGACTTTGTATATCATTCAATCAAAGCATACTAGGAATTTATCAGAGCATGTCAGTAAATTACAAAGGATATATAATATGCAAAATAATTGACTGAAATAGAGTGAGGGACTGACAGATTATCAGAATAATTCATAAGAGTCTCATTTATCTTTCCATGCAAGGTAAATATGAATATCTTTTAGTAAATTTCTTCATTGTACAGAATATCCATGTTGTATTTAATCTGCACTTAACTATACTCACCATTCTAAAGTCAATGAGACATGGCAGAATAGAGATGATAAATGAGGCAGAATAAAATCTCATGCAATAGCCAACTTTATCCATAGCATCAGACAATTTATACTCTGAGGGCTAAAAAGGTTACCTTTTCTTGGATGCTCCAAGGCCTGACACTATTACTGATGCTATGATGTGCTTATACATAGGAGCCTTAGATGGCTGCCCTCTGAGAGGCCCAACAATTGAAACATTCAGATGCGGATACTTACACCCAATTAATGGGCAGAAGCCATGACCCCTGTGGTTGAATTAGGGAAAGGCTGAAAGAAGTTGAGGAGAAGAGCAACCCAATAAGAAGACCAACAGTCTCAACTCACCAGTACCCCTGAGGTCTCTCAGACCCTGAGCCACCAACAAGGCAGCATACACCAGCTGATGTGAGGCTCCCAGCATCTTTACAGTAGAGGTCTCACTGAGGTGTGGTCTCAGTGAGAGAAGAAGCACTTAATCCATGGAATGGGGAGGACTGGTGGGGTGAGGACATTCTCTTGGAGATGGGGGAGGAGGAATGGGAGAAAGAACTATCAGAGGGTAGACCAGGAGGGAGATAATGACTAGACTGTAAAAAAGAATTAAATAATAATAATAATAATAATAATAATAATAGCAACAACAACAACAATTTACCTTTTTTTCATGAGTTCATGCTGTAGACCATCACAAGGTTCAGCTGCACATACAAAAATATGTTTTTCAATACAGACAGATAAAAGACAAATTATACATTTAATTGAATACTATCAGCAAGACAAAATGAGTAATTTGAAGTAAACACTCCTATCTACTACACCTTGGAGGAACCTGAAAACACATTCTATAAAGAATTCCATGTTTGGAAGAAATTGAAGTCACAGGATTCTTCTTTACTCAGATTACTCTCAGAAGCACTCAGAATTCTCATATGACTTCATTCCTGTACTCTGTACTGACAAACAATAAGGAATAAAAACCCAGTTTTTCTAGATTTCTTTTTCTTTTACTAAAGTTATTTCTTGTATCCAGTTAAACTGAAAATAAAATAAATTTTCTTGATTTCATTGCCAAGCTATTCATTTGGACTGGAGCAAGAAATTTGGAGTGCTAATCTTTCGGAAGTCCAACTGTTTTGTTAAATTGACAAAATCACTGCCAAAGTCATATTGTGAGTAAATATGTTTATACCAATGAACTGCTACACAAGTGAATTTGTTTTCACAAAATATTTTTCACGGATCTTAAAAAGAAATTTAACATATCAGAGGGAGTTATATATCCCAAGCTCTTGTCCTCTGTAAAGTCTGCACAACCAGTCTTGGTTTGTTATGATTACTCTTGAGTAAAATCATATTTTGAGGCATTTGAGATCGGAACTGGCCCAAGACACTTAATATTGAAGTAACAAGAGCAAACACTGTTTTAGGAAATAAATCCTCAAGGTATTAGGAAATGGGAAAATTACTACATAAGAATCAATGAAAATAAATACCCCCTAAAGGGACAAGGAAATGGATATAAGAAAACAACAAATAAACAAGGAAATCCAATCTAGTACAGTGAATTGAAAATAGACAGGATGCCAATGCAGCAATTACTTCCTTGGTTAGTCTCAGATCAAACTAGTATCATCTGTAGGGGACTGTCAGTTTTTAATGTGATCATGGAGAAAATTATAAAGAATAAGACAATCATGTAAGCATTAAATACACAGAAGCAGTCAATATACTTCGAGGAGCTCATTTTTAGGTTAGAATTTAACAAAACTATAACAGGTTAATCAATAACTTCTTTAGACATTGAAATAGGAGTATAAGAATTTTATGCTTTTACAAATCATAATTACCATTCTGTGAGTTTGAATATTATTGAAACTATACAATCTTATTTAGTTAGGTAGTTATTCCTACTGAATGTGATTTTTTTATATTTTTAAAAAATAGAAAATAATTCTTTAAAACTTCTATAATTTTCTACCAGTCAATATAGTTTATACCCTGTTCCTTATTCTTAGGCATGTGTTGATTTGAATAGAATGACAGATTCACATATTTCAATGCTTGGTCTTTATGGAGTAGACAATTAGGAGGTGTGGCCTTTTGGGTTAGTTGTGGCTTTATTGGAGAAAATATATAACTGAGAATAGGTTTTGAGGTGTCAAATGCTCAAGCCATGTCCTCTCTCTGTTTCTCTCTCTGTCTCTTTCATCTCCCTCTCCCCCAGAATCACCCCTCCTCTCTTCTCTCTTCACTCTTTCACTTCATTCTCCCTGTCAATCCAGATGTAGCACTCTCGGTTAACTCTCCAGCAACATGTGTGCTTATGCCCATACTTCCTGAAATGATGAAAATGGACTAATCATTTGAATTGTAAGCCTGCCTCCACAAATACATGCTTTACTTTATCAGAGTTGCTTTGGACATGGTCATGGTGGGTTATGGTGTCTCATCACAGTAATAGATACCCTGAGTAAGACAGGCATAATTGGTCATTTACCTTCTCCACAGTACCTTCCAAAGGTGCTTTTAAGTCAGGATACAGGAAGAATAAATAGTGTTATGAATATTTACCCAATGTAAATCTAGATGTTTGCTGATCTTGGATAAACATGAAAAGAAATATGGGAATTTTTCACTATTTTAAAATGTCAGATTCATCACTTATGAAATATCTTTCTGATTCTGGGACCAATCAATTTTTCTGACAAAACTAATAATATTCTCAACTTGGAGCTTATTCCTGTGAGACTACCATGGCCAGTGACAACCTGTCCTCATTATCCAGCAAGACTTTGAATGGTGATATGAGAAAAACTTCAGAATCTGACAAAACATTAGTCATAGATTCTTGCTTGCACAGAAAGTCAGAGTCTTACAGGAAGTGACATCAAGACAGAAATTAACAAGAGACACCTGCAGAAACAACTGGAAACGCAGATCCCAAAACATCTCCTCTTCTTTGTCTCAATTATAGCATGAATCTGCCCTAGTTAGCTTCAGGAGTGATATTAATCAGTTCAGATTTATTTGAGATAATCTGAGTGGAAATTTTGCCTTGAATGAATTGCTCTGTGGTGTGTGTGAGAGAAATTTTCACCTGTGATTCACTTAGAATGGCTCAGCCCACTGTGACTCCCTAGTCAGGTAGACCTAGAATGTATAAGAAAGAATGAACTAGAAAGCAAAGTGTAAAATTACATTCCCCCATAATTTCTGCCCCAGATGTTTGTCTTGTATTCCTTCCATGGATTTCGTTTATGCTTTCCTCCATTAATTTACTGGTATATTCATTTTCATTCAAATTGCTGCCTCCTCTCAAGAACCTCCTTCCTCCCCCCCACCCCCCGCAGGGAGTTCCCTCACTTGACCAACTCCCCTTCTCCTTTGAGAGGATGGAACCTCCTGGGTATCCCAGCACCCTAGTACATCAAGTGTCTTCAGGGATAGGCACATCATCTCCCACTGAGGCAGTCCAGTTGGGCAACAGATTCCACAGACTGGCAACAGCTTTAGGGACAGCACTTACTCCAGTTGTTGGGAGTCAAGGCTACAAATCAAGCAGTGAATAAACCTCAGGAAATAATGCTTAAGAGTCTCCCAAATAGTAATGATTTTGAAGGTATGAAAAGGGAAAGAGTTGAGGCTTGGCATCATGTTGCATTGTTGGATACCTTTGAAGGGTGGCCCTGAGAGACCTCTCAGTGAAGACAAATCTTCATTGGCTGTGGATGCTATAGGTTCACAATGGTCACATGAGTAGCTTAGGCATTGTCACTATGTAGATGAAGAGAGGGAAAGAGATTCCATTAGTGGAGATTCAGTCTCTATTACACTAGAGACCCCCAAATATTTAAGACATCAATAAATGGGCTGTCTACCAAGGATCCAAGCAGATGTGTAAAGGCATCCTGAGCATTAAGACAAAGTATGTATGTTGTGGGTTGCAGAGGTGGAATGGGTGGTAGTGCCCCATCCTTTCAGAACCACAAGATTTTGAGAGTGCCCAGTTTTGTCCATCGAACTACACTGTTGCATTTTTGTTTTGCTTTCCAAAGTCTTGGTTGATTCCTTTTGGGATAAGAAGCATTTGTCTTGGTTTTCATTTTACAAGAACTCACAGATTTGGACTCTTCAAGAGGCTATGGATCTCAGTGTTAGAATCAACTACAGGAACATTACTAAACCAGCAAAACCCTGAAATGCATTACTGAGAAATATAACTCTTACCCCTCAACAATGGATCTTCTCTTTGCAGCAGATGTCAACTCTTGTACAAAAACACAACTGGTCAAAATTCAGAGATCAACTGATCGTGGGGTGCTCAGCCCCAGTGAAAACATCTACAAGACTCATCGCCTAGGGGTTGGAGAACATGATGAAAGAGAGGGTGAGAAAACTGCCAGAGTCAGAGGAAAAGGAAAACTGAGATTGTATCTCGTAGATACGACAATGCAGTTATATCAATTATATATCAATGATATCTCAATATTTGTGGCCACCTAAAGAATACCTGATCAATGACAATTTCCATAGAAATGTCATCTTATACATGTCTTCTATTACTTTGACAGAACACCATAACAAAAACAACTTAGAGAAAAAAATTATTTCAGCTCACAGGTTTCAGATCTATTACTAAGGGAATTTAGCACAGGAACTGACATATGGCAAGAGCTAAAGGCTGAAACTAATGCAGAAGCCATGGAGAAGTACTGTTTACTTGCTTATTCAATCTTTCAGTCTGTTTTCTTATTGCACACAAGATCTCCAGCCTACTACTACTAGTACTAGTACTAATAGTAGTACTAGTACTAATAGTACTACTAGTACTAATAGTAGTACTAGTACTAGTAGTAGTAGTATAAAGTGTGTGTGTGTGTGTGTCTGTGTAACAATTGATAAATGAGCAAACCTACTATTCCAAACAAACAAGAAAGTTATATTTGGAAATACAAAAAGAAATTCCCTTACAGAGAAACAGAAATATTTGGGTTCCTGCAGAACTGTTGGCAATGAGGTTTACATAATTCTCCTTTCGCCTTCTTCCCCACTCTATTACAGAATTTTTTGGTGGTCAACAGAAGTGCAGCTCTACCCCCAATCTTATACAGGTGCTGCATTATCAGTGTATCTTTACTTAATTGCAAAAACATACAATAGTAAATACTAAGTTTATAATAAAAATGAATGCATATAAATTCTAAAATTCTGTTACTTTCCTAGCATGCCCTTATTCTCCTTTCCTTTTAGAATTCAGGTTGGTTGTCAGATTATTGTTTATTTGAGTGTTTGGGGTTGGTTATATAATTCATTGGATTTTTAACCAGTTAAAAGTAACCCTTATTTCATGTCATATTCCTGGAATTAAACATACTATACTTCTCAAGTAAATTAAGAAAGCTGAACAACATTAGCATGTATATATTTCTCCTTACCAAAATGAATGGCAGTGACCAGCAACCTTTCCCAGGAAGTTATTTATCTATTTTTTTATTTATTAAATAAATTATTGTAACTGTAAAGAAAAAGATAGATTCTTTTGTCTCGCTTATCTTTGTGACATTTACTGACTAATTTTAATTAGCTTTTATTGGATTTGGTGTCAAGTGCTCTGGTTCCTTTAAAATGTCAAATTTTAAAATGCTGACATTTTCTCAGAAAGAGCAAGGACCTGAATGGGTTAATTATGAAGAACTGGTCACTTAGATATCTTTGCTTAGAAGCAAGTTCATTTAGCAAATAACACTGTTACCCTAGAAGGGAGAACAGCATTTTTGTTTGTTTGTTTGTATTGTCAGCTATGGAATTTCTGTCAACATGAAGCCAGCATCCACAATTCTTTCTTGACCTGTGAGATAATCAGTCATATTTTATCTGTTGGTTCAAATTGTTGAAGCTAATCAGATTCCTTCATTATATTCATTCTAAAGTTTTAAACAGTAGAAATTTTTCAAAATATGTTTTACTATTATATCATACATTTTTCTGTTGATATGATAAAATATAAGCAAATGCATTTAAGGGAAGATATTTATTTTGGCTCGCAGTTCTGTGAGCACTGAGTCACTCTATGAAGGGGGAACCATGGCAATGGCAACTCAGGCAGGAAGACCAGGAAAAAAGAGTAGGGAATTAATCTCATTTACATTCACTCACTTGCAGAGAAAGACAGACAGACAGACAGACAGACAGACAGGCAGGCAGGCAGGCAGGCAGGCAGGCAGGCAGACTTACAGACTGACAGACAGACAGACAGACACAGACACAGATAGAGAAAGACAGAGACCTAGATAGAGACAGAGAGTCAAAGAGATATACAGAGACAAAAACAGAGACAGACACAGAGATAGACACAGAAAGAGACAGAAAAAGATGAGAAACGGGGCAATGTTATAGATCATTGAAGTACATCTATTAGTAAACCTCTTCAGGCAAGTTTTGATCTTCCACAAGCTCCATAATCTTTCCAAATGTTGCTACCAAGTGATGGTAAATTTTATTTATACCTTCACAAGATTTCACAATGATTTTTGCACATGGAAGTCCATGAAAATATAATCCCCAAGTTAATTCAGTATAAGAAAATGACTGGAGAGTAATTGCAGGGCAGACTTGTATGTCAAAAGATGAAAAATTAACCACATTTATTTTTAACATGGTTTGACTTTATATTTTTTCTCTGCATGTATGTTTATGGAGTTGTATATTCCATGGCATGCATGTGTGGAGCTCAGAGGAGAACTTTCCATTGTTATTTTTTCTTCCCTCATGGTTTCATGGGACCAAACAAGTTTTACAGAAGGTCCCTTTACCCACTGAGCCAATTTACCCTTCCCAAAGGTAATTTTTTTTAAAAAAATAATTCTTAAAAGCATTTAAATGTTACCTAAGTGAAACCAGTTGAATTTGCTACATAAGTTAATATTAAAGAAGAATTCACATAAAAATTGAAGTTTAAACACAGAAAGTGGGGAAGACATATTAAAACACAGCTTGCTAATATGACTAGACTGATACACACAGCATTTTGCTTTCATGAGTTTTAACAATAGTGCATGCCATTTACCATATTTAGACATAGTCGATATATTCAATGTTTCATCAAATATAATACATTTATATATGTTCACAGCAAACTCCATCTCTAAAGGAGAGGTAGGTCAAATTAGATGAACATTAAATGTTTTAATGGTAATGTATAAATAAATATAATTTATTCATCTTGTTCTCATTAAGCATATATATCTTATACACATAAGTGCACATATGCATATACCTGTATGTTGTATTCATCTCATTTTCATTGCTTGATATGGAGCAAAGGAAGGAACATTTGTTACCATAACAGCTATTATTGAGCCTTTTTAACATCAAAATATTTGATTTCTGGTTAAGGTGACTTTAAGTGGCAGAATGGATGCTCTATTACGTGGCACAGTGCTCCTGAGAGGCGAGTGGTATGCACAGCCTTACCACCTCCATTTGATGCATGACAGAGCACATGCCTATGAAGTAGTGGTCCAGTCCCAAGTCTAAGACACTTTTGATATTATAGTAGAATTATTATAATTGGATATAGCTTATAACCTTTGCTGTGAATACTAATTCAAATGTAATCTGAAGTGTGTAAAGCTTTGATTTCTAAAATTGCCAACAAGTAAAACCTACCCAATTTTCAGTCATTGTATTTTCAAACCAGCTGGGCTTCAGGGAAATTATTTTATATCCCTGCTGAGATATAATGAAATAATTTTTCACCTGGTTTGAAACTCACACAGATCTTCATGAAACAGAAAGAGAACTGAAATACATAAAATGTCAACTGTCAGAACTAGTGTGAACAGTCTCACACACACACACACACACACACACATACACACACGCACACACAAACACACACACACACACACACAAACACACACACATTTTTCTTCCCACTTACAGTTAACTGAAAGAGCAGGCTTGACAAATCTATAATTCCAGCAAAAATTGCAACAGTAGTTAATCTTACAGACTATTTGAGAGCAATTGAGCATCATGGAAAAAGTGATGAGCTGTCACTAATCCTGAAGTAGTGGCAATGAATTTACCAGCTTACCACAATCGATGAGGCACATAGCTAAATATAATCAGGAATCACACCTTCAGAGTCAACTTTGCTTCCTTAGGACCTATTATGTATTAAATGTTCCTTAAGATACTACAATAAGAACTATCTAACTAGGATTAACTGTGGTTTTGTCATTTCATTTCATGAGTTATTAATACATATGGCCTATGCATGAGACGTTGAATTTATATTTTTAATGATGTAGACAAATTGTTCAGTTTAATGGGTACAATGTTTACCAAGAAGATATGGACCACTTGACCTAGATGCCCAGAAGACATATGAAAAGTAGACCAGGTATGGTGGTTACATGTCCTTGTATTGTTAGTGATCAGGGGAAGAAAACAAACAGTTCTCCAGAGTACTTATGAGTGAGCCTTTCCTATTCAGTAACACACACACACACACACACACACACACACACACACACAAAACCCAGTAATATTCCCTCCAAAACTTAGATTAGTGAATTATGTATGACTAAGGAAAGCACATATAAGATGGATTGAACCATAGATAATGTAAATTTAAGTTTTCAAATATTTATTAGTTTTCATACAAGATGGTAAAGGAAATTTAGAGACTTTATTTGGCTTAGAGTTCCAGAGGGAACATTGAAGCAGGTTGGAAGGCCAATAAGAATAGGATCCTGGTAGCTCATTGCTTCACATACATGAGCACAGCAGAGTGAGCAAGCTAGAAGAGTAGTGAGTTTAAAAATCTCAAAGCACTCCCCAACGTAGTTCTTCTAGCTAAGCCAGATCTCCTAAACCTTCACAGATAGTATCACCAAACAGGAACCATGTATTCAAACACTGAGTCTCTGGGAATCATTCCTATATAAACAACTACTTACAGGAAGTTGAACATATATGAATCAACCCATGCAGACAATAATTTCACAAGCATGATTTCAACATATATAGATGAAGTCTTTGGAAAGCTTCAAAATCTCTTTTTATAATGAAAGTCTGGGGGTGGACCTGTCAGATTTGAAAACAATGAAAATTAGATGGGATAAATAAAAATAATTTTCCTTATTATCAAGAATGACATAACAGTAGTCTCTCTTTCCAGATGGGAATTCATACAGGAAAGGAAATAGTTAATTTTTACCCCTTACAAAACAGCATCCTATATTTAAAAGACGTCAGAAACTTCATCAGTGGTCTCTTAGGTCTTACCAGCACTTTCAGTAAAGTTGCAGGCTGTAAAGCAAACAGCCAAAAATCAGAAGACTAAAATTGAAGTCAGCAGAACAATTGCATTCCAAGTGCTATAACTCAAAACAAGAAGCTTATACATATACCTAACCAATATACAGTTAAATAATTTTACATGATAGATATTCTAGAGCCATATAAAAGTAACACCCTGTATAAGCATAAAAGTAGTTGTGCAAACCAATGTTATAAATACAATACTTCAAAATAAGCCAATGCAGATTCAACTATTTTGTTATTTTATTATTTTTATTGGATATTTTCTTTATTTACAGTTAAAATGCTATCCCCTTTCCTGGTTTGCCCCTCCTCCCAGAAACTGCCTATCCCATCCTCCCTCCCTTCGCATCTATGAAGGTGTTCCTCCAACCATCCCACTCCCACCTCCCCACCCTCAATTCACCTACACTGGGACATCTATCAAGCCCTCATAGGACCAAGGACCTCTCCTCACATACTTTTAATTTAATTTATTTATTCCCTCTCTCTCTCTCTCTCTCTTTCTCTCTCTCTCTCTCTCTCTCTCTCTCTCTCTCTCTCTCTCTCTGTATGTATGTGCATGTGAAGATCTACACATACAAGTGATTTATAAGATTTTCATCTGAGCTAAACACACCCTATCTTCAAGATTTTCACTGGCACTATTTACAATTCCAGATGTCTATGTTAACTGTTAATTCCCTCATAAAAATATGAGCCAGAGGAAATCATGGGTCTCTTATCTGATTAGTCAGTGTTTGCCCTGAATCAACTGCATGCAAATTAGCCCTACATGTATATGGCTTCAGGTTTTCAGGATGTAGCTAGATTAGATGGGGTCTTATTAGGGAAGGATGTATCTACGCTACTAAAAAGTCATCATCCTGCTGGGCAATTACCTACCGTAAAGGTTGTGTGTGTGTGTGTGTGTGTGTGTGTGTGTGTGTGTGTGTGTATAGCAAAACTTCAAAATCCTGTTAAGTATCTGCTTACCTATGCTGTGTAAGTAATTCCAATAAATTCATTGTGCTCCCAGGGTGATGTTTGATGCCATCTTATCATGCTTTTTTTTTCAGCAGAACCTGAGAGAAGACATTGTTTATGTCTCTCACAGGTGAGGAATTTTAGTGAGAGGAGGTCAAAGAGAAACTTGTAGAGTCAATACTCTGTCTACCATGTGGATTTTGAGAATCAATGGTCATCAAACTTGAAGGTAAAGATCTTTATCCACTGAACCATGTCCTGTTACACATATTTAGAATAGTTTAACTAATATACTTTGTGTTATTCTAAAAACCAAGGCATTTGTCTTAATGCTTTATTCAAAATAAGCTTAGTAAGAAGAGGTAAGAGACAGAGAAAGAAGATAACTATAAGGAATAGTGTGATTTTATTTTTGTTTTTTTTTCTGGATACAGCATGACAGCAATAGAAGTTACAGGAAAATTCATTGATAATAAACAATACACTACTCAGTGATAATTGGGCCAAAGAAGAAATCAATAAACATTACATATCCATTCTGTCTCCTCTGCTCTCCCCATGCAGGATTTGCTCCACTATACCCAATATTACATGTATATCATATGCATGCAAGAAAAAGAAATGTAGTATAACAAAATGGGACTTAATTTATACAGTCCTAAAATGACGAATTATAGCAATAAGTGCTATCTTAGAAGAACTTTAACACTACACTGCTAGTGGGAGTTCAAATTTTTACAAACAATCTAGAAATCAACTTGCCAGTTTCTGAGAAGATTTGGAATATTTTTACCTCACGAC
Source organism: Tokudaia tokunoshimensis (assembly GCA_036184795.1). Taxonomy (NCBI): domain Eukaryota; kingdom Metazoa; phylum Chordata; class Mammalia; order Rodentia; family Muridae; genus Tokudaia; species Tokudaia tokunoshimensis. The sequence continues at coordinate 66,721,492 of BTHU01000009.1, forward strand.
CCAGCTATACCTCTCCTATAAATATACCCAAAAGATGTTCCAATATCTCACAAAGACATTTGCTAAACTATGTTCATAACAACTTTAATCATAATAGTCAGAAACAGGAAACATCCTAGATGTCCCTCAACAACAAAATGGGTCTATGGAAAATGTGGTATATACACAATGGAATACTACTCAGCCATTAAAAGCAAGGACATCATGAATTTCATAGGTAAATTGATGGAACTAAAAATTATCCTGTGTGAATTAATCCAGACATAAAAAGACATGCATAATATATACTCACAAGTGGATATTAGCTGTAAAAAACAGGATAATCATGTTCTTATCAATAGACCCAAAGAAGCCAAATAACAAGGAGAGCTCAAAGGAGGATGGTTGAATCTTTCTTAGAAGGGTAAACAGAAGAAATATCTGAGGTTGATGGAAGAAGGTAACTGGGTGGAATTGGGGATGGGAAAGAGGGAAGTGGGCAAGGGGAAGATCATATGTAGGTAGAGCAGGGGAGATAGGAGGGAGCTTAACTGGTGATGGGGCAATCTCTAAGAGCTGACAGAGACCTGGGATGGGGAGAAACACCAGAGGGTCTATCTGGCAACTTTAGCTGATATTCCTAGCAGTGCGGGATATGGATCCTGAAATGGTCTCTTCCTGTAGCCAGACTGGACTCCCAGTGGAAGGATAAGGACAGCAACTCACCCACAAATCCTTCAACCCAAAATGTGTCCTGCCTTCAATATTTGCAGGGACAGTGATAGAGCAGAGACTGAGGAAATGGCCAACCAATGATTGTCCCAAATTGAGACCCATCCTGTGCACAAGAACCAATACCTAACACTATTATCAATACTCTTATGCTTCCAGACAAGAACCTAGCATAACTATCCTCTGAGAGGTTTCACCCAGCAGCCAAAGGAAAGAGATGCAGAGACTCATACACAAATTAAACCAAGCTCAGGGAGTCTCATGGAAGAGTTAGGGGAACGATTGAGGGACCTAAAGAGGACAGGGACTCCACTGGAAGACCAAAGGAGTCAACTAACATGCATGTTTTGGGGGCTCCTAAAGTCAGAATCTCCAAGGAAAGAATGAGAACAGAGTGGAACTAGGCCTGCTACACATACATAGAGGACGAACTGCTGGTCCACCAATAACTGGATCAAGGCTTGTCCCTGAGCTTACTACCTGCTTGCCTACCTATGAATCCCTTTCCCCTAATGAACAACCTTTTCTGGCCTCAGTGGGGGAGGATAAGCCCAGTCCCTCAAGGACTTGATGTGGGGAAGTTGACACCTTCAAAAGAGAAGAGGAAGGTGGAATGGGGAAAAGGTTGCCTGAGGAGGTACTGGGAGGAGAGGAAGGGCTGATACTGAATTATAAGGTGAATGAATAAGTAAATTTAATAAACAAACAATGAGAACTTTAAGATGTGAATTTAATAAATGAAGGATGGCTTTGAAGGTCTTGGGAAATGAAGCAGAATCAGTACTGAGATATATTAGAAGGAGATAAAAAAGATCAAGGCTAAAATTGATGAAACAGCAAAAACAGGAATAAAATTAATGAAGCAGAGATGGATCTTTGAATAGTTTAGAAAGATTTACAAACATTTAGCTAAAGTCAGAGAGAGAGAGAGAGAGAGAGAGAGAGAGAGAGAGAGAGAAAGAGAAAGGATCCAATGTAATAAAATAACAGACAAAAGAGAGATACCAAAATGTAATTTTTTAACAGCTTGAAGTCCTTTTTACCCTGATTACATTTGTGCTTAAAAGGTAAATACTGAAACAATTATCAGAATTAAAGCACTCCAAGGACAGAACCATTTTGATTCCAGGTCTTGTTCTTGCTCTTAGTGTTGAATAAATTATATGCACTGTTCCCCTAATAATAACTTGAGTTTGTGAGATCAGAAATTCCACATACACATTTTAAGGCCATTTAGTACAACTTATATTGTTCATATACTGTTGATGTGAGACCATTCATAGGAAGTAGCTGACATTCCAGCGACAAGAACTTTAATGAAAATTGACTCTCCCTCTTCTAGAATCTATCATTTCCTCATAGCTCCATGAAAGACCGGGACTCCATACCCAACTCCCATTACCAAACTGGAATTTTTTCTGGTTGAACTTTCCCATGTCTCGTGCACACTGTCACAACTGCTTCAAGTTCACATGCTTATCTGGCCCTATGTGTTTGTGTCTGAGAGAAAAGAATTATTTTTTCCACCATTAGGTAAAATTGTACATTGTGCTTTTCTAAAAACTACATTAAAGACTGAATGGAGATGTTCTTCATTTGGAGAAACTTAGTAGAACAATTGCAAATGGAACAAGGACCTGAATGTGACACTAAAACTGGCTGTCTGATACACAATGCTAAGTAACATGCACATAGATCTCACAGAGGCCTGAACTTCAGTGTAATGCTTATTTGGTCTGTGTTTTTGAACAAACAAATAAATATTGAGTGGCTAGTTTTCTTACTTCTGTAACAGACACAATAATATGAGTATTGAGTTAATACTTTGGAAATACATAGAATAGTGAATATTCTGAATATAATCAGTGTTTAACATATATAAATGTTCAACACTTAACAGGGTCTTTAAATGTTCTAATCCTTTCAACTGTCTCTTCACACTGCTCACACCAGTCTGTAGAATGGCTATCTATGAGTCTTTTGGAGTGTAATTGGGTATACTAGTTTACTTTTCTGTTTCAGTGATAAACGTCATAGCCAGAGTAACTTGAAAATAGGAAAGAGTTTAATAAAAAAAAAAAATCTTACAACTTGAAGGTCACCTTCCATCTCTAAGAGAACCCAGGAGAGGTAAGAACTGAAGCAGAAGCCATGAAAGCATTCTTCTTACAAACTCACTTTCTGTGTCATGTTCAACTAGCTTTTATATGGAGCTCCGACCCATCATAATAGAAATGGTGCCACCTAGAGTGTGGTGGGACTTCCCACATGAATAATTAAGACAATTTCATGTAGTGTGCCCACTGACCAGCTTTACAGTGGCAATTCTTTAATTTTCAACATTATTACTTAGTTTGTGTCATGTTGACAACCCATAACTAATCAGTACCTTGGGCATTCATGCACATGTTAACAGCTTAGACACTCACTTATTGATATGAAGTTTTTGCCCTACGGAGCTGTGTCAGGAATGAGTGGAGTGAGTTGGATCTTGGTCACTATGTACAGGTTCCATTCTACTTCTACATTCTGGCCTCCCTTTCTGATCCTATTCTAGTGTGGTAGAAGACTTCTCTCCATATACTAACCTCTGGCATGAACATGTCTTCCTCATTACAATGGGCTGAATCCTTTTAAATTAGAACAGGAATTAACAATGAAGCAAAAGAAACCAATTTAGTCCTTTTGGAAGAAATCAATGAATTTACAAACTAAGGTAATTGTATTTTTTGTTGGTGGAAACTTAGAAGACTCTGGTAATAAGCAGTACATATATTAGTCTGCCTAAATTTCCCTTCTTTTTTTGTTAGAGAAATTCAAGTACATATGTGAGAAAGAAATAATGTCATTGGAAATAAGTCAGTAGCATGGCATGTGACACATACTCACTATGTAAAATGTTGATCATGTGCCTTTAATTGTGTATTTGGAAAAGAATGTTCTATAACCCATCAATTTTGTGTAATTGCTTTTGTAAGTAATTTGGTAGTTGTTAAAATAACCTCATTCAAGAAAACACATGACTATTAAATTGTTAGTGCACACAATATGAGGTCACATTTGAATTGTGATATATAAATGTCTAATGCCTAATGACTGGAAAATTGCAGTAAACACACACAATCTAAGCACATACATATTACTATAATGAAACCATTTGACAAATAATCCTCAACAAATGAAGTCTGAGATCATTAAATTAATCTTCCTTCAGCATGCAAAATACAGATGTCAAAAATTCAGAGTAAACTACTAAAGAGAATGCTGATGAGTCCTTGATAGAGTCTCTGGAATCTGAAGGAACTTAAACTCCAAGCTGCATCATCAATAGTAATTATAACTGTGGAATTTTAAACTTTATGTGGTATCCATTAACAATGATGCTGCTGACATAAAAATCACCAAGCTTGTATTAAAAGTGACAAGAGATAGTTTATTTTAGAGACAAATATAAATGGCCATAGTCCAGGGACATAGATTTAGATTTTCCAAAAATGCCACGTTCCAGAAATTAATTAGCAATTTCTTGATTGTGGTTGTTTGAATATGCTTGACCTAGGGAGTGGCACTTTGGGGAGGTATGGCCTTTTTGGAGAAGGTGTGGCCTTGCTGGAGGAAGTGTGTCACTATGGGGGCAGGCTTTGAGACCCTCATGGAAAACTGTCTTTTCCTCTTTGCCTTCAGAACAAAATATAGAACTTCAACTCATCCAGCATTATGACTGCCTGGATGCTGCCATGGTTCCTGTCTTAATGATCATGGACTGAACCTCTGAACCTATATGCTAGCCACAAGTAAATATCCTTTATAAGAGTTGCCTTCATCATGGTGTCCCTTCATAGCAATGTAAACCCTACCTAAGACAATGATTTTGTTGTTATTATTTTGTTTTATAATAACAGAATGAAAAGACATTTATCAAGAGATTTTTCAAGTATATCTCAGTTACTGTTAAGTCTCAAACCTAGGACAATCTGCTGAGCTTTCTTTTTATTGTATTAAAGCTGACCTGGCCACTAGGTTCTCCAAGCATCCCTCAGTCCCTACCAGTTACAGGATATGGCAGGCATATACTTTTTCCAGACTAGATGCTGGGCTATCCTTCCCCTAGAGCCTCTTCCATATATAGACAGCTATTTTCGTCACCTGCCCATTTTTGTACTTTTGCCCTCTTAGCTGCTGCACCTGGTTCTCCTCTTTCCCCTTTCTTCTTCCAGCCCCCCATCCTCACATGACTCAGGGTCATGTCCACTTTGGACTGTAAGGCCTGAGATAAAAAGCATTTACAAAACTCTGATTCAAACAATCTGTGTTTACAAGTGAATAACAAACTGTTTAGAAGACAGCCTCTTCCTTAGTTGAGTTTCATGCTTGTGAGGCTTTCAGGAAAGAGATAAGGTTGGATAGAATACAGATGTTGAGAGAATTGGTTGTTAGTACCTGATCAGGAGCGTAGGGGGCTCAGGGCTCAAGATTGCCTGTGGGGTACATAGGTGCAAGAATCCATCATGTGGAAGGGGAGTCATCACAGGTGTTGGAGGTTAGCAAGGTAAAGGGGGTGGGTATATTTCATGGAATTACAAATTCAATGTAGGGTGAAAAACATGGTTTGCTGGATACATTAGGCCTGGGAAACAGTACTTAGTCTTTTTTTCTTTATTTTTTCTTTTCTATATTTTTTTAATTTACATTCCAAATGATTTCCTTCCTCCCTGAAAGTCCCATAAGCCCTCTTCCCTTCCCCTGTTCCCAATTCAACCCCCTCTTGCTTCTCTGTCCTGGGATTCCCCTACATTCAGTCTTTCCAGGACCAGGGGTATCTCCTTCCATCTTCTTGGAAATCTATTGATATGTGAATTGTGTCTAGGGTATTCCGAGATTCTGGGTTAATATCCCCTTATCAGTGACTGCATACCATGTGTGTTCTTTTGTCATTGGGTTACCTCACTAAGGATGATATTTTCCAGTTCTGACCATTTGCCTAAGAATTTAGTGAATTCATTTTTTTTAATTGCAGAGTAGTATTCCATTGTGTAAATATACCACATCTTCTGAATCCATTCCTCTGTTGAGGGACATCTGGGTTCTTTCCAGCTTCTGACTGTTATAAATAAGGCTGCTATGAATATAGTGGAGCATGTGTCCTTATTGCATGCACGGGAAGCCTCTGGGTATATGCCCAGGAGTGGTATAACAGAATCCTCCGAGAGTGTCATGCCCAGTTTTCTGAAGAATCGCCAGACTGCTTTCCAGAGTGGTTGTACCAGCTTGCAATCCCACCAGCAGTGGAAGAGTGTTCCTCTTTCTCCACATCCTCACCAACAACTGTTGTCTCCTGTGTTTTTGATCTTAGCCATTCTGACTGGTGTGAGATGGAATCTCAGGGTTGTTTTGATTTGCATTTCCCTAATGACTAAGGATGTTGAACATATCTTTAGGTGCTTCTCAGCCATTAGATATTCTTCAGGTGAGAACTCTTTGTTTAGCTCTGTACCTCATTTTTTAATAGGGTTATTTGGCTCTCTGGAGTCTAACTTCTTGAGTTCTTTGTATATATTGGATATTAGCCCTCTGTCGGATGTAGGGTTGGTAAAGATCTTTTCCTAGTTTGTTGGCTGCCGCTTCTTCCTTTTGACAGTGTCCTTTGCCTTACAGAAACTTTGCAATTTTATGAGGTCCCATTTGTCAATTCTTGATCTTAGAGCATAAGCTATTGGTGTTCTGTTCAGGAAATTTTCCCCTGTGCCCATATGTTCAAGGTTCTTCCCTAGTTTCCTTTCTATTAGTTTCAGTGTGTCTGGTTTTATGTGGAGGTCCTTGATCCACTTGGAATTGAGTTTAGTGCAAGGAGATAAGAATGGATCAATTTGCATTCTTCTGCAGGCTGACCTCCAGTTGAACCAGCACCATTTGTTGAAAAGACTATCTTTTTTCCACTGGATGGGTTTTAGCTCCTTTGTCAAAGATCAAGTGACCGTAGGAGTGTGGATTCATTTCTGGGTCTTCAAATCTGTTCCATTGATCTACATGCCTGTCACTGTACCAATACCATGCAGTTTTTAACACTATTGCAGTACTTATTCTTATAAGGCATAAAGACTTAGTAACAATGTTTATCAATATATAATAATGTGGCTCCTTAACAACATTACTTTTGTTTCGGTTTCATAGGATATTTCCAGATGTCTTTGCCTCTGGCTATGCTGTCCTACATATCTAGAATAAACTTTCTTCTCCACCATACCTAGGAGCAGTCATATGCTTTCCTTTCCATTTGGTTTGCTTGTTTGTTTGTTTGTTTGGTTGGTTGGTTGGTAGGTTTTGTTTTGGGATTTTTTTTGGTTCTTTTGTTTTGCTTTGTTTTGTTTTTTTTCTCATTCAGTTATATTAGGCAGGAGATTACAGCCAGGTGTGAAGAACTCTGTCAAAGACCTTAGATGCTATGTAACTTAAGTTAGCCCTTCTGTGGAAAACTAAGATTTTGTTAAGTTAGTATATTCCCAATTCATTTTTATCTATTAACTAGGATGTTAGGTTGAATTTATCGAGTTGTCAAAATATGTTAGGTTCAACTCGTAGTAATGAAAGCATGGGTATTTAATAGACTAACCTTCACCAGAGATAAATTATAATTAGACTCTGGACCTAGGATATTATTACTTTTCCACATCACTGCAGTTCTAATAAGTCAAAGAGTTTTTGCAGACTAAGATTTCCAGGATATTTGGTCAAATTGCAGCTTATCAGTACAGGCCTATGTTCCTCTAACGCTCCTTAATCTCCACTATTTTCAGACTTTGCATCATAAACTTATACTGAGTTGAGGCTGCATTGCTTGCTTGCTTTCTTTCTTCCTTTCTTTCTTTCTTTCTTTCTTTCTTTCTTTCTTTCTTTCTTTCTTTCTTTCTTTCTTACTTTCTTTCTTTTTTTCTTCCTTCCTTCCTTCCTTCCTTCCTTCCTTCCTTCCTTCCTTCCTCCCTTCCTTCTTTCTTTCCTTGTTTACTTTTTCTATATTAAAATCAAAGTTTCCCTTGTATCTGTGCCCATGAACAGACTGGTAATAAAACTGAATACATACAAAAACATTCTCCAACTTGTGTACACCATGGCAGCAACTGGATTTCTTACTTTAACAGTCATTCTATAAGTGGACTTTTCACAGTCTGTTTAATGTTACCTTTGCATTTCTCTTCATTTTATCTGTTGTTACTGTTGTGATGTTGATAAGGATGCGTTTGTGAGTGTAGACAACAGTATGCAATTATGAGCATTAAGGTCAGAGAGCACAGAAGGTGGATATCTTCTTCTCTAGAGATAGAACACAAGTTAGCAATCTTGTAAATAAAATACTTTATCCACTAATAAGTACAGGTTGAGTACACATATTTTGAGTTGATTCTGCTACTCCAATATGTCTCTCAAACACTCTGTGTTATATAGGGTCCCTACTTCAAATCACACTGGCATGACAGTGCTGGAATCTTGAGAATTGTCTAAGACAATTTATCTAATTTGTGAGAGTCTCTACATTTCCACTTGCAAAATGAATTATTGAAAAGAATACATCAAATGATTATAAGTATTATATAACCTCCTGCATGCAAAACAGTCAGCTAGCAAATGTAGTCATTGACGCAGTTTCATTTAAAGAGTTATCATCTACCTTGACAAAAATCAATAGAATAGAAATAGCAACCATCACTCTTTGTGACTCCATCTTACTTCTGCATGACATTGTATGACTTTATTTAGAATAAGAACTCCTTTAACTAAAGCTCAGGGAACACAGTCGATGCAAATGCGAAACAGTATAAATGCAAGAGAATGAGAGCATTTGCCATGAGATTGTATCCACCAGGAATGTCAGAAGCAAACCCATTATCATCTCAGCAATACTACAGCCTAACATTGAGCTTAATGATGACTGCAGCCTCAGACATGCCAAAGTGAACAAAGTAGAAGGATGGGAAGAGGAAGAAGGAAGTTGGGGTGGGAAGCACAAGAGACCTCCTTCCTACACAATAAACTGCAGGAAGCCAAGCTGTACAGTGATAGAAATACTGTTCTCCTTGCCCTCCTCCTGGCAGGAGCATACCAATTAGTTAACTGATGCCAAATTATCAGTTGGGAGACATACATATAAATAGCATTATAGAAGCTGAGTGGGTTATATTACTCATGTATATGTATATGCATAGATGCATGCCACCACATTTAATGAAAAAATAAGGCAAAAAATTGAAAAAGAACAGGGAAGGGTATAGGGGAAAATTTGGAGGGGAGGAAGGAAGAGGAGAAATGAAAAAAGAAAAGAAAAAGGGAATTATACTATAACCTAAAAATAAAAGTAATAAAAATGAATTAAGTTCTTATTTTCATCTACTATTTTCACTATCATTATAATGATTTTTTAAGGCAGCGATTTTTTAAAAAAATTCCATGTGATAGAAGTATCTTTATGCAAATGTTTACTATGATAGAAAATTAACCGACATTACCAATCATAATATAAAATGAAAATATGACTTTTTATTAACTAATAATACAATTTAAATTTTAAATAAATTGTAATGAGAATGCTTATTGGAATTGCATAGTGGCTTCTAGAAGAAATGTACTCAAATTGTTGATCTTTCTCAGCAGCTATGGGTTGGTATTAATGATACAAGAGATTGAGAAATGTAGGCAACCCCAAACCTAAACCTAAACCAGCAAACAGGTCTATGTTTTCAAGACACCTGCTGCCTGTGAGATTCCAGAAAGCAGCTGACACCCATCACATGACCTGGAAAGGGAGGGCACAAAACAGCCTATTTAACTTGTTTCTTACCCTTCAATGTTGCAAAAAAGTTTATGCAGAAAGCATTTTGAGTCTGAGAAACCTTGCCCCCCAATGTCCTACTTTTAACTATGAAAACTCGAAGAGTCTACAAGGTGTATTCTTCTGATCCATTTGATACTGACCTCCAGGGTTTTATCAAACATTTAGATTGATAACGATTTACTCTCACTGCTTTTAAGTTAAATTGTGTTCATAATTTTATTTTTCTTCAGTAATTTATCTCTTTCAATAAACAAATTTCTCTGTAAAAAACTGAAAGAAACCTTTGTTTTAAAGTATTTTTCTTATTGAATAAAATCTTCATTTACATTTCAAATGTTAAAACCTTTCTCGGTATCCCCCCTCCACGAAAACCCCCAACCCCTCCTCCCACCCTCTGTCTCCAAGTATATGCCTCTCCACGAGACCCACTCCCAACTTCCCTCCCCCCTCGATTTCCCTTTGTTGGGCCTTCTATTGAGTCTTCACCAGACCAAGGACCACTCCTCCCACTGATGCCCAACAAGGCATTCCTCTGCCACTTTTTTGGCTGGAACTATGTGCTATTCTTGGTTGATGGTTTAGACCCTGGAAGTCCTGGGGCATCTGGGCGGCCTACATTGTTATTCTTCCTATGGGACTGTAAACCCCTTCAGCTCCTCAGGATCGCCCTCCAACTCCTCCATTGGGGACCCCACCCACAGTCCAATGGTTGGCTGCTAGCATTTGCCTCTGTGTGTTTAAGGTTCTGACAGGGCCCCTCTAGAGACAACTATGGCATGCTCCTTTGGTATATGCTTCTTGTTGTCCGTAATAGTGTCAGGGTTTGGTGACTGTTTATAGGATGAATCCCCAGGTAGGGCAGTCTCTGCATGGCTTTCCTTCAGTCTCAGCTCCGCACTTTGTCTCCTTTATTGCTCCTTTGAGTATTTTGTTCCCTTTCTCAGAGGAACCAAAGCCCCCTACTTCAGTCCTCCTTCTTCTTGAGCTTCCTGTGGTCTGTGAATTATAATTTGTTTATTTTGAGCTTTTGGGCTATCCACTTATCAGTGAGTACCATGTGTATTCTTTTGTGATTGGGTTACCTCACTCAGGATGACAATTTCTAGTTCCATCCATTTGCTTAAGAATTTCATGAATTCATTGTTTTTAATAGCTGAATAGTACTCCATTGTGTGGATCAACTGGAGATCAACATGCAGAAAAATGCATTGATCCATTCTTATCTCCTTGCACAAAGCTCAAGTTCAAATGGGTCAAGGATCTACACATAAAACCAGACACACTGAAGCTTATAGAGGAGAAAGTGAGGAGGAATCTTGAATACATAGGCACAGGGGAAAATTTCCTGAATAAAACACCAATGGCTTATGCTCTAAGAAGAAGAATCAACAAATGGGACCTCATAAAACTGCAAAGCTTCTGTAAGACAAAGGACACTGTCATAAGGACAAAACAGCAACCAACAAATTGGGAAAAGATCTTTACCAATCCTACATCCAATAGAGGGCTAATATTCAATGTATACAAGGAACTCAAAAGTTAGACTCCAGAGAGTCAAATAATCCTATTAAAAATGGTGTACATAGTGGAGCATGTGTCCTTATTGCATGCAGGTAAAGCCTCTGGGTATATGCCCAGGAGTGGTATAGCCGGATCCTCTGGGAGTTTCATGCCCAGTTTTTTGAGGAACCGCCAGACTGCTTTCCAGAGTGGTTGTACCAGCTTGCAATTCCACCAGCAGTGGAGGAGTGTTCCTCTTTCTCCACATCCTCGCCAACAACTGCTGTCTCCTGTGTTTTTGATCTTAGCCATCCGGACTGGTGTGAGATGGAATCTCAGGGTTGTTTTGATTTGCATTTCCCTAATGACTAAGGATGATGAACATCTCTTTAGGTGCTTCTCAGCCATTAGATATTCTTCAGGTGAGAACACTTTGTTTAGCTCTGTACCCCATTTTTTAATAGGGTTACTTGCCTCTCTGGAGTTTAACTTCTTGAGTTCTTTGTATATATTGGATATTAGCCCTCTGTCGGATGTAAGGTTGGTATGCAGTCACTGATAAGGGGATATTAACCCAGAATCTAGGAATACCCTAGACACAATTCACATATCAATAGATTTCTAAGAAGATGGTAGGAGAGACCCCTGGTCCTGGAAAGACTGGATGTAGGGGAACGCCAGGACAGAGAAACGAGAGGGGGTTGAATGGAGAAAAGAGGGAGGGAAGGGGGCTTATGGGACTTTCGGGGAGGGAGGAAGCAGGAAAGGGGAAATGATTTGGGATGTAAATAAAAAAAACTTAGAAAATAAAAAAAAATAATAATTAAAAATGGGTACAGAGCTAAACAGGGAATTTTCAACTGAGGAAACTTGAATGTCTCTGAAGTATCTAAAGAAATGTTCAGCATCCTTAGTTATCAGGGAAATGCAAATCAAAACAACACTGAGATTCTACCTTACACCAGTCATAATGGCTAAGATGAAAAACTCAGGAGACAGCAGAAACTGAAGAGGATGTGGAGAAGGAGGAACACTCCTCCACTGCTGGTGGGATTGCAAGCTGGTAAAACCACTCTGGAAATCAGTTTGGCGGTTCCTCAGAAAATTGGACATAGTACTATCTGAGGACCCAGCTATACCACTCCTGTGCATATACCCAGAATATGCTCCAACATGTAATAAGGACACATGCTCCACTATGTTCATAGCAGGCTTATTTATAATAGCCAGAAGCTGAAAAGAACCCAGATGTCCCTCAATGGAGGAATGGATACAGAAATTAAAGCATTTTAAACTGTTTATTCAATAAAACAGAAGAAAACCACCTTGTACACATTTTAAATTTAATATATTAATTATAATGCAACTTTATTTTCTGAGAGAAAAACAAATTGAAAAAAATAGACATATAATGGAAACATTTTCAAATGATTCTCCAAATGTAGGTAAAATACTGCCTTATTCAATGTTGTGAAGACACACCATGAACAAGACAGTTCTTAAAAATTAATTTAACTGGGTCTCGCTTATGGTTTCAGACTTTTTGTCCATTATCATCTTTGAAAAGAGCAAGGCAAACAGACATGCTTTTGAAGAAGTTGAGAGTTCTACATTTGAATCCTAATCCCTCTCAAGTAGTCCCCTTCCATAGAACAAGCATTTAAATATTTCAGCTTATGGGTATCATAGACTCATTCTTACTCAAATGACCATAAATCTTTTTTAAAAAAATATAAATTATTGTAAATTAGTCTTTTCAAAATTGTAGGTAATTTCATGCAATTTAATACACAGTAATTTTAGATCCTGCTCTTCGATCATGGAGAAATGCAGTTGTAGTGTTCCTATTACTTATTGTTTGTAAAAAATCATAGATTTTATCAAATGCTTCATAAGAAAGTGAAGTGTCCTCCATTTGCTATGTAAGCAAATAAGGAAATCATGGGACCAAAGGAATGGCTCAACAATTAAGAACAATGGATTGCTTTCAAAAGGATTCAGTCTTTTCCAATCACCCTTGTCAGGGTGACAGGTATCTATCAACTGACCATCACTCCAGCTACTCTGTCATGTAAACACACACACACACACACACACACACACACCTCCCCTCCACACACATTTAAAATAACAGACACAGAATAATAAAGTAAATTTTAAAAAGTTAAGGAAACCATAGATTATCTAATGATATGTGACATTTATCCTATAAAACTACTAAAATAATATTAATTATTAAATAATACCATGCATATTATCCATTTCAGCTATCTTGTTCACAGTACCTCCAATAATACTTCAAGGGATGATAATATCCCTAGCTTGTACATTTGTAATGACCTTTAAATATAAGCTAAGTTGTCAAGGACTCCACAGCAGTATTGAAGGATCAGCAATAGTATGTAACACAAAAAACAAACATAAATAAACCCACGGTGTTTGCATGCTACCAGCTACTATGATAACACTTTGAAAGCTGTTGAATTTTTGTGGGTTTCATTATTTCTTCATTTCCATTGAGACTGCCCTTCTTTATGGAAAGATAAAATGTTATTCTCTTGAAACTGATCTTAAGACTTTATTTGTTGTAAGCCCTAAGAAGAATCTTGCATTTTTCTTTGTTGGGAATAATTCTGACAGTTGAAACTTGTTAAAATTTATTATATTAACCAGTAAAACTATGTATGTTTCAAAAAGACCAAGCAAATAGTACCAACATAAAATATTAATGTTTGGTAATATACTTTACATAACAAGAAAGGATTTCTTTTGAATGTATTGATTAAAAAAGAACACCTTCAAATAAAAAATCAAATAAGCTCAAGGTTGTTATTTTGAATATTAAGTAGATAAAATCTTTGAAGCACACTGTGATATTTTACATGTTCTGACATAGCACCCTTTGTTATGCATACTTTAGACAACGATTTCCCTGTAGACATGATTTTATTCATATTTATTCACATATTCTATTTGAGATTTCAATATAGTCATGCATAGAGAAAAGTACAGGTTCATAAATATGTTAAAATAAGAACCATGTCCTATTATCTTCCCCATGTATATCCTCTCTTATTTTAAATGTGATTAATGATGGCATTCCCTACATTTAATTCGTTCAATTGACAACAGATAGACTGAGTATCATTAATTGAAATCTATTTCCAAAGGCAAAACTTCATACGATGAAAATTTTAAAATAATTATAAATATGACATTTGTGTTACAGCAAATGTCAGAAAGAGAATGGTGACAGATGCTGACACAATACTGGCAATAATCTCAAGAGCTATAAAATTTAAAATTTTGCATCTGTTTTCTAAATATCATTTCTAAGCTTTACATGGTAATGTTGAGGCCATTTATTTGACAAGAATTTAGATTTTGGCCTGTATTGTAATTATGGAAATTTTGTGGGATATTTCTCAGGTTTTTCTATAGAGTCTTAACAGCAAAAGTCTTGAAAATTATCACTGGGCTGATAAATTTTAAAGAGCCCTATAATACACTCAGAGAAGAATGATGTCATCTGAAACGTGAACTTGCAGAGACATAGCAGCATCACCTCATTTTTCAGTGTGTCTCACTTTGGAATATCATTAGCTCTCTGACCGTTTGCATCACTATGAGAAGAATTTAAATGATACAAACAAGGCACAGTGTAGAAGAAGGTGAAGTGTTGCAGTATCAATTTTGAGAGTAGCATGGATGAGATAGATGTCTTGCTGTACCGGTTGGGTCTCCAATATTTTCTTGAGCAGAATGGTAATAGATGTATACTTGTATATTTAAATATCTTTAAAAACTATATATTTTCTCTTCATTAAGTTTGGTATTTCTAGCCCACGTTTTCCCTTTAGATGCTAGAGATTGAATGCCAGTTTTCTGCAGAAGCAAATGGTCTCTGAAGCGCTGAGCTCTCTCCAGTTCCAGTAGAACTCTTTGAGTAATGAAAGGAATTTTTCTCCAAGCTATGTTTGTTAAGAGAC
The DNA here is from genome assembly GCA_036184795.1 of Tokudaia tokunoshimensis. Lineage (NCBI taxonomy): Eukaryota > Metazoa > Chordata > Mammalia > Rodentia > Muridae > Tokudaia > Tokudaia tokunoshimensis. Next base: position 66,736,516 of record BTHU01000009.1, read on the forward strand.
TTTGGAAGAGTGTGCCATGGATTTGTCAAGTGGATTTTCTACATTCTCTGGACCCACCCTTTTATTATCGGCTTACGTTCAGAATATAACACTAGTTAAATATTTGAATTTTTACCTGGTTTGTGTCATTCTTGGAATCAGTACAATTTATCTGTAGAAGATAACTCTTGCTACAGATAGTTAAATTCAAATTTAATAATTCATTAAAGATGTTTATATCTCTATTATGTTAAACATATCTACACATGACTTTTATTTCATCATGAGATATGTTTTATTTTCTTTTCATCAACCATAGACATAATAGTCTATAATATTCCTGGACAAACTGCTATATTTGACAGTCTGATTATTGAGGGGGTCTCACATTCAAAGATCCATAGGTCAGTGGCCTTGGCAGGAAGTGACAGTTTCACGAGGCAGTTTGTGGCACATATGTCTCTTGATGGTGGATCTTCCTCCATATTACAGAGCTTCCTGGACAGGATGGATGGGCTGAGGTCAACCAAACTTCCATTCTAGGTTTCTTTTATCATAGCGTACCAATGATATTTTTTGTATTTTCCTGGAACAAAATAAAAATACTTTTGTGTAAGATTATCCTACAATAAATTACTCTTTCCATTATGTATAGAGTAGGCATGTCAATACACATCAGGATCAGTTTTTCCTTGATGGGACAAAACTTACTCTTAAGCTATGGTTATACAATAGTATTGTTGTTATTGCTGTAAACATGTAGTATTGACATTTGGAAAGCTATTCAAACACTTATTGCATATTCACAGCAAACATGTTATTTCATATATAAATACTGTAATATTTAAGAATATATTTTCTTATTTTCTCTTTCTTATGTTTCCTTACCAATATTTTTCTTTTAAGATTGTAAATTCAGTAGCAACATTTATTACCATGCACAGAAAGCCATTTGTATTCATCTTGCTAACTTCTGTTTCTTTATCCTAATCTACTTAGGTATTTTTAGACAATGATTTAGTTTTGAAAAATATTGATATCTTCTCAACTTCATAATTCATAAATTCCTATAAGGAGATGTAGTAAGTTTATATTTCTCATAGGAGATGTAATTCTTTGCAATAGATAAATTTCAGAGTTTGGAATATCTGAGTTACATAAACAGTTTTCTGTGAAGCAATTAAGTACTTTATCCTATGGCTTATTATTGAATTCTAAGAACTGTTTGTGAAGAAAATAGCCATTTCTGCTAAGGAGTATTATAGTCGAATATCAAATTTTATACAAATAGATAAAAAGACATGTTTTAGTATTTAACCAGAGAATAGTGTACATAATCAAAACAATTTCTTAATAGGAAATATATTTCCTTTTATTTGTCAAATTTTCAATTACAGAACTTTTTATTAATAAAGGTACTACTTTAGGAGAATTATAGCATTCAGAGTTAGTTGATTTGAAGATAAATGAACAAGTTTGTGACAGAAAATTTTACTGATGATACATTCATTACTTGATCAAAGTTATGATTTATTAATTATGTTTTTGGATTTTATTATTATTATTATTATTACTATTATTATTATTATTATTATTATACTCCAGATTTTATTCCCTCCACCGTTCACCCTCTGACTGTTCCACATCCCATACTTCCTCCCCATGGCCATGTCTCTACTAGGATGTATCCACCACCTACACCCACCCCCCTGACCTCAAAATTCCCTGGGGCCTCCAGTCTGATAGTTAGGAGCATCATCTCTGAATGAACATAGACCCAGCAGTCCTCTACTGTATGTGTACTGGGAGTCTCATATCTGCTGGTGTATGCTGCCTGTTTGGTGGTCCAGTGTTTGAGAGATCTCGGGAGTCCACATTAATTGAGACTGCTGGTCCTCCTACAGGGTTGCCCTTCTCCTTAGCTTCTTTCAGCCTTCCATAATTCAACAAAAGGGGTCAACAGCTTCTGTCCATGGTTGAGTGAAAATATTTGCATCTAACTCTTTCAGGTGCTTGTTGGATTTTTCAGAGGGCAATCATTCTAGGTCACTTTGTGTGAATGCTCCATAGCCTTAGTAATAATGTCAGGCCTTGGTACTCAAGGCTCTTACCCACTTTCTCTTGCATTAGACTCGGTGTATCTAGTTTTATGTTGAGATCTTTGATCCACTTGGAATTCAGCTTTGTGCAAGGCAACAAATATGGGTCTAATTTCATTTTTCTACAAACAGACAGCCAATTCGATCAGCATTATTTATTGAAGATGCCTTCTGTTTTCCATTGTATATTTTTGGTGTCTTGTCAATGATCAAGTGTCTGTAAGTATATGTTTTTATTTCTGGGTCTTCAATTTTATTCTATTGATCAATGTGTCTGTCTCTGTTCCAATACCATTCAGTAGTAAAGCTTAAGGTCATCTATGGTGATTCCTCCAGCCATTCTTTAATTGTTAAAAATTGTTTTGGCTATTCTGGGTTTTTTACTTTTCCAGATGAATTTGAGAATTGCTCTCTCTATGTCTTTGGAGAATTGTGTTGCAATTTTGATGTGTATTGCACTGAATCTGCAGATGTCTTTGGTAGGATGGCCATTTTTACTATATTAATTCTGCCAATTCCTGAGCATGGAAGATCTCTCTATTTTCTGAGATCTTCTTTGATTTCTTTCTTGAGAGACTTGAAATTATCATCATATAGGTCTTTCACTTGTTTGATTAGAGTTACCCCAAGATATTTTATATTATTTGTGGCTATTTTGAAGGGAGTTGTGTAGAGAGCCATTGCAATGCCATATAGCCTCTAGGTATAATTCAGCTGCCTGCATTTCACCTATAACCGAGCTGAGGAATTCCAGCCACACTTCCCCCCACCTGTGAGAGATGTCAGAGCTCCTCCAAAGGAGCTGCAGTTTCCTGAGAAAGGGGGTCAGTCGCCATCTCCTGCAGAGTAGCAGACCCTGTGAAATTAATGTCTTCCTGAGAACTGTTATGACAACATATCTCAGCCTGGCGAAGACCTGCTGAGAGGAAGCATAGCTTTGGGAGGGAGGGTCATGCCTCTAAAGCTTATATCTCCTGTTTCTCCTAAGTAAAGTTGGACTTGGAACAGCTGTGTTGTCTTAGCCCCTGTTTCTTTCGTCATCCTACCCACCCGTCCCTAAGTATCTTTCACAGTTCACCAGTTCACATGTAGCTGCAGGCAGCTACGGAGTTGGATCCCTAATTTCTATCTCATCTTGTTTATCATTTGTATAAAAGAAGGCTACTGATTTCTTTGAGTGAAATTTATATCCAGCCACTTATTATTTTTTATTTTATGACTATGCTCATTTTGGTTTTGATTGAAATATACTGCATGTATTATAAAATCAGCAAAATTATCTCATACCAAAAAATTATAAAGCATTAATTAGAGAAATTTTAAAAGATCCATAGATGAAACACTCTACTCAATATGGACTTGAAAGTTTAGTGTTGATAATATATATACACACACATATATATACATATATATGTATATATATGTATATATATATGTGTGTGTATGTGTATATATGCATGTATACACATATATATGATGAAGAGTATTATTCAAGTATATAAAATGTGGTAGTGTAGTAGTATAGATAATAAGTAGGGGTTATGAAATGAGCTCTCAATGAAATATTATTTTTAGTCAGATTAGAAGGCTCCTGTAAACAAAGGTAATAAAAAGTACTGGACATTTTATGAACAACAGAAATGTGTTTTTTCATTACTCTAGAGACTGAACTTTCCAAGATGACTGCAAACTAGTGCTGGATAAGACTTTTAGTTCATTGTATGACTTTGTAAGTTTTTGTAAGACTTCTTTGTATGAGCCTCAGTGAGAGAGGAGTTGCCTACCCTGGCAGAAACTTGATGTTCAGGCTTTTTCCTTCTTAATCTCTGCTCAGTCTTAACAAGGCAGATGATCCCCTTCACTGGAAAGTCATCATCATGTCCCAGTGTCCTAAATATCACTAATTATCCCTTTATCAAAACCTGATATTCAAAGGGACACAAATAATAGCAGACTTTTTATGCAACTGATTCAAATTTATAAGGTTCCAACTAGTTTGTACAATAATATGGAACTTCTTCAAAAATATTTTCAAAGTAATATGCTGTGTTTGAGCAAAATCTATATTACCTGTTTAGTAAATGTAAATATAATTAAAGTATCAAAAGTCATTGCCCTGCTATGTTTTTTAATTTTTTTTTTTTTGGCTGGATCATGGTGTTACATGCTTTTAAGTGCAGCATTAGGGAGACAGAGGCAGGCTGATTACAGAGTACAAGGCCAGTCTTGTATAAGGAGTGAATTTTAGGATAGCCAGGACTATACAGCAAAACTCTCTATATTGAAAAATAAAGGTAATATCATGAAATGATTTTATTATTAGCTGATGGACTAATGAAAAATATATTAAGTAATTATTAAGTGTTAATAACTAGATGTTAGATAATATTAAATGAGATGCACCTACAGGGTATACTGCTGATTCTAGAATACAGATATAACCAAAGAACAGCATTCTGCTTGAGATTGCCTAGACAAAGACTTTTTATTTCAGTCATATGTGGAGCAGTATAAAGTAGAGCACACTAAAGTGAACTGATGAACGATAGTTACTACATGTTGAAAATTATGAAAGATATGAAAATTTTGGCAAATGGTACGAATATAAAACTACATGGTCAATAAGGTCTAGTAATTTAATGAATATCATAACTGCAGATAAAATTATGGTCTTCAAATTTTCTTTGTATAAATCTTATGTATGTAAGATGAATACATTAATCAGACTGCTTAGAGCAATCATATTATATATAGATATAGATAGATATAAATGTTTCATCTGTATACTCTGCACATCCAAGCTTTTACGAATCAATGTAAACAATACTGGTAAGGTGATTACAAATTTTTTACACTTAAAGTGTAGATTATAGGTTTTATTTTTAGTCATAGGTGTTGTCAACCCTAAACTTTGTCTTGGTCTGCTGCTGGACAACAGAACCTACATATAAATACTTGATAATAATGACATTGAAGACATTAATGGTAGCTGTAACTTTTCTCAAAAGAAAAATCAAGCCCTGAAAAAACCAACTGGAAATGCCTAAAATGTAAGAAAAATGAAACATTTTTACTAATAATTACATTTTTGAGCCAGTTTTGAATTTGCAGTGCATAATGAGGAAAAACAACTACATATTTTTATACATAATAAGAATACTTTAGTGTTGAAATTTGCAATAAAGTATATATCACATAACTCTAATTACCTGACTTTCCTCCAATTTATAGTTATTGAAGCAATTCACTATCACATTTTAACTAAAAAAAAAAAAACTTTAAATTGTCTAGTAGATTTGAGAAGTTATGTGGAATAGTAAATAACAAGAATATGCATATAAACCCAGTATAATATCAGATAAACATACACTGAGGTCTTACGCCATTGTGGACTGCTACTGATATTTAGACTGCACTTAACATATTTGACAACTAAATTTATGAAAACTATGTCTAAATTTTAGAATCATTTTCTGAAATTATAAGCGTAAATACATTGATAAAAATTCCAAACTCAAAGAAATAATGTTAAAATCTAATTGAGATACTGTGTAAACTGTACACAAATTATTCAATTCAAACAATTAATTAGATATGTGAGAATAAACATAAAGGCTTGCTGGAGATTATTATTTCACAGTGAAAATATATTACTAGCTGTATACTTAGGATTCATGATTTGTCTTCATTTGAAACATATCTGTTTCAGATGTAATTGGCAATGTAAGTTGATTTTATAAGTATTTATATGTGTTTATAAGTAACAATAGAGACAGATAGGAGTGATACTTTTTCAAGATGAGTTCTGATCTGCTGCACTTGAAGCTAAGGGGACGATATTGCTGACAGAACAGGGACAGCACAGTTCTATATCTAGGTAGTTGGGATATACATTTCCAGAACCCATTAAATATGGAATTCTTCTTTTGCATTGAATCCACAATAGGTGATGATGTTTTGATAGAATAACCTTGCTAAACTAGGAATGCTATGAAAAGTTCATATGTTTCAAATATCACTAAGAGACTAAATGGTTTCTTAAGTTTTCATAAACAGTTATTCTGTTGAGCATGCAACATGCAGTGACAGTTTTGGCTCAGTCAGAGAGCTCCAATATCGACATAGAGTTTTATAGCCATTTGTTTAATTGTCCAGTAGATACAGAGTGAGTTTTTTTAATCATAAAAGTAGACAAAGTTTAAGTAGCTAAAATCTTCTTTCTGATGACTTTACAAAAGTACTAGATACACAAGAGTATATGTTTTATTCTGGCTTGCTCTTGAAGCAATTGGTCTTATCATTGAGGTAGAAATAAAACACATAAAGGTTAATTCTTTGCTACATGAAGGAAATGATCTTTGCTACAATTGTTAGCAAAAGAGTGTGATAGTATATATGGGTTTTATTTGGATAAAATAGAAATTTTAGTTACAGTTAAGAAATCATTACACCTGAAAGAATGTAAAACAGATTAATGAGACCAACAGAAGAAATAAGTGTTTATGTGATATGTATGAATAGATTAATAAAGATTTTATTTCAAAAAATTATTTAAAGCCATTAATGTCACATTCTCCTCTCAATTTGACTTAAATCTGAATCTAAATAATGTGTACAACCTAGCTAATGAGAAATGCACAGAGCACTAATTATATTGTGAGCATGCATTAATGAGGAGAACAAAATTATAACAGAGCCTTTCCCTATTTTTTTTATTTATACTAATCTAAAAATGAGCACTGGAAAACAGGGCAACATCTTTATACTTCCACTGATTGACTTAACTTTATAAATAGACTCACTAATATGGTTTGTAATCAAGAATCAAAATATATAAATTGTGCATAACTATACTCATCCTATTTCTGTATCTGCATTTATGCTAAAATACTAACATAAATCATAGACTTATTGACTACTAGACATGATAGACACTTTAGGAAGACTTATAAATATGTTTATATTCAGTTTCTTTTGTGACTAGAAGAATAATAATAAAATATTACTACTAATACAGAGGCATAACATTATAAATGAGACAGTTCATTCAAACTATTGATCATATTTTCAGCCTTGATATCATGAATGACCTTTAATTCTACACCATTTTTTTTATTTTTTACTTGAATGATATGCCTTAATTCATTTCATATCAGATTGCACAGAGAATACTTGTCCTCTCCAGAGGACAGTGGTTATACCACAAATTTTATTTGATGTCATACATGGCAAGTTGTTATGTAGTAATTAAACAAAACCAAATCAAACAAAACCAGGAGAAACTTGCTCTGTTAGAAACCAATGTATGGAGTGAACAAACCATTTCAAAGATTTCAAGAACTAATGTTATTCTCAACACCAAGTACTACAGTGGGATATTTCCAACCCAACTTCAAAATATTTGACCCAAAATTTTTCCTGTCTAAAAGAAATGCAGGGACAATAATGAAGCAGAGGCTGAACGAATGGCCAATCAGTGACCAGCCCAACTTGGAATCCATCCCATAGATGGGCACCAACCTTTACACTATTACTGATGTTATGTTGTGCTTGCACACAGGATCCTAGCATGGCTGTCCTCTGAGATCCTCTACCAGTAGGTGACTGAAAAAGATGTAGATAGTCATAGCCAACCATTGGACTGAGGTCCAGGATCCCTATGGAAGAGTTAGGGGAAGGAATAAAGGGACTGAAGGGGTTGGCAACCTCACAGGAAGACCAACAGTGGAACCCTGCGAGCTCCTGAAGACTGCTCCAACAACTAAAGAGCATACAGGGGCTAGTCTGAGGCTCCTGGGCATATATGTAGCAGAGGATTGCCTTGTCTGGTGTCAGTGGGAGAGGATGGATTTAATTCTATAGAGACTTAATGTTCTAGTGATGGGGTATGCTGGGGGCAGGGCACCCTCTCGAGGCAAAAGGGATAGGGGTGGGATGAAGAGCTGTGCAAGGGGGGTTTGGGAGGAGGGAACATTGTGGATGTAAATAAATAAAATGATTAATAAAATAAGAAAATATGAATAAAAATTAAATCATCTGTTGCCTTGTTTTACTTTCTTTTTCTGATTAAATTGAATATTTATTTTTATTTTCTAAGCTTTTTTTATTTACATTCCAAATGATTTCCTCTTTCCCGTTTCCTCCATACCTGAAAGTCCCATAAGCCCCCTTCACTCCCTCTGTTCCCCATTCAACCCCTTCTTGCTTCTCTGTCCTGGCACTCCCCTACATCCAGTCTTTTCAGGACCAGGGGTATCTCCTTCCATCTTCTTGGAAATCTATTGATATGTGAATTGTGTCTTGGGTATTCCGAGATTCTGGGTTAATATCCCCTTATCTGTGACTGCATACCATGTGTGTTCTTTTGTGATTGGGTTACTTCACTAAGGATGATATTTTCCAGTTTTGACCATTTGCCTAGGAATTTCGTGAATTCATTGTTTTTAATTGCAGAGTAGTATTCCATTGTGTAAATATACCACATCTTCTGAATCCATTCCTCCGTTGAGGGACATCTGGGTTCTTTCCAGCTTCTGGCTATTATAAATAAGGCTGCTCTGAATATAGTGGAGCATGTGTCCTTATTGCATGCAGGGGAATCCTCTGGGTATATGCACAGGAGTGGTATAACAGGATCCTCCGGGAGTGTCATGCCCAGTTGTCTGAGGAACCATCAGACTGCTTTCCAGAGTGGTTGTACCAGCTTGCAATCCCACCAGCAGTCGAGGAGTGTTCCTCTTTCTCCACATCCTCGCCAACACCTGCTGTCTCCTGTGTTTTTGATCTTAGCCATTCTGACTGGTGTGAGATGGAATCTCAGGGTTGTTTTGATCTGCATTTCCCTAATTACTAAGGATGATGAACATCTCTTTAGGTGCTTCTCAGCCATTAGATATTCTTCAGGTGAGAACTCTTTGTTTAGCTCTGTACCCCATTTTTAATAGGGTTACTTGGCTCTCTGGAGTCTTGACTTCTTGAGTTCTTTGTATATATTAGATATTAGCCCTGTGTCGGATGTAGGGTTGGTAAAGATCTTTTGTCTATTTATTGGTTGCCGCTTTGTCCTTTAGACAGTGTCCTTTGCCTTACAGAAATTTTGTAATTTTGTGTGGTCCCATTTGTCAATTCTTGATCTTAGAGCATAAGCTATTGGAGTTCTGTTCAGGAAATTCTCCCCTGTGCCCATTTGTTCAAGGTTCTTCCCTAGTTTCCTTTCTATTAGTTTTAGTGCCTTGTTTTTCTTAATAAAAATATTTTCCTTGTGCTATTTTCCCTTCTCTCTTTTCTCTCTTTCTCTGATTTTTCTGTACTACTTCTTCCTTTTTCTTGAATAGTTTAGAGTCAATATACAACACAATAAAAATTAGTATAATTGTCACTAATACTTCCATGTCCTCAATGAGGTCATTAAGGAATGAGAAATGGGGCAATGGTTCAGCAATTAAGAGCACTAGATAATCTTCCAAGATAACAGGGATATGGTGACTGGCAGCTATTTGTACCTCAGATTCCTAGAGATCCAGTTCCCTCTTCTGACCTCTGGAGACACCAGCCACACTTAACACAAACTTAAATGCAGGCAAAATACTCACACATATAAAATAATATAATAAAAATGGATTTAGAGCATACACAGGTGCTGGCAACATGCCTGCACTGGTCAGCTTTGCATCACACCAGTTAGGCTTTACTGTGAAGTGATAATCTTAACTGAGTAAATACTTTCCTAAGATCCTCCTGGTCCCCTATATCCAGTCTTTCCAGGACCAGGGGTCTCTCCTTCGATCTTTTTGGAATTCATGTTTTTAATTGGATTTTTTTTTTTTTACACATCAAATGTTATCCCCTTTCCCATTTTCCCTTCTGAAAACTTTCTCCCTATCTCCTCCACCTCCCCCTACTTCTATGAGGATGCTCCATTACCCACCCAACCATCCCTGCCTCCCTGCCCTGGAATTCCCCTACCCTTCTGCATTGAACCTTCACAGAACCAAGGGTCTCTTCTCCCATTGTCCTCCGACAAGGCCATGTGGAATTCTAAACTGAAATAAATGGTTTACTCTACAGATTACTTTTGTCATAGGGTTTTATCCCAGTCAGAGAAGTACTAAGACAATAGTTTAGCAGATAAAGACTGTTGCTGCAATACATGGTAGACTGAGATTGATATCCAGGACTAATAGAAGAGGACAAACTTCTTGAAGCTGTCCTCTTAGTAGCATTCTCTGTCTGTCTTTCTGTATCTTTGTATCTCTGTATCTCTCTCTTTCTCTCTCTCTCTCTCTCTCTCTCTCTCTCTCTCTTTCTCTCTCTCTCTCTCTCTCTCTCTCTCTCTCTCTCCCCCCTCTCTCTCTGTATCTCTCTCTCCCTCTCTCTCTCTGTCTCTCTCTCTCTGTATCTCTCTCTCTCCCTCCCTCCCTCCCTCTCTCTCTGTATCTCTCTGTGTCTCTCTGTCTCTCTCTCTCTCTGAAAAATTAAATAAACGGAAAATATTTTAAAGAACATAGTTTAATGACACAGATTTAGAAAGAAAAGGATTGTTTCTAGAATTTTAAAAAGCCAATGCTCCAACACGGCAGTAAACATCAACAGACTTCAATGTTACTGAACCTTATAGACATGGCACACTATATCACACCAAAAATTAACACAAATAGAATTTTTAGCTTTATATTTATGGAAAATTCATCAGCTTGATATTAGAAAACATATGGCATAACAACTAAGATCTTTTATCAGATCTCAGAATATTTATGTTGTTTGTAAACTTTCATCCATTTATTTACCAGATACCATGTAATTTTCTCATGACTCATATGTGCCAGTTCCCTGTGGAGTTATGAAAACATCTAAAACATTTTATGCAATCAAATCTTAAGAATAAAATACTACAAGAACAATTTAAAGATCAGCCATGACAAAATGTGACATATAAGACTGACAAATGTCACCACTAGCAACAGAAATACAACATACTTTTGTTAATAAGAAAAGATTTAAAGCTCATATTTATAATATTTTCTTCCCATAGGAAATTCTTATGCTCCTTGTATTTTATTCGCATGATATTTTGTAGCAAACTTTTCTAAGTATGAGCATAAAGGACAACAAATTATACATATTCATATGTATAACAATACTTGCTACATAGGAAGGATGGGAGACCTCTAAAAATTAGTTTTCATTGTAATGCTACACACTAGACTGGAGGCCATCACTGCGAGCTTTCTACACTGTATATCTAAAGATGATTTTATTTCTCCATTTGTGTCAGTCAATAATATCTATGAGTTATCTGATATGACTGTGGAGATCAGAACTATCCCTAAACATGCTAATGGTATTTGATGTTGTTTTATGAATAATGAGAGTATAATAGTAAATGAGCATTATTTTTTGATGGGCCTGTACTAGCACTATTGGTTTTATTAGAATGTTGAAAAGATTATCATGTATATCTCATATAATTTTAGAAAAATCTAAAAATCTCGAAAGGACATATCTGTGAATGGTTAAGAAAAATAAATCAAGGCTATTCTATTTATTTAAACTGTTATATCACCAGTAAAATTCTTCCTTTACACACTAACTCTTTAAACTTCAAACTTGCTTACAATATGAATATAGAAAGTTTACTATATTATTCTTTGATGCTAATTTTTATATTGTAAGAACATCCTTTCTTCATATAGAATAAGTCCTCTAAAACAAGTACAAAAACAGAAATAAAAATAACTAAGTCAACCTCACATTCATCAATCCTGGTTGGAACACTGATAGTCCTTATTGTGGTTGCCTGGAAGAAATTAATTTACCTCTTGTAAGATGTATGATTGCTACTACAAAAAAAATACAACTACTGGTATGATTCACATGACAGAAATTAATCATCTCTCTATCTGAAACCTGAAATCTGAAATGAAGCTGCCAGATGAATGGATGCTTTCACTGTTTCTCTGCTTGATTTGCATAAATACACACTGTGCTATGCCCTTTCTTCCCTATGTATCCATCTCCAGTCTTTCCTCTGTTTTAAATGTACCAGTCATGTAAGACTAAGACTATATTCTAGGGGCTTCGGTTCGAACTAAGAATCACATGATTTGTGTGATTCTTGAGGAAATGAAGTTGGAAATTCTGATCATCTTAGACATTCAATACATGTGGATATTGCTAATCTCTTGTGTTTTTCTCAATATGAGCTTTTCTAATTTCCTGTGGATACATTTTCTTTGTGTCGAATTTTGTAACAGAACCGTTTCTCCTTTTAAGATTTAGTTTGATAACCACGTGTTTACATATGTCTGGAAGTATTAGCTTGTGCCACAGTGTGGGAACAAGACAGAAGAAAGCATCAGATGTTCCCAGACCTGGAATTCTATTGGGTGTGAGCAGCAGATGTTGGTGCTAGAGACCAAACATGATTCCTCTGCAAGGAAAGTATATGCATTTAAATGCTCTAAAGGCCTGATAATAATACTGCATAATAAATACTATTTTATTCTGTGCAATTTTTATAGTTCCTAAATATATTTCTTGAACAAAGTTCAGTGATTACACCTCAACACTCACTTCATTATTTTGTGAAATAAGAGAGTTAAAAGCATTGTGTTCATTGACACTACAAATTCTGAGTATTAATCAGGTAAACCTATGCCGAAAATTCTACCTTTAAAGATTGAAACATGTATTATATTTTAATAGCAAATAACAATATAGGTGTGCATTACCATTTGCTTACAAGGAGGGGAATGTTTTCATAAAATGCGAGTGTGTTCATCTAATATAGTTTTTCTTCTCATTGGAGGCTGTTATAAGCTGGTAGGAGATAGATCCCCATAAAAATTATCTAGCTCTGTTGTCTGCTGTTTGTCCATTTTCCTCTGGGGCTTGGGCACCTCTATGCTAAACCAGACAGAAGAAGGCTTAGCAGAGCCAGGAACAAATAGGTTCCTAAGGACTATGGTGCAGCCAGGAGTGTTAACAGCTCTTAGAAGAGAACTGAGGAGGTTTGAATCGCCTGGGACATCTCTTGTCAGCTACCCCCACAGCACCAGTGGCAGAGGTGGCAGAGCAAGCTTGACCAGCAAGGTGGCTCCAAGATCCAGCAGTCAATGGTTCATATAACGAATTCTCCACCGTGTATTACAGCTCAGTAAACACAACCACTCTCAGAGGATCCTTGGTGAAATAGTGTGTGTCCTTTATTCCATGGGAACAGGGACTAAATTGAGAAGGGAGGAGGGATTTAATGGTAGGTGTTTCTTATTGTCTCAGTGTGAGATGTTAGTGATGTTGTATTTACATGGTGAAAGACTCCAGGAGTTACATTACCTGACTGGCTCTCCATGGCCCTTTCAATGGCTTGTCTTGGCCACATGATCCAGAGCTGTACAGAATCAGGTAGGAAGTGGCTTGACTTATGCCAAATTCAAATCTCTGAGATTCCCAGGATCTCAACCTCACTAGTTCTTCTGTGTGGTGGCACGGCCCAATGGCCCTCCATTGTTCTCTTCAATTTAAAGTCGGGTGGATTTTTACACATTACCCACCAGAAAAAAAAAAATGCCATTTAGGCCGTATTTAAAACAATTTCTTTATATTACAAGAGAAATAAATTAACAACTCTGCACTTAATAGATTTATTCAGCACCAAAGAGACAGAAAGTGCCAAATTAAGACAAAGAGACGTGGGTACCTCATCTTTTATACAGTGACCACTTCTACTTCCAAAATTAAGAATAAAGATCACTGTGCTAAAAGTTTAAGAAGTTCGGTCATGGGCTTAGGAGCCAGCACAGTATCTGGACCAACGTAGGCTAGAAGGTAGACTAGTACCTTGTGGAAGATGGAGAGATTCATTGTACTATACAGTATTCTGTCTGAGTCATTTTCAGGATAAGTCAGCAGGAAAAAATGTAGTCCAAGTCCAAATTGTATAGTAATAATAGACAGAAGTATGCATGTGTATACTATACATTAAATTTTAATTGCATATGCATATATTTAAAAGTATATTACATATTTCAACTAATTGATTAAAGGCAGTTTATTGCCAAGTGTGAATCAGTTTACATGTTGATTAGGGCTGGCATATTTATGACCATGACCCACCCCATTTTATTTTGAAAGTAAAACATTTTTTCTAGAGATGCCTAATTGACCTTGTCATTTAGACCTTTAGAGAAGAGATCTAATCATAATCACCTCCATTCCCTTAGATTGTATCACTCAATATAAACAAATGCTCTCTATCATGCTTGTAAATATGATCAATATTAAAATTATTATTAAAAATCAAACATGTTCAATCTTTTGTGTTACTCTAAATTCTAAAAGGAGAAAAATACTATTATATATGAAAAAACTGCAATATATCTTGCTTTTAATCCTCACAATTCTGATTAATATTGGAGATCCATATTTCAGCTTCAGTGTAGCCCGAATTACATTAAAAATAAATAAACTCTTAAAAAACATTAAATAAACTCTACACATAATAATGCTGTCCCGCTGTAGTGTATCCCTGCACACAAATGCAACGGGTGACTAGAGGCAGTATTTAACCAATTCTCCAGAGAATACTTTGTTATTTGCAGGGAGAAAGGGGAAAATGAAGCCCATTTTTCAATGGCAGAGATGAGAGTCTAACGGATTTGCATTAGCATTTCTGTGTGGTTTCTACCATTTATTTTTTTGAAACACAAGCATCTAGTACATAGAGACCTTATGCTAAAATCCTCTGGCTATGTGTAACAGATGGTCACTTCTAGGTTTATTGGGACATGGAGTAACAAGATTTTAATATTCTGTATTTACTCATTCTTAGAACTGATAAGTCTGAGAGGCTTTGCAATTTACAAATTTGCAAACCAAAAGAATATTGTATAACAGCTTTTATTTTAATTGTCCTCTACAAAGAATGACATGAAAAAGGAATATATATCTATATTATGTATCAAGTTCAGTCTCTGAAATATAATATGTATGTTACATATTGCAATATTTATACAGGAAGTAATAATTATTCTTAAATAAGTAGGTTCCTACATCATTGATTATAAAATACATTATTATGAAAGAAGACATGATGGCAATATTATATGATGTTCATGTGAAAGAAAATAAGAATGGAAATATAAAGAGTTCTTTCCATGATATATAACTACAATATTAAATGATTTGTTTACTTGCCTTAGGCAATTTTAAAACACAAAGATTAGGTTTCAATCTGTCCACTGATAATAAGGAAAATGAAGTATCTCTCTTCATGTCAAACCATAATTATAGGAACATTTGCATGCAGTTAATTTTGTTTGTACTCATTTAGAAATACCTGCTGGGTAGGGATTATCATTGTATTCAGGATATTTCATAGTTGTCAAGAAGCCAGAAATATCACTCATCATAATAAAAAATTTAGCCATTGAAATAAATTTGAAATGGCTCAAAGATATCCATCCTTATGAACCAAAAAAAGAAAATTAATATAAAATTCTTAATGTGCATGAATATATGAAACCAATTTATATCTGACAGAGGTTGCTTTTACTAGAGTCCAACCCTAACATTGAGTGGCATAAACAAAGAAAGATGAAATACACAACTAGCGATTCAAGTTTATTTTCATTAATTTGCCAAGTAAAAAGATCTATTAATTTATAGTACAGAATTTTCAAAACTTTAGTCTCTAATTTGAGATTTCCATGAAAAATAACTATGTACATTCTCTATCAGGAGTAGATCAGAAGGTAATCTCTCATGTTTGCTTTGTACATCTGAGTGGCATAAAGCTGATAAAGCTTTTGGTGTTTATTGCTCTTAGCCTTCCCCCAGTTGAGAGTTGCTGCTATTTCAGTTAAGTTTCAGATATACATTTGAAAAAAATGATGCAACATGTTCTCATTCTTCAATAATGATTTTACAGAGCTCTGTATTATAAGATGGTATCAGAAAACTATCAGATTACTCAGATAAAATTGGAGTTTATGTAATTGGAATGCTTTGTGAACAGCTGTATTGTAGTTTTCAATAAAAGTTCTTTGAAGATCATCTTTGGCTTGTTATTTCATGAGTCTTTTAGGCCATACAGTATTCGAGTCTTAACGTTTTATTATCACACTGTAGTGCCTTCTGCAATAATAATTTATTCTCTAGGAATAAAATTTATGGAATAACACATATAAAAATTAGCTATTCAGCAAGACTGATACACAGTGTTTTCCATTTTGTTTTAGTTTAGAGTATATGTGTGAGTGTGAGTGTGTGTGTGTGTGTGTGTGTGTGTGTGTGTGTGTGTGTGCGTGTGTGTGTATACAAGAATCCTCATACACATCATCATTCTCTTGAAATGGTCAGAGGATGACATTTAGGAATTACAAATCTACCCTTGCTTCCATGTGGATTTTGGGGATCAACTCAAAGAGTTACTCTTGGCCACAAGCATTTTTGTCACTGAGCCATGTTTTCAATCCTTTCTTTTTCCCTCTCTATGAATATTGTAATACTGATATCACTTATGAATATTTAAGTAGTACTTACTCCATGAATGATGCATTCAAGAGGTATCTTGAAAAGCAAAATTCAAATCATAGATATTTTAAATTTATGCCTTGATTTATGTTGCATTTTAAATGAAGTCTTGCATTATTACTCATGTAATTAAAAGAAAATATTATCCTTTTGGTGAAATAGTATTTGTGTTACATTTAAGAATAAGTGCTTGCTGGCCGGGCGGTGGTGGCGCACGCCTTTAATCCTAGCACTTGGGAGGCAGAGACAGGAGGATTTCTGAGTTAGAGGCCAGCCTGGTCTACACAGTGAGTTCCAGGACAGCCAGGGCTATACAGAGAAACCCTGTCTCAAAAAAAAAAAAAAAGAATAAGTGCTTGCAGCGATTGACTATATGTATTGTCTTACAAATCAATGATAGCATTGAGCAGAATTTTAATCATTCATGTGCTGCTTTCATGCAGCTTTAAATCAAGTAAAACATATGATTTTATAGTATCATTCAATTAAATATTTTGATCAATGACCCCAAAGTAATTACTTAGAAATCTGTGAAATCAATTGTTATTGCATGTGTTGTTCTAATACACATTTATGGTGTCTGAATTTAAATGCAATATTTCTATATATTGTTTTGGAATGCCACTTTAAGAGAACATGCTAGTCTCCACATTTTGCCACTGAAAAATAATTAAGTTTATGAGTATCATGAGTAGAGCTGGAGATCTCTCTACATTCTTAGAGTGACTCCTGGCATCCACAAAGCCCTAAATCCATTCCCTTGATTAGGTAGAAGTGCTGACCCTTGATTTTTTTCAACACATCACTGGGGTGAATGTGGCTGCAGTTTCAGAGGTTGTGAAATTTAAGTAGATTCTTGGCTATGTAAAATTTGAAACCAGCCTGGGAAAAAATACAATTCAAATAAAATAATTATAGAAAAAATAGCAAGGAAGAAAGGAAGGAGAGAGAGAGAGAGAGAGAGAGAGAGAGAGAGAGAGAGAGAGGATGAAGAGAGGGGAAAGACAGATGGAAGAAGGGAGGGAAGAAGAGAGGGTGAGAGGGTGCAAAAGACAAAAATTTCTTAAATGACAGTCCACTTGACTAGTTTGTTATTGTTGAATAAAATATATTACAGAAAATTGTTTTGAAAGTATACATTTGTTCTATCACAAGATATTTGAAGGATCCGCTTTTCTCTGGCTACAGGGCTGAGGGTTGCAGTTTTATCCTCTGTTGTCCAAGAGGCTCCAAGTTTCCACAGTCACACTGCTCCCTCAAAACGCAGACCAGAGTAAGTATTTCCTCTGCAGGGACGTTTTTCACTTGGTCCTGTAAACAGTGTATTTGAAAACATAATATAATCACAGATCTGACAAACACATCTGTTTATGTGTAAAGTTAAGTTATGTCTGTCAGGAATAGGAAGCTAATGGCTATATTGATAGCCTGCTACAACACTTGGCCAATCACACATTCTTGGCTTCAGAGAAAATTATTTCTTGGAAAAGTTGATTTGGGCATCAATTATGTTATGTCTGAGATAATTAGCTTGCTAAGATAAAAATATCAGGGATAACACACAGTCTAGAAGACTCGTTCATATATATCCACGGAAAATAAAATCAATACTTCCCATTATATATAAAATGTGCTCTTAGACATTTTCAAACATGTAAAAAATGCATTCCAATAACTCTCCTCTCCCGTTGCTGTCAAACCCTCTCGATCCTACAAAGCACTTTCTCATCGTCATGTCTTTCTGTTTTGTGACCCAGTGAAAAATCAACATTTTGAAGAGACATATGCACCACTTTTTTTTTTCAATAGAGGATAATTCACATCAACAAGAAATACCAGGAAACTATGTGCCCATCAACTAATAGATGGAAAAAATGTGATTTGGACCATGTACCTAGAAAATAGGGTAAAATTCCGTCATTTCCAACAACATGCATAGGACTGAAAATATTCTGTTAAGAAAATAATCCAAGCACAGAGAGAAAAATGTTGTGCTGTACCACTCACAAGTGGAACTCTAACAAAGTATTCTCACAGAAATATAAAAGAGAATGGACAGAAGCTGCTGACCCTTAGGGTTGAATTAGGAAAAGACTGGAAGAAGCTGAGGAGGTTGACCCTATAGGAGGACCAGCAATTTCAAGTAATCTGAACCCCTGAGATCTCTCAGACATTGGGTCACCAATCAGGCCGCATATACCAGCTGCTATGAGGAGGCCCCAACACATATACAGCGGAGGACTGTTGGGTCTGAACTCAGTCAGAGAAGATGCACCTAATCCTCAAGAGACTGGAGGCTCCAGGGAGTGCCTGGATGGGGGCTGGGGACATCCGTGTGGGGACAGGGGAGGGGGATGAAGTATGGGATGTGGAACAGTCAGAGGGTGGACCAGGAGGGGGTTAAAATCCAGATTGTACAAAACGATGAAATAAAATTAAAATAAAATAAAATAAAAAGAGAATAACTTTAAACAATATCCTATTATGAAGGCCAGGACAATGAGGGAAGATTCATTCAATGGTACTAACATAGGGCAATAAAGTATGATGAATAAACTGTAAGGTAGGCAGGTTACATAATGTAGAGGAATGCCAGGGCCAGGGGGCTGAAGTGGGTGGGTGGGTGGGGGAGCAGGGGTTGAGTGGATGGGAGAGGGGGTTTCCTGGGGCAAACTGGCAAAGGGTTAACATTTGAAATGTAAACTAAGGAAATATCCAACAATTAAAAAAATCCAATTAAAAAAAAAGTTTTTCCAATGTAGAAGAGATATTTTAAGGGATAGACACATTTACCTGATGAAAATATACAATGTATACATGTATCAAAACACCATCATATTTCACTAATATAAAAAGAAATGTTTTCTCTATATCAGTTTAAAGAAATTTAATTTTAAAAGATCAGAGTTTACCAACTGTTTCCACAACTTTTAAACTGGTTGCTATAACTGAATATCCATCTTCCTAGTACAACCCTGACCTGTTCATATTTCTTATGAGTGTAAACATGAAACATTACCCCCAATGTGAAGAAGGTAGGACAGGAAATCTATCAAGTGAAAAACAAGACCACAGCATGCCCAGGTCAAATGAAGAAAAACATAATTTTGTTGAATTGTATTAATGAATTATGTAACTCATTGATGATCATTAAAACATATACCAGATACAGTCCAGGGCATTTTTTATCAGTTGTAGAAAATTGTGTTTGACTTCCTGGTACCAGCCATGGTGTAATCAACTTCACATTTCAATCATTCCTGTATAACCATCCACCTCAGCAACATTGTAGCCATACAGAGTGTCACTCTGGGAGATGAATTAGTGCTAACATATACATAAATCATTGCAGTAATTCCAGAAACAGAGAGCTGTTGGCTTCAGAAAACTGTGACTCAGATAAAGTCAAGAATCCACCAAATTAGGTTCAGCAAATGGATACTATTTCTACCATTTAATGTGCACTTCTCTATGTTTTGCTAATTAGTATTTTTTAAAAAAATCACTATAACTGTCGACAGCGAAACTTGTACTATAAATAAACCATGACTTGAGAGAAGAAATTGAAGACCACTAAATAATGAAGGTTTAACATCTTGGAGTCACTAGGAATTGAACAGCAAGTGCTGTTATAATTATAAAATAATCTTGTAGTTTCCTGTGAATCTTCAGTTTTAGATAGAATAATGAGAAATTTTGAACATATAGATGTATTATTATTATCATGCACTTTTATATGAAAGTTTGTGTGTGTATATGCGTGTGTAGATGTGTAATGATTGTTTTCACCTTAGTGAGGAATTCCAGAATCAATCCTATATCATCACGCTTGATGAAATTCACCTTTATTATTTGAACTATGCTACGTGACCTGGGAAGATTTCTTAAACATTTCTTATTATTGCAAATTTCATAAATGCCATCATGGAAATTAATGTTTTATAAAAATATTTTAAAGAAGTAATGTATAAAATAAATCTAGATAATAATATTTCTTATTTCTTTGGGTCAACATAGTTATGTTTTTAAAGATTATAGATTAAAGTTGTGGTTTACTTTCTTCCATACTAATTCTTTACATCATTATCATCATCACCATTACCATCACCATCATCATCATCATCATCATATTGATCACAATTACTCTACCTTCTCACTT
This sequence comes from Tokudaia tokunoshimensis, assembly GCA_036184795.1. NCBI lineage: Eukaryota > Metazoa > Chordata > Mammalia > Rodentia > Muridae > Tokudaia > Tokudaia tokunoshimensis. The sequence goes on from BTHU01000009.1 coordinate 66,757,285, forward strand.
CCCAGTTCTACCCTTTTAAGTCCCTTCTCCCATTTCTCCCACTTCTTCTCAGAGAAGGGGAGCTCCTCTCCACTGCCACCCCCTGGGTGATCTAGGCCTCCATGTCTAGGCACATCTCCAATTGAGGCCCAACCAGGCAGTCCAACTAGGGCAGAAGTGGACCAAATAACAAGGAACATAGACTAAGACAGTCCCTTTCTGTTTGTTAGGGGAAACCACATGAACACCATGCTGCACATTTGTTCATATGTGTAAGGGGTCTAGTTCCTGTTCCTCTGTGCTCCCTGGTTGGTTGTCTAGGCTCTGTGAGTCCTTATGGTCCCGTGTTATTTGACTCTGTGAGTCTTCTTTTAGTGTCCTTGACCTATCTAATTTGCTCACTTATGTTCCCAACTCTTCCACAACACTCCCCAGGCTCTGTCTGATGTGTGCCGATGGGTCTCTGCATGTACTATCTGCTGCTGGATGAAGCCTCTCAGGAGACTGTTGTGCCAGGTTCTTGTCTCTAACCACAGCAGAGTTTCAGTAGTAGTATCGTGGGTTGGCTCTCTCACCTGGGATGGGTCCTAAGATGGGCAGTCATGGGTAGGTTGTTCATTAGTGTCTACTTCATCTTTATCCCTGCACTTCTTGTAGGCAAGGCAAATTTTGCATTGAAAGTTTTGTGCAGGGATTAATGTCCTTTGTGCCTCCTTTTGGAAGTTCTGCCTGATTACAAAAGTTGGGCATTTCAGTCTCTATATCTCCTTCTTGTAGGAAGCTAAGCTATATCACCCCCATATACTCCCCATTTCTTCTCCTGTTCCAGGCCTCAAGCTAGTCACCACAAATAATGTTCCCCAGATGATTTCCATTCTAACTCTTCTAACTCACAGGCCACTCTCAAGTCACCTATCCCCACTCCTGATCACCATCCCCATTCACCTTCTTCCCTCCTCTCTTATCCAGTTAACTCTCTCTATCCACCTCCTAGGACTATTATTTTCATCTTCCAAGTTAGATTTGCACATCCTCCCTTGGGACCTCATTATTATCCAGTTTCTTTGGGTCTGTATATTATATCATTGTTATCCTGCACTTTATGGCTAATATGTACTTGATATTACTAGATGAACATGACATTCAAGGGAACAGGGGTGAAAAGTGATGATTGCAGTCATATGTGTATTTCAAATTGAAAGGAGTGATGCTTATTATTCATCATATATATGTATATATACATACATAAATATGTACATATGTATATATAAAAATATAAATGTTTTCACACTGTATATTCTCTGCAAAGATGCCAAGAAAGGCATCTTTGAAGGTATGAAGGCTAACTCTGTACAATTACAATTTGAAAGTGATTAACACATTGAAACTATTTTTATGTCAGAAATTAATGCATCCAAAGTATTTATTTTTTTAAGGTCCCACAGTTAAATGATTGCCTTTAGTCTTTAAATAGACTAAACTTTTAAACAATTGTAGAGAGTATTAAAACCTCTGGGGACTTTTAGAAATGCACTCTACATTATTAGATAAACTTGACATTCTAGGGACCGGGAGTAAAAAGTGATTATTATAGTCATATGCATATTTTGAATTGGCTAGGAGTGGAGTTAGGATATTTATCACTCATCAATGATTGTAGGTGATTCAGAATGTTATAGGGATATATACTTAGGCATATCACTGAGATTGTTCCTATAAACTCAGGAGGACCAAAATGATTATTAGTGGCACTGCTGATGGACTTGAAATGCAGACTGAACACAAAGGAGAAGGAAAACTGAATGAGATTATCCATATGTTTGGTTCCCAACAGTAGATGCAGGGTATATGGATAGGACACAAAATAGCATATCTTTCAAGTCTACAAATCTAGAACCCTGCTCAAGATAACTGCCAAATTTTCCTGCCAGCTGGATATGAAACCTGACTGCCTTAGAATATATATGTAGATACCTCTCATGCTCGTGCTGGACCATGTTCTGTCTTGCTTTTGCTTCAAGAAGAGAATCCCTTTAGTCACCTTTCAGTTTAAACTTTCTTTCTTTTCCTTTTTTTTTTTCTCTTTAATTTTTTAGCTGCATTTGAAGACTTTCACACGGTAGCACCTTTGACATCTGAGGTCTTGCTGTCCCATAATATTTCTCATCCTAGTTAGTACACAGTGTCAGTTTTATCACGAATGGGATGTAACATACAACATAGTGGCGAGTTGTCACTCCCCATTTATGCTTATTGAGACAATGGCTGTAGAAGAGGAGTGGCCCCTCTTCATATTCTGACTTAAACATCATTTTCTGCAAGATGCCCTTGTGGGGAATGAGCTAGTTCTGATGAATGTTAAACAGAGACAGAGAAAAGGAACAAAAGAACCACATGGGGCAACATCAGATTCTTGAAAACAAATAGAGGGTAAATGATTCCCAACAGACCCTACTTTAGTCTCTCTTATACAAGTATTTAGAGTATGAAAGAAAAACAAAACAAAACAAGAAGATTTCTCATGGAGAAACAGTTCCAAAGGGAATTTTGGGTTACTGCTGTATCTCTCTAGTTGTTTCTACATGATTAGAAGTTCACAATTTGATTATGTTATCTGTGCTTGTTTATCAAATCAGGTCCTTCCAGCCATTTATGATGAGTGCTTGCTATTTCTCTTCTGTTCTTATTCTTCACTTTCTATAGAAACTTTTGTTTTGCTTGTTATTTGCTTGACTCATTCAAAATTTAAATTGAGGCAATGGTAGATTATTCTCTCAAGCATACGGAATATGGAAATAATTGTTTTAGAATAACAGCTGGGTTCTCAATTTAACAGGATTAAGGTCATTCATGTTTCTCTCCAAAATAAACTCTCTCTCTTTCTCTCTCTCTCTCTCTCTCTCTCTCTCTCTCTCTATATATATATATATATATATATATATATATATATATATATATATTATTCTATATAATATATATATATTATTCTGTCAAACTTTTGTCATCTTTCAGACTAGATGCAGATAAAAGGCCATGAGCAGTAACAGTGCACAGCCCAAATAGTAAAGACGAAGACTTTGCAGAAAAAAATATTCCACTCCACATTGAGCCAATTTCTTTTTATTTCTTTTTGCATTCCTTTAATCTTCTTTTATATAATATGCCCTAACTTCAATTTCCCCTCCATTCCCTCCTTCCTGACCACCCCACATCCCTGCTCTACAAGATCTATTGCTCCTCCATTTTTCCTCAGAAAAGACCAGGCCTCCCAATACTATCAACCGAATGCATCATAACAAGATCCAAAAAGAGTAGACATAAATACAGATATCAAGGCCGAATGAAGCAACCCAGTAGGAGAAAACAGTTTCGAGGTGCATGCAATAGAGTCAGAGACACCCTCTGTTGGAGACCACCGTTAGGAGTCCAACAAAAGTCTCAAGTTAAATAGTCACAGCTTATATGCAGAGGGCCTACTGCACACCCATGAAGGCACAGCAACTGCCATTTCAGTCTCTGTAGGTCCCTATTTGCTTTGCTTAGTTGATTCTGCAAGCCCTGATCTCCCGGTGACCCCTCTGGCTCTTCAATATTTCCTCTTCCTCTTCTGCGGGGTTTCCTTAGCTTTACCTAACTTGAGACTCAAGCCACTAGATGGAGCCCTTGCCAGGTATTGCCTGGTTAACCATCAAAAAGGAAGCAGGTGGAACTAAGGTGGCAGTTTGCTATACCTTCTTGGACTTGCGGTAGGCCCTTTGCATCCATGCGGTGGTTATTTAACTTGAGGTTTTTGTTGGACTCCTAACAGTGGAAGAGAGGCTGTCTCTGTTCCTTGTCTTTGGGTTCCCTTCCACCCTACTTGGACTACCTGGTTGGGCCTCACTAGGAAAGGATGTGTCTAGATGTGCAGGGAACAGATGCCTCAGGGTTGGGTGACAACCAAGAAGGGTAGCTCCACTCACTTCTCTGAGAAGAAGGTGTGTGGTTAACATGAGGATAGATTTGTGTGGGTGGGACAGTGAAGAGGAGGAAGGTGGACTGTGATTGTGATGTAAAGTGAATAATAATTAATAGAAATTGTTTTGTTTTAAAGCAGGGTGGCTCAGAGACATAGGGTAGATACAAATATGATTAACAACCACCACACAATAAGACAAAGTGAAGGAAATGACTCCTAGTGATATCCTGCTATGCTCACAGATAAGTAACTAGCACAACCATCATCAGAAAAGCTTCCTCCAACAACTGATGGGAGCAGATACAGACAACCACATCCACACATTAGTCGATTATTTTTAGATTTCAACCCTGCATCAGTCCACAGGCAGAATGAAGATCTATTCTTGGTCAGAATTTAAAATGAATAGTCTCTATTCCAGGGAGACGAGTCCCTTGTTAGCCTATAAATCCACATGAGCTGAGTGTTTCCATGTTCATATTACTGTTGATGTTCTGGTTCTCTGAACTTCCACTAGAATGTCCCATTCTATGCAGGTCACAACATTCTAGGGGATATGTGCCCAAAGTTCCAATTCTGCAATTCAGTTTCTAAATCATAACTACATGGCCATGGTGATCATTGATGGCCTTAGTACCATTTTTCTAGACTAAGCATTTTTTTCAGTGTGATTATAATAAATATGTACATATATATGTCTTATATCTCAGTGTTATTCTATATTCTATATTATACGTATATACACATATACACATATACAAACATACATATATATGTATAATATCTCAGTGCTATGATAATATATATTATAAAATATGTAGCAAAAGTAAATTAAAGAATGAAAGGTTTGAGTCATGCTTCGATGAAACACTCTATCACGGAAGGAGGGCCATGATGCCAGGAACATGACATAACTGACTATACTGCATCTGTCATCAGGAAGTAGGGAAGAACGATTTTATTTCTTGTCTTGCTTTTCCTTCTTTGTTGTTTGATTGTTCTTTGAGTAACTATCTAAAAATAGTTTCACAGATATTCAAGGTGTGACTTTTCTGCTCAGTTGAAAGCTTCTGAAACTACCTCAAAGATCTGTGTTTTCATGATTCTAAACCACACTAACTTGATAACAAAGATAAACCATCACACTTTTGCCTATCAAGAAATCCTAGTTTTCTTACCTAACATTCAACGGATCATTTGCATTTCCATTTGCTTCAACATATTTTAATTTGAAATTCTCTATGATTTTTATCTTTCCTGCCTGTTGTTAATTTGGTGCTTCCTGGATACTATGTCTCTATTTTATGGTTTTTCTTTGTGAGTGCTTGAGAATTTTTGTCCAGGAGTTATTACTGAGACTAGAAGCATATGTTGGATCCTGTGCAGTTGAAGTTACAATTTTCTACTGCCAGACATGGTTTCTGGTATATGAACTCTGATTCTCTAGAAGATCAGCAAACACTTGAACCACACAGGTATTTCTGCAGTTCCAATTTCTCTGTTTTGATGGTATATGATTTGATTGAATTCAAAATAAAGCAAGAGGAATATTCTGCCATTTTTTTCTACTTTGCAAGGTAACATATACTGTGATTATAGGCAGAATGGCTAGAATATTTTTAGACTGAAGGTTATTTGCCTTCTTCAGAAGGTAAACTTCTTGTCTTGTACCTGTATTTCAAATAAGCCTGGCTACCAGCATGTTGGAGATTTAGCAAGAAAATGTGTTAGCATTTTAATTAATCTTCTTTCTGTCAGCTTAGTGTCTAAATCACTTCATAGTGCTTGTTATCTCTGGGTTCACACAATGTTCAATCCAATCTCTCTAACTTACATGTTCTGAGTTTCTGCAGAGGAAGTGCACTTTCTATCTGTGGTGTTGAAGCTGAGTTTGTCCAGAACAAATATTTCAAGTAAGTCACTTCCTGTCAGCTGTAGAAAATCATTTTTTCTGTAATATATAGTGATTTTTTAAGCCATAAACCCTGGTAAAATTATATTTTTGAAGTGTGTGTGTGCACATAAAAATGGTCAAATTACATGCACACACACACATTCATCCTACATTGAATTAGCTGTCTATGCTATAAGTTATTTAGCCAACATGTTCTCTTCTATAAATAATGTCTTCATAGTTTACTATAGATTTGCTTATTTTCTTTTTTCCATTTGATTGCTTCCTTTTGAATACAGTTGGGTTTAATTAATTATAATTAGTCATATTCAAGAAAAAATTGCTTTTCCCCCTTATGTGGCATGTTTCTCACAAATTTGGAGCTATAGATCCAAAATTTTTATAACCCCACAGTAACTCTTTAAATGGTAACTTAGGTGTATTTTTGTATACATTAACATATTGTATACATTAACATATTGTATGCATGATTGTACAGGTACTTACATTTCTTGACTTTTAATATAGACTTCTAATACATTTATTATAGATTTCTAATCCAATCTAATATGATAATGGATGCATAAAAAGACTGTAGACCATTCCTTTTTAAAATCTTGTGGTTTACAATGTGGCATAATACATTTGTTTCCACTTCTTGGAATGCTGGATTTTATTAATGTTGCTATTTCACTCATTGATTTCATAACACGTATTCCCTAATTGCTACTCAACTCCCTTTCTTTGTTTTATTAATCTCACCCATACTTTGCCATTTGAGTGTAGATCTACGTTTCTATTAGCATACTTTCTGTCTGGTGCTTTAATCTTTATAATAGCTATTAATTTTTAATATGATCAATTAATTCTTTATAGGAATTTCTCCTGGAATAAGATAGTCATACCCCAATACACATTTACATAATATAATGTATAAAGAGACTTAAAAAGAAAAGTCATATCCCTTCCACAGAATGAGTAGGAGACGTTGTAGGGCATTAATACTACATCTCTGTGGTGCTTCAACTCACATCTTACAGTTACATGAGATGCCTGAGTATTCTTCCTGTTGACTGTGTTCTGATGCCTAGGATCTGTGAGTTTATGTTTAACTCACCCTTGTGCTTAGTTGGTGATGTTGAAGTTGTGACCATCTTTTATTGCTTTCATTGCATCTGTGAATTCATGATCATGATCACCTTTTAATTAACCATAGCAAGCACATTAACTGATTTTCATTCAGTTTACTTGTTAGTAATTATTACTTTCTACTACATCTATATATTTATTGAACAATTGTTCCATTTTAAAATAGCAGTGTAAAGGTGGGGAAAAGTACAATACTGCACAAGTCTCTCCTTCAGTTTCTTCATGGAATAAAGAGAAAATGGAAAAAAAAATCTTTTTAGTCTTTTTAACCTTTAAATATGGGATTATATCCCACAAACTTGTTCCATACTTTATGCCACTGTGTTTGTGCATTTTCCCCTCTATTGCTCAGTTAGGTAACCTTTTGTCAACGCTGGTGTTTCCAGCATTCGCATTTCAGGGCCAGATGGAAAATGATGTATAATTTCCGGCCCAATCCTTTCATAAATGTCAAACCCAGATACAAAATGGATTGGCTCCGGAGCAAGAATCAGCTCCAGGAAGAATGAAGGCTAGAATGAACTGGAAAGATGGCAGGTATGAAACCTGGACATCCGTGCGGATGTGCTCCTGTGTGTGCATCTACGGTGCCATATTCGGAGAGCTTCTCCTGATGGGAAGATTGCCTGAGGCGCTGCTGAGGCAAGAATGCGCTATGGGGGATGTTTAACATCTGACACTCAAACACTTGAATATCTTCTTATCTTTGAGATGTTTGTAGAAGACAGCCCTTTTCCCAACTCAACACCAACAGAAATTCATATTCTCTCAGCCCCTCATATGACCAATATATGCTCAAATTTTGTACCGTATCTGAAATTTCTCCTAGTCAAACCTTTAAGTAGTGTTTCAAATAATGTGTTCTGCCTGTTATTGAGTAATCTTAATTGTTATAGTAAATTTTTATAATCTGTGATAACTTGAAATGTCTTTGACTGATTATTTATGTTTCTGCAGAGCAATCAATTTAATGACACTTCATTAAAACTACTACTGTAACTTGTAACTGTTTTTCCATGGGTGACCTTTACCACTTAAATTCTTATAAAACAACCACCATATAATATTCTTACTATCATTAGATAATCTGGATATGTAATATGTGTAGCCATGCACTGCTTCAAAAACTAACATGATGCATATGCGTCAAGTAAAATGAAAGCATCGAATGTTTTATAAGAGCAAGTATATTAAAGCATGAATGTTTACTTCTGTATCAAAAGTCACAATCACAATAATTGTACTGCTCAGATTCTTATTAAACTACATTTCACGGGAAGTACAATAATTTTGGACTACTATCATAAGTATAATAACACCTAACATACACTATACAAACCACACATCACAGTTACATATCCTAGAACCTCTCTTTTCAGTAGGTTTGCCTCATTTTTTTTTGAAATTTGAAAATTGAGATTTCATTTTAAAAGGTAAAATTTATTTTCCCTTCATTTTAGTTATTGATACACCTTTGCTTGTAAAAGAACTGACAGTCACTTATGGAAAGGAGTTTGAAATGTCTTCAAGTAATTCAGGTTTCTCATGAATCCATGGAGTTGGTACACGACTCTCCAGTATTCCATCTCCAAAAACTCTAAATCATGTATGTCTGCAATATTTTATATAAGAGATGATGATATTCAATTAATTCTTATTCTGTTATTATAGTTTCATTAGCAGCATTTATAGTAGGTCATTAATATTGTTGTGTCCCATCCCACCCAACGAATTTATCAATGCATTTGACTTCTGATGGGTACTTCAGTTTTTTCAACTTGTGTCTTTGCACATACAAACACTATAAACCTTCTTATGTACCTTTGTTAATAAACACAAGCATTCGTATCTCCTGTACAAAGTACAGAGTCTGACTCATAGCATAAAAGTATACTTGACTTTAGAAGATAATGCTGGGATGTTTTACAAAGTGCATGTATTAATTTTGCTTGTGACTTCATACACAGGATCCTCTTTGCCAATATTGTGTCTTGTTTCTTTTCCACATTTGGACTAGAAGAACATAAGGGTTTTTGCTTACTTTCAAAGGTAATTTGTTAAAATCTGGTATCCTACATTTTCAATTTAGTAGTGTTATAATGTGAATAAAATGCATTTTTAACTTTTGAAGTCTAAATTTTAATTAAATCCTTAATTCTTATGTTATTTTGTCAGAGAATTACTGAATTTGTATTTTCAATTTATGTATCTACTATTGTATTGTCTGATACAGAAACATTGTCCTGTCACCTTTACGTTCTCACTTCTAATGGAAATGGTTTCCTCTCTTGTACAAACTATCCTGACCATAGTTTCCCATCCCTCTACTCCTCCCAGTTCCTCCCCACATCATTCCCATCCAGATCCTGTTCCTTTCTTTCTCTCATTGGTAGAAGAAAAGTATTCGAAGAGATAGCAACAAAACCTAACAAAATAAAATATAATCAGGTAAAACAAAATAAAAAAAATAGGACTTTGAAATTGGACAAGGCAGACCATCCAAATGAAAATAGCCCAAGTCCAGGCCCAAGAATTAGAGTCCCACTCATTCACACACTCAGGTATCCCATAAAAACTTGAAACTTGAAGGCACAACATATATGCAGAGGACTTGGAGCACACCCATGTAAGCACCATGTTTGCTCCTTCAGTCTCTGAGTTCATATAAAATTTGCTCAGTTAATCTAGGGACTTGTTTTTCTGGTGTCCTCCATTCCCTGAGGCTGTTACATTTATCTTTATGTTTATGATTTATAATAAATAATTCATTTGTATAATGTGATAATACAATTGAATATTTCTATTTTAATTCCTATATTAGTATTGAGTGTGTAAGGAGCAATTTCATGGGATATTCTTCCTGATCGAACATTATCTGGATTATAATTTAGTAAAATACTAGAGTGAATAGAATTCTCACAAATTTATATATTTAATGCTTAGAGAATAAAAAATACCATGTAAACACAGAAATGTAAACTACTACACAGTTAATCAAACTAAAGCAAGAGTGTAGGTTACAGATGATGTAAGCCAGTTGCAACATAGTAGATCCCACTTCAGTCTCAATAACAATTATTCAACAAGGAAGAAAGAACTGAGCTGAAGGGGTTTGCAGCCCTATGGAAGAACAACAATATGAACCAACCAGTCCCCCCAGACCTTCCAGGGACTAAACCACCAACTAAAAAGTACACACGGAGGGACCCATGGCTCCAGCCACATATGTAGCAGAGGATGGCCTTGTTGGACATCAATGAGAGGAGATGCCCTTGTCCTATGAAGGCTCAATGTCCCAGTGGAGGGGAATGCCAGGACAGGGAAGCAGGAGTGGGAGGGTTGGTGAGCAGGAGGAGGGCGGATGGGATAGGGGGTTTTCTGAGGGGAAACCAGGAAAGGGGATAACATTTGAAATGTAAATAAAGAATATATCTAATAAAAATAAATTCTGATTTAAAAGAAAAATCAGGCAACAGGTTCTGTACAGAAACTCACTTTCTGACATGAAGTTGTATGTTTAAATGGGAGTAGATCTGCTTCCTTTCTTAGTCACATTTGTGTTGACACAGCTGCTTACCTGAAATCACATACAGAGGAACCCAAGCAGCCACAGATCTTTGACCCTGGTCAAGCCCTCTGACGGTGAAGTTGGGGAGCATGTGTTAGAGTAGGCAATATTATATCATGAGATGTAAAATGGAGAAACTGAAGTTCTCTATTCCCTTTCTAGAACACGTTCCAAATATATCCACAGCTCCCACTAGTACCCATCTCTTTAAGGAGTCACTCTTAATTCAACCAACCTTCCGGTGAGGTCAAAACCAAAACATAAGATATTTGCACATACACCTATATGCCATTATTTTTTTTTACAAATTTTAACACTATGTAAATATTTGTCAAACCAAAAATTACAAGAAAATATCAGAAAGATAATTTACATGGAAAAATTCATGAAACCCAAAATATGAATCACCAGGAAGATTTCAAGTACTAAACTTCAAAGCTGACAAATAACTAGTCAGTCTGAAAGCAATTTGCAGGAATATTTTAGGGTTTTGTTGTTGTTGTTGTTGTTGTTGATGTTGGGTTATTCCCAGAATTTGGATAGTTTACTAATATTTTAAAAAAAATGCTTGTTCCTTTTTTTAGTTAGAGGTAGTACTCTTTATAAACATGTAAGATCCATGATATCCACCATAAAGAGATAACATAGTGATCTCAGGAAAGTTTTATTTTAAAACAGACTATTTGCAAAGGTGTACATGTAATATGAAGAGATGAACAGGAGCAGTCAGTTATGAATCTGCATAGCAGAAGCTAGTAATGGTCTCTTACAGAAGTAAGGCAGAAGGAAAGAGGCTAGCCAGAACCCAGGGAGAATCAACTCGTTTATTTCTGAGACATAGGAGCATGACTGCTCAGTTAATCTGTCCAAGATGACAAACCAAGGTGCACAAGGTGAAGAAATAATATCAAGTCCATTTCCATCCCCTCTTACTGTCTTCAGCTTTACAAGTTATGACTTGTGTTTCAATATATGATGATCTAATGAAAGGAAGATTCCAAAAGAAACTAAGTAATCTGGACAGAGACCTGGACAATCTGGCTTACTGAAAAGGAAGTGGATTATGCATCTGTTGATGTCATTGGAATGCCCCTTTTCTGTCTCGTTCACTCACTGTCTTCCCTCAGATCCCCATCTAGAGAAACTTTTAACTCTCTTCTTCATCTCCCCTGAGTTCTCTGTCCCAGCAACAGCTCTTAAAAATGAGTATGTTTAAAGTGGAACTAAATGACTCCCGCTGTTCTCTGTAACAGTTTCCATCAAGAAAAGATAGGGCAATGACTTCTGAAGTAAGAAAGGACATTTTTTTTTAATTTTTATGAAGAGCATAAAATTGGGTCAGAGTAGTTTCCTCAGCTTCTCCCAGAAGCAATTTTATATGAATTTAGGATTATCTTTACAATGAGGGACATTTAGTGATGCAATTAGAAACAGACTTCAATAGTTAGGTAGTCTGAGAAAGGATTATGTGTGGACTGATGACATTTTAACTGAAATACTAGGGCCATATGATAATAATGTGAATAGAAATAAAATCAATTAAATCCCTGGCCACAGGTAACACTAAAAATACATAATATATATATATTATATATATATATATATATATATAATATATATATATACATACATAATATATATATATATATATACATACATATCTTTACTGCTGAAAGTCTAAACTTTTTGGTAATAAATATAAAGACATCTATTAGAGGATATATAACTGGAAAATTTCTTAATTGTTTTCAATGTCATCTACCATTTATTTTAAATAAATATTTAATGAGAAATGGTAATTGATTTGCATAACAAATTAACAGCAGTGGTTACACTCTTATTATATTCTGGCTCTAGCAAAAATATTTCTGTAGGGGAACGCCAGGACAGAGTAATGAGAGGGGGTTGAACGGAGAAAAGAGGGAGGGAAGGGGGCTTATGGGACTTTCGGGGAGGGAGGAAACGGGAAAGGGGAAGTGATTTGGAATGTAAATTAAAAAAATAAAATAAAATAAAATAAAAATGTTTTCACATTATATAAATTGTTGCTGTAGTAACACTGCACCTTTCTGAGGACATAAACCTTAAAGAAATTAAAAGCTAGATTTGGGAACATAAAAAAAAATATTTCTGTATATCTTCCATTTTGAATTATTCTTGCTTTTCAGAGATAAAATATTGAAGTGTAAAGATTGCTGTGAAAAAAAATCCTTATTTTAAATTGTATTGTTTCCCCCTCACAACTATAAAACTTCACTGTCTTTTTCAAGGGCATATGCATGCTAAATATTTTGGCACATATGAATCAAATTTGTAGTGGATAATTTTATGTATCTTTCAGTTTTTTATCTGTCATTTTAATTATAAATGTGACTATCAAATATGCCTCATATTTTCTTGTGTACGTTCATGATATTCTATGTTCCATTATGATTTTAGTAATGTCATACCAATTAATTGTTTTCATTGGCTTCTTTATCCGCTTGCTTCTTTTAGTTATCAAAGTGGGTCTGATCCTGTTCCCTGCATATACCTCAATTGTAATTCTGAGACTAGTATGTGCAGTTTCTGATTAGAACAAGTTCAACCTTCATTAGCATTCTTCACTAATGTAATGTCAAGTTCAAAGTGACAGCAAGTTTTGATGTGCTGGAGTTGATTCATACAGTGAGAATGTTTCCCCTCAATAAACAATTTGGCAGAATCACCATATTCATTACAGGCGGCATTTTAAGCTATACTGATTTTATCTCATATTTTCACAGATAGTCTTTGTACTTCTATGATCTTACTGTATCCTTTTTTGATTCATGCAAGCAAGTTCAATATATCTCTTTATATTCTAAATTTAAGAGACATACCTACTTTTAGTTGCTTTCTAGTTTTTTCTTCCTTTTAAATATGTTCACACAACATAATGATTTAATACATCTTCATTTATGTATTCATATATATATATATGTATGCATGTTTGCACATATCTATCTATCTACATGCATATTTCTTCATATGTATATATCTCACAATGATTTTCCCCTTATGCATGGTCCTTGATGTGTCCACAAGGTATGAAGCTATAACAAGCTTGCCTTGGTGTTATCTAAGAGTGCCTTTCTCCTCAGTCGTTTTTGCCATCACCTTAAAATAATTTTTTGTGAAATCCAGATTGGATTTATTGTTTTCCTTTTCGTTTGATAGACAGTGATGCTCACTTTACAGCTGCTCACTCTTATCTTTGAGAATATTGATCCTTTTCTCTCTTATTCTCATTTCTCTCACATCTTCAAACTACCACTTTGAGTCTCTAGTCTCACTTTTACCATTTTTAAATCTTGAAAGCTGTTATAGCTTCCCCTTCATATGTATAATTCAAACATAAATGGCAATAGCAAGCTAAAGTATATCTAAAGTATATAGTATAAAGTATATCTACATGCTATAAAACTTTCTAAGCTCTGATTATTCCAGAATTACTGTAATCTCATCCAGAAATCAAAGTAGAGTAATGCATCTGGGTAAATATATCTTTTGGGACAAGATTATCAACTTTTCTATAAGATAAGATGGTGAATCCTTTTAATAAAATGTCACCAGTCAATAAACACTATTACCATAGATATGCAATAGCTGTTGAATTCCAAGCTTTTAATGTCTGTATGGAATACTATACATTGATCCTTCAAAACATCAAGCTATTTCTTTCAGTAGATTGTTTGGCCAGTGTAAAAAGTATCTGTTAAAGTAATTCAATGACAACACAGATTACAGGCAAATGTATTTGAAGCTCGGCAATAGACAGAATTTACTGCAAAACTCTCAAATCAATAACAGGAAGCTTTGCTGCATTGAAAGCATGTGGTAGACACAGCATCTGTATACATTTCTCTTCTGTCTGGAAGATTCTGGTCTAATGCCATTATTCATCTTCCCACCATAAGCCTCTCAGACGCACATGGCTTTTCTCCCTGTGCCTTCTCCTATCTGTCTGGGAACTGGAAACCAGTTATGTGAAGAAAAGATCTAAAAGGAGATGAGGCTATGATATTTCAGTAACATACATCTTAACACTATTCTATAAGCTGTAGATTTCTACCATTTTCCTTATTTGATACCTGCCTTTGTTTAAACCTAAATCAGATAATAGTCTAAAGAAAATAAATAGTTTAAAGTTTAGGCATTACGGTTGTATGTGTGACTTATTTTCTATTTCTGTAACTAAAGTTAAATCCTTAATGCCTAAATATTTCATCTAATTTTTATAATCACTATTTGTAAGTCTGCACCTGAGTATTTTTAAATGACCTGAAGTATTTTCTTATTTTTTTGTCATTTTCATGAATGAAGAACATTGTAGCTATATTACCTGTCCTATAACTTCCAGTAACTCTCAATATAATTCCCCTTCCTTTCACTAATCCTTAACATTTACCTCTTCCCCCTCCTCTTATCACCCCTCTGTGTGTGCATCTGTATGTGTGTGTATGCGTGTGTTTATGTGTGTGTGTGTTCCTTAATATTCTCTTGTCATCATTTTAACATTATATTCCCATTGACAATGTATGTGTTGTAGATATTTGATTCAGGCAGAGGACTCAGTAATCATGTCTGTCTCTCTCTCTCTCTCTCTCTCTCTCTCTCTCTCTCTCTCTCTCTCTCGCTCGCTCGCTCTCTTGCTCTTTCACACGCACACACACACACACACACACACACACACACACACAGGAGTTGCATAGATCAAGGCTGAAAACAGCATTAGTCCATGAATATAAATATAAATATAAACTTTTAGAAGGCTGATAGACTACATGTCTACTTACCAAAATATGCATAATTACCTTTCCATAGGGATATGACATATCAGTCATAATCTTTTGATGAGGTTTATGATGGTGGGCATGTATGTACAGCTGTATAATGGGCCTCAGACCCAGTAAGAAACAATTGGTAACTTGCCAAACAATTAGGTTATAACTTCATTGGTGTGTATATCCTTGCTGGCATGTTGGATTTGTATGTCGTAAAAATGGACAAAATATGATAAGACTACAAATGTATCATCTTCTCATGCATTCTATATTTGGGAAAGTAAGTATTAGCGCTCAGAGGATATTTCAACTTGGTGTGTGTGTGTGTGTGTGTGTGTGTGTGTGTGTGTGTGTGTGTGTGTTTGTGTGTGTGTGTGTGTGTGTATGTGTGTGTATGTTTGTGTGTATTTTATCCAAAACTGTGGTGTTTTCAGCATGAAGCTTGCAATCTAGTTCTGGTGAGCACAAAGAATATTAGCAATATCCTCAATTATTGTGGGAATTGAACCTGGCCAAAAATTCATAGGGAGCTATTATGAAACAGGAACTGAGGTTTCAGTTTTAAAAGTCTGTTTAAAACTCTGGTTTGAGTTTTTCCCTTAAGACTATAAAAGCCAATGATTTTCCCACAAGTTACAAATTCTGAGTGGTTCCAGTTTTCTTGGATTTCACTTGATATTTTATTTCCATTAAATAACCAATACTCATATTTCACCCTAAATTCCGAGTGTTCAGCATCACTGAGCTGATCTAGATTTAAGACAGCATATTAATAAATATTCATGTTATGCCAGTTTTGGTGTCTTAACTCTTTTAATGGTAGTTTGATCTATTCGACAGGACTGAGACAATTAATATAAAATTTCCCTTACCAGTTTTAACATTTCCATTTATTTTGCTGAGTGCCTGTTTCCTTGTGCTTTTTTATGCTATTTTGTGATTTAAGTTTAATTTTTACTTCAGTGACAATATCTTCCTTAAAATCCTATGAACATAATACTAGGCTCAAATACATTCTCTCATTTTAATTTTATATTATTTGATTTTTGCTCACTGTTTCTTTAATTTTGAAACAGGGTCTCACTATTTAACTGAGCTGACTTGCAACTTGCTATGTAAACCAGGAAGTCCGTGAGCATGTACAGAATGACCTGTGTCTGCTTTGGTTGTGATGGGATTAAAGACATCTGCTGTAACTGCTAGTGTATTTTCAATTTTTATTAATTTATATATGAAGATTTATTTTCATTAAAGAAATGATTCGCCTACCTTTGTTTCTATGTGCAGTTATGAAAGCATAAGTTCAAGTGCATGTAGAGGTCTAAAAATGTAATCAGATATCCTGTGCCTGGAGTAAAAGTTATTTCTTACCTGCCCAAAATAGGTGCTAGGTTCCAAACTCCACTCCCTGGAAGAGCAACCCATAGTCTCAGCCACAGAACTAACCCTGATGAACCCCATTTTATTTTGATTACATTTTCTTCTCCCATTTTCAAAATGTTCATAGGTAAGTTTGCAATTTTAATCTTTTGCATCATTATCAGGTTTCTACATAACAATCATAGTAATTACATATTAATAATTAAACAAATAAAAGGCTTTTGTAATTAAAATACTTTGGGTTTTCCATTGTTTTGGAAAAAACGCCTGGAAACTTTTACTTGTACTATTAAAAGACAAATATACAGATAGAATATACTATAAGATGTAAAACAGTAATTCTAAATCATTTGAAATAATTTACCTAACAATTTCTCTATAATACTTATTTCTTTGCTCAATTTATAAAAATGCTATTACTGTATAATCATTATGTAAAATGATGGGTTGCATAATGTTTTTTTTCTAAAGCACGCCATCCCTTGGCTATCTTTCTTCTTTATAACTCTTACCTTTCTATCTCAAAACTGAGATCCTCTTTCTCTTCTCAAATTATTTTTCTCCTACTTTGTTTTATTAGTTTTAAATCATGCAGATAGTTGTTTTTTAATTCGCACACAGACTAATGAGATTCATTGTGTCATTTTCATATACACAACATTTTATATCACAACCTATTTCTACCTGTCAGTATTATATTTGTCACAAAATATATGTCCCTAATTTATTAGCAAAAGTGTTTTATTCTGTTATTCATTTTATTTATTCAGATTTCGTGGATGTTGAGCACATTTCAGAGAATTCGGCCATCTTGGAGATGGAAGCTCTAGACACTGACAGCAAATTCATTCTGTCCCTGTCAGCCGCCATTTGATTTCCACATGTGTGCTGTGCCATGTACATACCCACACTCATGAATACATGTTGATGATGATGATGATGATGATAATGGATACTTTTGCTTACTAATTTCAACAGATTATATTATATCTGTATTATAAATGTATAGTATAGAATTAGAAATAATGTATTTCATCATTATTTCGGTGGTATTTATTTTTTGAGTGCTTGCTTTCACTGGCTAAAGTTTCCAGTTCTGTATTGCATATATAAATGGAGGTAGCACAATTTTAATTGAAATCAATTCTGTGACATGTTTATTGAAGTCTCCCTTTAATTTTCTATAATTCTGTTGGAAGTATTATTTTCATGATGAAATACTGTTATTGGTAAAAAAAAATATACTTTTGTTAAACAGTAATGACTTGAGTTAAAGGCAAAATAAAGATAGCATTCACCTTCCCTTCCCCCTACCTAAAGGAAATACTGTATGACTTTCAGTAGGTGTATACACTGTATTTTATGTATAGTATAATTTATTCATTTTTCTTGCTTACTCTTTATCTCATTCTTTATCATACAAGAATTGAATAGGTAATTGTCTTTTTCTTCAATTGTATTAATATGGTATATTATAGTAATCAGTTTTCATATGTTTAAACATCTTCACTTTCTACAAATAAGTGCAGTTGTGTTTTATCATATGATCATTGTTTACAAACCACCTAATTCAGCTTCCAAATATCATATTGAAGATAATCTTACACAAAAATCCATATGAACCATTCTAAGCTAGTTGCTAGACTTCCTTGTAGTAACCCTTTCTGGTTTAATCTCAGCCTTGTCTCACGGAATGAGTTAGGGTTATTCCATTTGATTCTGTTAGCTGTTGGTGTTTTGGTTTTTTTGTTTTTTTTTTTTTTGATGAAAAATGAAGACAAATTATTAGGCATTGCTTAAATGACATGTAACCTTTATGAACTCAATGGTAGTGTAGATTTGGTGTCCATGTAAAATGCCATGTCCAGTTGCTTTACTGGTCACATTTATATTCAGCAGTTTCTCCTTGCTCTATGGTCTAGCTATAATCGAGTTTCTAGGAAGAGGTAATTCAATATATCCTGCTTATTTGACTCATTTCTCATGGTGTCCCATTAGAAAAACTTTGTTTTTGCTTTTTTTTTAAAAGTATCCTATATTTCCTTCTTACTCCATGTAGTTCTTGCCAAGTTTGATGATTTTATTAAAGATCAAATTTCATGAATTCTTAGGCAAATGGTCAGAACTGGAAAATATCATCCTTAGTGAGGTAACCCAATCACAAAAGAACACACATGGTATGCAGTCACTGATAAGTGGATATTAACCCAGAATCTTGGAATACCCAAGACGCAATTCACATATCAATAGATTTCCAAGAAGATGGAAGGAGAGACCCCTGGTCCTGGAAAGACTGGATGTAGGGGAATGCCAGGACAGAGAAGCGAGAGGGGGTTGAATGGGGAACAGGGTGAGGGAAGAGCGCTTATGGGACTTTTGGGGGAGGGGGAAACGGGAAAGGGGAAATCGTTGAAATGTAAATAAAAAATATAGAAAATAAAAAAAGAGCAAATTATTACTGCATTGATTTTTTTTCTTTTTTGTTTTCCTTTTTTTTTGACCACTAGCTTTTTTAGTAGCATTGCCTTCTTGACTGTACTTGTCTTGGGTCTAAAGACTTAATCTCTTCAGGTTCCCTGGCCTGCCAATTTGGATATTTATATTGAAGTCAAACTTGAGGTTTATGTCCATGTTTTTCAACAAACCTGTAAAAATGTAAGAAAGTTATTTGTTATGTGTGTGTAGCATTTTATTTTCTCCTGGGCCATTCCCCTCATTTCCCTTGATTGCATTTTTTTTCGCTTTTCATTATTAATAATTTTGCTTGTCTTCGCTTCTAATTAATTACTTCTTTGTTAGGTCTACCAGAGCCTTTGCTCTTACTATTGGTATAGTTTATTTCATTTGAATTATTTTAGGTTTCTTACTATGTCCTTCTGTATATTTACATATTTTCAAACATATGTTGCCCATGTCTTCTATTATTTTTAGGGTTTCAGGAAATTTGTCTTCCTTATTTGTTTATTAGATCTGTCATCTCTCTCTTGAGGATAGTCTGGTTTTAACTGTTTATTTTTTATTTTAAATAGACCATAATGCTCTGGTTTTTCAATATCTATTACTGTTTTTTTTAATTTGTCAATTTTTCTAAACCTGAGCATTTAAATCTAATAATTTTGCAAGTCTGAAATTATAGTCAGCTTCTTTCTTGGGCTGTGTTTTAAACATAAAATATTATGTGCCTTCTTTGAATAGATAAGTCCAAATGAAGTCATAATGAAATCAATTCGAACCTACTGTCTCCCTTGTTTTTGAAGATTTTTCTGTTTTTACATGTTTATATGTTTTCCTGTGATTATTGATATCTTCAACATCTAGTTCTCATATGAAGATAATATAACTATCTTGTGTAAGAGAAGACATTACACAATTTAATCTTCTGACAACCACTTGATCCATAAGGATGGGACATGAAAAAGTACAGAAATCTACAGAATTACTGACCAAAGTTTTAAAAACAAAATGTTCCTCTTTGAAAAAAATACCAGAAATCAGGGGACAGATAATTAAACCATTGAAGATAGTTTCTTTATCAGCACTGACCACATAGGCTATGTATAAGCTGTTTCAGTAACACATGAATGTCTGCCTGCCATAGGGCTAATGGTTGTGCAATCATAGTTTTGACTGTGGTTGGATTTTAAATGAATCAACTGTAATTTACCATCCAACATTTTGCTGGAAATTGTTAACTATCAATAGACTTGAAATTTCTAAAACCATCGTGTGATCATCTTTTCACTTGCAATTATTGTCTATTGTGTAAATGATGTTGGGAGTACAGTTTTGTAGTGTTTCTATTTAAGATACTTCCCCAGAAATAAAGCCATTGATTTTTTTTTTTCCTCCATTGGTGTTTCTTTTTTTTTTTAATTTTATTTTATTTTCTAAGTTTTTTTTATTTACATTCAAAATCATTTCCCTTTCCCTTTTCCTCCCTCCCTGAAAGTCCCATAAGCCCCCTTCCCTCCCTCTTTTCCCCATTCCACCCCCCCTCACTTCTCTGTCCTGGCATTCCCCTACATCCAGTCTTTCCAGGACCAGGGGTCTCTCCTTCCATCTTCTTGGAAATCTATTGATATGCGAATTGTGTCTAGGGTATTCCAAGATTCTGGGTTAATCCCCTTATCAGTGACTGCATACCATGTGTGTTCTTTTGTGATTGGGTTACCTCACTAAGGATGATATTTTCAAGTTCTGACCATTTGCCTAGGAATTTCGTGAATTCATTGTTTTTAATTGCAGAGTAGTATTCCATTGTGTAGATATACCACATCTTCTGAATCCATTCCTCCATTGAGGGACATTTGGGTTCTTTCCAGCTTCTGGCTATTATAAATAAGGCTGCTATGAACATAGTGGAGCATGTGTCCTTATTGCATGCAGGTAAAGCCTCTGGGTATATGCCCAGGAGTGGTATAGCCAGATCCTCAGGGAGTGTCATGCCCAGTTTTCTGAGGAACCGCCAGACTGCTTTCCAGAGTGGTTGTACCAGCTTGCAATTCCACCAGCAGTGGAGGAGTGTTCCTCTTTCTCCACAACCTCGCCAACAACTGCTGTCTCCTGTGTTTTTGATCTTAGCCATTCTGACTGGTGTGAGATGGAATCTCAGGGTTGTTTTGATTTGCATTTCCCTAATGACTAAGGATGATGAACATCTCTTTAGGTGCCTCTCAGCCATTAGACATTCTTCAGGTGAGAATTCTTTGTTTAGCTCTGTACCCCATTTTTAATAGGGTTACTTGCCTCTCTGGAGTTTAACTTCTTGAGTTCTTTGTATATATTGGATATTAGCCCTCTGTCGGATGTAGGGTTGGTAAAGATCATTTCCCAGTTAGTTGGTTGCCGCTTTGTCTTTTTGACAGTGTCTTTTGCCTTGCAAAACTTTGTAATTTAATGAGGTCCCATTTGTCTATTCTTGATCTTAGAGCATAAGCTATTGGAGTTCTATTCAGGAAATTCTCCCCTGTGCCCATATGTTCAATGTTCTTCCCTAGTTTCCTTTCTTAGTTTCAGTGTGTTTGGTTTTATGTGGAGGTCCTTGATCCACTTGGAATTGAGCTTAGTGCAAGGAGATAAGAATGGGGCAATTTGCATTCTTCTGCATGTTGACCTCCAGTTGAGCCAGCATCATTTGTTGAAAAGGCTATCTTTTTTCCACTGGATGGTTTTAGCTCCTTTGTCAAAGATCAAGTGACCATAGGAGTATGGATTCATTACTGGGTCTTCAATTCTGTTCCATTGATCTACATGCCTGTCACTGTACCAATACCATGCAATTTTTAACACTATTGCTCTGTAGTACAGCTTGAGGTCCCGGATACTGATTCCCCTCTAAGTTCTTTTACTCTTGAGGATAGTTTTAGCTATCCTGGGTTTTGTTATTTTTTTTTGTTTGTTTTTGTTTTGTTTTTTTTGTTTTGTTTTGTTTTTTTTGGGGGGGTTGGGTTTTCTAATATAAGTTCAAACTTCTTTTTTACTTTATATGTAGCAGAGGATGGCATTGTCAGACATCAATGAGAGGAGAGGCCCTCAGTCCTGTGAATGCTCATTGCCCCAATGTATGGGAATGCCAGGACAGGGAAGTGGGAGTGGGTGGGTTAGTGAGCAGAGGGAGGGGGGATGTGTTAGGGGGCTTTTGGAAGGGAAAATATGAAAGGGGATACCATTTGAAATGTAAATAGAGAAAATATCTAATAAAAATAAATAAGTAAATAAATAAATAAATATAAATGAAAAAGAGAAAGAAAGAAAAAAAGAAAGAAAGAAAGAAAGAAAGAAAGAAAGAAAGAAAGAAAGAAAGAAAGAAAGAAAGAAAGAAAGAAAGAAAAAGAAAGAAAAAGAAAGAAAGAAAGCATTTAGTTAGAGGACTTGCTTACAATTTCAGAGTGAAAGACAAAGATGACTGAATGAGAAGCGTGGTAGCCTCCAGAGAATTTCTGGAGCAGTAGTTGAGAGCAACAACCTGATCTATAGCCAGAGGCATGGGGAGACTGAGCCAAGAATGAGGTTTTAAATTCTGGAAAGCCACACCCAGTGACACACTTCCTTCAACAAAGTCATACCTACTAATCCTTCTAATCCTTTCAAAGTACCATTCCCTAGGGATTAAACATTACAACACATGAGCTTCTGAGGCCATTCTTCTTCAAACAACCAGAGAGTTATTTTCATATTCTTACTAATGAGCCTAGTGACGTTTTATTTTTCATGCAGAAACTATAATATTCCTGTACCTTCTTATTCTCTTATCCATCCTCAGTTTCTAGTCTAAGCAAGAGTACAAGTTTGACTCTTTGACTCTAGTCAATTGTCTTTGAGTTCTTTCTTTGTCTATTTTAAAACTATTTATCCAAAACAATATGAATCTGAAAAAAAAAGGAGTGGACTTTACATCCTTCATTGCTACCATGTAATAAATTTCAATGTAATTAAACTCTTTCATTCCTTCACTCAGCTGTTAATCTCACAGACTCAGAGACCCTTGCCCTCAGAAGTATATAAAAGTAAAGAACTTTCTTTTTTCTATGGATCTTCTATTTTAATTTATTCATTTACATGTGACTACATTTCTAAAGTTTATTTCACTTGAAATCTATTCTAGCCAATATATACAGTGGATCTGAAAACGATTTTTATTGCTTTATGTATTATGCTAATATTTTACTGCAGTGGTAATTACTAGTATTAATACTCAAACAAAATAGTATACTTCATGCAATTTTTAAAATTCTGAAATATATATTTCAGAATTAATATACATATATTAATTATATATTAATATATCATTATTAATATACATATAGTAAGTATATACACATATGTTACAGAGTTACTTCAAAGCTATTAAAGAGCATTCAGGCTTCAAACAGTTCTTAGGTGGCAGAGGCCGAGAGCTGATATAGATACCAAGAGTTACTGATGGCAATTGAATGAACTAATAAAAACCCAATATTGACATGCTTGAGGTATTTGGAACTGTGATGTAGGCTTGCCTGTTTCAACTGTGGGCCTGATTGAGGAAAGCCTGGGAGGAACAGGGTAAACAGCATCTCAGAAGTAAGGAAAAGAATGGATCAAGACGAATAACTCAATAAAGGGACAGAAAGGCATTTTAGTGGGACATACCAATTCTTGTGAAAGAAGATGAATTGAAGGCCTGGGGACAGTCATCAATTCTTTCCCTGTAGTTGGCTTCATATTCAAACTGAATGGTGAGACAACAAGCCAGTGTGACCAGTGGCACAGCAATTTCTGGCAGAGTGTTGGCTGGCTACCTTTCTTCTACTGGAATGTGAATCTGGTTCTTCCATCCTTTGTCACTCTGTGTGTTACGTTAGATCTCAGATCTTCTCTTCCTTATGTAGTTGTTTTATTTTTAAAGATTTACTTTATTTTTAATTGTGTGTGTGTGGGGGGGGAAGGGTTTGGTATGTGCACATCAGTACCAAATGAGAGGGACAGGGGCTGTGAACCACTCTATGCGGATGTTGAAATAAAAATCTCTTTCCAAGTTCTCTGCAGGGAGTTGGACAGTCCCTCTATTATGATTTTAGTATGCTTATGTGCTTCTATACTCCCAATGTACTTGACATGTTCATCCAGTGTTATCTTCTTATCCTTAGGAATAAGTCCAAGGTCCCTGTGTTTGACACTGGAGACTGATTGTTTCTAAATGACAACTTGATTCAGTGTCAGCATGCCTCTGCATTTGCACTAAAATTACAGCCAAATTCTGTTTCATAAAATGAAGACACTGGGAGCCTCCAGTTTTCCACAGTTTTACACAGTACATAGTCACTTAGAGTGGGGCCAGCCTGCTCGCTGCAGAACTAAAGCTGATTAAGACAGTGTTCCATCCCCAGTGACATTGAAGCCTTCAATTCCTAGGTAACAACTGAAAACCTCATGTACCACTTCACTCAAACTATCCGGCCATGGTCATCTTGTTACTCCAAATGGTAATTATTTATGCATTTTACATTGAATTAATATATATCAAGCCACTGCTATATCGCTCAATCAGTTTTTAAAGGAAACATAATTTTTAGGAAACTCATTGGAAGATAATTGTTTGCTTCTATCATTCAGCTAATAATAGAGTAGGGAATGAGGATAACAACAAGAGAGAGAGAGAATTAAACTAATATAATTACACTGAAATACATGTTGATACAGAAACACAAAATACATGTGCATGTGACATTTGCATCTACTTTATTTCAGATACAGATCACCATATGGAAATGTGAAATTTCTCCAGGTGGCAGCAGTCCATACAGGGTTGCAATGCTATCTACAACAATTCTTCAGATTTTCCAGTATCATGTCAAGACTGCTCAAGCACCTTCCAGGGTCAGAGGTGTGCCATTTGGTACACCTGGTAAATAGTCGGTTTTCATGTGGGCCTCAAGCAAGTGAAGCAAATCATTTTGTTTTGCCAAGATTCCTATTGAGCTGTGTGCTTAGATCATTTGAAAATTACACCAGTTACCCAGTCACTCTTTGCTGAGCATTAGAATTACTCTATATTTTCCATCCTATTCCTTCATTTTTGCTTTTCTCTCCTTTCTTCTAAATATTACAGCTGGTGTTCTTTCACTAAATACCCCCCCCAATGCAATACCTTCCGATCTTGTCATTTCATTTTTGTTGTTACTTCCATATCGTATTTCTTCCACTTTAAAATATTTTCTAAACAATGGGAAAAGGATTATAGAAATTTATGCTCCTTTTCTTCTTTTTAAAATGCTGAACTCTGTAAGATAGGATTTTTCTTCTGTTATGAGGAATAATCATCTCTTCCTTGCTACTTTTTGCTGTACAAATTGCTTCTTAATGAAGGAGACCTTTCTCCCTTGTATTTGATAACTTGATAATTCCTTACTACACACCAATCCATAAGCTCCTGTCTGATTAATTAGAGAACAATACACCAAAATTACCAAGGTCACATGATGCTTCTTTCTCTAGTCCATTAATTGTTAATAAAAACAAATATTTGAAGCAAGAATTGCCTAATATTTGCTGAATTGATTCAATTAAATCTAGAAACCGTTCTTCAAGCCGTTGTTACATTACTATAATTTGGATGGTAATAAAACCTAACTGTATATTCACACATATCTTATGGCCTGCCTCTTCCCTCTTAATTATCAAGACATGTATGCAAGCATTGAATACTTTATCTGTATTTGTTGGCATTGAAGTTTGAAACTATTTTTTGGAAGTTAGTACATGTTGGGAATTGAATTATAGGAAAGTATTTTACAATTTTCTTTAAATGTGTAGTAGTTGATTATAAGAAAGTAAAAATCCACTAAATGTCTGGCTGATCAAGAAGGATAAGAGTGAGAAGAGTGGTGGCTTTTGTTCTTAGAAACTGAGAAAGGATTGAGTTGAACTACGAGCCTATGTTCTCTTGTCTTATTTTCTTTCGATCTTCTCCCATTTTCTGGCAGCATGTGGGAAATGAATGCACAGTCTGTTCTCCAAAGGCTTATTTTGTACTTCTTTATTATGGTCAGTCACAGTCTCTGAGCAAGAAAAGTGTCACTTTAAGAAGAAAATCTTCTTAACCTTGAAGGTTTGAACTATGTGTGAGATGTTCTGTTTGATTCCCTCTGAGATCTATTTGTAGATTTATGCTCTCAAAAATATTTTATACGGTGCCATCTGACTCATATCTTGTTTCAAAAATATCTACAAATATCATCTGTCATTTTTATGAGAAACAAAAATATTGATCACATTTTCTCAAGAACAAAATGGATAGCTCACATCGTTCAACACACTGGGTGTTCTTTAACTGATTTGAGACACAGGTTGCTGGAGGCATTGTTTCTAGCCCAAAGCAGGTTCCACTGTAGGCAGCTGTGCTACTGATTGTATATATTGGAGTTCAAAAGATTGTATTTACTCATTGATATTCTGCAATACGTCTCAGATAATGAAAGAAATGGTGAATATGCATAATAATAAATTTCTATCACTTGGAAAGGAAGGGGTAAAGTTTTAAATGTGAAAATCTGTAATAACACTAAGCTTGCTCTGAGCCTCTGTTCTCTCAAATCCTATCGCTAAGGGAGATACAATAATGAAAATACTTGGCTAAACTGCTGGCAAAACTCTTATTGTTTGCACCACTCTTGGAAAAGGCTCCTGGGACTAGCAGTGGGATCCTTGCTATTGATTGGCTGGTTAAATAGGGGACTATTAGCTTCAGACAGGCTAGATTGATTACATAGCAGCCGCAGGAGCTAAGACTTAGAGCTGAGTGAGCATTAGGGAGAGAGAGAGAGAGAGAGAGAGAGAGAGAGAGAGAGAGAGAGAGAGAGAGAGAGAGAGAGAGAGAGAGAGAGAGAGAGGATTGCTCTGCTGCTCCTGGTGCCGGATAATCCTGCTTCCCAGCTGCCTCAGTCAACAACTTACTGACTGCTTTTTCTTTTACAAAAGGATGTCAGCTCTGAGAGCCAGCGAGAAATAATAGACTTCACCTTGGAATAGCTCAACACACCCGTTCAGCATTAAAGCAGATTTCAAGAGAAAACAAAAATCAAGCCCTAACCCAGCACCTCTTCATTTCTACATTGCAAAGAGAACAGTTTCATGCTCCAGGTAAGGAAATTATTACCATTTTTTCCCATGGGTTTCCTTCTAGACAGTCACAGTATGATACATAGTAGCTAAGCTTGCTTTCAAAACTGAATTTGCGGTAGAGCATTAGAGTCAAATCTGTAAAGTATAATGGCATATGTTTAAATGAATATATTTCCAGGTTTTCCACATGTGCATGCACTTTTTAATACAATCATCACATGACATGTTTGTGCAGTACATTCTCCACATATGGACAAGAATAAAGCCAAATCCATCCTTGAAATGGAAAGGGCATTCTAGTGCCAGTATTAAAACATGTTCAGAAATATTCCCATTTATCTGTTAAGTAACTTCGATAATGGACACCTATCAAGAAAGACTGTTATTGCATGAACTGTAAGTTTAGATTTGAGGCAGACATAGAAGCTACTGCCTGCTTTTTGGTTGGTTATTCTTTCTGAAATCTGTCTTCTCAGTTCAGCTTTAACTTTTCAAAGTAAGCAAGTTGTGTCCCAACAATGTGACATTAGACTGCCCTTGTATTATGGCTGTGTATGTTGTGTTTGTTCTTGAAATAGTCCTGTGCAAGGGAATGAAATTTGATTCCTGAGATGCTTAGGCATTCTGGAGTTCACTGCTGAGCTGCAGTCTGCCCATTAATATTTAAAGTGTCAGAGATGGTATGTGCAGGCAAAGGGCCTGTGAAAACATGTGATCCTTCCAATGTGAAATTCTCTTCTGGGAGCAGGGAAAATGAATTCTTAAGAAATTGTTGGAATGGAACAGACATGATAGCTGGAGCAATGCACAACTGATAGAGATGACTGACCTTAGGGCGTGGGTCAAAATATCAACTGCAAGGAGATAACATAGTGATGAAAGGGGTCCATTTCTTGCTTGGGGGAAATAAAATGGTTTGTGATATTAATGTGTAAGAATATTTCCTTTTGGATCAATGAAAAGCTAATATATGCTGAGAGTTTTGCTGTCCTTTGGAGTGAGGTTCCCTAGGTTGATCCTTTTATCAGAGAATATACCACTCTGTGTTATGCAATCAAAACTTTTTATTATGCTATTCCATTTTTTTTTAAATAATTGCAAGAGTTCCAAGCCTCTCGGGAATAAAATATTTGAAATTAAGAACCTAACAGTCTGACTGTTATATTTGTGGTTTTTATCCCACTTTAGATTTATTTAAAATATCACATGTGCAAAACATATTTCTTCACACTGAATCACATTGTGTTTCAGCTATACTTTTAGATGCTTGGATAGTGCTATTGGTCATTACAATACATAAGAGAATAATAATAATGTGAATAGAATTTACATAAAATATGACTTGGCTATAACTATATAACAATTTCACTCTATCTCTATCTCTCTATCTCTCTATGTCTATCTCTGTATATCATGTAGCCACATGGGGTACTGTTGTTACTTTAAGTTGAGTAACTTGAACAAATTTTTATGTTTTCTTTGGAATGTTATGATTAAGAATCTATTACCAAACTTGGAACTGAAGGTATGCTAAAATATACTTTTGTTGATGCAATAGAGTTATCTTTAACAGAACCTCAATGCTTGTTTTAAATTTCCTATATCCATTACTGCAAGCAACATTCAGTGTTAATTATGCTTTCTGTGGAGTATGTAAAAATTGTCAGTAATATTATTCAAATTTTATTTTATACAAATTATTTGGTTTATCTTCTAAGTAGACATAATTTAGTTTCAACTAAATGATTAATTCATTTTTAGCAATAATGTTTATTTAAACTTAATAATTTTCTCACAACAATGTACAAATCTGTTTTGTAGTACAGTTTTCTTACTTCTTTATAGGTTATGCTATGTTATTCTATAAAAGAGACTAATCCTAAATTGCACTGTATGTTTTCTTGTGCTCATTTAAATTCTAGTATGAGTATATGTAAATATTTATAGTATTTTTCTATAAGAAGTGCATTCTTCTTTTAAAAGCTTTTGAAATAATATCATAATCTCTGTGCCTCTCATGTTCTTTCAACACTCTCACTGTTACTTCTATTCTTCTATTATTTCCTATAAATTTGCAATTTCTATTAGATTATTTGATGCCCCATGTAGTTAGCAGGAAATAGTCAATGATTGGAGCAAGAGAGTTCTTATTAAATCAGCACTTCAATTTCCAGCTATTTAATTAACATGCCCCCTGCATTCTGTATTTTTTTCTCTGCAAACAAGAAAAGGAAGACTAGTGTCCTGGGAGTGAGACACCTGAAGGGTCATTCGGAATCTGAAATGTTTACTCAATCAGTTCATCTTCAGTTTCTCTTCTCCCTTTGCGTTTGTGAGAGAGGTCGATTTGATCTTTTATTCACCTTCTCATTAACTCCCACAGTATCAGGTGTCTCTCCTGATTACTCATTTTAACCAAACTGAAACAAAAATTGAGAAAGAATGTTCATCTCTGTTTCTGTAGCTCTCTGAACCATTAGGGGGCTCTTTCTCCCTGTGTTATACTCTGTGGAGCACAGCAAGGTGATGCTGCCTTCTTGCTGCATTTATTCTGTTTGGAAGGCAAGAATACTTCATTTTTCTAGTGCCACCCACAAAACAGAAACTTTAAAGGTTTGTAAGAAGTCTATTTTCAAAGGAAAATAAAGGTGTCCTCTGCTTCTCAATCTTTTAATTTGTTAATGTGTATAATAAATATTTAACATTTAATGGCTCAAATAGAGCCACGCTTACTTAGTAAAATTTAAAGGTTATTTAAAGGAGAGACCATTATAAATAATCTAAGAAACTTATTTTGGCATGATTCTCAAATATCTGTGTCCAAGACAAAGACTCTCCCTGAATGCTGCTTTTCAAGTACTTTCAGAAAGAGCAAACAGAATCAAGCTAAGAGAGAGGATTAGATATTGTCTGTATTAAAAAGTACAGGAGAACAGGAAATAAAAGGATAGAATTAGTGTCAGTCTACATGTAGGGAGTGCCTTTTTGAATTCTGAAACATGCTTTTTTTTTTTCTTTTGTGAACTGTCATAGGCATAAACAAGATGTGATGCAACCACTGACTTTAGGACAAAATGGTGGTCCTCATATCACTTTCAGACACAACTGTACTTGAGCAGCTCTGTGGCCTTTCTTCCAGGAAGGCAACCTATTTTTTACTTCTCTATTACATTTTGAAGATGATCACTTAGTACAAAACTTGTTTTGACATTCAACAACACTATATGAGAAATGAGACAAACACAAGCAAGATTGGATTGATGCAAAGCTTATATTATTGATCAGTACATTTATATATGCTAAAAGGAATGGATGTTAGACTATCTAATATGTTATAGGACATCTTAAATTTATCTGGATCAGCCATTCTCAGCCTGTAGGTTGTGATCCCGTTAACAAACCTCCATCTCCAAAAATTTATACAATGATTCATAATAGTAGCAGAATTCCAGTGATGTAGCAACAAAAATAAGTTTGTAGTTGGGTATCACCACATGAGTAACTGTATTAAATGCTCTAAAGGGTTGCAGCATTAAGAAGGTTGAGAACCACTGATCTAGATATTATTAAAAACAAAAATGCTACTTGTTGACAGGGTTATGTATGAGAATTCTCCTACTGAAAATTCATTGTCAAACGATATGTAGGTTTTTGTACCTTTACACTTTTTCCACAACATAGTCTGTTATATTAAATAAACACAGGGTTGAAGATAAGTGCTAAACTTAAGTATAATCAATGAATAAAAGTGTAAAATCTGCATTTAACTGTGTATGTGTATGTAGGTCAATTTTTACCTAGAACAAAAAGAATAATATATTTATGTATTCATGCTTTCAATTTAATAGTAAATAAGTGAAAATACAACTGAAGAATGGCATGTCTTATGTTACCTGATATGAAAATGAAGCTTTTCAAAATGTGTGTTTGTGTACATGTCTGCGTCTGTGTGTGTGTGTGTGTATGTGTGTATGTACATGGTGTGTGTATACAGTATATGCATACCCACGTATGCATGTAGTATGACGATGTAACCTCCTCTCCATATGTTGGAAGTGTAAGAAGAGGATTGGCTGATTTGGTCTATCATTTTCCCACCTTATTCTCTTGATAGGAACTCTTGCATTGAACCTTGCCCTAGGCTAGTAACACAAAGCATCAGAGTTCATCTTATTCTAAATCCCATCCCTAGGTTTGGTCAGACAAGCTTGAACAATTTACCTAGCAATTTTTAAACTTAATTTAATTGTCTTACCTATCCATCCTACTCACTGCCCCCATCACAGTCATCCCCTCCCAATATCCTTCCCCACAGTCCTTCCCCTGCCCCCCTCCCTTTGAGGCTCTCAGAGTCTGAACCACCACCAAAGAATATACATTGGCTGTATCTAGGCCTCCCTAGCCATATGATGTAGTTTTGTAGCTTGGTCTTCATGTGGTTCCTGAACTGTTGGAAAGGATGCTATCCCTACAGAAGTTGCCTGTACTTGGGATACCTAGCATTTTAAATGGATGTTGGGGATTTGAACTCAGGTTACATGATTGTGCAACATGTAGTTTTATCTTTTGACCTACCCTACTAGTTTGTAGAGTAGGGATGTGGATGACATTCTACAACAGGCCAGTATCAGACATCAAAAGAGAGTGAGAAAGATCTGTCTAAGTCCAGTGTAATGAAGCGAGATTGATAATACTGAATTAGCAGAAGTGGTTGCATGTTATTGTTGCAATTGCCAATGAACTGACTTGTGTGTACTACGAGATTACCTTTCAGTGTTGTCATTTCGAAAGATTTATTTATTTTTTGACGTAGTTTTGATAATTATGTCTCTGTACCATATTAGGTACAATCACTGTGGGTATCTGAAGAGGGTAATACATCACCAAGAAATGAAGTTAGGGATGTTTACAAACCATCAAATGTATGCTGAGAATCAAACCCATCCTCTGTATTAGGGGCGAGTGCTCTTCACTATTGACCAATCTCTCCAGCTTGAGATTTGTTTTATATCATAGTTTTGTTTCTTTTTTGAAATTTCAACAAGTGTTTTTTCTATGTTCAATATTTCCTTTCATTTTAGCTCAAAAGCACGTATCTTTGCAATACGCTTTCGTTATTTTCTATCAAACATTGTCTATGACCTTAGATATGTGCATGAGGTTTCCCTGATACATTGTTTTCAGCACATTTGAATTCTTCCTTGAGTCATGCAAGTTAATATTTGAATACTATTATTCATAACATGAAATATGAATGAGAGGATTTTGGCACAGAGCTTCTTAGACTAATAGAAGATAATGAATTTGAGTACTGTACTCTTTTCTCTATTTTTTAAATTAGTTATTTGCTTTATTTTCATTTCAAATGGTATCCCCTTTCCTTGTTATCCCTCTGAAAGCCCCACCCCCGTCCCATAACCCCTTCCCCCTGCTTACCAACCCTCCACACACATACACACACACACACACACACACACACACACATACACACACACATACACACACACACACACACACACACACACACACACACACACACACACACACACACACACACACTTTCCTGACCCGGCATTCCTCTACATTGGGTCATCAAGCCTTCACAGGACCAATGGCCTCTCCTCTCATTGATGTCTGAAAAGGCCATCCTCTGATACATATGTAGCTGGAGCCATGGGTCCCTCCATGTGTATTCTTTGGTTGGTGGTTTAGTCCTTGGAAGCTCTGGGATTACTGGTTGATACATATTATTGTTCCTCCTATGAGGCTGCAAAACGATTCAGCTCCTTGGGTCCTTTCTCTAGATCCTCCACTGGGGACCCTATGCTCAGTCTATTGGTTGGCTATGAGACATGGGTATTTTGATCCCCCTTCTAAGAATGATCAAAGTATCTACACTTTGGTCTTCCTTCTTCTTGAGCTTCATATGGTTTGTGAATTATATCTTGGGTATTCTGAGCTTCTGGGCTAATATCCACTTATCAGCAACTGCATACCATGGGTGTTCTTTTGTGATTTGGTTACTTCACTCAGGATGATATTTTCTATTTCCACCCATTTGCCTAAAAATTTCATAAATTCATTGTTTTTAACAGCTGAGTAGTACTCCATTGTGTAAATGTACCACATTTTCTGTATCCATTCCTCTGCCGAGGAACATCTGGGTTCTATCCAGCTTCTGGCTATTATAAATAAGGCTGCTATGAACATAATGAAGCATGTGTCCTGATTACATGCTGGAGAATGCTCTGCGTATATGCCCAGGAGTGGTATAGCTGTGTCCTCAGGCAATACTATGTCCAATTTTCTCTTTTTATTAATCACAATATGGTTAAGGTAGATTTAAATGTTATCACATGGTTTCTAAATGTATCAATGCAAAGCATAGGAAGAAAGTTCCAATTCTCATCTTTTTTAAACAGAAAAAATATTGAGATTGTCTAGAAATTAACAGTAATACATAATAGATTTGTTTTCAGCATGCCAGATGTGTTTCAGGAATGTTTACATATAATTACTTTAAAAAATAGGTAAATTTTACAATGATTTTAGGTATAAAGAAAAATAAGATTATGTGTTGGGGGCCTAGTTCCAGCTACTGTATGCTGCCTGCTTGGTGTCTCAATGTCTGAGAGATTTCAAGGAGTGGGGGGGGGCAGGTTTGTTTAGATTGCAAGTCTTGTCACCCTCCTCAGCAACTTTGTCTACCCTTTTCCTAAATCAACTACAAGCTGCCCCTCCCCTGACTTTAGTCCATTGGTTGAGTGTATCTGTGTCTGTCTTAGTCAGCTGCTTGTTGGGCCTCTCAGAAGGCAGCCATGTTAAGCTCTTGTTTGTAAGCACACCATAGCATCAGCAATAGTGTGGAGGTCAACATGCAGAAGAATGCAAATTGACCCATTCTTATCTCCTTGCACTAAGCTCAATTCCAAGTGGATCAAGGACCTCCACATAAAACCAGACACACTGAAACTAATAGAAAGGAAGCTAGGGAAGAACCTTGAACATATGGGCACAGGGGAGAATTTCCTGAATAGAACTCCAATGGCTTATGCTCTAAGATCAAGAATTGACAAATGGGACCTCATTAAATTACAAAGTTTTTGCAAGGCAAAAGACACTGTCAAAAAGACAAAGCGGCAAACAACTAACTGGGAAATGATCTTTACCAAACCTACATCCAACAGAGGGCTAATATCCAATATATACAAAGAACTCAAGAAGTTAAACTCCAGAGAGGCAAGTAACCCTATTAAAAAATGGGGTACAGAGCTAAACAAAGAATTCTCACCTGAAGAATGTCTAATGGCTGAGAAGCACCTAAAGAGATGTTCATCATCCTTAGTCATTAGGGAAATGCAAATCAAAACAACCCTGAGATTCCATCTCACACCAGTCAGAATGGCTAAGATCCAAAACACAGGAGACAGCAGTTGTTGTCGAGGATGTGGTGAAAGAGGAACACTCCTCCACTGCTGGTGGAATTGCAAGCTGGTACAACCACTCTGGAAAGCAGTCTGGCGGTTCCTCAGAAAACTGGGCATGACACTCCCTGAGGATCTGGCTATACCACTCCTGGGCATATATCCGGAGGCTTTACCTGCATACAATAAGGACACATGCTCCACTATGTTCATAGCAGCCTTATTTATAATAGCCAGAAGCTGGAAAGAACCCAGATGTCCCTCAACGGAGGAATGGATTCAGAAGATGTGGTATATTTACCCAATGGAATACTACTCTGCAATTAAAAACAATGAATTCACGAAATTCCTAGGCAAATGGTTAGAACTTGAAAATATCATCCTTAGTGAGGTAACCCAATCACAAAAGAACACACATGGTATGCAGTCACTGATAAGGGGTTATTAACCCAGAATCTCGGAATACCCTAGACACAATTCGCATATCAATAGATTTCCAAGAAGATGGTAGGAGAGACCCCTGGTCCTAGAAAGACTGGATGTAGGGGAATGCCAGGACAGAGAAGCGAGAGGGGGTTGAATGGGAAAAAAGAGGGAGGGAAGGGGGCTTATGGGACTTTCGGGGAGGGAAGAAATGGGAAAGGGGAAATGATTTTGAATGTAAATGAAAAAAAACTTAGAAAATACAATAAAATTTAAAAAACATGTCTGAAAAATTATCAGTTAGCTCTCAGACACTGTATAACTTAGTTGATGCAATATCATAAAAAATTAGTATTTTTACAATAACAACAAAATAATAGTGTCAGGCCTTGGAGCCACTCTTTAAGATGGATCCCAATTTGGGCCAGCCACTGAACCTCCTTTCCCTGTGGGAAAAAAAAGAAAAGGAGGCTGCGGGGCCTGGCGTGCACAGACACAGGGCCACACGCCAGGCAAGTCCGGTGGCGCGCCGGCCTCGCTCATATGCAAAGGACGCAAGTGGACACGGTTCCACGGGGGCGGGGGGGGGGGTTGGGGGAAACAGGCAAGATGCACGCATGCCTTGGCCTAACGTGGAGCGGGCACACACCGCCGGCAGGTCCCACACATGGCGGGGTAGCAGAGAGATCCGGGTTCTCTCTGTGTGTTACCTGTGCTCAGACTGTCCACTTAGCTGAATCCCAGAGTCTCAGATGGCGTTTACCAGCTAGCTCCGTGTGGTGAGTTTAATAAGAGGCGGTCCATAGCTTTGATGTTTTATTATTAAGAAAATAGAAAGAGAAAAGAGATAGAAAGATAAAGAAAGAAGAGAAAATAGATAAGAAAAGCCATGACCACATGGAAAGGGGAGAAGACAGAGAGATAGACAAAGAAGAGGGCCGGGAGAGAACAGTCGGAGAGAGAAAGAGCATGCGCTGAGGGGTGTTATTTATAGTGAGTTGGGCGGTCAGGTAACCAGAAAGCGGGGACAGTGTGGCTGCAGGCAAGTGACTGCCTAGGCGGAGTCAGGCTAGAACCTGGGGCGTGGCCACACGTCTCATTAAGGTCCCACATTTCCCTCAGTTTACATTTTTGTTTCTGCAGTTCTTTTAGACAGCAAAAATTCTGTGTCAGAGTTTTAGACTGTGGCTTGGCAACCACATCTCTCCACCTGATGCCATGTCTTTCTGCAGGAGGTGGACTCTACAAGTTCCCCCCCCCCCCCACTGTTGGGCATTTTATCCAAGGTCCCTCCATTTGAGTTCTTAGAGTCTCTTACCTCCCAGATCTCTGGTACATCCTAGAAGGTCCCCACCCCCACCTTGTTCTTTCTGAGGTTGCATGTTTCCATTCACTCTGCTGGCCTTCAGTTTTCACTCTTGTTCTCCCCTCCCAATACCTGAATATGTTCCTCTTTTTCCCTTCCCCTCCCCTCTCCCTTGCAGGCCCCTTCCTCCCTCTGCACCCTATGATTGCTTTCTTCTCCCTCCCAAGTGGGATTGAGGCATCCTCACTTTGGCCCCTCAGCTTGTAAACTTTTGTGAGTTCTGTGGACTGTTTCCTGGGTATTCTGTACTTTATTGGCTAATATCCACTTAGTAGTGAGTATATACCATGCATGTAATTTTGGTTCTGAGTTTCCTCACTCAGGATGATATTTTCTAGTTCCATCCATTTGCCTGAAAATTTCAGGATATCCTCATTCTTAATAGCTGAGTAGTCCCACTGTGTAAAAGAACCACATGTTCTGTATCCATTCTTCTGTTGTGGGACATCTGAGTTTTGTCCAGCTTTTGGCCATCACAAACAATGCCTCTATAGACATAGTGGAACTCGTGCCCCTATGGCGTGGTAGTGCATCTTTTGGGTATGCCCAAGATTGGTATAGCTGGATCTTCAGGTAGATCTATTTCCAATTTTCTGAGAAATCTCCAGATTGATTTCCAGAGAGGTTGTACCAGTTTGCAATCTCACCAGCAATAGAGGAGTGTCTTTCCTCTTTCTCCACATCCTCTCCAACATTTGTTGTCTCCTGAGGTTTTGATTTTAGGCATTCTGATTGGTGTAAGGTAGAAACTCAGTGTAGGTTTGATTTGCTTTTCCCTGATCACTAAGAACTTTGAACATATCTTTAAGTGCTTCCAGGTCATTGAAGATTCCTCTGTTGTGAATTCTCTGTTTAGTTCTATACCCTAATTTTTGATTGTGTTGTTTGTTTTTGTTGGATGTTAGCTTCTTGAGTTCTTTATATATTTTGGATATTAGCCCTCTATTGGATGTGGAATTAGTGATTATTGTTTTCCTAATCAGTAGGTTGACAAGTTGTCCTAATGACTGTGTCCCTTTGCCTTACAGAAGATTTTCAGTTTCATGAGGTCCCATTTATTAGTTCTTGATCTTAGAGCCTGAGCCTTTGGAGTTCTGTTTAGGAAAATTTTCTTCTGTGCCAACACATATACAGAAGAAGACTCCTGGTCTGACCTCAGTGAGAGAAGATGCACCTAACTCTTAAGAGATTTTAAGCCCCAGAGTTTGAGGAGGCCTGGCAGGGTGAGTTGGGGGAGTAGGGACATCCTCTTGGAGACAGGGAAGGAGGAATGGGATGAGAAATTTTCTAGAGGAGTTAATGACTGGACTGTAAAAAATATTAAAGATTAAAAAAAATATTAGCACTTACTGCTCTTTCAGAAGATCCAAGTTTCTAAATCATGGCTCACAACTATCTGTAACTCCAAATTAGGGGATCTGATACCCTGTCCTGGCCTTTGCAAGCTTTCATGTGGTATACATACATACATACATGCAGTCAAAACATTCAAATATACATATGTGTGTGTGCATATGTGTGTGTGTGTGTCTACAAACAACTTTTAACAAGTTAGTGGGAAGCTGTAGTGACGGTTGCTATACTAGCTGTTTTTATATGCCAACTTGATTAGAGTCATCAGAGAGATAGGAGCCTCTGTTGAGGAAATGCCTCCACGAAATTCATTTGTAAGGTATTTTCCAAATTAGTGATCAGTGGGAGAGGGTCCAGCCCATTGTGGGTGGTGCCATCCCCTCAGCTGATGTCCTGAGTTTTATAAGAAACCTTGCTAAGCAAGTCACAGAAAACAAGCCAGTAAGCAGTACTTCCCCATGGCTTCTAGTTTCCTGCCCTGTTTGAGTTCCTGTCCTGACTTCCTTTGGTGGTGAACAGCGAAGTGTACATGTAAGCTAAATAAATATTTTCCTTCCCCAACCCACCCCCCAAAAAAAAAGAAAGAAAAGAAAGAAGATTAAAGACTATCATTTTCTTTTGTACTCTTATTTCCACTTTATATCACTATACTGTTTTTCTGTTAAGAACATCTTGCCTTTTTGTGGCTGATACTGTAACTGATAGCTCAAGAAATGCACCCAAGTTATTGGACCATTATATTTTTACATTCTTTGCTAAGATCTACCCTTCACATCATGTGTTTGAGAGACTTTATCCACTCAGAGTGTCAGATATCTGCCAAAAATAATATTCTGTGCATACTATTTATTGCCTTGTGCTGTCCTTTGTCTGACACGTCTCTCTGCTTACACAATTCTTTCTGGGGAATTCTGCATTTTATTTTGTCCATAGCTTTGCCTTTAATAGACTTCCATAATGTTATAACCCATGTAAGGCAGTATAATGTTTTTTGAATGTCTCTCTTCATAGAGTATTATGAATTTCAAATTGTTTATATATTTCCATTGTTTGATAGCTTATTTCTTTTTTATTGTCAAATAATATCCTACTAAATGTTTGGGACAGTTTTTTTTCTCATCCATGCAGTGACATCTATGTGCCTTGGTTCTTTATAATTTGGGGCAGCATCAATTAAGGTCCTGTGAACTTTTTAGGACAGTATTTGTTTGTTTGTAAGTTACAGCTAAAAAGGGAAATTTTTATGTTTATGATTGCCTGACTTTGTGCTATCTGTAGCTTAATCCCATAAGAAACTATAAACTTGTCTTCATAAGACTGTGCTATGGTTATGTTTCCAATAGTAAAAAATGAAAGTTATTGTTCCAAATATTTATCAGATTTTGGTGTTTCTAGATTTTCATGTTATTAAAACTTACTTTAATTTATGAGATTATAATGTAATTACACACTTTTCCCTTTTTCAATTAAAACCCTTCTATACACCCCTTCTGGCTCTCTTTCAAATTCATGGCTTAACAGATGTGCAGTATGTCTTGTTGTTTTTAGCATATACTTCTGAGTGTTTATACCAACTCATTAATTGTTGTGAAAGATATCAAACAAATTTTAATCTTCATAATACTTATCGATAGCCAACTGGCAGTGTTAGTTTGGACAAATTATTTTTATATTTGCTAAAGAAATATAGAAATATGGAAGTTTAAAACCTGGAGAGTTCTTTAGTTCTTTATTAACTAACATTATTTGTAATTTATAATTAGAAGTAAAAATAGAATAACAGAATTAAAAGGATACATTTTGCTTGCCAAATATATTGTTAGAATAATTTATCATTTTTTTTGAGATTATAATATAATTACACAATTTTCCCTTCTCTTTTCTCCCACCAAAACCTCTTGCTCCCTATCAAATTTATGGTTCCTTTAGAATGTTTATTGCTATACACATATGTACCCTATATAAATGGAACCTACTTAATCTGTATCATGTTGCTCCTACATGTGTTTTCAGGGGGGAGCAGTTAAAGCACACCAATTGGCATGCTTTTCCCTAACTTAGATAATTTCTCCAATTCTCAGCATTCTTTAGATGCCCATAGTTCTTAAGGTAAGTTGGAGGCTTCTTCTTTTTTTTTTTTTCCTCTGTACACTTTAGCAAATCTAGCATAGTCCTTGTTCAGCTTGTATTTAGGAAATCATGTTAATGAGACTTTAAGGGTATAGCTTCTGACATTCCTAGGAGATAAAATCTCATAGCAACTCCCTGACTCTCTGGCTGTTAAAATCTTTCTGCTCCTTCTTTTTCAATGATCCTTGAGCTTTAGGTGCAGAATTTTTATTACAGATGCATCCATTGGTCCTAGGCTACACAACTCCCTATACGTGAATATAGTCCTGACTCTTCTTATTAAAGAAACTGATGTTTGCAATAGATGGAGACCATCACAGAAATCTTCGTCTTGAGAATTTTTATGCTTTTAAACATAAAGCTTACATTGTTGACTTAATATATATTATGAATTAATTATATCCTTCAATTGATATTGTGTTACTATTATATGGAAAACTGATCCTCTTTTAAAACTGAAGAGTCCAATACTGTCATATATTAATGTATATTATTGGAAGAAATTTAAACTTGTAGTAAAAATAATTTAAGCTTATCCTTGACTAGCTTACAAATAAATGAGACTCTGGCTATCATTATTTTATTTGGCTTTGACAATTACTGGGGAACTACCATAATCTACTATTTTAAGTGTAGACTTCGCTACCTCTGCAGTGAAGTACCCCAGACCCTTGCTGTTTTGCATGGCCATGAGCTTGAGATTCCTCTCCCCTCATGGCAGATTCCTTCTTTCTCTCTTGCCTCCTCTTCTCCCCTTGTCTCTCTTCCAACCAGGTCACTGCAAAACTACCTACTTACTCTAATCACTCCAGTAACTGACTGGATCCAATTTGATTTAGCCAATAGTTTTAAATCAATAACAAGGTTTGCCCAAAAAAGCTTGTGAACATGAGAAGTCACTGGTAGTCCTAGACATTTGGGTATAGTGTTTAGCTTTACAACCTATAACAATAGACCAAACCATAACAGAAACTGAGGTTCTTGATAAAAGTACTTTTGACCATGGTCTCCTGCTTTGTGCGTTCTTTCCATTCCTTCTTCATCATCTCATTGGAGAAAGGAGACAGTTTAGTCTGTTGAACAATCTTATGTTCAAATCCTTGAGAGCATGTGTGGAACTTATAAACGTGGAATATGCCAATTAACTTCTCTGTTGACTCATTAATCATAACATGCTATTATGTCTATTGTGGCATTAAATGTAACTTGAATAATGCCCTTAGAAAGGTAAAGTGATTTAAATAAGCATGAAGTCCTTATTAACAAATTGCATATATTCCTCAGAAATAAATATAAAACTTTGTGGTAAAAGCATTTTCAGACAGAAAGTACAAAGCTACTAATTTAAGCTTTCCCTCTCCCTCTCCCTTTCTCTCTCTCTCTCTCTCTCTCTCTCTCTCTCTCTCTCTCTCTCTCTCTCTCTCTCTCTCTCTCCCCCCCCCCTCCCTCTCCCTCTCTTTCTCTCTCAGTAGAAAAGATGTTATCTTGGACCAAATATTTGGAACACTTTACTTTTTGAAAAGTTAAATTTCTGAAGCTCCCTAAAGCAATGAAGACAAAGGAAACAATGTACCTTGATCTACTCTATATACCCCTGTGTTCTTCTAAGTATTTACATAAGTGTAATTATTACCCAGTAATATTCTGCACTGCTCTCTTAGACATCATTAAATAATGTACATTTTGTTGTAATATTCCTTTTTGAAAGCTTAGTTGTTGAATGAGAAGTGTACCCAAGTTCTAATTTCTACCATCTAGCTATAGGATTCTTCTGACTTAAATCAATATCATTTTTGCTTTTGGCTGGAACCATAGAAAGGGCAATTCATTGCCAAGAATATTTTCTGACAAACTAAACTTGAAATATACTAAGAGAAGGAACACTTTGAACTACAGCAGCAAAATTATTCCTGAGAGTAAAGATCTTTTTTTTTTGAAACCCAATTTCAAAGCCCTATTTTGTAATACATTTGTAAGATGTAGAACATGACATATTTACTCAAATCTAGAACTTTTCAGCAGACCAAGGTACATTGCACATAGGTGGAATGCATGATTTAGTAAGAATATTGCATCTCTCTCTCTTTCTGAGTGACAGATTAAGATGCTCCCAGAAAGAGCAGAAAAGGGACAATATTTTTTAGATTTGAGGTATATAAGTGTAAGCTGTTCATTAATTCTGGTCCTACAAAGAGAAAATTAACAAACTTGAAATGTTTTCTCGACATTGTTTAAATATAATAAATTGAATGCATATATACATATACATACACATATACATCTGATGCGAGAAGTATTTAAAAAATGAGCCTGACATGTTCCTGTGCCCACCATAGTGACAAAGCAAGCAACCAGCAGGCCACAGAGCTCACGCCAGGCCCTAAGGAATCCTGCACTGGGCAACTGTTCCATAGTAATAACACTGGCAGTTTATAACACTATGTCCCTGACCCTAGCTTCTTGATCTGCTGGCCTGCCCTCTTCCCAGCCCCCACTCGATTACCAGGTAGAAATATGACTCTTAATGCTTAATTAGTATGCCAATTAGATTTATGTATATTATAATCACAATTACAAGGTGCCAATACAATAAAAGTCTTATCCCAATATTTCTAACCTTAAACACAAAGAAAATCGTCTGAAACCATTTCTTTAATTTCTGGAGCCTTCCTCTCCCATGCCCTTGAGTCATCCTCCACAACTCTTTACTCTGCCCCGTTTCCCAGACCCTCTTTGTACTGATGTAATTGGGCAGGAAAATTCCTGCAACATACATATACATCATATACATACACACCCACATATATATATATATAAATACTTGTGTGTCTGTATATGTAAAATCTAAAACTCTTGTAAATATATAAAAAATATCAAAGCCTTTCTGTTTTTGAAACTGTTTCATTCTATGCAATTCATTCCTTTTGTTCTATGCAATTCAAGTAGCCATGACAATGAATAAAGATAGACAAAGTTCCTCCATCGACATAACAAGATAGAAAATTGCATCACTCGTCCATCTATTCTCTTTGATATCCTTCCATGTTTTCTTCTGAGAGTCTGGGCTTAGGACTGCAAAGAACATTTATTCCTTTCTGGATAACTTTCTTTAGATTCCACCAAGAATACTACAGCATTTGAAAGCTAGCTGATTAAAGGGACCCTCATTTTCTCTGCTGTGGGTTGCTCTTGTTATTTCAATGTTTTCTTCACCTTACACAATTCCTCCAAAACCTTTGTTTCCTATTTCTGTCTGCTTCTGAAACTCTCTGGAATCAGATCACAGGGACCATGAAAGATGGAACATGAGTCTTTAATTTTTTCATCTACCCCAACTCCTCTATCTTTCAGGTGTTTACATGCTTTCAGGCAGCTGTCCCTGTAAAAATTAAATATTTCAAAGCAAATAGGAAGGAATTCAAGTCAGAAA
The DNA here is from genome assembly GCA_036184795.1 of Tokudaia tokunoshimensis. Lineage (NCBI taxonomy): Eukaryota > Metazoa > Chordata > Mammalia > Rodentia > Muridae > Tokudaia > Tokudaia tokunoshimensis. The sequence continues at coordinate 66,800,743 of BTHU01000009.1, forward strand.
AAGTGAATTTCTATCACTGCCTTAAAAGCATTTATTGTTACCTAAAGGAAGGCAGAAAGTTTCTGAGGGAAACATCTGTTACTTTTCCATTCCTGTGGTTGTGGCTGGACCCTTTGCTACCTTACTCTTTACTTGTTATATATTTAGTCCACCAAGATATGTATCAAAATTCCTGGTTAAATAACCCTTGTACTATGTGAATCCTTGACTCAAGAGTGATCAAATCTAATCGAGACTGGAATTTGATAATAGAAGAATCAAAACAGTAACCTAAATGGCTTATGCATAATGACTTCAAGTTATTTGTATGATCCCGCCCTTGCCCTTGAGCAGTGATGAGGTATTTGTTATTAGTAAATGCATGCAGAGCCTCTTTAGCATGCAGTGTTTCCAATCAGTCAAGTAGTCAGTCATGTCTACTGGTGTTGATGAAGAACCTCTAGAAGTGTGGCTCCCGGACCCCTGTTAACTCTTATCTGTTTACTTGTACTGCTGACTCTGAGATTGTAAAGGGGAGTTGTCATTTTCACTGTATTCGAGAGCTTAAGGTAAGCAAGAAAACAAGCCAAGAAAAGCACACACATAAAAGCAATGCTTTAAATCATTAGATCAGATTGTTTCAAGAGAGTCAGAAAGCTTCTAAGGGCAGCTGAGTGGTTTAGGGTTAAGCTGAGAAGCTTGAAACACTGAGTTTCCCTAAGCCTCTCTTGACATCCTTCCTTCTTTTCCTGAGTAGATCAAGCTGACCTGGCTTATAAATAAAGTAGAAACCACTTGAGGGACTAGGCCAGACAATATCTCCCAATTTTCTTCATATTTACCCTTTCCCTATTTCCTGACCTCATTAATTATACCTGGAGCTTACTATACCCTGGCAACATACCTAATCACATCTTATCTAAGATGAACAGCATCCTCTAAAACAATTTAATAGTTTGTTAGCTAATCTTCCTAGAAAGCCAGGTAATATATTAGTAGATTCTAAAAGAATTAGATAGAAATTGAAAAAAATACAATACTGGATTTGACTAAATTCCATTACCTGAATAATATACCATGAATTTAGTTCAAAAGATTTGGTTCTATTCCAAAAAATCTCCAAATAATCATGTAGTTGGTGACTAAAATATGTGCAAATCTCATTTAGTGTCCTTATATTTAAATAACGCGATCACAAAGAAAGTAACTTTTACTATGATTTGCTGCCTGATATAATTCATTTTTTAATTTATGAGTTTTTATTTGAAAGTTTTAATAAGCTTTTAAAAACTATCATAAGGGGAAAATACTAGATGTTAGAAAGTATTTAATAAATTAACTATAGTACTTATTCATATGGAACACCATGTTTGTTACATCTCCGCAGGATTATGTGACTAGGTAGAAATTGTTTTACTGTTGTTGCCCAACATTTCAGCAAAGAAGCCATGCAGCAAAGCCAAATGCCAGAGCTGAGAGGAACCATGTACCAAGTAAATAGGAGGGGCAAAACACTAGTAGGACTGTTTTTACATGAGACAATATTTATGTTGCCAACTAATCACACTTGTCCTACAACAATGCACTCAACTAAGGAATACTGAATGAATTAGTAGAGTGACATGGGTAAGTCCTTCTAGTGACCACACTGTGACAACGGACCTTCCGAAGATTTCTTTCAAGCTACCTGCTAGAGTGAGCAAATGGAGAAGAAAATAACAGTCTTGAACGTTTACTCCTGTGTATCAAGTAATACTAGTTTCTCATTACCCAAAATATTTCAGCTTTCAAATTTGAGCATTGTGGAGATGGAGTCATAAATGGATTTTCAAGGATAATCCAATCACAGTGAGAACATTTGTTAACCTATTCTGTGGTTCCTTCCCTATTTTCTGAAAGCACATTTATTATAAGTTAAATTGATTGGTGGTGTCAGTCGTGTATGAAATTTCTGAGTGTTAGAGTGAAGATAATTAAGGAGGAAAGGCACGTGGAAGCTTCTAGGAATTTCCTATCCTCCAAACTTTCGAACTAATATGGTACACAATAATTTAGTAATTATATTTTAAGGCAAGATTTTTGAGAGCTGGGAAAATTCTAAAAAAATAAGATTTCCCTTTTCTTTGCTCTAACTGCAAAGCATATATACTGGTCTTGATGAGTGAGTTGTCTCTGAAATACTGGCAAATATGGAAGAAGGTATCAGGAAGAGCATGAAGACATTCACAGTGACTGTGGAGAGTTGAGGAAAATACCCCTAGTGCAGAAGATATGGGAGAATGAACCTCAAGGAGGATGCTGTGATGATATTCTACTGAGGAAAAGACCCAAGAACATGCTACTAAAGAATATGATTCATTGTTCAGGGAATAAGGAATTTATGTACATGTAATTTTCAAAAAACAATAATCAATGATGGCATAGCATCTAACTTTCCCATAATTTATAATGTGTGTAAAAATGATAATAGAAGCACAAACATGGTCATTTCTAATACTGGATGATATGATAGTGTATACTTTCAGTATACTTCTAGATTGTTTTATTTAAGTGTTTGCCTGAAGAGCATAATAGAATTAGGTTAATGTCAAGAGAATAAAGAATCATGTTGTGATAGCTTCTTACAGAATCAATTGTCAAAAAATGAGTTGCCTAAGGCAGTAGAGCTCCCTTATCTGATGTTTATGGATGTGATAAATACTGCCGCTGTCTACCAACCTGTTGCTTAAGTTGAACATGTGAATATGAACCTTAAATACATCAGCATACATTTTTCAAATCCAAGGAATATTAATTAAAACCATTTACCACAATAACCTGTTCTTTTATTCAACTCCATCTTTCTTTCTTTCTTTCTTTCTTTCTTTCTTTCTTTCTTTCTTTCTTTCTTTCTTTCTTTCTTTCTTTCTTTCTTTCTTTCTTTCTTTCTTTCTTGAAGCAAAGAGAAGTAGACCACATTGTCATCAATTAAATGGAAACATAAGGATGATATTCTAGTCCAAATCATGTGTAGAGGGATGTAAAACAAGAGGCTGGATATGTCATTTAGACTGAATCAGAAGAGTTCAATATGCTCATTATGTGATAAAAGTTGTGTAGCTTAATTGCTGGCATGAAAGTCACATTTTCTTTTCCTATTTAAATAATATCTTTATACCTGAGCTTTCACACATTTACCATTGGAAAATACTTCCTGTCAACACCAGTGGGATATATTGTATACCATACTGTTTCTTTTTAACTATATCATATTAGTACAGTACTAATTTGAAAAAGAAATGGGTTTCTTTAAAAATGATCACAAAATATTTGTTTTGTGTGGAATAGGGGTGAAGATTGAGAGGAAGTTAAGGCTAAATATAATCAAAACACTATGTATAAAATTCTAAAAGAACAGATACGTTATAAAAAGAAAGACCAACACTGCTTGTTCACGAAGTGATTGTGAGTTTGAATTCTAGTATATTTAATTCCTAATGACTCCCACACTATCAGCCAGATATTGACAAGTTCAGATGTTGTTCTCTATGTGATACAGAGACAAACAAGCAAGAAAAGAAACAATGTTGGTAGAGTATTATACAATATTCATTTTTGCATACTGTATGATATATTTCCCAGGACAACTGTCTGTCATTAACCAGGAGCTACCAGCAGCTATTGAGCAAAGGGAAGGCAAAAATATGCTTACAGAATAAGCAACCCTAAACATAAAGCACTGGTCTGCTGAATTATTATTTATAATTCAATAACACCTTTAGGTGATTTGGCTCCTTTAGCAAATTACGAAGTTGTAATTGGGTTGTTTTCTATGATCCCACACCTAATTCTTTTGTTCTTATTAGGTAATATTACTAGATTTTTTTTATTACTAGATTTTTAATATTTTCTTTTTTATTAGATTTTTTTCTTTTTAAGATTTATTTATTTATTTATTTATTTATTCATTTATATGAGTACAGATGGTTGTGAGCCTTTATGTAGTTGCTGGGGATTGAACTTAGGGCCTCCTCTGACTCTGGTCAACCTCGCTTGCTCTGGTGGGTCCCACTTGTTCCAGTAGGCCCTGCTGAATCTGGTTGGCCCAGCTCGCTCTGGTCACTTGCTTCCACAGTCCCTGCTTGCTCTGGTCCAAAGATTTTATTTGTTATTATTATATTTATGTACACTGTAGCTATCTTTAGACACACCAGAAAAGGGTGTTAGATCTCATTATGGATGGTTGTGAGCCACCATGTGGTTGCTGGGATTTGACCTCAGGAGCTGTAAGTTGATGGATTTATCAGATCTAGAATGTATATATAAAAATGTGTGTGTGTGTGTGTGTGTGTGTGTGTGTGTGTGTGTTTTACTGAATCTTGATGTGGTTGGAGGGGCAGCACATGATTAACAGCTCTAGTCCTAGACTTGGAATGTATTAGGTAGAGTAAGCCAAAGAGAGAAAGCCAATATATTTTCTGTTTCCATTACAATTCCTACTATTATTTCAGCAATAATGAACTTTGGCCTCAAAGTGTAAGCTGAAACAAAAAATTCCCCTATGTTCTTTTGCTGGATGTATTATAACAGCAGTAGAAAATAAACTTGAACACACACCTATCACTACTGAGACAGCACTCCAGCCCCTATCTAAGCATATTTATTAGTAAAATACCAATTGATAGTTTATTATTATAGTCTAATAGCTAAAGAATGTAAGACTGATATTAAGCAGTCTCTCAGTTGTTTCCTTATTTTATTTCTGCTCATATTCTAAATGTTTTACTCAGGAAATATTATAATATTCTTTGTTATAGGAAGAAATTAATATTTCTCTGTATTTCAAAAACAATTTTAGAACATTTAATATCAATTTATTTTTCTCTTTTTAAGGATATGTCACATATTAGCTCTTTAGGAAGAAAATTATTATTTTATCACACATTATAGCATTTATGAAAAACTATGGCATGTCCTTCTGTTCATAATTGACCATTTGAATGTTCTATAGATCTAAAAGTTCTTCTTTAGAAACTCAGATTTTCAAATAAAATTCCCAGGATAGAATTATACTTTGAAATTTTTATGAAAAAACATAACATTCTTTTTAAAAACATGGATATAAGTCAATAGTTAAAATATCATTACATATACTTTAGTAATCAGTTGCATGCAAAGCTCTGTTTAATCATTAAACTGGAATTATTTTAATTCACAGAATTTTCTTCTCCTGCACTTCTCTTTTTTTCTCTCCCTTTGATGAAGATGTTCACAGAAGGGTATGGGTCTTATAGTTTGGCATAGCTGGGGGACAAATAAAGACTCCATCTTTAAGCAGGTGCCAAGTAAAAATTAGCATAGCACCTGAGGCTGTCCTCTGACCTCCATATTCTAGCTGTGTTATGTGTCTGTACACACTCACACACACACACACACACATGTGCAGACATAGACACACATATGTAGATACAGACACACACATACACAGACACACACATACACAGAAACACTCACACACACATACACATACACACACACGCATATACACATACATATACAGACACACATCCATATGCAGACATACACACACACAAATACACACACACATATACTCCATACTCTCTCTCTCACACACACACTCACTATCACACATACTCACTATCACATATGCAGGCATACACACATACACATATATATATATATATACAAATGCACACACACATACATATAGAGACACACAAACACACATACACATACACACACACATATACACAGACACACACTCACACACGTAATTTTTTTAAAAAGAAAAGAATAAAGAATAAATGAAATGAGTCCTAGTTCTCTCTCTTTGCTTTATGTATGCTTGTTCTCACAATGAATTATTACACATGTAACAGAATCTGAGTGTGTGCATGTCCTATAGGTTTAGATTACCGAGACTGAAGAACCATAAACTGAAAACCTATGGTTTACAATATCTCAGACATCTGCTCTTCTATTTTAGTGACACAGTGAGAGCATTTCTCACAGGGACTCTGACAAGGATGCTTAGAGGCTTCTTATCCTGAAAGGTCTCCTAGTTTTCCCTGATACTAAATTTGTTTTGATTTTTAATATATATTAGTTTAGTTTTCTTGCTGTGTTGTTTAGATAGTGCATCGTTGGATTTGTCTGGGATTGATTGTTTAATCCTTGAAAATGTTTTTCTTTTTATTTATTTATTTTTTTTGTCTCTCAAAATGTATTTGGATTGAGATTTTCATTCTCACATAATAAAGCCCTAAATATTAATTATAAGTGTGATTATCTATCCACCTATGTAAAGAGTCTGAAAATAGTATCCTCTATGAATATCTAAAAGTCGAAAAAGAGCTTGAGAACATTTTATTTTAGGACAAGTCCCTTTACACACCATGTCTCTGATGAAGTTTAGAAAACTGTGACAGCATGAGACCTGATGGCTGGGAAGTGCTGATTCAGTCTTGGAGTTTTCCATTGTCAAGTTCTCACCTGCACTTAGCAGCTGTTTATTGCTTGGTTCACTGAAGCATGGGAAACTGAACTAAGCCACAGGTCAATAAAGCCATTTGCAATGATCAACCCTCTGAGAGAGGTGATGAGTCAACCAAAACTCTTCTGCGCTGAAAGGAAATTTTGCACTTTAGGTAGTAACATAATCAAATGAATCAGCAGCTTGCATAGCTACCTAATTAATTTTACTACCTTTGGGGAGGCATAAAACAAACTTCAATGCTTCTTTTTCCCTTCAGTAATGATGTTAGTGTTTTGACATCAAATTATATAGAAAACCTTTAAACCCTGGCCTTTTAAATCCTTAAAGAGTGATTTCTTGATTTTTTTTTATATTAAGGCCTTTATTCATTATAAGTTTTCATATCCCCCTTGTTTCTCAGCAGTATTTTTATTAGTTTGCAAAAAAATTATTTTGTAATACTTCCAAAAGGAGATTTTAGTACTTCAATAAAAGCATAATAATTACTTTTGAATTCATATTAATTATCATAATCTATGTATACATTCTGTATGATATATTAAATTTAATACTCATAATGATAAATCACAATTAATATTTTGTGTTTTATTGAATTTGTTTAATAAAAATATTTAGAAGTTCATTGTAGAGAGCTCATGGTGACATGGTATTCAAAAACCAAGAACAGTGTTTCAAATGTACATAATCATTTTACTTCCAACCAATTATTTCATATAGAAATAATTTTCATGAATATTGCTAAAACTTTAATATATTTTAAATTTTTTAAATTGATACCACATGATAGTCCACAATTGTCAAATATAAATAGGGTATTTTTATACTCATATGTAAATCACAAGATTATCAAACAACAAAATGACTTATTATTAAATCTCAGGCAATATGGTAACATAGTAACAACTGACACCAGTTGTCTCACATAATCATATGTTTTCCAGGCTCAAATGTTCTTACCATGTTTTTTGATAGATAATAAATAGATCATATTTAAATATCTAATTTGAATGAAGATACAAATAATCAGAATTGTATAACTTTTCAGCTTGAACATTTTATAGAATTTTCTTGTAACTTTTTAAACATCTCTATTGGTGATATAAGAAAGTTGAAAGTTTTGGATCATTTTGGTATTTAATATACATTGCTCTTAGATAGTGATTAGGCTCTAATGAAACCTAACAAGTTGACAGGTATTTTATCAGCACCTACTTTGCTGAGCCACTGCTGTAGGTGTTTTGTAAAATTATCATTTTTATGTAAAACAGAGCCTTGGCAATGCAGTTGTCAATCATAAAATCCTAATTAAATAGGTGTTTAAGACAGTGACATGAAGTCAAAATAGTGAATGGTGCATTTGAAATCCTTGCAATTCACAGAATTAGTCGATTCTTTGGGTAAATGTAGTCCCATGGGCTATAACTAATGAGACTCTCTAGGATACCTAGAAGGAAAATGACAAATGAGAAATTCCACTCAACTGCATTTGATTAATTTAAATCATCTCCCTTTTCAATGTTTATACAATGGGAGAACAAGGTCTATATCGTGAGTTCCAAATATTCCTAAGTAATCATTAGGCCCATATGATAGTTCTCTGAATTTATTAAATATTTCACTGTGTTCATCTCTTTTTCATTAAAAATTGTTCGACTCAGGAATAGAACTATAACATTTTAAAAGCTGAAAAACTCCCTCCCAGATTTCAGGTCAAAACTATCCTGAAATCACTGAATTTAAAACTTTTTCAGAACATGTGTCTTGGTGTCCAGGGAGCTTGAGGTAGGTCACTTCCTTTGCATGAGACCTATCCAGTTCCTTTGCATCATTCCTCTTTGGCACTGCCAATTAGGTCTACCCTCTCCTACTCCCAATGTCCACCAAGCTCCTCAAGGAGTCACATTCACCGAAATTCAAGCTAGATCCTGGCCTCATCTCAAAGTTACACAAGACTCCTCTGTGATCTCCTTACCTTATGCTACTACCTAGGTCCACTTCGTGTCCTATAGGTTCACATGGAGAAAAATCTTCAATAAACTAATAGAAGGAAACATCTCAAAACTATAGAGATACCTGATCATGTGAAAAAAGTCTACAGAACATCAAATAGACAGAATCATGAGAGTCTAAGGTAAGATTGCAGCAAGAAAAAAAACACAAAAATATAACAATCTCCCATTCATACATTATTTAAAACCATTTATTTTAACACCTTCTAAGTTTCAAGCTAGATTTGTCCACGAGATATGTAGAGAAGACTGCAAGTGAATGAAGTATTAGTGTTCTGAATGTAAACAGTCTATGAATAGTAGGAGATGAAAACCCATTATAACCTGAACATGAAGATGAATTTACAGTCTAACACATTGTACTGCATGCTAGTTGAAGACAAGGATATGAGAAGACAGAGAGAATAATGAGCCTCTTTAAAGAAATGTCTGATGATGTAGACCTGATTTTATAAAAAGCTTTCAATTTATACTGAAAGCTTCTCAGAGACTGTTTCTGATTTTGACCTCTTTTCCCTCTAAATGACTGTTTCTGAGTCCAGTTAAAAGTATCAAAGCTGCCTTCAGCATATCTGCTACTAAGTATATATCACATCTTTAATCAAGAGAAGTTCTTTTAGCTCTGTGGAACCTTTTGATGGGAAATTGACTACAAGTACTCTTAGTTTTCAATCTGTCAGGACAGTATAAAGCAAATTTAATTGCTCTTAAAATACACTCCTAATTCTTACACAGAACGTGAAAATACTATGTATTCCATGGAAAAGGAAATACCTCCCTCTATGTAGAACACCTTTCCATGAAGAATACCTTCAGGAAATCACAGGTTCCAATGTCTGCTTGTACTATGTGTTACTGATGCAAAATAAAATAACAAGATGATATTCTATTTTTGGTACAAAAGAATGGATGAAGAGACCTATATATAGAAATTTTACATAAAGAAGGATCTATTTGAAAAAGAGTGGACATTGTTCTTGTCTAGAGTTGTACTGAGTTGGAGAAATAGGGCACAGATATATGCACCTGAAAAAGAATCTTGAGAAATTATCTGATATTGTAGAAGAAATTTGGCAGGAATCAGCTGTCAATTACATATAATAGAACAACTATTCATATTTGTTAGGATTATATAAGGGCAGAATCAATAAGGATATTGCCCTTTAAAACAAATATTTATGTATAAAAATAAAAATAAAAATTATGCACAGAGATAATATGTAGAGCAGCATGTATGGGTACGAGAGAGAAACGTGTAGCACATACACAGACATACACTCACACACACACGCACACACACACACATGGGTTGTGGAGAGAGAGAGAGAGAGAGAGAGAGAGAGAGAGAGAGAGAGAGAGAGAGAGAGAGAGAGAGAGAGAGAGAGAGGAATATTGGTCTATTTGTTTTATCAGATTAAATGCACTTTAGGACTTCATCTTTGTATCATTATAAGATTAATTTAATAGGTTCCTTCTCCTTAAGATATCATACTTTTTTGTAAGATCCAACGAAAGATATTTGTTAAGACACTGTTGGGGATTTGATTTGTACCTATGTGGGAATTTGCACATCCACTGCAGATCCCTGCCAACATTTTTTTTTTTTTGGACTGGTCAATAAAGAGCCAGAGGCCAATGATTGAGCAGATAGAGAGAGGACATTTAGGATTCCTGGACAGGAAATTCAGCGGAGAGAGGGGAGAGCTGCCATGACAGGGAAGCTGAGAGATCAAACTTAAGAGCTACAAGAGAGAAAGCATCATGCCAGGTAAGGGTCAGGGAATTGGCACCAGGGGCCACTCTCCAATTGGGTTTGGGGTAGCAAAGATGAAATACAAATTTAGCAAGTATTAACTCAGGAATATAGGAGGGGACTGTGTTAGTCACGTGGAGGTTCAGGAGTAGCCCAGCCATTGAGCTAGATAAGGCATATTAAAATATAAAGACAGTGTGTGTGTGTGTGTGTGTGTGTGTGTGTGTGTGTGTGTGTGTGTGTGTTTCTGTTCAAGATCTAGAGCATCTGGGGCAGGTAGAGTGTAGCGGGTGACAAACAGTCTAGAGTTCAGGACGGTTTAAAGACTACCACATCAAGACACATCAAGTGGTAAAATGTTTTACCACTTTGAATGTATGTGCCTATCAACATGGGTAAAATAGTATTTCATCAGGATTCTTCATCTGAAATATAGCTTTCTAATTTGAAGTATATTCCTGGAATAATACTATATAATATTATTATATTGTTATTATTATAATATTATATAATATTAATATATGTAACATAATAATATTATATAAATGTGGTCAATAAACACTACCAATTGTTTCTATTGATGTTCTTTTGTATAAAGAAATCTGGCTGTTTTGGCAAGAATGCAAACTATAAGAAAGACTTTTTTATCAGGATAATCTTCAAATAACATCGGTGCTATGGTAAAATAATTTCATATAGATTAAAATTATATGGAAAAAGTGGAATATATTACTTTAGGGCATTTTCTTAGTATCTGTAATATGAATTTATATCTTCTTTGAAGCATGCAAATCCCTGAATTATCAAATTGTATACTTAAACTATCTTATTTTTCAACATTTGAAAATGCTGAATATAAGGTTTTAACCATAGAAAATGATAAATTGGTTTGCTTGGTACACACATATATACCCATATTCATATATTGGTTCATGTATATGAGCATATATAATTTCCTTTACATTTTTCTTGTAAATAATTGGCAAACATGTTATTTACTAAGATATTTAATTTCACTTTCTGTTAATGCCACTAGGTATAGAGTTGCACATATTTTTCCCATTTGAGAAAGTCACAACTGTATGTTAAAAAAAAACAACTAGAAGTTTGGCAATTTGTTGACAACAGTTTGCTCTGAGCAGTTATACATGAAGTAAAATGTGAAAGATAACCCTGTAAAAACCCTCTCATGTCAGCAGCAAAGCACAGACACTCATTAAGAAGCAAAGGCCAGCCCTGGAGGAAGTTCATGATTAAAACAGGGTATATTTATATATATTTTCTTTCTGTTTTTATTAACACTAAGTGGAAAGCATACAGTGGCCCATGACCCACAATGCAGAAGGACAAACACAAATTTAAAATGAAATAAGTTAACGAATCACTTTCTTAACAAAGCTAGATGTTAGTTAAGAAAGCACTTAAGACCTTTGCCTTGGAAAGAGTTTTAAAAAGTCATTGGATTTTTACACTTGTCTGATAATTGCGAGCTGATTTACCACCACCCCCTTTGGACACATTTCCTAGTAACACAAATCTCTTAAAGAAAATGAAAGGCTCATCATTAAGGAAGAATCAGGGAGTGGAGTCCAAATAAAAATTCTTCAGGAAAGATTTATCTCATGGCAGAAGTTCCATATCAGAAAGACATAACAATTGTTCCCAGTGGCTCTTTGCTTACAAGTCTATTTTTTCAGAGCTTCTTGGTGATATTTGCCTGTGAATCATTGGCTCCTACAGCACATTTCTACTCTGTGTGTGTGTGTGTGTGTGTGTGTGTGTGTGTGTGTGTGTGTGTGTCTTTAGCTTTGTCTTTCCCACCCTCACAAACACATTTATCCTTTTCATTTTCTTATTAAATATTCTGTACTGTTTTATCCTGATTGAGGCAATTTTATCTAGTATACATGAACATCCTCTATTATTTAGCTAATGACTTTTCCTAAAAAATAATAAATACTTTCTTTTAGAATGCCTCACTGAGTTCTATCCATAAACCTATTCAGTTATTCATAGATAGATAGTTTTGTAGTCCTTACTGCAGAAGTAAATGTAAATTAGAAATTGTCTATAACCCACATTTGTGAATTCAAATGTTATTTCTTGCCACATAGTAAGTTTCCCATTTATTATTAAATGTTAAGCAGTTGTGGATATAACTTAGTGGGTAGTCATATACAGTTATATATGACATATATATAGTTAGTTATATTCATAAATATATGAATGCATAGACACAAATGGTAATTATAGTGAGTAGAGTTTAACTTTCATGAAGTCCAGGATTTTATCCCTAGAATCACCAAATCCTGGAGGTGCTGGCTCATGTCAGTCATCTAAGCATTTTGGATGTGGAGATAGAATGACTCAGTGTAAAGCTGGCTTATGTAGTGATTTGAAGACCAAATCAGGGTATGTGAGACACTATCAAAACAAAAGCAAAAACAAAACTAAACAAATTAAATAAACTACACTGTATCTAAGTATATATAATTACTTCTCTTTAATAGTCATATTTTAATATGATTTTCCCTGAACAGTGGGAAGGAATGGATATCAGATGGAGAACTTGTTTTATACAATTTGGATTCGATCATATTTACTCGAACTCCCTTTAATTCTTTCTAGAATTCACCTCAACTCTATATGCTGCTACCTTCATATCTTCATTTTGTAAGTTCAATAACCCATTTACTCCAATTTGTGCTGGCCATATACTTCTGCGTGTAAGGCCATCCACTAGGACATGATAGATCTACTAGGATCCACATAGAACCCATATGGGGAAACTCACAGGTGAACCTCCTCTTATTTTACTAACTGCACAGGGAATCAAATTGCCTTCCAATATTGTACCTCTCTATATGAACTTTCTTGGAACTCTCAAACCTCAACAGAGATGTTTATTTTTGCAGAAGATGCTTGTCAATATAGAAACATGAGGTCAAACTTAAGGGAATGTGTGACCATGGAAGGTTTAATTACAAATGAAACAACTAAACAGGCATGAAATAGTAGAACCAAAATTTACCATTAAATCCAGGAATAGCTTCATTGCAAATACCATTTTACATATAGTTTAGGAGTGATTATGTAGAATGCTGAGTTTTTTCCCTTTCTGTAGAAATTGATGTGAGAGAGGTTGATTACCATTATAAAAATAGTGCCTATTGGGGCAGTGAGCCTATTTTGCCTAACAGATTGATATTATAATTTCTAAGGTTCTAAGCATTTTGTAATCCATGAATCTCTCTATTCTTTCTATGTTAATGAAAAAAATTATTTGGTTAGGTATATGAGTAACATTTTCTAGAACATAAGCAAATATTTTGAAAGACATTTAATACCCATATTAACTTAGTTAAATAATAGTAGTGAGTTCCTTCCTAGGAACTATATACCTTTCAACCTTGGCTTTTTGACCTATTTACAGTATTATGGGTTCTGAAAAAAAAAGTAACAGTAAACGAAAAGGTAATAAACTGAATCCAGTGAATCTGCTTCAGTTTATTTGCTGAGCTGAGAGTAAGTTTAAGGTACATTTGAATTCAGCATCATTTAGCAACATTATATTTAACACATAACTTGTCCCACTTAGCAAGCCTTAAATGTTCCTTGTTAGCCTGCAAGTTCAACTCAAAATGCACCCAGGTGTATAGTCACAGGAAACAACCTTAAATCCTAAAATAGCTTCCATTCTATACAGGTTTTCAAAATATTTTACTCCTTATGGCTTGACATTTAACATACATTTGTTATTTTCACTAAAGTTCTCTGATAGACTCCATGTTAATGAATATAAGCTCATATTCACCAAATATTTATACATCTGAGTCACATTTTTTACCCGGAACAAAGTATATTCCCCATTACTTTTAAATACCTTAATGTATATATTCTACAACATATTATATATTAAAATTACAATAGCAAAGAAGTTTATTTTGCACATGAATTCTACCTTCAACCTTTTACCTGTGGACACACACTTAAGGTGTAAATAGTTCTCTAATTCATAAATGTCTCTTTTAATTATTATCTTTCAGGTTCATTTGACCATAATCTAGTCGGTCAGAACGAGAGGGAAATAAATTTAGAAATAAAGCTAATCGCTTTGGTACAGAACATGGTACATATTTGCTTTTGATTATTGTATGAAAGTTATAAAGAATGTTTTAAAAATATCAAAGAGACCAATGGAGATGCATTCTGAATGATTCTACAATACAGGAGCTGGTCCAAGGGCCCGATGCATACACACCATAGGACTACCTGGTCTGGCCTCAGTGGGAGAATTTGAGCTTAAACCTCGAGAGACTTGTAGCCCCAGGGAGTGGGTAGGCCTGGCAGCAGAGGGAGTGGAGGGCAGAATATCCTCTTGGAGACAAGGGGGAAGAAGAATGGGCTGAGGAACTGTGGGAGGGCAAACTGCAAAAAGAACAAGGACTGGACTATAAAAAAATAAAAGTAATAAATTTAAAATTTAGACTTTAAATGTAAGAATAGATTCTTCTGAAATGTTGATATAATCTGGCTCCATTTTCTTTTTCTATTGTTGGTCAGACACAGTAAACATGATAAACAAATATAGATATTTTAAAAATCAGCAACATTTTTTTGTATATATGATATCAAGAACTTAATTATTTTACTTGAAAACAAACAGGTTGATCTATCCTAAGGCTTAGAAAGATCAAGGCAGTGATCCAGTAAATTCGATGGGAAATATTTCTGTTAATATTCCTCTATTAATTTGAGTGTAGCTTTTGAATGGTGTATATGTTAGAGACATGCAGCAGAAATTTATCCATGGTGAAATGTGAACTTCATATTTTCCAGATGTCTTACCAAACTTTTATACTATTTAAAATATGTCTACATGCTCTGAGCAACTTTGCAGTATTACATTCAAAATAAGACAAACATTTCTGATTTATACCTTTGTGTCAAAATTTTAATTATTATTTGCTTATTTAAAGGAAAAAGTCACACTTATTTTTTGAAGAGGGTCTCTGCATTATCTAAAATAAATTACACAAATATATCATTGTACCTAAGGAATGTGTTTACGCTAAAATATAATTTCTTCTTACTTTCTGAATACAAGGTTTCACTATTAAACAGACTGTTAAATTTGCACAAGATTATGTATAATCACCTTGAGAAACTGAGAACTTTGGAAATGGAGCTATGTCAATATGGAATTACAATAATATATAGTCAGTGTCATAATCACTGGAATGGACATGAATTTATAGAACAAATAGAAAAACAATTGCCTCTGAATGGATATTTAAATAAAATTGAAAGTGTATGAAATGAAAACTCTAAGAAATTTTCCACACTCAACTCTCTCTCTCTCTCTCTCTCTCTCTCTCTCTCTCTCTCTCTCTCTCTCTCTCTCTCTCTCTCTCTGTGTGTGTGTGTGTGTGTGTGTGTGTGTATTGTGGGAAATATTAAAAAATGAACTACCAACATCCCATGCTCCAACACGTTCCTCTCTGCCTGCCAACTCTCTGACAGGGCCAGAGCTCCTGAGCTCCCTTCACTGCTTGGCCAGCCCCATGCAACAATGGTCTACCCTACAGTCAGTGTCCACAACACCCAGAAACCTGGTAGAAACAAAACTCTTGAAGCTTATAATTAACCAATCAGATTTATGTATCAATAAATTATCAATTCACAAGATGTTGATACAGTAATTTCAGAACCAATTGATAATGATAAAAGCTGGCCACCTAGATTAGACAAATTATCCTAATTATTCTATCCTTTATGATGTCATATTTGTCTGTGGCTATTTAAAGCCACAGGATCTTCTTCCTGTATGTCCACCTCCATCTTAACTTGCCTCTCCTCTATCTCATCTACAGCTCTCTGTCCCTGCATCTCCTAGCTCCACCACCCTTTTCCCTGTCAAATCACAGACCTTCTGCTGCACTAATATATTAATATAATTGGACAGGGAAAACACACACACACATACACATACACACACACACACATATATGTATATATATATGTATATAAAGGAATTCATACATACAAATGGTAACTATATAAGCTATGACACTCATAAAACATCATTATAATAAGACCACATGTAGCTTCTTATTTTCATTTGTTCCTATACATCAGTTACAAAAGTAACATTGAAATTCATTCCTATCATATTTATTTTGCCACTTCTCTTCTTACAATAATGGTAATGAAAATATTGATTTAACTAGAATAGATATGATTTTTTTCTCTACATGTGAAAACCATATAAAAGGATTCAATAACATGGCAAGAGATACAAATCTAATGTTGAATCTTGTGGGTATAGCTAAAGTATTGATTCTGCACTCAGTCACTGAACATAATTATCTCTCACGGGATTCTCCTGTATGAAACAATGTCACAGCATCCTGGTAAATTGTACTTATTAAAGATAAACAATACAAAACCAAAACAAGCCTACATTATTACCTTGAGATGTGATATATATATTCCTCAGAATTCTTTAAGAATCAGGTTAAATAGGAACTACTCAAATGTATTGCCAATATTATGCATACTACTTATTTCAAAAGAAATATCTAAAATGTCAGAGAATTTAGCAGCAATTTAATTAATATGAGCTCAATAACAAAACTAGCTGTAGCCCATGTTGCCTATGTTGGTGAATACAATCCTTTCCTTGATCCCAAATATATGTACATATAAAATTTTCTGTGCACATGTATTGTATGTCTGTGTATGTTTTTCTATGCACATTGTGTGCTTATGTGTGTGTGTGTTTGTGCGTGCATGTGTGTGTGTGTGTGTGTGTGTGTGTGTGTACGTCTGCGTGTGTGTGATGTAGTCCTTTATCACTTTCCATCTTATGGTTTACTACACGAATGCTCACTGAATCTGAAATTCACCATTTGACAGAATCAGTGCTTGGAAGTTCTAGGGTCCCACACATCTTTGTAACCCCAGACTGGTGTTCTAGGATTAAGAAACTTTACAACCATATTTTGGCTATTGGTCCATGTGCTTTAGGAATCCACTTTTATTTTCCAGATTTTTTTTATATAAGGCAACATTCCAACTTAAATAGTCAACATTCCAACCACTACATTCATTTCACTTAAGACTTTTGTTTCTTTTTGAATAACTTATTAGCTGTTTCTGTTTTCTTAGTTTTTTGTATTGTATTATATAAAACATTGTATAATTTCATCTGTTATAATTTTATAATTCTTTTTCCCCTGAAAATATATTTCATAGTAAGTCTTCACTATTATGATATTGCATAATGAAATATGTAATACTGAATTTGTATTTAAAATTAAATTTTTATTTAATGTGAAACATAAATAAAATATATATAATATAAATAATGTGAAATATAGCCTGAGTGTATGTGTGTGCGTGTGTGTGTGTGTGTGTGTGTATGTGTAAGAGAGAGAGAAGTGAGCATTTAAGACATAACATTTTATTATATGTAAGTATACTATAGCTGTCTTCAGACACTTTTTCTTCTAGATCCAGCCCTGCTTGCTCGCTGTAGCTGTCTTCAGACACCCCAGAAGATCTCATTACGGATGGTTGTGAGCCATCATGTGGTTGCTGGGATTTGAACTCATGACCTTCGGAAGAGTACTTGGCGCTCTTAACTGCTGAGCCATCTCTCCACCCAGGCAGTGCTGGTGCACACCTTTAACTAGCACTTGGGAGGCAGAGGCAGGCGGATTTCTGAGTTCGAGGCCAGCCTGATCTACAGAGCGAGTTCCAGGACAGCCAGGACTATGCAGAGAAACCCTATCTCTGAAAATTAAAAAAAAAAAAAAGACATAACATTTTTTTAAAATTGTCATTTAAACAACATTAATAAAACTTTAGCAGATTTAAAATGTTAATTCTAACATTTTCTCAAGTGCTCAAAAAGCCCTATTCATTGACATCTAATACTTTCAGAAGAAACCACAATTTTTTATTGACTTTCAACAGGAAAAATATATTAGAAATTATTTTGCTTACTAATTCATTAACAAACAGTTGTTTATTTACTTTTGACAGTGGCATCTTAGAAATACATGCATTTAAAAATTATACAGAAATGTGGGTAATTTTTTTAAGGTTTGAGACATTATTATGAAAGACAGAAAAGTTCAAAATAGGCAACTGGTTTTTCTTCAGTTGATAAATGATTATTATTTTAAATGAAGAAATATAATAGAAGTTGTTTTCTCTACATTTTATAATATATTGGGAAGGGATCTATTTAATGCAAACAACACAAAATAAGCATCAATTCTTAAAACAGAACTTTTTATTCACTCAATACCCAAATTCAAATTATTAATGTGATATTTTCCTCTTCAAATTTGCCAAAGAGCTGTGAAGCTGATTTGAGATTCATTAATATTCACTAAATATAGAAACTGAAATTTATTTCTGTCACTTCACCCTCCTAAAAGAACGAAAGAATGTGGCAGAGATTAATGGTCATCAGCAACTCCCCACAGGTTGTGGTTTCATGCCCCAGTGATTATTCTGTCATTATTCTGCATGAGATGCCACCAGAGGCACATATGCTTTCAGCTACAAATCCAGACAAGACCAAAAGGTCAAGGTACTTTAACAGCATGATATTCCTTCAATCTGGCATTTGCGCTTATAGCAAAAGCCACTACAATTACATAATTAGAGGGCTAACGTGGGTATATTGGGCTATGCAGTCCAGTCTATTGTGAACAGTAATAGCCTGAAATCGAGAGATGAAATGCCAGTTCCTTTAAATTAACCATTTGGTGAATGCACTGGACAATTAGCTTTGATCAGTTTAATTAGAAGTAGTTTCAAAGTCAGCTTTCAACTTTGCTCACCCCACTTTCATTTTAGATCATTCTTTTTGTGAATTTTGGATTTGACTTCCTGCCTAAGTCTTGTAGTTACTTTTATTTATTTTGCCTTGTAAGAGAATAGAACATTTAGTGCACCAACATCTCTTGCCTATCTACTGACAAAAAAAAATGTTACTTATAAATGTCTTAAGTCAAGTGATGTTTGTGTGTTATCACAAAATGAAAAAGATATCAAAACATGCTCTGTTGGAGAACACTAGTTCCCTGAGTATAATTTCTGTATACAGGACTTCATTATGCTCAGATATGTAGAGTTTTGATGGAAAAAAAATGTAGTTGAAGTAGCCTAATGTGTCCATAGTATTGACACAGAAGGTTAATGATTAGATATTTAACCAAGGTAGAAATTTTATCAAATAACTTGATATTTCCTTTTTTACATTTCATTTTTTAGAAAGTGTCCTTCTGCACCAAAACTAGGTGTTAATTCATTATATAGATCTTGGTGCTGGGTTAAATTTACATTGTAGAAGGAAAATATTGTGTGTTCATGTGCTTGTGTGTGTGTGTGTTTGTGTGTGTGTATAGGTGTATTTCTGTGTGAGTGGGGGTGCAGATGTGTGCATATGTAGTTGTGTGCATCTCTCTGTCTCTGTCTCTGTCTCACTCTCTCTCTGTCTGTCTCTCTCTCTCTGTCTCTCTCTCTCTCCTCTCTCTCTCTCTCTCTCTCTCTCTCTCTCTCTCTCTCTCTCTCTCTCTCTCTGTGTGTGTGTGTGTGTGTGTGTGTGTGTGTGTGTGTGTGTGTGTATGTGATTTTAAGGCTTCTACACTCAAAAGAATCCCACACTAGCCATCTTTGCTCCGATGACAGACCAGACAGGGACACCAGGTACACAGAGATATCCCGAGTATAGCATCACTTTGGACAAGGCACACCAGAGCTCCAACGACACCCAGGAGCAGGGAAGCCCCTGAGCAATGTGTGCCAGGGGAACCCTGTCATCCAGGGATACAGAAATAGAAACTAATAGAAAAGAAATTGGGGAAAAGCCTTGAGCACATGGGCATAGGTGAAAATTTCCTGAACACAAAACCAGGAAAACTTGGGTCAACAGGCAGAAGTCTTGAAAGAAGAAACACAAAAATATCTTAAAGAATTACAGGAAAATTAAACAGGGACACAGTGAAACTAATTGAAGACTTGGAATCAATGGAACTAAAATATATATATATATATATATTTATATATATATATATATATATGATATATATATATATATATATATGATATATATATATATGATATATATATATCGATATATATATATGATATATATATATCATATATATATATATGATATATATGATATATATGATATATATCATATATATATATATATGATATATATGATATATATATCGATATATATATATCATATATATATATATCATATATATATATATATATATATATATATATATATATATATATATCGAGAGAGAGAGAGAGAGAGAGAGAGAGAGAGAGAGAGAACATTTCATCCTAAAGCAAAAGAATATACCTTCTTCTCAGCACCTCATGGTACCTTCTCCAAAATCGACTACATAATTGGCCACAAAACAGAACTCAACAGATATAAGAAGATCGAACTAATCCCATGCCTCCTATCAGATCACTATGGAGTAAGGGTAATCTTCAATAGCAATAAAAACAACAGAAAACCCACATACACATGGAAGCTGAAAACTGTTCTACTCAATGATACCTTGGTCAAGGAAGAAATAAAGAAAGAAATCAAAGATTTTTTAGAATTTAATGAAAATGAAGACACAACATACCCTAAAGTATGGGACACGACGAAAGCAGTGCTGAGAGGAAAACTCATAGCCCTGACTGCCTTCAAAAAGAAACTGGAGAGAGCATGTACTAGCAGCTTAATGGCACACCTGAAAGCCCTGGAACAAAAAGAAGCAAATACACCCAAGAGGAGTAGAAGGCAGGAAATCATTAAACTCAGGGATGAAATCAATCAAGTAGAAACAAATAGAACCATACAAAGAATCAACAAAAATAGGAACTGTTTTTTGAGAAATTCAACATGAGAGATAAACCTTTAGCCAGGCTAACCAGAGGGCACATAGATAGTATCCAAATTAACAAAATCAGAAATGAAAAAGGAGATATAACAACAGAACCTGAGGAAATTCAAAAAATCATCAGATCCTACTACAAAAGTCTATATACAACACAACTGGAGAATCTAGAGGAATTGGAAAATTTCCTAGACAGATAGCAAATATCAAAGTTAAATCAGGATCAGATAGACCATCTAAACCGTCCTATAACCCCTAAAGAAATAGAAGTGTTCTTTGAAAGTCTTCCAACCAAAAAAAGCACAGGACCAGATGGTTTTAGTGCAGAGTTCTATCAGACCTTCAAGAAGACCTAACACCAATACTCTTCAAACTATTCCACAAAATAGAAACGGAAGAAACACTACCCAACTCATTCCATGAAGCCACAATTATGCTGATACCAAAACCACACAAATTAATCAGTAGTTTATTGCTCCATAATGAATATGTAAATGTTCAAAATGATATGAATATTTTTTATATTGTTAGTCTCTGGCTATATTGACCTATATTAACCTCACCTTGTTCACGTTGCAAAAATAATCATTTATAAAACGGGAAAGGGGAAATGATTTTGAATGTAAATAAAAAAAAACTTAGAAAATAAAATAAAATAAAAAAAAAAACCAATCCGGGTTTCAACTATTTCTATAACAACTGTAATTTCTTGAAGTTTATCCTAAATTAATATCAAAATGAAAGAATAAAACTGTCTTAATTTACTCATTTTCCAGTTATCCCTAAATATCTGGTGGAAGGTCAAAAGAAGCTCAGGACAGAGAGTGAGTCAACTCAGGAGTGTTTAAAGCTCAGATTTTGAGTAGAATGCTCTAATGTGGTTAAGTGACTAAAACTTGAATAATTGGCGTGGGAATATTGAAAATTTGTATGCCATAGCCTTGTAAACTATCACGTGTTGTAGAATTTTGTGTTAGAATAGGTCTCACACTTAACAAAACTCATTGTTAACATAAATGGAGTCACAATATGCCTGATTAATGATACAGAGAATCAGTATGCATTATAGAAGAGAGATTCTTAATGTGTGTTTATTTTATACCATTATGGATTCCACAATTATATATAAATAAAGCCAGAGTTATAATTAAAAGTATATGGCAGGAGTTAAAGCCTGGAGATTCGTAGAGTCTCAAACAAAAGAGAATGGAGCAAATTCTGGAAAAAGGACTGGAGCTCTTTCGTCCAAGATAGCATGGGTGCTGTAATAGCTAAGTTGACGATCTGAATATCTTAGTTTAGTGGATTTTCAGAGTTAGACCATTCAAGATTTCACATATATGCTAATGTACAAATAGCACATGCTAAATATTGTGTTCCATCTCTATATTCCACTTCAATATCTTCCCTAAATCAAAAGCTCTATTCATTTTTGAAGCAAAGTGAAGTCAGATTTGTTCTGGTTTTGCTTTACATTTGTTCCTAACTTCCCATTAAAATAATTTCAGTTGTTTTTCTTGTCATTAGACATTCCTTAAATCTCAAACTTCAAAGACTGTAAAATGTAGAGCTGCCATGGTCACATTAGCTTGTTGGAGTCATTCATTTATGTATATCTGAACCATTTCTTCTCTGCTCCTGTTCGTGAAGAATACTAGAATTCACCCTCAGGCACCTATCAGAACTGCATAGTTGGTTGCATTAGAGTAGATTATTTGCAAACACTTCCATACTTATTATATGGGCTAATGTCTATTCGTATACACTAAATTGCAAACTGCTTTGAACCACAACAAAGAGAATGCTCACTAAATTTTGAGCAGGGGGGTGGGGTAGAAGAATTTTATTGATGTCATCTGTGAAGAGATCAGAGAATAGATGAAATAGGGTAATCTCTGTAAACGGTTTAATGAAAATTATTTTAGTTTTTCTTTAGTGGTTAAAAAATAATCTGTGAAATTTTGTTTAATATTTTGTAAAGAAAAAACAAACTTTATTTGTTTTTAGGTAGTTGATTTGTTTTCCCTGCATTCAATTAAATCTTAAAACAATTTAAGTTCAGGAATACTTTTGTGCTATAAAAATTGTTAGGAGAATCTGAACGAAGAACTTATTTTCTATTATCAAAATATATCATCAATCAGAGGAAGTCAGACACATAGCATTTTATCAAATTGCATTGGTGTTAAGAAAAGAAAGTACAGATATTGTCTATTATACTTGATTATATAATTACAAGTCTAAATATACATATTCATATGCACACATAGATACACTATATACATATACTCATACATATTCAACTACATGAAATATATATATATTTGTAGAACTATAGAACCAGCTTGGCATAGATAAATAAATCATACACATACTTTTGCATTTGGGGATTGATTTTTATATTTCTAGTTTTATAAGCTCACTTCTTTTCAAACAAAGAGCAAGTTTTTTTCTACTTAGTTAAGGGCCTGTTTATTAGCTCATGCTTCAGTAAACTACATATGCAGCACAGCAAGGCTGACTTCCCTCCGAAGGCTTCAAAGAAGAATCTGACCAACTCCACTGTCATTTAGAGTTCTGTCCTTCTGATCTCTTTCCTATTTTATCAAATTTTGGTTTCTTACATATGTAGGGCCTTTCTTTATTGTTGGCCAATAACTCGGCCAGGGTCCTTGCACCATGCGGAGGTCCAGGTCAGCAATGGGGAACTTCTTTTGGTACACTGCACACTTCCAGTGCTTCTGTGATAGTCTTACTGCTGTCACAAATTCCTGATGTAGACATCTAACTAGGAGGAAAAGTTTATTTGGCTCATCGTTCAAAAATATTTCCATCTACAATCAAGATGTAATATACAAAAGAAAAAAAAACTGAGCCAAAACAAACCAAAAAAAAGCAACAAAACAAACAAAAACAAAACAAAACAAGAACAGAAACAAAGACCCCAGGCATGGAAAATTAAAAAAAGAATTGAAAATCACAGCAGTGACTACTTATAACCCCTCTGCTGTTATAACAATTACCCATGAAAATCAACTTGAAGTAAGGAATGGTTAATTTTTATACACATCTCTAGAGGTTCTATCTATGACCCTGTGGCTTCTGGACTGTTAATGCTGAGAGTGCATATGGTGATATGACAGAGTGACATCAAACATTGTTACGGAAACCAGAAGTTTCCATGACTTCAATAGAATCAAGAAGGATCACTGTCTTGAGGTTCTGGCACCTGTTAAGAATGTTAAGAATTATTTAATGTCAGTCTTGATTTAGACTCTGGCAGCAATTATTTTTTATATTTTTTATATATGTTCTGATTAGATTCAATATATTCTTAGTCTTTTCTAATAATTTTGATGTGCTACTGTTAAATATCATTGCAGTCCCAATACAAACACTAACAAAGGAACGAAACCAATAACAACTACAAAAATTGGTCTATGAGTGATTTCATGCAAAATCTCATTATTAGAAATGAATGATTAGCTCTACCTTTTCCTCAAATTACAAATTATACTGATGAGTTACATTCTGTGATACAGTTATTAGAAATTATTTATGAACAAATTATATTCTCAATTAAGATAATTTGTAAGTCAGTCCATAATATATGTGGAACATAAAGTGTACATATAAAAAATAGGTCGAGGATTTCTTTTAAATCTTAACATTCTATTATTAATGTCTAAAACAGTAATGTTTTTCCTGAAACTTTATCAATATTTTGTATTATCAATATTTTCCTACTCAAGAATCTGTCTCATTTAGTAAAAACAATTGTCTCCCTGGAACTAGGTACCCAGTTATTCAACCTCACATTGTTTATTTTTTTAAAGATTTATTTATTTTATGAATGTATGTGAGCACACTGTAGCTGTCTTCAGACATACCAGAAGAGGGCATTGGATCCTATTACAAATGGTTGTGAGGCACATTGAAGGAGGGGCATTTTTTTTTTAAATGGTACCTGGAAGATTAGGGTATGGAAAAAGGGTTACCAATTCCTTCTAGTTTCTACAATGTTTGTAAAAATACTTGTCCCTAACAGAGATCGATGCTTAAGATCTGTGTTTCATGCACAGATTGTTGGCTCCTGTAGTGTGAAGTGAACTCCATTAACAACTTCAGGCAATGTCTGTTTCTACGTGTTCAACATCTGTTATTTCAGGTGGCCATTAGGTAATGTCAGTGTGGTTCACTTAGCAGTAGTTCCAAAAATGGTATCTCTTCTCTTCCTCTCTCCTGTAATGACACTATCTAGGAGATTTTTTTTTTTAGGAGTGTCTCGGCTACATCTGAACTTTTCACTAGAATAGAAAATTTTAGGTAGTGATGCTTCCTGAAGATACACCACATAGCTGCACTGACTACAATAAATCTGTGATTTTTGATGCAGCACATAGCACTGCCTTTAAATTTCCAAAGAGAGAAAACAGGGTTCCTGAGAAATACCACCTTCAGGAAGTTATCACCCATCTCACAATCACGGATTTACTTAATCCAGTGAGGACCATGGCAAAGGCATATACATTATATTATCTACAGTCACATCACTTTCTTTAGTTTATCTTTTTAGTCTTTGTTATCATTTTTGAACCCCTTTATCCTTTCACAAACTTTGAGGAACAAGCCTTAGCTGACTGACAAAGTAATTTGTGTTCAACTTTTCACATAAATATAGACAAGAAAAAACTTCAGTCTTGCCTTTTGACAGCTGCAAAAATGATAAAATCACCTGGAAAATCCCTCCAGTCTCAATAATATAAGTTTCAAAAACCTAGTATCTTTGCTGTCAATTTCTTCATTTCTTATTAAAACTGAAACTTACTCTTGGGAATTATAGAAAGTCCCAAACATATCATTCTTTCCTGTCTATGAAAAGCCAATTCTACAAATAGGAAAATCCTATTCTTCAGAAAAATTTTATTTTATTTCATCAGTTCTTTGAGAATTTTACACACAGTAATTTGATCATTTTCACTTCTTTCCCCACCACCCTGCTCAAACAACCATGTTTCCTATTTAAAAACAAAACAAAACAAAAAGCAAATACTTTCTGAGCTGCCATGTGGCTTTGAATCCATTGCTTTTTTGGTGGAGTGTGCTTCATATTAGCCAGATCCACACTTTATAACTCTGTCTCTCTGTCTCTGTCTCTGACTCTGTCTCTGTCTCTCTGTCTCTCTGTGTGTGTGTGTGTGTGTGTGTGTCTGTCTGTCTCTTTCTTTTTCTCTCTCTGTTTTTCTATCTCTGTCTCTCCCTCTCCCTCTCCCCTTGCATCCCCTTTCTCTATTCTGCTGTTGCTCCCTCTCTCTCTCTCTCTCTCTCTCTCTCTCTCACTGGCTCTGGCTCCACCCCCTCCCCTTAGTTCCCTGTTCCCTACCTCTTGCCTCCCTTCCCCTCCCCTCCCCTCCCCTCCTTTCCCTCTTTCCTCTCCCATATTTTTTTAGGCTGCTAACAATTACCAATCAAAATTTATCTAGGGGTGGGACTTAGTTTTGCAGAATGTTGTTCAACTCAAGCCTGCACACAACTTTTGTATATTGCCACGAGGTCTGTGAGTGCACATATGCAGCAGTCCTGCTGTATCTGGAAAACAGTCATCATGTTCATCTGTATGTTACAGTCTTTCAATGTCTCCTCTGCAATGATCCCTGAACCCTGAGATGAGAAGCTATGATATAGATGTCCTGTTGATGGGTGAGCACTTATAGTCTCTTAGTCTCTGCTCCTTAACTAGTTCTGGGTCTATGTAAATGGCATGGGGGGGGAGCAAAAAGCAGCTACTCTGTGGATAATGCACTAATACACATGTATAACAAACAATAAGTATGTCATTAGGAGTCAGACTAGTTCTATGTCAGTTTAGCACAGTAATAGTAATAGGTTCTCATGGAGGGCCTAAGATATACATAGTCACAGGTTCTTGGCCTTAATACTGATGCCATGTCCTGGCTGGCATCGCTGCTGGAGCAGTCTTTTAATTTAAATTATATTCCCACTTATGTGTACAAATCAGTATTCCTACCCTCTGCCTTCTCCTTTCACCTTCTAATTTCTTGCATGTCACCCAACTCTTTCCTAAATTCATGACCTCTGAACTAGTGTTGTTTTATATGAATACATGTATATAAAGCCTACTGAGATCACTTATTGTTGCTGTATGTACAGATATCTAGGAATTATCATTGGGATCATAGAGTGTATGTAGTG
The DNA here is from genome assembly GCA_036184795.1 of Tokudaia tokunoshimensis. Classification (NCBI taxonomy): domain Eukaryota; kingdom Metazoa; phylum Chordata; class Mammalia; order Rodentia; family Muridae; genus Tokudaia; species Tokudaia tokunoshimensis. The sequence goes on from BTHU01000009.1 coordinate 66,828,124, forward strand.
TGCAGATTTTTGGAGGAAACCAATTCCCCCTTCTCAGTAATCATTGACAGGTTGTAACTTTTCATCTAGGGGTGAAATCTTATAGAATTTTTCTTGTCTATATCGACATGGCAACTGCTGGTGTCATTACATCTCTCTTTTTCAGTACAAAAATATGGAATACTAAAGTGAAGTTTTAAAATAATTTTGTATTTACCAATACATTTAGTCAATACATATTTAGCTGAGGGAAAACACATAAAATTACTTTCCAGTTGGAGTACATACTATTCATAAAGTTATTTTAATTAAATATGAACTAACTGGATTTGGATAACATACTACAAGTAATCTCCTGGTTTTACATCATAGAAAATAAAAGGTAATTTATTCTTGACACTTGTTTTCCCAGTGACTACAGCAGGGATCATGAATTCATGTTTCCCTGAACAACTGCTAATATATATGAACTTTTACTGACACAAAACAAAAGCATCTAGGAAATAAATGTATTCACAAGATATGGTCTTAAAACATCAATAAGTTGGGTTAGGTTAGGATAAGCCATGTAAAATCCTTTTATTTATTTATTTATTTATTTATTTATTATCTATTTATTATCTATCCATTTATTTATGCTTCCTTCCATTTATTCATTCAAAATATTCTGATCTTTAAATTTAATGGGAGCTAGAGTTTGACTAAACTTAGCAGTAACCTTCAAATGATACATGTCGTAATTATGTGTGACTATTAGTTCAGATAAACTGCTATAAATAAATATTAAATGGAATGATAGTGACTAATATAATTTTGTCTCTGAAGCTGAAAATTTACTCTATGTAAATTCACCATGGTTTCCATACCCAGCCTACTAGATCTTCAACATAAAGATGTCTTTTCATAGTCCTTCCATTCACATAATCAAGTACAATAATAAGGAATAATATATTATTTGGTTAAATGAAACTTTAGTGTTTTGGGTAAAGTTTTCAAAACTCTCTAGGAAAATAAAATGATCTCATATTATATAAATAGAATATGATTATCATTTATCCAACTGAAATACCAAGAAGACAACTTCACATGTAATATGCACATATATTTTTTTCAAGTTACAATGTGCTTATTTCTCTCTTCACTCTCTGGCGTCACCTCCCCTCCTCTTCTCTCCCTCTGACTTTTCACACCTACGACTCTTTTTCCATCAACCTCTCATTTAAAGATTTTATTAAATTATATGAACACTCTGCAGTTAATACGTATGATATTGTCTTCAGCTAACATATTTTACTCTATGACACAAGTCTTTGGCATAAATCTTTGTTATCACTGCTGTTGTTATTTGGTGAAGGAATGAGACAGAATCTTAATACAGAGCTGAGATGAGCATGAGACTGCAGCAATCTTCATTCTTCTCCTACCATGCTCAACAAAATTCAAAATTATCATGTAAGGAATTTAAATACAAATTCAGCTAAATTCAGATTTCCTTAGGGTCAGTGCACAGACTATTACCAGAGGGGGAAAATGCCTTGGAATGTGCACATCCCTTTGCCAGCATTCTTCACAAATGTATAGAGCAGTAAAATGTCAACTCAGCTGAGGGCAGAGAATAAGAAGGCATTTGCAAAGGGAACGCATGAGCAAATCTGCTTTCAGCAACATTTCTTAGCATTAGTTAAAAATGAGAGTTTTCCACATCACTTAATGGTGGGAATGAGATTAGAGACATTGACTTCTACCTTTTAGAAATATTCACCATTATGTGGGTCATTGTAGAAATACAAATTGTACTGTAAAACAATGAGGAATTTTGAGAAATGTATATGATGAAGGTCCTATATCTTATGTTTTCCCAAATAGCATAAAAAGGTAAATTAGAATGTTAGCAGAGGGAAAATGCAGTTAGTTTTATAGCTTTCATATCACTCACTATTGAATTAAAGTCATACTCAATAGACATACTGAAATCACGTTAAATGAATTTTTTAACCAACTTTCTGAATGATGGATAAATATATGGACATAAATTAAAAATAAAATTTAAACCACAAATTATGTCTATAATATGTAAGATTTTAAAATAGATTATCCATTTAGAGGGATTTCTAAACATTCATATATTAGTTCTAATATTGCATAAAAGTAATGGTGAGTGTGCATTGTGCCTTCGAGGAAAGAGACAGTATTTCTTAAGATAGTTCAATATAATTTTATTAGACATTCAATTGAATACAAATTCCATCCATTGTAGAATACACACAGTATTCACTTTGCCATTAATAAAGATAAGAATGAGTTTAGGAACAGTGAACTATAACAACATGTTACACACAAGTCACAGTTTTGCCAAACATTTGTATTCATTTTCATTTCTTGCACTTAAATCATCCCAACCTGTGTTCATTTAGTATCCTTGATATTAATTGTTCAATAAAACTTCAATTAGCCTTGATCAAATCCCTTTCATACTGTATAATTTGTTGAGATTGCCAGAAAAATGCAGTCTGAATGGATGAAGAAACAAATATTTCCTGCCTAGTTCTTGAGGTAAGAAGTTTAAGAAGTCATTAAGCTATGCTTCTTCTAAGTTGTCGCTCATTGGCTAAGACATAAAACATTCTTTTATGACTATACATGATCATTACTCCTTCCATTATATAAGAGCTTACACTTCTTTCTTTGAGTGTATCAGTGGTATCTTTGATGGTGACTCATTCCTCTTTTCCAAATATGTAAGAGGATGAGACAAGAGGAGTTCTGTGAATAAGTGGTCATCCTGATCTACAAAGGGAGACCTTACCTCCAAACACAAAAGGAAATAAAGGAAATGAATTGCCAGTGTTACATAGTTAAGACCAAACTTGAAGTTATCAGTTTAATTTTAGCAATAGCATGAAATATGATACAAATATGGTGACACATTGGAGTACTTCTAAGAAGGACAGTAAAATATAAATTTAATGGAAATACAGCTTTAAAACACACATATATTAATTGATAATTGCAGGATTCTTTATTCAAAGATGATTCTTCACTGGCTTAATGATTAGTAGTATTGTAAATAAAAATCAATGTAAGGAAAATTCAAAGGTGAGCAAGAATATGTATATTAGCACATGCCTATGGAAAAAATACACTATCCACCTTGTTCTAGCACACTCTTTCTCTCTTATATTGTTTTCTTCTCAGCAAAAATTTTCAACTAGGATTCTAGTTTTAGTCAGTTCTGCACATAAGTGCACTAACACTTAAACTCCTTTCCTACCAAGCCATTTACCACTCTGGAAAGTAGTCTGGCAGTTCCTCCGAAAACTGGGCATGACACTCCCAGAGGATCCGGCTATACCACTCCTGGGCATATGCCCAGAGGCTTTACCTGCATGCAATAAGGACACATGCTCCACTATGTTCATAGCAGCCTTATTTATAATAGCCAGAAGCTGGAAAGAACCCAGATGTCCCTCAATGGAGGAATGGATTCAGAAGATGTGGTATATCTACACAATGGAATACTAGTCTGCAATTAAAAACAATGAATTCACGAAATTCCTAGGCAAATGGTCAGATCTTGAAAATATCATCCTTAGTGAGGTAACCCAATCACAAAAGAACACACATGGTATGCAGTCACTGATAAGGGGATATTAACCCAGAATCTCGGAATACCCTGGACACAATTCACATATCAATAGATTTCTAAGAAGATGGAAGGAGAGACCCCTGGTCCTGGAAAAACTGGATGTAGGGGAACGTCAGGACAGAGAAACGAGAGGGGGTTGAATGGAGAAAAGAGGGAGGGAAGGGGGCTTATGGGACTTTCAGGGAGGAAGGAAACAGGAAAGGGGAAATGATTTGGAATGTAAATTAAAAAAAATAAAATAAAATAAAAAAATAAAAATAAAAATAAAAAAATAAATAAATGATCAGCCCCACAAAAAAAAAGAATTATCTATTATTTTTAAATAAAGTATTTTTCATACCTCTAATCCCAGTATTGAGAAGTTCCAACAGAAGTACTGACATGAATTCAAGGTCTGTCTAGGTACATTGTAGGAAAACAAAGCAACAACAACAACAAAACCAAAAACAAACAAAACAAAAAAACCAACCAGTGCCACATTTTAATTAGTGTCTCAAAAAACTGTTTGTGTGTATAGCCTCATATTTCTATTTATTTGCATAAGTTCAAATAAATGTAATTAATCAATATGCCAGTCATGGTGGACAATAGAGAATCATTTGCTAATAGAGCAGTTAATTCAAGTCCTTCCTGAAATCATTCTCTGTCTCTCAATCTGAAGCTTACATGACAGGAAACCTGAGGAACTCTTTTGTGTTGTTTCCATTTCAATTATCCCAGACCCATTTCTCTTTGTCTGAGGATTCGATATTCCCATTTTTATATTAATTATTTCAATTGACACTACATTGCTTTCTGGTCAATACCAGTTACTCCTCCAACCCATTTCATTCAAACACTGTCCTTTTCCATTCATATATATATATATATATATATATATATATATATATATATATATAATTTACATTCCCAGTGATTTCCCCTTTCCTGTTTCCCCCCATCCCGAAAGTCCCATAAGCCCTCTTCCCTCCCCCTGTCCCCCAGTCAACCCCCCTTCTCTGTCCTGGTATTCCTCTACACTGCTGCATCGAGCCTTTCCAGGACCAGGGACTTCTCCTTTCTTCTTCTTGGGAATCTGCTGTAGCCTGCTGCTCTGTTCTTTGAGATTTAATCTCTCTTGGAATTCCCTCAGAGAACTGGTTTTACTAACTGGCAATTTTGGTATCCTTATAGATGATATGCCACTGTAAAAAACACATCTTCATTGAAGTGGCATTTATTTCCATCCTTTTTTTTTTAATACATTCAGCATAGCCAGTCATGACATGCTCATGAATATCTTTTTGTGTACTAACCTCATGTCACCCCATGGCCTCCTCTACTCACTAAAGATTCTAATATTTACATACATTCCTTAGACTTTTTCCAAATGAATTTTAAACAACCAACTACAGCTTCCCTTCTTTATATTAGTACTTGAGACATCATTAGACATCTCACATGTGTGTACTAAAATCTAAATTCCTAACTCAAAGTATTTTATAATTTGGGTTAAGTATAACCTTGCTAAACTAATGTTCAGTTTCTTTTCCTCCATTCTACAGAACTTACAATAATTCTGTTTTTTGTATGTTTTTTCTTTATTAAAAATCAAGGTTTTTTTCTCATACAATATACACCAGCTATAGCTTTACCTCCCTCTATTCCTCCCAGTTCTTTCCCCTCCTATCCTCCACTCAGAAGCTCTTATTAGAAAAGAGCACCTTCTAGAAAATAACAATGAAACATGAGAAAATAAAATATGACAAAATAAAGCAAAACAATCACATCAAAGTTGGTCAAGGCAATCCAATAGAAGAAAAAGTGTCCCAAGAATAGAAACAAGATAAAGAGAACGATTTATTCTCTCACTCAGGAATCCCACAAGAATACTAAGCTAAAAGTTGTAATATACATGCAGAGGACCTGGGTCAGACTCAGGTATGCCCTGTTCTTATTTTAAAAGTAACTTTTATCCTCATTACGTAATTGTCATCTTGGAGCTTACTGTAGAATAGCACTTTCTTTCTTTTATTTTATATTGGATATAGTTATCCCCTTTCTTGGTTTCTCCCCCCCCACAGGAAATCCCCTATCCTATCCTATCCTATCCCCCTTCTCTCTGTTTCTATGAGGATGTTCCCCCACCCACACACTACCACCTTACCCCTTTAGCATTCCCCTTCTCTAGAGTATGAAGCCTCCATAGGACAAAGCACATCCCTTCTCACTGAGGCATCCAAGGCAGTCCTCTGATCATATCTACCTTGCTTAGCTGATTCAGAAGGCCCTTTTCCAATGATGCTGTTCATCTCCTCTGTGTAAATAGAATATATTGTATATTATAAAGTTGAATCATGACAATAAATACCCATGGTCTATAGGAAAGTGTAAAATAGAAGGTGGAACATCTTGTAGGCATATAGGATGGTGGAATAGAGCCAGGTATAGAAGCATTTGGTCCCCAGGAACTCTAAGGAGGAGATGCATGCTTCTGAGCAGAACTGAGAATAAAACAAATGGAATATTAATTTTTAAGGCAGTAGGGGAAGAAGTTAAAGCCTATGGTCAACTCGTTTGTAAATATATTTTGAATCTCAGAGTCATTATTTCCAGGGAAATTATGGACTGGTGGGAAAACTCACATTTATACTTCTGATTCTTATATTCCTTCTACCCCCCCTTTCCATGTGGTTACCTGAGCTCAGAGGAGAGGGATTTACTGGAGACATTCCATTTAGAACTGTGTGTTACAAGGGCTCCCTTTCTACATAATGTCTCATCTTGTTGTGTGTCTATGCATTTGCTTCCATTTGCTTTCTGTGTAAACTTCTCTGATAATATCTGAATAATTCATTGATCTAACAGTATAGTAGAATATCATTAAGAGTCGTTTAATTGGTACTTTTAATTTGATCCAAAGTATTTAGTTATGTCCTAGGCATCTGGGCTATTTAGTGTCTGATTCTCTATTACTCAAGCAATGTGTGGTATAAGTTTCATTTTGTGTACTGGGACTTAAGTCAAACCAGATTTTGGATGGCTACTTCTTTAAGTTTTGTGCCATCATTTGCCCTCGCATATATAGCAGGCAGGTAAGATTTTGGGTTAAAGGCTGAGTTGTGGTTATGCTGGTGTCAACATTTCTCTTTCTATAAAACATTTCCAAACAAATGGTAGAAAATCATCTGTAGTGATGACCCAGAAAGATAAATATAGTTTGCATTTGCCTGTGAGTAGATATTAGCCATCACATAAATGATAATGAAGCTACAATATGTTGACCCAAAGATGTTAGCTATAGAGGAAGGGTCTAGGAATCTCCCTGGAAGGTTGAAAAAGAACACATATTATGGGTGAGCTGGGGGCAAGTTGAGAATTAAATCAAAGGATTAAGTGGAGAGAGAGGAGGGAGATAAAGTAGAGGGGAGAATAGTAGGAGCCACAGCTGGAATTGAGAGACATTTTAGGGACTTTATGTAATCTAATGAGGTCTCTTAACAATGGCAGATATGAAGTCTCAACTGGTCATCTCTTGTTACCAATCAAGGCTTCAAATAACAGGACTGTGTTGCCTTTAAAAAGTAATTGGTCAAGGGGTCCCATGGAAATTCCAAAATGAATCAAGTTGTTGATAACACAATGAATTACTCTCTGCAAACTGAGAGTGGGGGCTGCATTGTAGACGAAAACACCCACACAACTCATTGGGCGTGGAGAAGTCCATCTGGTGCCTACATGGGTCTTCATCCTTACATTCTCCTGGTTTTGGTTTGGGCCAGTACCCTGCTGAATCATTCTTTATTTTAAAAATGTATTTTTTTGACAATTGTTATTTTTATTTAATGTGTATAAATGTTTTGCTTGTATGTTTGAGTGTATACCGTGTATATGTTTAGTTCCTGAAAAGATCAGTACTGAACTTTAAATACCCTAGAAGTAGATTTAAAGACTGATCTGAGCTATCATATTGCTAGGAGCACAAAGGACCTTGGCCTCACAGATATATGATAGAGAGAGAAAGGTGGGGTTGGGGAGGGAGGGAGGGAGGGAAGGAGGGAGGGAGGGAGGGAAGGAGGGAGGGAGGGAGGGAAGGAGGGAGGGAGGGAGGGAGGGAGGGAGAAAGAGAGAGAGAGAGAGAGAGAGAGAGAGAGAGAGAGAGAGAGAGAGAGAGAGAGAGAGAGAGAGAATCACTTTAGACTATGACTCAGGGGCCTCATCTTCATGGAAGACTAATTTTTGCCTTCTCATTAGTACTCAATTTACTCTAGGTATGATGGCATGCCAAATAATGTAATTATTGTCTTAAGTATTCTTGCGAGGTGTGGGCACTGTTGAGATTTTATGGGCATTGCTTCACTTTTGCATCTAGAACATATAATCTCATGGAATACTTTCTTGTCTTCTAGACTTTTTCTTTCATTCTTCATTCTTCTTGTCTTCTTCATTCAATATTATTTCCTGAACCTTAGGTGTAGGGTTTGTTATGTAGATATATCAATTGGGCTTGGGCACCCAAATCAGTTGTCCCCTTTATTTTGAACAGTGTAGATTCTGACATGCTTTCTATCCACTGCAAAAAGAAGTTTCTTTGATGCTGAGTGAGTGCAAATCAGTCTGAAAATTTAGACATGTAATTCTTCATTTCTATCATTCACAATAGATAGAGAATCAAAATCACTGCTTAGTAAATTGATACTTGACCAACAATCTTAGGGAGTATTCCAGCTTTTCTTCTTATAATTTTATCAATTTTTTTAAGCAGCATGGTTTATATCTATTATATTCTTTTCATTTAACTTTTCATTTTATCTAGTGGGTGTGTTGAGTTTTAGATTTATATTAGGTTTTCACTAGTGAATTTCAGAGAACATTATGAAATCAATGCTCATTTTTTAAAGTCCATGATAAATGTTGGCAAATCTGTTGGCAAATCTGATATCATTCAAATGAAAAGTCAGATATAGGGTGACAATTCATTCCAAAGAATTCATCATCCTACATTAAATTTCATCAGGAGTGTCTCATAAATATTAATTTAATTAATTTAATTTTATTTCATTTTATTTTATTAGGTTGTTTCATATGTGTGTAAAAATTTGGAATTCACTTTTGATATCCTTTCCTTTTATGTAAGAAGACCTCTTCCCTTTCAAAGAATACAAATTATGTTTTTAGCAGTGGTTTCTAGAAATTGTTCATGTTATTCCTTTACATTTACTTATTCTTAACTCAAAATTTCCTTACTGGGATTTTGAAACAAAAAATGATTGTATTAAAGCCAAAAATGTCTCCTTCTAGGAGTACATTGTTCAGAGAGATGAAAATTTCTCTCGTCAATATAAATAAAGTGTATTAAGAAAGGATTTGGTTCCCTTAGTAGTTTTTTCTTTCTTTTCATGTGTGTATGTGTGTGTGGAGGGTGCATTTAATCATTTGAATGATATATTCCTTTAGTACTTTGTGTCATGAAAGAAATCATTGAAATTTATAGGGGAAAGGAAAAAAGAAAAGAAAACAATCGGGTAAAGAATGATTAGTCAATTAAAACATTACAAACAATGATTAATCAATTGAAACATCATGTATTAGAGACAAGTGTCTTGACAGGCAAACAGCTCTTAGAGAATATCTTAAATACTCTTTTATTTTAATATGATTGAAGCATTGTAAACCAAATTCAAGAAATCAAGAAAAAGGATCACCACTTGCCTGCTCAAAGTGTGAGATAGACATTTCAAATCTTCCTTCTGCCTAAGAAGGACTTACTTACAAGATTATTTTTTATAAATATAATTTATATGAACTAAATAAAGTTTTTATAAAACATTTGTGGACTATAACGTTATTTTTCAGTATAGTATAACCAATTCTCCAGTTACTAACAAAAATCTAACATAGATTTTTATAAAAAGCAAATTGACATCAATTGTTTCTGAACCCACTCTTCACTCAAAGTTTCACAAATTCTCTAACTCTTTTTCAGAAAAAAAAAGACTGGTTTTCCCAAGTATGCTATTTAAAGTCCATTTAATGAACTCAGCTGTGTTCATACACAATGTTCAAATTACAGTCTTCTCTGCACCAAATATTAACCATTAAGTACTTATCACGAAATAATTAGGATATTCCATATTTTGTAAATAATTTCTTGAAAATTCTTGTAAATATAGATTGTAGCCTTGTATACTTTTTTAAAAGGACTTATGTGAAATTAGTAAAGAATATAGGCTGTGATTTCTTCAGACATTATCAGTATTCATATCATGAATCAAAGTTGTTGGTTTTTACACTTGAAATTATTTGCTGGGAAAATTGCTTGTAAAAAGAATTATATTTTCATTGAAAATTTTATTATTTGTTAAAAGAAATATTAACAACCTCTCTTAAAATATGAGTTCTGTAGATCTATTCCATTCCCACTGCCTTTAGGAATTCAGCTCTTTGGGAAATCATCTTACATAATGTGATGTATTGAGTTTGCATCTTAATTTATAATATCTTGAATAAAAATATAGGCACACACATCAAAATATTAATTTCAAGTGTTATGTCTTCTTTCGTATCTATGATTCAATGTCTAATACCTTTAAATAAAATTATTATTAATAATCAAAATAGGTAAAAATAAAAGTAGAAATTCACAAACTTATTTGTGTTCATAAACATGCCAAATTACTCAAAGAAAAGATTGAAAACAACTGGAATTATACAGAGTTCCTTCCAAGGCCTGAAAAAATGTATGTTAAATTTTCATTTCTCTCAATCATGCTAGAAATTCAATGTGCTATTGATTGCACCAAAATGTGATCAAGGATTGTAGAATGGTCTTCAAAATATGTTGTTTTTAATTTCCCTTTATGTATAATATCTTATCATTCTAGTAAAATTTCATTCGCAACATTTTTTCATTTGCAACTTTTTACATAAAGCATAATTAATAACCATGTTGTATGTTTGTTACTTTATAGCAAATAACCAATCCTTTTATAATTAGTGAACATATACTTTATGATTTCTACCTCTACAACCTTAACGGTCTTTCAAGTAATCGCGGAAGAAATTATGCATTAGTAAATATAGTGTATTTTAATTAGACATAACACAACATTAAGGAAATCAGCTCGATTTTGTAAGAATGTAAGAAAATATAAATATAAATGAAAAAGTAAAAAGAAAACATTACTTATACCTGTGGTATTCATTAGTGAAAATAAACTACATGATCTGGAATCTCTTCAGAGACAACTTCAATTTATATCTGTGAGGTTTGTTTGTTTGTTTGTTTTTTACATTGAATTGAGACGGGAGAATTCCATAAATGTGGGGCACAGAATTCTATTGTCTTGTGTCTCAAATTTTAAGGATAAATTAGTTAAGCATCTCTTTTCCAACTTCCTTGTTTCTTGAATGTAGGCCAAACCAGAACAACTCGTCTACTTTCTGACAAGACTTCCTTTTTTTTTTTCAGATATATTTTTTATTTACATTTCCTGGTTCCCCCCTCCCCGAAAGTCCCATAAGCCCTCTTCCTTCCCCCTGTTCCCCAATCAGCACCCCATCATCTTCCCTGTCCTGGTATTCCCCTAACTGATATATCGAACATTTTCAGGATCAGGGTCCCCTCCTTCCTTTTTCTTAGGGATCATTTGATATGTGAATTGTGTCTTGGGTATTCAGAGCTTCTGGGATAATATCCACTTATCACTGAGTGCACACCAGGCGTGTTCTTTTGTGATTGGGTTACCTGACTTAGGATGATATTTTCTAGTTCCACCCATTTGCCTAAGAATTTCTTGAATTCATTGTTTTTAATTGCTGAGTAGTATTCCATGGTGTAAATATACCACATTTTCTGTATCCATTCCTACGTTGAGGGACATCTGGGTTCTTTCCAGCTTCTGGCTATTATAAATATGGCTGCTATGAACATAGTGAAGGATGTGTCCTTATTATATGCTGGGGAATCCTCTGGGTATATGCCCAGGAATGGTATAACAGGGTACTCTGGTAGTATCATGCCCAGTTCTCTGAGGAACCACCAGACTGATTTCCAGAGTGGTTGTACCAGCTTGCAATTCCACCAGCAATGTAGGAGTGTTCCTCTTTCTCCACATCCTAACCAGCACCTGCTGTCTCCTGAGTTTTTGATCTTAGCCATTCTGACTGGTGTGAGGTGAAATCTAAGGATGGTTTTGATTTGCATTTCCCTAATGACTAAAGATGTTGAACATTTCTTTTTTTTTTAAATTTTATTTTATTTTCTAAGTTTTTTTATTTACATTCAAAATCATTTCCCCTTTCCCATTTCCTCCCTCCCCGAAAGTCCCATAAGCCCCCTTCCCTCCCTCTTTTCCCCATTCAACCCCCTCTCACTTCTCTGTCTTTGCATTCCCCTACATGCAGTCTTTCCAGGACCAGGGGTCTCTCCTTCCATCTTCTTGGAAATCTATTGATATGCGAATTCTTTAGATGCTTCTCAGCCTAATGTAATGGACGGTTTCTCAGACTGTTTTCCAAAATAAATTTTTCCTTCCTGAAGATATTTATTCTCAAGTACTTTTTTCTCAGTAATGAGAAAAGTAGATAATGCATGCTTGGTTCTTAATACAAAGTTACTTTGCTTTATGTACTATATTGATATGGCTGTCTTAACCTGAGTTTACCCATAACTCCCTAGGTTTCTCTGAAATATACAGTTGCCTTACCTGAATCAATCTTCTGTAATGTTCCAGTTATGCCTTTATTTGGGTTTATTTTCTGCCCCAACATTGTAGATTGTTTGAAGAGAATTCTCATATTGTAATTTCCATTTGATTTACACACACATCTTTTCCTTTCTAAAGTTATAGCAACATTCCCAAACTATTTTACTTTTCAATTTACCAGTGTTTCTCTAAGCTTGTTGTAGTCCTGGGCTATAGAAGGCCATTTTAAAAATGCATCATTGTATTAAAGGAAACAGCATTGGTGAATTTCTTCTCCATGCATTTCCACTTTTCATAAATCCACTACAGTTAAAAAAAATTACCAAATAATATAGCTACCATTGCAACACACTTTAAACATATTAAAAGTATTATTCATTGTTAAATATGCAGTTTATGGTGACAATAATGATATCGCACGTCAAAAATTTCAAAGTAAGTATTTTGAATTCTGCTGAGCCTACTAACAAATTAACAAAAATGAGCATGCTAGACATCAAATTCACTCAGCGGCTATTAATCCAGACCTTAATATGTTTAATTAAGTTAATGTCAGTCAGTTGGTCAAGCAGCTTAGCCTGATATATTTTCGGGCTCTTCTGATGATAGAATTGTAAATGTTTATAGTTGATGAAATAAGAAATCTGCCAGTACTCATAAAAAGAGAACAAAACATTAACTTTGTTTTCTAAGACAGAATTTCTAACTCTTTTTGAGAATTTTCTAACTTTTTCTTTAAACAGATTATAATTAGGAGTTCAAAGACACACTTTCAGGCAGCCATAAGTAACAGATGCATTGGCTCAACCTAAATACGTGAATGTAATTAAGTGTATATTATTATTATTATTATTATTATTATTATTATAAAAAGTTTTTGGATTGTATATGGCTGGTTTTTCTCAATAAATTGTAACATATAAGGGAGAGACAAATAAAGCTTTTATTTTTTTTTAAATAATCAGATTGCTTAATCTAATGAGTAAGAAAATGTAAATGGAACTTTGGGAAATATTGCACAAATGTCCAAAAGAAACAGATTGTTTATGGATGTTGGCTTGATGCAAGACTGTCACTCTCTGGGACTGTAAAACTCATAAATATTCTCGATTTTCCTTCTAGAGTAATTTTTCTGTGTATCGTTCTAACATCTCTTGACTAAGTACTGCCATTGATAATATTACGTGTTAGCCCTACTTAATATTATTGAAATGTCAAATGAACAATCTAGTCATTTATATTTTCAACAAGTATCTGCTACTTTCAAAAGGAATGTTTGGCTCCAGTTGGTGCTCCTATCACAGGAATATGGAAATATTTTCCACAAACAGTAAAGTATTCAGATTTAGAATTTTTATTTCTGTTCCTTTTCTTACTTACACATTTACTTTTCTTCACATTCCTTTTAATTTCCACTATGAATATCCTTCGGTCATTTGTCTCTAACACCATGAATACTCTTCAGGACGAAATATTCATAAAATAAAAGTAACAATAAAAAAAACAATTTCATCTGTAAGTCTCTTTAAAATTTCAGTTTATGGGTTAGCCAGAAGTTGTGCAGAAAGATGAAGAATAAAATCTAAACAACCAATATGTCATCCTTTATATTTATTTTAATATTAATTTAAATTTGCTAATCCAAGATCTTATAGAGTAACAAAGATCTTGATGCTGTAGCATGAGTGTGTCACCATGTATAAATGAAGACGACAATTTGGTATAATTGGAGGGAGAAGGGAGGCAGGAACCTGGGAAGGAAATGGGACATGGAGGGTAAGAGAGGAACATGATGTGGTATTGGGTGGGGATAAAGGCCTGAAGCCCTGAGGAGCTGCAGAAAGAAGAGAAACAGGCAACCTCTGAAGGTAGGAGGTGGGCAGACCCTCCAGGATGCACCAGAGACCAGGGAGGAAAGAGACTCTCAGTACTAGAAGGGAAGAACCTTAGACGAAATGCCCTACATTAGGGAGATGGGACTAGTAGAGCCCAGCTTCAGCAGAAAGACAGGGCATCAAGTGAGGGACAGGGTTGTCATCACACAGTCAAAACTCTGACCCATAATTGTTCCTGTCTGAAAGAACTGCAGGGATGGAAATGGAGAGGAGCCTGAGGAAAAGAAGATACAACAACAGACACAAAGTGGAGATCCAGCTCAAGGGGAGGCCCCAAGGCCTGATACTATTTATTTTTCATGTTTTTTAAATTAATTAATTAATTTTTTTACACTCCATATTTTATTTTCCGCCACCCCTGTCTACCCTCTATCTGTTCCACATCCCATACCTCCTCCCTACCCCATCTCTGTCACCATGTGGATGTCTCCACCCCTCACCCCACCTGACCTCTAAATTCCCTGGGGCCTCCAATTTCTTGATAGTTAGCTGCATCATCTCTGAATGGACACAGACCGAGCAGTCCTCTACTGTATATGTGTTGGGGGCCTCATATCAGCTGGAGTATGCTGCCTGTTTGGTGGTCCAGTGCTTGGGCGATCTCAGGGGTCCAGATTAATTGAGACTGCTAATCATCCTACAGGGTTGCTCTTCTCCTCAGCTTCTTTCAGCCTTCCCTAATTCAACAGCAGGGGTCAGTTGCTTCTGTCCATTGGTTGGGTGCAAATATTTTCATCTCTTTCAGCTGCTTGTTGGGTGTTCTAGTGTACTTTCGGTCATGCTAGGTCCCTTTCTGTGATCACTCCATAGCCTTAGTAATAGTGTCAGGCCTTGGGACCTCCCCTTGAGCTGGATTCCACTTTGTGCCTGTTGTTG
The DNA here is from genome assembly GCA_036184795.1 of Tokudaia tokunoshimensis. Taxonomy (NCBI): domain Eukaryota; kingdom Metazoa; phylum Chordata; class Mammalia; order Rodentia; family Muridae; genus Tokudaia; species Tokudaia tokunoshimensis. The sequence goes on from BTHU01000009.1 coordinate 66,843,207, forward strand.
GACCTTCTTTTCCTCAGACTCCTCTCCATTTCAATCCCTGTAATACTTTCAGACAGGAACAACTATGGGTCAGAGTTTTGACTGTGGGATGGCCCCCCTCTCCCTCATTTGATGCCCTGTCTTCCTGCTGAAGGTGGGCTTTTTAAGTTCCCTTTCCCTACTATTAAGCATTTTATCTAAGGTCCCTCCCTTTGAGTCCTTAGAGTCTCTCACCTCCCAGGTCTCTGGTGCATTCTGGAGGGTCCCCTCAACCTCCTATCTCCTGAGGTTGCCTGTTTTCATTCTTTCTGCTGGCCCTCAGGACTTCAGCCCTTTTCTCTGACCCAATACCAGATAAGGTTCCCCTCTATCCTCCATTCCCTCAACCCCCACACCCCAACTGTCCACTTTCACTCCCAGGTCCCTCCCTCTCTCCCCACTTGTGGTTGCTTTGTTCTCCCTTCCAACTGGGACTGAGGTGTCCTCACTTGGGGACTTCAGCTTGTTGACCTTTTTGAGTTCTGTGGATTGTATCATGGGTACTCCATACTTTTGGGGGAGGGGGGCTAACATCTACTTATTAGTGAGTACCAGGCATTTCCTTTTGGGTCTGAGTTACGTCATTCAAGATGATATTTTCTAGTTCCATCCGTTATCCTGTAAAACTCAGGATGTCCTCATTCCTAATAGCTGGGTAGCATTCCATTATGTAAATCACCCACATTTTCTGTATCCATTCTTCTATTGTGGGACATCTGGGTTGTTTCCAACTTTTGACTATCACAAATATCACAAATGAACATAGTAGAACATGTGCCCCTGTGGCATGGTGGGGCATCTTTTGGGTATATTCCCAAGAGTGGTATATCTGGCTCTTCAGGTAGATCTATTTTCAATTTTCTGAGGAACCTCCAGACTGATTTTCAGAGTGGTTGTACCAGTTTGCAATCCCAGCCACAATGGAGGACTGTTCCTCCTTCTCCACATCCTTGCCAACTTGTTTTATCACCTGATGTTTGGATCTTAGCCATTCTGATTGCTGTAAGGTGGAATCTCAGCATTGTTTTGATTAGCATTTCTCTGATCATTATGGACATTGAAATTTTCTTTAGGTGCTTCTCAGTCATTCAAGATTCCTCAGTTGTTAAATCTCGGTTTAGTTCTGTACCCCATTTTTTGATTAAGTTGTTTGGATTTGTGGTGACTAGTTTCTTGAGTTCTTTATATATTTTGGATATTAGCCCTCTATTGGATATGGGGTTAGTGAAGATTTTTTCCCAATCTGTAGGTTGTAGATTTGTCTTATTGACTATGTTCTTTATCTTACAGAAGCTTTCCAGTTTCATGAGGTCCCATTTATCAATTCTTGATCTTAGAGCATGAGCCATTGGTGTTCTGTTTAGGAAATTTCCCCCTGTGCCTATGAATTCATGCCTCTTTTCTACTTTCTCTTCTTTCACCTTCAGTGTATCTGGTTTTATGCTGAGGTCCTTGATCCACTTCATCTTGAGCTTTGTGCAAGTTGACAAATATGGGTGTATTTTCATTTTTTTCTACATACAGATAGCCAGTTATCCCCCCATTGTTGGTGTTTTATATATATATAATATAAAGATATTATAATCACAACCTGTTTAGTATATATAGTGTTACGTGAATGCTTGATTTTAGGGCTGATCATTTGATATTGGCTAAGAAATATGTGTGCCCTTCTGTGAGAAAGTCTATTTCTCTCCTTCTCATCATTCCTTAATGGCCTGCAAGACTTGATATACAGTTAAGATTTTTGCAACTTCCTCCTGACCAAGTTAGTGGGTCTACTGGTAGTTTTCTTCATTTAAGTTGTGTAAAATAAAACTGAGGATCTTTCCAATTTTTTGAATCTTCCATGAATGACATGAACTATAGGGTCTTCAAGTCCTCTGCATTTGAAAATAAAAGATTCTGTGTGCAATTATGGTGTACAGGTCAAAACAAAACAAAAAATTGACAAAAAATAAAAACCTGTTTGGGAAGCTGCAGAATGTTTGATCTTTGCAAAGGAGAGGTCAGCTGTGGCTCAAAAGATGAACTTGAAGCAGACCACCCCCAGGCTTTGTAGAGAGAATACAAGCCAGCTTTTTCTGTAAGCCTTTTAGAAACCACAATATATACATTATAAGCTGACACAGTCAGAAGATTGCTATCACATATCAACTGAGTTTGGTTATGTGTTTGATCTGTAGAAGAAATTTCAAAGAACCCAAGCATGAGCATATAAAATGTTTAACTGGGGGATGTAGTTCAGTAATAAAGTGTTTGCCTAGTGTATGTGACGTAGCATTTGTTATGGTTCCCTAATCAAAACAGAATGGAAAAAATAAATATTTATAAATAAAATGTAGACAATTATAAGGCAAGTGCATCATTGAGGTATTTCAGGCCTTACAAATGGTGCTACATTCCCTTGCTTTGTGGCATCTGTGGATTGCTTTCAGACACGGACACTTCATAGGATGGTACTTACCACATGGAGAGTCTAGCATGAGGAGGTGAACCCTCATATAAGGATGATACTGAAGAGCTTTTGCAAAATAGTAAATCAGTGTGATTTTATATAATAGCACTGCATAATAACACATATACTTTCACATAGAACTGATGCATTCTGTATTTACAAGTTAGAAGTGAACCACAGTTTTTCATATGAAGATGACAAGTAGATATTGCATCAGTCATTTTGTGAACCTACAATATTAAATAGGAATTAGGTAATGGCTCTCAAACTTCAAAAGTCTTTCTTAATTTCTTTCCTTTTTTTTAAATTTTGCCTTTAAACATAGTTTCTGGGATCTGGATTTCCTGCATGCCTTGACATGTTTCACTCAGTAAAAGGATGAGTATTCTTTTCAGAAGAAATGTTACTTTTTAATTTTTTTTAAAATAGAGTCTTCTCTCATAGGATACATCCTAATCACAGTTTTCCTTCCCTCTAATCTTCACATGCCCCCAATTTCCCACCCCAGATTCACTCTCCCTCCATTTTCTTTAAGCACAAAGAAGGCATCCAAGAACCAAACATGACAAAACAAGATACAATAAGACAAGGCAAAGCTATCACACCGAGGCTGGAAAAGGCAACCCAACAGGAAGTCCCTGAGTAGTCAAGAGTCAGAGATACACCCACCCCCAGAGTTAGAAATTCAACATGAACCCCAAGCCAACTGCCATAAAATAAATGCAAGTTGATATGTATGACTTGGTACAGACCCAAGTAGACCCTGCGCTTGCTCCTTCAATCACTGTGAACCCTGTGAGTCCTGCTTAGCTGGCTCAGTGGGCCATATTCTCCTGGTGTCTTCTATCCCCTCTGACTCCTACAATCTTTCTTCCTCTTCTCAAGGAGTTCTTTAATCTCCTAAGAAAGGGACCTGATGGAGACCTCCAATTTAAATGCCTCATATAATGTGTGGCTGTAGGTCTCTGTACTCAAGTCTTTCAATATGGTAAATCGTTATGTTCAAATGTCTGCTTTCTCATTTTTACTCTTAAATATTGTCATCATTTATATTCACTTGACTACGTTTTAAGTCGTAAAACTCAAAGGACAGCAGGTACCAGAAAAGACATTTACATAATTGTGGTCCTACATGTTAAGTCACAAGGAGAAATAGAGTATTGCTCACAGTGGAACTTTATGTGGTGTTCCTGAAACCTTCGTTGTTCAGATATGTGGTGATGTTGTTTAATGCTGGCAAGTAAGATTATTTTCACTGGAAATCAAGAATGCTTTTAAGTAACATAGGGGAAATGCTTCTTCACGTTAGATTTGCCCTAAAATCCACAATTACAATCTCACATGGAAATATCTCCAGTCTACTCCTTTAGTCTGCTGTCTGTTATTTTCAGAAAACATGAATACATGGAGATAAAATACCATTGTTAAATTTTGAGGACTTGGTAAATATATGCAATGGCATAAAAGTGAGTAACAACAAAATACACGATTTTAGAACACCTTTTTATTTTGTAACCATGAATTGTCTTGTAATCACTAAACTTATGGACCATAATATATAATAATGCTGTATGAGGAAATATACACATGAGGCAATGTTGGAAATGAGAGAGATGCAAGAACTTAGTGAGTTCTCACCTGTCAATTAATATATATTGACAATTACTTGTGTATATCACATATGCAATAAAATCTCTTTCATAAATGGTCTTCCTCTAAATCTGTATCATTTCTTAAATATACTTTAAAGATAACTTAGGCAGGTGAATACCATAATGGCATGTGAGCATCAGAATTTTCCCATGACATGTTCTTAGAAACACACATGCATTTTTCTAACAGTATTTCCCTACATATTGACTCTGAAATATCGTTTTACTCTTTTTCTAAAATTCCCCATATACATTGATTTTTTTGGTGATTTTGATTAAAATTCCATTTTCTATCTTTTTTCCCACATGCCAAAACCTCTCATTAAAGGTAACTTCACTGTTAAAGTTTTCTAGCAAATCTTTTTGATTCCTATACACTTATTTTGATATCTACTGAAGCTTCCCTAAAATTTCCAATATTACTCAAAGATTAAACATAAATGATAATTTTCTGACATATTTGTATTCCCAAATTTGAAGTTTACTCTTAGAAAAATAATTTATATGGCTTGTATCATACTCTTATTCAAGGAAATGATTCAAATTTTTTAAGTGTGTGTGTGTGTGTGTGTGTGTATGTATATATATATATATATATATATATATATATTAAATTCATCTTATGTATTAACTTTGTTGGTCAATATTTATAAATACAAATATATGTACATATGAATAAAAATGAGTTTATAAGATGCTGTTCAATATTTCACTATCCCTGTGAAGTTTTTTAGCAGATTTTTCCTCAATAAGATTGCCAGAAGCAAAGAACAAATTAGTGAAAATCTTGTGAAATCATTAGAAAATAGAATTTAGTCTTTTTTTTATGTCCTGCTTGACTGGTTATTTTAATTAGCAAATTGCTTGAAAGTAAAATTAATGGCTTATATAAGAAATTCAATAGAACTCTTGTGAAAAATTTATAATTTTTAAAAAATAGTTGAAGCCCCATAGTAATTCATATTTATATATATATCATTTTAAAAATTATAAAATAACTGAAGAAATAGTAAAATAAAATCATCTCAGTTTATGTTTTAAGTTGCATTACTATGTAATATGAATAAATCTTGCAATACACTTACTGAAAAAAAAAGAAAAAGCAAAATGAATAGCTAGGTTATCATGCATTTAGAATTCTGAAAATTATTTTGAGTGTGTGTGGTCCATACAAGAAGCAACAGTTATTGTTAGTCTGGATATCCTCATGCTTCAAACTTGAATTCAGGACGACAGTAAAGGTCTGTATACAACACAGAGATGAGAGGGATAGTAAGGCCTCTCTGTGCTGCACCGCATTAACTTTGCTACTAATTGGCTTTCTTCCTGCATGTGTGAAAATGCTCTTCTTTTCCCCCCTCTAAGATCAAGTTAACATTGACCTTTTTCTCATAAAAGGAGAATTTATTCTCATTAAGTTTAATTGTGTAGTTAATGTTTTCATTGAGGTGCCTATTAAGCTCCTCTCTGACATTTCTAGAATCACTTAAGGTGCTGAACCTGTCATGGAAAAATGTCAACCCATCAAAATGCCCAATTCCCCTTTATAAATGTACTGACTCTGACTGTTCGTCTATTTCTTTGGTAGTTTATTGAGCCTTTTCTACAGACCTTCTTTGGTCATTTCTCAGGAGTATTGCTTCAACTCTTTGCCTGTTCTAGCATATGGTGTATTTTTTTTCTACGATCATACTAATGATCTTGTTTTCCACTGGCCTTTAAATAGACCATATGTATTTGTTTTTTAACTAATAGTTAAATGAAGATAAGTTTTAAAAAAACTTTTTGAACTAAGAATCAGGAATAAAATTAAGTTCATCATCATAAAGAAACCTTTACATTCATTCTTCAAACATTTTTTAATAATTCACTTCAATAATCATTACATTGATATTAATCGCCCTAAAAATCATGCAGTGTGACAAAATCACTTTCAATATCAAAGGTACTGATTTTTGTGAGATACTAAAAAACAGTTCAATGTGAAGGAAATTATTGAGGTACTTTTGGTTACTGGTAATAAACCTTAGCCTCAGCCACCATATCAAAATTTCTCTTGTTTAGGGTGGTCATATTGAGTATGGCAGCTATGTATATATTCTGCATTAATCTTCGAGGTATGTAGGAAAATAACTTGTTGTACAGGATTACTTCGTTTTTGGAACAGTCTAAAGATTATTACAAAAACAGTGGAAGCAAAATTTGAATTCTCAAACATGTTATCATTGTCACATATAAAATTATACCATTTTAAGTGTGTGTGTATGTGGATGCATGATGATTTGAGTACCTGTGGAATATATAAGTCTGAAAGCCTGGAGATCATCCAGGAGCTGGTGATTCCTTTGAATATGAGCTACTTGATTTAAGTGATAGGAACACAAATAAGTTTCCTTACAAGTGCAAGAGCTACTCTGAGGAGCTGAGCTCTTTATTCAGCCCATATGAAACCATGTTTAGTAACAGAATGTTGTTGGACCTTCATTTCTGGGACATGGGTGCAGGCCTGAATGAGGGAAGTGCAGACTATGATCCTGGTATAGAATATTCCTGAACAGAATAAAAAGGCCTAGGTAGTAGAATCCGGAGTAGGTTCCTTGCTTCAGGAGCTAATAAATGGATAGAGATAGAAATAATTATTTTAAATTGGAACTGGGAAAATAAGCCTGCACAGTTTCTCTTATATGTGAATACTCACTCTGAAGCTCTAGATATGTGTTTAAACTGAAGTACCCATAGAAGTCTGGGAACAATTACATTACAGCTTTGCTTCTCCTATTTCATGTTTCCTGGTCTTTACCCATCTCTATTGGTGATGTGGTGGGGGACGAAAGAGAAATAAGGGTCATGGACCAAAGCATTACAATGGAAAAATGGGGGGGCAGAAGATAAAGGGAGAAAGTCAGACAGGTAGAATTAAATAAATTAGAACATAAAATATGAGGTAAGTATAAAACTGACCTTTTATTTCTTATTTTGTAATCTAAATTTCCAAAAAGTTAAAATTAGAAGAAAAAGAAAAACAAAATCTTCATCCTGTGGTTAATCCCATTCAGTAACTCTGTCTCTCTCTCTCTCTCTCTCTCTCTCTCTCTCTCTCTCTCTCTCTCTCTCTCTCTCTCTCTCTCTCTCTCTCTCTCTCTCTCTCCTTCCTCTATTCTTTTCTTACCCAGTATAGTACTGTGGAATTGAGTGCAATCCTCTCCTTATGTTCACAAGATAAATATGAAAGTAGTGAGCACCATTCTTGCATTATCTTCTTAAGGAGCTTTTATTTGGGACGCTTATTCAGTGGTAACATACATGCTTAGCATGTGCAAGGTCCTGAGATTGATTACAAGCAGAAGAGAAGGAAGGAAGGAAGAAGAAATGAGTGAGGTAATAATTTGTTTCCTTGATAATTGTGTTTGGCCGTGTTTACACTTCATTTGTGTAGGCAGATCAGACAGATCTTCAGTTTGAGAAATGTGGAATCATCAATGGAAATGAATAAATGATCAAGTGTTCTTCACTATTAATCTAGGGTTGTTGTCAAATGGTCTGCCTTTGTTGTAATAGCATCCCTTTGTTTCTGAAGGAGACATTAGCAAAATCATGAATCCACGTTTAAATTATTGTTTGGGTTATTTTACTCAGCTGCCTTCCTCCCTATTTCAATGACACTTGATGCTTCTAGGTAGACATATGTCAGCTGTCTAGGCAGGAGATTTAGTTTCATAAAGTAAAACTCTGTATTTCAAATATCATCCTAGACATAAAATAGAGAAATGGGAAAGAATGAGAACTTCACCTTTTACTGAAAATTTATACAGATTTTGCCATTGAAAGACATTGAAGGATTATTGCTAATGAATGTACAACAGAGGTGATATGGACAAAGGTGATGGATAGTAAGGTGAAGAAGCGAGAGGATGGGATAAGTGATGCAAAGTGTTATAAATTTACAGGATTTTGTCAAACACTTATTCCTATGTTTAGTGGTAGCAGCACCCACAACATTTTTTTTTTTTTGCTTTGGGTTACATGGCACAAATAGAGACCTTAAGTTCAAAACAACCCTGAGATTCCATCTCACACCAGTCAGGATGGCTAAGATCAAAAACACAGGAGACAGCAGTTGTTGGCGAGGATGTGGAGAAAGAGGAACACTCCTCCACTGCTGGTGGAATTGCAGGCTGGTACAACCACTCTGGAAAGCAGTCTGGCGGCTCCTCAGAAAACTGGGCATGACACTCCAGGAGGATCCGGCTATACCACTCCTGGGCATATACCCAGAGACTTTACCTGCATGCAATAAGGACACATGCTCCACTATATTCATAGCAGCCTTATTTATAATAGCCAGAAGCTGGAAAGAACCCAGATGTCCCTCAACGGAGGAATGGATTCAGAAGATGTGGTATATTTACACAATGGAATACTACTCTGCAATTAAAAACAATGAATTCACGAAATTCCTAGGCAAATGGTCAGAACTTGAAAATATCATCCTTAGTGAGGTAACCCAATCACAAAAGATCACACATGGTATGAAGTCACTGATAAGGGGATATTGACCCAGAATCTCAGAATACCCTAGACACAATCAGCATATCAATAGATTTCTAAAAAGATGGAAGGAGAGACCCCTGGTCCTGGAAAGACTGGATGTAGGGGAACGCCAGGACAGAGTAATGAGAGGGGTTTGAACGGAGAAAAGAGGGAGGGAAGGGGGCTTATGGGACTTTCGGGGAGGGAGGAAACGGGAAAGGTGAAGTGATTTGGAATGTAAATTAAAAAAATAAAATAAAATAAAATTAAAAAAAAAAAGAAGTTGGCATTAAGCACAATGTATGTCAGCTGTTCCCATTGGGCCAACAATTACACAGCCTTTTCTGTTAATTAAATGAGAACACAGCTACCAGTCATTGGGTTATTTATTTTTCTTTTTTCATTACTTAAAAGTTTATTTTCTATGGAGATATTTTGCTTCTTATCAACCTAAACATACTTTTGATTGTATTGTTCTAAAGCATGTGGCTAAAGGAAGACAGTAGTATTTATACTCTGGTTTATCTACTTTATTCCTACCATTCAAAGTACATTTTTTATAAATATATATTTACCATGGACCTGTAAATCTATTCGCCTATGGTCTGTTCCAGTCACATTGGTCGCCGTACACAAATAACGTCCGGTATCTGTGACATGTGCTGACTGAATAAGAAGGAATCCATTTTCCAAGATGGAGTATCTGTAAGAGAGATCACAGATAAGTTCTTCTGAATCTACCCTTTTTAGTTTCACACTGTGACTCAGATAAATATTAAAGACTTGATGAAATCTACTGTTACTGTTATTCTGTTTCAGGTGAGAGGTATTTCTAGCGCCACTGGAGGAAGGAAAGGATGCATGTGAAGGTGCATAGCAACCGGGCATGTGATCCTGATGAATTAAATCATAAGAGTTATGCCTGCAAAATACTAAATTTGATTCTCATCTTAGGACGAATACATTTTTTTCTAAAAATAGTAAGATCAAAACAATTCATTTGAAATGTAAATGAATAAAATGATTAATAAAAAATCCAATTCAATGGAAAAAATAAAATTAAAAAAAAACATTCCCACTTTTCAATTGAAAAGTATATCTGTCTGCCTTTGAGTCTATCACTTGTGTATGTTTTTGGCTAAATCCCACGTTATTATAAGCAGTATTTGGGCTAGAGAGATGGCTCAGGCATTAATCGCCAGGCTCATCACCAAAAATATAATAAGATAAATTTAAAAGTGACTGAATGCTTCCATTGATTTGAATTGTTATTTGTATCCAAATTAAAAACAAAAAAGCTGAATTTTGTCAAATGCTTTCTCAGCATCTAATGAGATGACCATGTGGTTTTTTTCTTTGAGATTGTTTATGTAGTGGATTACATTGATGGATTTCCTTATATTGAACCATCCCTGCATCCCTGGGATGAAGCCTACTTGATCGTGGTGAATGATCGTTTTGATGTGTTCTTGGATTCGGTTGGCAAGAATTTTATTGAGTATTTTTGCATCGATATTCATAAGAGAGATTGGCCTGAGATTCTCTTTCTTTGTCGGATCTTTGTGTGCTTTTGGTATTAGTGTAATTGTGGCTTCATAGAACGAGTTGGGTAGTGTTCCTTCTGTTTCTATTTTGTGGAACAGTTTGAAGAGTATTGGTGTTAGGTCTTCTTTGAAGGTCTGATAGAATTCTGCACTAAAACCATCTGGACCTGTGCTTTTTTTGGTTGGAAGACTTCCAATGACAACTTCTATTTCTTCAGGGGTTATAGGACGGTTTAGATGGTCTATTTGATCCTGATTTAATTTTGGTACTTGGTATCTGTCAAGGAAATTGTCCATTTCCTCAAGATTTTCTAGTTGTGTTGAATACAGGTTTTTGTAGTAGGATCTGATGATTTTTTGAATTTCCTCAGTTTCTGTTGTTATCTCTCCCTTTTCGTTTCTGATTTTATTAATTTGGATACTATCTCTGTGCCCTCTGGTTAGTCTGGCTAAGGGCTTATCTATCTTGTTGATTTTCTCAAAGAACTGCTCCACTATATTCATAGCAGCCTTATTTATAATAGCCAGAAGCTGGAAAGAACCCAGATGTCCCTCAACGGAGGAATGGATTCAGAAGATGTGGTATATTTACACAATGGAATACTACTCTGCAATTAAAAACAATGAATTCACGAAATTCCTAGGCAAATGGTCAGAACTTGAAAATATCATCCTTAGTGAGGTAACCCAATCACAAAAGATCACACATGGTATGAAGTCACTGATAAGGGGATATTGACCCAGAATCTCAGAATACCCTAGACACAATCAGCATATCAATAGATTTCTAAAAAGATGGAAGGAGAGACCCCTGGTCCTGGAAAGACTGGATGTAGGGGAACGCCAGGACAGAGTAATGAGAGGGGGTTGAACGGAGAAAAGAGGGAGGGAAGGGGGCTTATGGGACTTTCGGGGAGGGAGGAAACGGGAAAGGGGAAGTGATTTGGAATGTAAATTAAAAAAATAAAATAAAATTAAATTAAAAAAAAAAAAAAGCTTTGAATAAAAGGAAAAGGAAAATATCCATAGTTTTCTGGCAATGAAATAGTCTTTATGAATAGGATATTTTTGTCTTATCATTGTCTACTTAACACTTTTAATCTCAGGTTTACTAAGCTTTTGATATGCTGTCATATATATTTGTTCTGTTGAAAGTTTAGTCTTTTACATACATCTCCATGCTGAGTGGAGATCAAAGAATGATTTCAGAAGACGTGCATTTGAAACAGCATTAAGAGAAACCTGACAGAACTGAGTGTAGTAGGTCGCTCTCACATGAGCCCCTAGCAGTTGAGAAACTAAGGCAGGATATTGCTATGAGTCAAGAATAACATGGGATGCATAAGGAAAATGTGTATCAAAAATCCTGAGTAATAATAAAAAAATAAAATTGAAGAAAACATATATTGAATTTATTATAAAAAGATTTAACATTCAGTCATACACTGATATTAATATTATTCTTCATAACATGGAATGTGCTGGAAGTATTTTACATATCTTGTAAAGTTTTCATTCTATGATTATGACATTTACTTATTGCTGAGAATTTTTGCCAAGAACAACCTTCCCTGTCAAATTGAAAGGCAAAGTTATTTAAAAAAATAAGTCTAAACCTGGAATTTTACCAATGGTATTTCATTTGTAACATTTGGGATGTCATGAAGCAAGAAACTAGTTGTTCTCATGGACACCCATGGTTTTTGTTGTAACATTTTTACGTATTTTTCTAGGACAGCTTTGAGAAAAAACGTAGGCGCACATTAAATCTATACTGTTTAATAGAAATTATAATATTAGATATAGTACTATCTGTGTGCTGGTTTAATGAAGAAGCATATTTTTGTCTCACTTTTTTCTTTCCTTTTATTCTGTTAATGAAAATCGTTTTTTCTACAATGTACTCTGGTTACAACTCACAACCTCCCAATTCCCCTCCATCTGAATCCACACACTTTCTGCCTCCATTAGAAAACAAAGAAGCCCTACTACAAAAGCCTATATTCAACAAAATTGGAAAATCTGGATAAAATGGACAATTTTCTAGACAGATAACAAATACCAAAGTTAAATTAGGATCAGATAAATGATCTAAACACTCCCATAACCCTAAAAGAAATAGAAGCAGTCATTAAAGGTCTCCCAACCAAAAACGCCCAGGACCCAATGGGTTTAGTGCAGAATTCTATAAGACCTTCAGAGAAGGCCTAATACCAATACCCTTCAAACTTCAATAATTCCCCAAAATAAAAACAGAAGGAACACTACCCAATCATTCTATGAAGCTGCAGTTATACTTCATATTCTCCCTTGGAGACGGAACAGTTTCTGTCTAAACAGGAATCTGTCACAATTTCCTTTCAGAGAGGACTTCATAAGAGTTTATTTTTTTCTACTTCTATCATGTTTAATGTTCCAAATAGATTTTAAAAACTGGTTGAGTGCATGTTACTTTTAGCTTCGGAAGATACCATGTATACTTAAGAGGCATTTAACTATTACAAATTTTCTGATGACTTTAAAAAAATGTCAACACTGGGTTGTATATTTTAACATAAATTGTATTAGTTTAATAAAAAGAAAAGGAAAACAAACAAGCACACAAAGAATAAGAATGAGAATAGAATAGAACAGAATAGACCAAACACAAATAGAGAAACTGGAGAAGGATGGAACAAACAAACGGGGAAAGGAGACAAAGGAAAGGAATCACTAATAGCACATATACCCACAGAGACGTACTTGTTCATACAGTCAGGAGTCCCATTAAAACACACTGTATTTATAAAGGAAGTGTAAGAGGGATAAGTACTGACAGAACATTATGAGACAACGGACCTCCGAAGAAGATACCAATCGCCCTGAATTTGTTTTGGGTTGGACATCTCTTCAGGTCACTGGACATTAATAGTGATTTCTACTCTCAGTGATATTGCTTATAGAGAACTCATTCTTTTCTTTTGCAAATGGGTAGCAATTTGAGACCATTTCTGTGTTAGCAGAGATTAGGGTTTGTGTCCACTTCTCTCAACTCTGGGACGTCACCTGACAGTAGACTCCTTTAAACCACTTGCAAGTTTCCACCTTCTTCTGTGAATTCATACATGTGTCCCCTGGCAGTGATTAGATGGCTTTGTTTTCTTGGTGTCCTTCATCTTCTCTGGCTCTTAATGCCTCCTCTTATGAAGGGTTGCATGATCCCTGTGGTGTCAGGGGAAAGGGGTGGGATCTTGATGAAGACTTTTAGGGTTAAGTGTTGCAAGGTCTGTCACTTGTTCATAATGTCCGACTATGGGTCTCTGTATTTGTTCCCATCTCTTCCAAGAGGAAGCTTGTCTGCTCAAGGCTAAACAAGGCCCTGATCTATGGATCAGACAAAATGTCTCTGAGAGTTATTTGCATTTTATGAGAGTAGTAGTATTTGACCTTCCCCTAAGTCCTGGGTATGTCTGGTCTCAAGTTCTAACCCACCTTGAGATGAGTGGGTTCTATCTCAAGCAGTGGTCTTTCTCTCTGATCCCATAAGCTCAGCACCACTATTGCATTAGCAGGTCTTGTAGAGATATCACTGTAAATTAAGTATTTGTAGCTGGGTTGTTTATTGTCAATCTATTATAGATTTCAATACAAATTTGTTTACCTACTACACAGGTCTTTATACCCAACTTGAGCATTAAAAATGAGGCTCATAAAGTCTGCAGAGATGACTCAGCAATTAGGAGAACATGCACAGGTCATTCAGAATACTTGGGTTCTGTGCTATGCATGTTGGGGTCCAGTCGTGTTTCCATCACCTCTGTGTCCTCCCTCAGGGTTTCCAGGGAACATTGCTTACCAAGCTGGAAGGTTGAAGCAGAGGCTGGAATGGGAGGGGCCCACAGGATCCAGCTGGGAGTGAGTGGGGGAGGGGAGGGGACAGGGGATGCCTCCTCTGATGATTTTAGTGAAGCAGCCCTCTTACAGGATCTTAGACCTTGACTTATGCTCATACACTTTATTTGACATGACCAAGGAAACTTGGGGAGTAACAAAGAGTCTTCAGGGTGAATGTAAAATCACTGACTAGAGTTTAAAGTACTGTGAATGACTTATATGGAAAGGAAGTTTAGGAATCTCAGGTGTTTGCTGGCCAGGATTTTTTGTTTATTTGTTTGTTTGTTTTGATTTTTCGAGACAGGGTTTCTCTGTATAACCCTGGCTGTCCTGGAACTCACTCTGTAGACCACACTGACCTGGAACTCAGAAATCTTCCTGTTTCTGCCTCCCAAGTGCTGAGATTAAAGGCATGCACCACCACTGCCAGGCTACCTGGCCAGGTTTTTAATTGAAAAAGAGTAAGTTGAACTTGTTGGTTTGCCAAGAGCTACAAGACCTTCCTCAGGTAGAGGTTTTGGAGGGTTGGGCTCCCCAGACAGGGCCAGAGAAGGGGACACCTCAGTGATGAAGAGAGCTCTTCAATTATTTTTTGCAGAGCTCCGGGGAACTACCTGGACATGGTATACTGCAACTTTAATTAGGGAGATTTCCCAAAGGGGATCCATTCCCAGCACTCTCCAAGCAGCTGAAAACAATCTGTAACTCCAGTTATAGTTCATCCAGCAATCTCTTATGGCTTCTGTGGGCACTGTACAAACGGGTTATATAGATATACATGCAAAAAAAAAGCCATAAAAATTCTTGGTTTTTTGGTTGTCTGTTTTCTTTTGTTTTTTGACTCAAACAAATATATACACGTGTAGTTAGAAGAAAGCCTTAATGTTTGCCTATTGTTCTGTTCTGGAAAACAAAACAAAAGAAAACAAAATACCACCACTAACATCACTAGAACCAATACCAATAGAATTTATCTCTCCATGTCCAAGCCTTATTTTAAATTATCATGTTGCCTGTAACATAAAGATTTTGGCTTACGTAAATATATAGAAAATTAAAACAGCTAATTCTTATTTCTTTTTAAAGTAATTTCAGTTTAATTTGTTCAAGTATATGGGAGCACATTAAGCATATGGTAATTCATCCATAGCCACATACACATAAAATGTAGATGTCATATAGAGAGCCCTGTGTATAAAGACAGAACCCCAAGTGATAAAATGCTTCCAGAGCAATATAATTTATTTTGAGTAGATTGGAGAAAATAGCTTCTTGATAAGTCAACCATTGTTACCTTAAAGTGATTTTAAAGCACCCATTTTCTCTAAATTCCAAAGGCTGCAATTAAGCACGATTTCTGGGATCTGTATTCCATGCATGCACTAGCATGTGGCGCCCAGTGAAAAACTGGCTCAGCTTGTCAGAAGAAATGTCTTAAGCACATTCAGAAATGCTTCAAGTGCATCTCCTGGCAAGAAAGCATTTTGAACATGAAGGTGCTACCTCATATATACACATGTAGAGCTCACCCAGGTATTAAGTACAGACTTCAAATTCTTAAGCCATGCATATTTACTTAAAATGCAAGGGAAAAAGCTTTCTATGGGTAGCATATGTTTAGGATTCCTTTAATATATTTTGTAGCTTCAGGTGAAATCTTTTGAAATTGCTCTTTCGTGCTGAGAATTGAAAAGGATAAAAATAAGCTCTCTGCTCAGAAATAAAATGTATGACATTTTCAGAAGTGCAAGTTGCACAGAAGGAAATGGAGTTCATGGAAATGACAGAAAGGATAGCCAATCAGTATTTAGAGCCATACTACTGATGAAGGCTTCCATCAAGGTGTTTCGAGAGCATCACTGCAGGCCACAATGACTTACACTCAGCACTGACAAGGCTATAATAAATTGAGAGGAGGATATACTTGAAAATTAGGTATATCCTATTTGCTTTCATGCTAAGGATTATGGGATACTGTAATAAAGATATAATTATGATAATTTACTATAATAAATAATACTCTATATTTATGAAATATAATATTATTTTTATCAGATACAGAATTAATATAATTCACTATCTGAAAAATTAAGATTAATAAATATTTTAATATATTGAAATTAATTATGGAATAAATATGCATTATTCATAAAATATTTCTAAAAACCACACTACTGAGTAATGTGGCTTATTCCATTATGTGTAATTTGGTCATTTGTTAAATAGCACATTTTTTAAAAATATGATCTAGAAAATCTTTAATGATAAATATATATATATATATAAAATTTGGAAGCATTCTAGATGGCTCAGTGGGTAAAGGGGTCTGCCACACAAGTTTGATGACTAAAATTCTATTTCCAATTTACATGAAAATGTAGAAGGAGAGAGTCAATGTTAGAGAGATTTCCTCAGACTAATAGATGTGTGTTTCAGCTCATGTACCCAAATATCATCATCATTCACACACATGAAATGTAGTAGTAACAAATTAATACATTTTGAGTTTGTTTGTTTTTTTACCATAGCTGGTCTTTCTTTTTAAACAGTTTTTGTGCTAAAATAATTTATTACTCATTACTCAAATTTATGCTATGCTCTAAGGAAAGAAAAGGAAAGCAAACATAATAGCTGACTTGAGTTAATGTCGGTTTTTTGTGAATGGCATTTTTTAAATGATGTACAATACATCAATAGAAAGAGAATAACAATTGCAGAATTCTCCTGCATTACAGAGTACTTGTTTATATTAATGATCAACAATACTTGTTATAATCTAATTGTCTAATCTGATGGTCCCTTGTCACATGCTGTTCCCCAAATCTCACCCTTCTTTATGGATACCTTTATTTTTCACTCAATGTAGTATTTAGAACCAAACTCAGTACATCATATGAGCTGAACAAATTCCTTATTACTGAGTTAGAACCATTCCACAAATTGATTTTAAATCTGGATTTTTGTGTGTGGGAGAAAGTACACAACCCTTAATTTTACTGTGTCTGGGTATTTCAATTTTCACAATAGTCTTTAGTTCAATTTTCCCACAGATATTATTATTATATTATTCATTGATATTAATATCTAGTTATTCACCCATAGATGAATGTATCTGTGGGTTTTTAAAAATTGAATAATCCTGTGGTGTGTGTGTATGTGTTTGTGTGTGTATGTGTGTGTGTGTGTATTATACATATCCATCTTGATATACCAACCTTTCATTATGACTCATTTGCTTGGGATGTATATTGATTCTATTTAATGACTATTGCAAAGAGATTGCCTCAAATAATTGTGAATGTTTTCTATCTCTATGGCATCATGACTTTTAGTTTATTAAGTATATATCTAAAACTAGCACATATTAACTCAATATTTTAAACTTTTGGGACTCAATATGATCTTTCCATTGTGACTATACTAAGTTACTTGCCCACAAGCACAAAATTCCCACCATCATCTGAATCTATTTCAAGTATTTGTGGTCATAGTAATTTTGACGGACACTAAATGAAATGCAAGTGAGATTTAGATTCTCCTTGTAGGCAGGAACATAGCTTAGATTTTTATGTATTTAATTGCTTTTGTACTTCTTTTGGAATTGATTGATTTAATTAATTCACTGATTTAATGATTCTAATACGTATTCTTTGGCTACCTTTTTCAGATTTTTATAAATTCTAAATATTTACCCACTGTTGGTAAAGAAATAGCAAACATTTCCTCTCATTTTCTTTCTCAGTCACTGTTAATCACTTTTCTGTTCACAGATGTTAACATTTCACAAATTTCAGTTCATCAATTCTTGGTAATATTTCCTGAGCCATTGGAGTACTAGTTGGGAAGTCATTCTCTATGTCTATACTTGTAGAAATAATTTCCCTTAGAGATATGCTTGTAGTTTGACAGGTAAAATATTAAAGTGCTTGATCCATCTTAAATTAACTTTTATATAGAATATATCTAATTATAGGCTTTTATATACACAGATATAATTTGTATTTATATACACAGATCTAATTTTAGGCATTTTCTTGTATATGTCCACTTCTCTCTGCATTATTTTTCCAGAAATAATCTGTTCTTCAATATATAGTCTTAGCACTTTCATAAAAAATCTGATGAACGTGCCCGCAATGGATTTGGTTCTGGGTCTTCTCTTTCATTCATTGTACCTGTTTTCATACCAATGCAAGACATTTCTAATAATCTATATTTTTATTGTAAAATTTAAAACCTGGTTTTGTGCTATCTTCAACATGGCTCATTTTCTTAAGGATTGTTTGGCTATTTGAATCTTTTATAATTTTGTATGTATTTTAGGATTGCTTTTTCTAGTTTATGAGTACTATCATAAACTAACTAGTACTATTCGAATTTTAATGGCTATTATATTACATTTATAGACAGATTTTTCTAATATTTCCATCATAACAATATAGATTCAATAAACACATTAACATAAAAGTACTTCTGTTGTCTTTTAAAATTTTTCTAATATGTGCACGTATATTTTATTGAATATATGCTTTCAAAATAAGTATCATTATATTTTGAGCAACCTACAAGCCTTGTACTATCTACTTTTTGATTCATCAATATTGTTGGCGTCAACATTGACTATGCTGTTGTTATTATAGACAGATATCTCTTCCTTTTGCAAATTTTAAGTACAGACCCTTATTTTTCTATTATATATAGGTTAGACGTGTCCCTTTAACATCATCTCCTCTTCATTGATTATTGCATGTATTCTGATCAACATGTCTTCTTGGGTCAGCTAGTACTTGTGGAAACTACTATCAGCCTCTTCAATGATTGGACTTATTATAAATCATAATTCTGCATAAATAGACATTGCCCTTGCTACCACTGCCCCCTCCCCACTGTCATTCCATGCACTGTGCATTTAGAATTGCTTTAGTCATGTATCAACTTGTGGAAAGTGCTGGAACATACTCACCAACATTAGCTAATGAAGAAGTACTCATAATCTTACCTATTCTTAGATTTTAGTGTGTGTGTGTGTGTGTGTGTGTGTGTGTATGCTCTCCCATGCATGGATGTTCACATCTCTCTATTGTATCAGCTTTACTTCTTATATTTGTCAGGTTTTTTTTCCAGTCTTCTCTCCAAGTTTCACCTTCCTTTCCTCTGGTTCACAATACAAATACATTTAAGGCTGCTTCTCCATGTTTTGATCTCAGATGTCTCATTCCTGGCTCAAATGATCAATTCTTCATGATCTATCATGCCATTGTCCCATAATATATTTGCTTTTCTAACAGTTTACAAAATCTTACAGAATTTAATGTTAATGTCTGATTTGCTATAATTATTTCATGATTTAATCACATGATCTGGAAAGTAATATTTCTCTATTCACTATATCACACAGCTGTGATTCTAAGTCAGTGTGTAGTTGGCCATGAATGACTACTTAAGCAACATCAGTAATATAGAAAAATATTTAGGCACACAGAATCCACATGCTGTTCCTTTTTCTTTTGTTACTAATTGTTAAAAAAAATAAATAAATTACTCATTCCAGTATTTTTCTCTTGAAACATGTGACTATATAATAAACTCATCTCTCAGAAGTGAAATTGAGAATAATGCTACTTTTAAAAATAAGAGCTGGAGCAGAAGTGGTTCTCGTAATCCTAATATTAGTTGCGTTGAACCAGATAATACAGCTAGCCTTTAGGAGACTTCATTTACTGGGGCAAATAACGGTCCTTCCTTCTGTCCAAATTCGCTAATTTTTGCAATACTGATTAATATATAGAAAGAAACTACAGGGGTTTATTTTGATATTTTGTCATATAAAGAATATTTCACAGTGGCAGACATATGGTAATCATCCACATCAACTATGGTTAATATTGCAGTTATTATTGTACTCTCAATCAGGTGTAACTCTAAATTCTATGGTTAATTGATTTATGGCTTTATATTGAGGGACACAAGTCTTTGAATTATAAAAACTGAAATTTAAATTTAAAAAATATATCCAGAGAAATAAATATAAATAAGAACTATAAAGGGCATAATGTACTATAATTAATAACATTTCTCTTATTAAAAAGAAAAAAATAATAACATATCCAGTAAACAAAATGCAGAGACCTAAGAAAGCACCAGAGAATATGGCGTGTTAAAAGCCTATCCTGTAAAGTTAAGCCTGGTTCTGCCTACTAATCCCATGCTCCCAGAAATAAGACTCAGACTCAATATATATTTACAAATACCTTGGCTATATAGCTAGGCTCTTCTCTGACTAGAATAATAATGTAAAAAAAAAAAAAAAACAGTTATTTTAAACTACATTCTACCACATAGCGAGTTACCTGTGTTCGGGTACTGTGTTTGTCTCCTCACATCTTCCCCTTTGGATCTTTCCATGCCTGACTCTCTCCCAGTATTCTCTCTCTTCCCGGATGTTCCACCTTCTATTTCCTGCCTAAGCCATAGGCCATAGACTTTTAAATTGACAGATGATGCATCCAAACAATAAATAATATATTCTCTCTACACTATCCCTCCCATGGCCCTCAAAGGAAAAGAAAAGTTACAAACATAGGGTGATAGAGTTAAACTGTCTTATTGTAATCTCAGAATTTTTCACCTAAGACATACCATTTGGAGATTATGGCATCCAGAGTATTCCATGTACCCTGTGTAGCGGTATCCATCATGTCTCCTATATTTTAGCACATATGTACTTAAATGTTTAGTATTCAGCAGGATGAACTTCATCATCTGATTTCTTGTACTATTAATGGCAATCAGAATTTATGCACTCACCTTACTTCTTTAAAGAAAAATGGAAGAACAGTATGTAACAAATTTACATGGTGTCTGTTGTAAAGTTGCTATCTGAAAGTAAAATCCAGTTCCTCAGAAAATTGGAAATAGGTCTACCTGGAGACCCAGCAATACCACTCTTGGAATATACTCTTAAGTGTGTGTTTGTGTGTGTGTGTGTGTATATGTATGTATATAGACATGTGTGTATGTAATATATAACATATATTACATATATACATATATATATATAATATTATTACATACCAAAACACACACACATATATACATATTCATGTATATATATATAGATATAGATATAGATATAGATATAGATATAGATATAGATATAGATATATGAAACTTATTCCACATCTCAGGATGTTGTATGCTGTTCTCACTTTTAATTTAACTTAGATTATCTCACTTTGCTGACATGAAAATTTCCTAACAAAATTTACTATTTTCAAGTATAATCGAGCATTCACATCCACTCCTTTATGTTAGGACATCTGTCATTTTATTTGCTTTCTTTTTAGCAAAGTAAAACAATTATAGATATTATTTTATTATTAATTGATGGACTCATACAGGATATAATTTTGTAGCACAAATTCATGTAAAATATTCATCTTGGTGGTCTTACAGCATGTGTTGTTTAGTGTCCTTGAAATATTTTCTTCATATCTAGAAACCCAAGTTTCCATGGGTTGCATAAGATTAGCTAAGTACTCAGCTGATTATTTGATACTTCACTCTGGAATACCAGAGGTCACTTTATATCTGAAGTTGTTTATTCGATAAGTAAGGATATAGTTGGATATTAATTTTATATGCCTTAGTTTGACTTTCTTTTTATTTATTTATTTATTTTTTTTAATTTACATTCCAAATCATTTGCCCTTTCCCGTTTCCTCCCTCCTGGAAAGTCCCATAAGCCCCCTTCCCTCCCTCTTTTCTCCAATCAACCCCCTCTCATTTCTCTGTCCTGGCGTTCCCCTACATCCAGTCTTTCCAGGACCAGGGGTCTCTCCTTCCATCTTCTTAGAAATCTATTGATATGCAAATTGTGTCTAGGGTATTCCAAGATTCTGGGTTAATATTCCCTTATCAGTGACTGCATACCATGTGTGTTCTTTTGTGATTGGGTTACCTCACTAAGGATGATATTTTCAAGTTCTGACCATTTGCCTAGAAATTTCGTGAATTCATTGTTTTTAATTGCAGAGTAGTATTCCATTGTATAGATATACCACATCTTCTGAATCCATTCCTCCGTTGAGGGAAATCTAGGTTCTTTCCAGCTTCTGGCTATTATAAATAAGGCTGCTATGAACATAGTGGAACATGTGTCCTTATTGCATGCAGGTAAAGCCTCTGGGTATATGCCCAGGAGTGATATAGCCGGATCCTCCGGGAGTGTCATGCCCAGTTTTCTGAGGAACCGCCAGACTGCTTTCCAGAGTGGTTGTAGCAGCTCTCAATTCCATCAGGAGTGGAGGAGTATTCCTCTTTCTCCACATCCTCGCCAACAACTGCTGTCTTCTGTGTTTTTGATCTTAGCCATCCTGACTGGTGTGAGATGGAATCTCAGGGTTGTTTTGATTTGCATTTCCCTAATGACTAAGGATGATGAACATCTCTTTAGGTGCTTCTCAGCCATTAGATATTCTTCAGGTGAGAACTCTTTGTTTAGCTCTGTACACCATTTTTTAATAGGGTTACTTGCCTTTCTGGAGTTTAACTTCTTGAGTTCTTGGTATATATTGGATATTAGCCCTCTGTTGGATGTAGGGTTGGTAAAGATCACTTCCCAGTTAGTTGGTTGCCTCTTTGTCTTTTTGACAGTGTCTTTTGCCTTGCAAAAACTTTGTAATTTAATGAGGTCCCATTTGTCAATTCTTGATCTTAGAGCATAAGCTATTGGAGTTCTATTCAGGAAATTCTCCTCTGTGCCCATATGTTCAAGGTTCTTCCCTAGTTTCCTTTCTATTAGTTTCAGTGTGTCTGGTTTTATGTGGAGATCCTTGATCCACTTGGAATTGAGCTTAGTGCAAGGAGATAAGAATGGGTCAATTTGCATTCTTCTGCATGTTGACCTCCAGTTGAGCCAGCACCAATTGTTGAAAAGGCTATCTTTTTTCCACTGGATGGTTTTAGCTACTTTGTCAAAGATCAAGTGACCATAGGAGTGTGGATTCATTTCTGGGTCTTCAATTCTGTTCCATTGATCTACATGCCTGTCACTGTACCAATACCATGCGGTTTTTAACACTATTGCTCTGTAGTACAGCTTGAGGTTCAGGATACTGATTCCCCCAGAGGTTCTTTTACTCTTGAGAATAGTTTTAGCTATTCTTGGTTTTCTGTTATTCCAGATGAATTTTTGAATTACTCTTTCTAACTCTATGAAGAATTGAGTTGGGATTTTGATGGGGATTGCATTGAATCTGTACATTACTTTTGGTAAGATGCTAAGTTTTACTATATTAATCCTGCCAATCCATGAGCATGGCAGATTTTTCCATCTTCTGAGGTCTTCTTCAATTTCTTTCTTCAGAGACTTGAAGTTCTTGTCATACAGATCTTTTACTTGTTTGGTTAGAGTCACGCCGAGATACTCTATATGGTTTGTGGCTATCGTGAAGGGTACCATTTCTCTTACTTCTTTCTCAGCCTGCTTATCCTTTGAGTATAGGAAGGCTACTGACTTGCTTGAGTTGATTTTATATCCGGCCACTTTGCTGAAGTCGTTTATCAGCTGTAGGAGTTCTCTGGTGGAGGTCTTTGGGTCGCTTAAGTATACTATCTTATCGTCTGCAAATAGTGATAGTTTGACTTCTTCCTTTCCAATTTGTATCCCTTTGACCTCTTTTTGTTGTCTAATTGCTCTAGCTAGAACTTCAAGTACTATATTGAAAAGATATGGAGAGAGAGGGCAGCCTTGTCTAGTCCCTGATTTTAGTGGGATTGCTTCAAGTTTCTCTCCATTTAGATTGATGCTGGCTACCGGTTTGCTGTAAATTGCTTTTACTATGTTTAGATATGGGCCTTGAATTCCTGATCTTTCCAAGACCTTTAGCATGAAAGGATGCTGAATTTTGTCAAATGCTTTCTCAGCATCTAATGAGATGACCATGTGGTTTTTTTCTTTGAGATTGTTTATATAGTGGATTACATTGATGGATTTCCTTATATTGAACCATCCCTGCATCCCTGGGATGAAGCCTACTTGACCGTAGTGAATGATCGTTTTGATGTGTTCTTGGATTCGGTTGGCAAGAATTTTATTGAGTATTTTTGCATCGATATTCATAAGAGAGATTGGCCTGAGATTCTCTGTCTTTGTCGGATCTTTGTGTGCTTTTGGTATTAGTGTAATTGTGGCTTCATAGAACGAGTTGGGTACAGTTCCTTCTGTTTCTATTTTGTGGAACAGTTTGAAGAGTATTGGTGTTAGGTCTTCTTTGAATGTCTGATAGAATTCTGCACTAAAACCATATGGACCTGTGCTTTTTTTGGTTGGAAGACTTCCAAAGACAACTTCTATTTCTTCAGGGGTTATAGGACGGTTTAGATGGTCTATTTGATCCTGATTTAATTTTGGTATTTGGTATCTGTCAAGGAAATTGTCCATTTCCTCCAGATTTTCTAGTTGTGTTGAATACAGGTTTTTGTAGTAGGATCTGATGATTTTTTTTTTAATTTCCTCAGTTTCTGTTGTTATCTCTCCCTTTTCGTTTCTGATTTTATTAATTTGGATACTATCTCTGTGCCCTCTGGTTAGTCTGGCTAAGGGCTTATCTATCTTGTTGATTTTCTCAAAGAACCAACTCCTCGTTTTGTTGATTCTTTGTATGGTTTTATTTGTTTCTACTTGATTGATTTCAGCCCTGAGTTTGATGATTTCCTGCCTTCTACTCCTCTTTGGTGTATTTGCTTCTTTTTGTTCCAGGGCTTTCAGGTGTGCCATTAAGCTGTTAGTGTATGCTGTCTCCCGTTTATTTTTGGTGGCACTCAGGGCTATGAATTTTCCTCTTAGCACTGCTTTCATTGTGTCCCATAAATTAGGGTATGTTGTGCCTTCATTTTCATTAACTTTCAAAAAGTCTTTGATTTCTTTCTTTATTTCCACCTTGACCAAGTTATCATTGAGTAGAGCATTGTTCAGCCTCCATGAGTACATGGGTTTTCTTTTGTTTTTGTTGCCATTGAAGACCACCCTTATTCCATAGTGATCTGATAGGAGGCATGGGATTAGGTCTATCTTCTTATATCTGTTGAGGTCTGATTTGTGACCAATTATATGGTCGATTTTGGAGAAGGTACCATGAGGTGCTGAGAAGAAGGTGTATTCTTTAGCTCTAGGATGAAATGTTCTATATATATATCTGTTAGTTCCTTTTGGTCCAAGGCTTCAATTAGATTCACTGTGTCCCTGTTTAGTTTCTGCTTTCCTGAAGGATCCATTTCAGAGAGCGGGGTGTTGAAGTCACCCACTATTATTGTGTGAGGTGCGATATGTGCTTTGAGCTTTAGTAAAGTTTCTTTTACGAATGAGGGTTCCCTTGCATTTGGAGCATAGCTATTCAGAATTGAGAGTTCTTGATGGTGGATTTTTCCCTTGATCAGTATGTAGTGTCCTTCTGTGTCTTTTTTGATGACTTTAGGTTGAAAATCAATTTTATCTGATAATAGGATGGCTACTCCACCTCGTTTCTTGGGGCCATTTGCTTGTAGAATTGTTTTCCAGCCTTTTACTCTGAGGTAGTGTTTGTCTTTGACACTGAGGTGCGTTTCCTGCATGCAGCAAAATGCTGGGTCCTGTTTACGTGTCCAGTCTGCTAGTCTATGTCTTTTAATTGGAGAATTGAGACCATTGATATTAAGAGAGATTAAGGCATAGTGATTATTGCCATATGCCATTCTTGACACTATCTTTAACAACACCCTGGAAAAAATGAGATAATAACCTTCTTGAATCAAACCCAAAATAGATAACCACTCAAACATAAAGATAGCGTCAAGAATGGCAGATGGCAATAATCACTATGCCTTAATCTCTCTTAATATCAATGGTCTCAATTCCCCAATTAGCTTGACTTTCCTTACCTTTAGTCTCAGAATTATTTTACAGTGTTCTCCTAGTACCTTTTAAATGAGCACTGTAATGTATTCTTTAATAAAAACGAGTGCTTTCTCAATCCTTGAATACAGTGAGTTTTTGCCTGTTTTGTTTTAAGTGCTTTTTGTAGAGTCAGATGTCACTGTCTAATTCTCCAAGTCTGCAAACTGCTTTCTTATGAATGTAGACTTGTTCTCTGTCGTGTAGAACAATCATCTTATTTTAAAAGCTTTAAATAGTACAGATGTATTGTAGTTTGCATAATGTTGTAACATGTACACATAATTCTGTAGAACTCTTCTAAATGTCAAGACAAATCAATTTCGAAAATGTCAGGGCGACATTCATGAAGCTCAGCCCTCTCACAGAGAAGTGTCCTCCAATTAATTACACATCTACAGCATTGCCACTTACTTCCTTTCCTGCCATTCAAATCAATCAGATTTTTAGACGTTTGTATTAAACATTCAACTTAATATGACAGAGATACTGTTTCCAAATATATAATTCGAAAACAATGTGGTATTGATGTCAGTTTGATCATGTTTAAGATGTATTGTCTTAAGTGTTAAAGTGTAGGTTTCAAAGTATTTTTAACAATAAAGTAAGAAATGATGGATTCACGATTCATCATTAAACAATCTCTATAATATTTTCCTTCTTAATAAAGGTACTGAGTTTCAGAGTTCTCTACTAAATTAATGTTTTGAAGCCTCACATCAGATTGTATGCATTTATATAGCTTATAACAAAAATTATGGAAAAGCTTAACAGACTTTGCATATCAGGGGAGTCAAGGTTGCAATGGTTCAACATAGATAGCAAAAATTCCTGCATTTTGATGAGGCTGAATTGGTAGATGATATCTTGTCATGGCTGGACCACCTTTCCAAATCATCTTTGTTTGTATGTGTGTGTGTGTGTGTGTGTGTGTGTGTTTGTCTGTGTCTCTCTGTGTGCTTGTATATGTGTGTCTCTGTGTATCTCTCTGTGTGAGTCTAATAAACCGATATATCTAATAGACAATCTTTATAATAGGATATTATGAATGCACTTCCAGATTACGTTTGACATATTAACACTCTAAATGCTAGACTTTTCGTATAAGAAAGAATGAAATGCAATTTTATTTGCTTGGGCAGGTTTTGAAGATTTGTGAAAGATCACCACTTGTACATTTGTACACTTGCTTTCCTTTGAGGACTTCCATTTGGTCTGTTTTGAATAAGATAATCTAGTCACACTTTCTGTGACACCTCTCTGTACTTTGCCCTTCAAAAATGCCCTGTACAGATGTCAACAATGGCAATCATTCCTGTTTAGTTTCAGCAATGTTTGGCCAAAGGAGTTTCAAAATACTCAAAAGTACAAAGACTTGTTTGTTAATCATGGCAAGGTTTACTAAATAAAACACACCCTCTCTGTTTCTCAATGCAGTTTACTCCTATCAAAGCAGCCACACCTATGCAGGAAACTGTTACCCAGAAGGAGCTTTAATACCAATCCCCAGTATTTCTGGAGCTATAATGGGAAAACCTTTTAACAGCTTTTATTTATATGACATTATTCTGCCTTTCAGATACTTGCTGTGCAGTGTTCTAATACTCTAAATATTCAGCATTTGTAAGCCCTCTCCATGGTGATGGATTTGCAACTGTGATCACTTCCTGAAAAACTGCAATATTCACCCATAAACACAGATAGGCATAACATTATATACACTAAACAGGCTATACTTAGAAACACACACACACACACACATACACACACACACACACACACACACACAGAGAGAGAGAGAGAGAGAGAGAGAGAGAGAGAGAGAGAGAGAGAGAGAGAGAGAGAGAGAGATACAATGCATTGATCACAAATTAGTGGAAAAAAAAGGACAAAATTTGAAAGAGTGGGTAGTGACATCTGGGAGTGTTTGGAGGATATCGTGGAAGCGGAAAAATGCAATACTTTATGGTCATTTAAAAAGTCCGAATAAACCTTAATATATGTTACTGTTTCAAACTTATGTATCAAATTTAATCTGCTAAGTGTATTACTATGGATATTTTTGAAATTATAAAATAATTCAAAATTAAAGATGTTCACATGTATCTTATTTAGAAAAAAGACACAACCAGTTCAGCAGGAATTTTTAGACATATACTTAATTTTATATTAATTATTAATGCATAACTTCTAACACAAAATAATTCTGTATGATCAACCTATATATACGGAAACTAAGGAACTGTTTCTTGAGATTACCAAGATGAACAATTTCTATTGAAATTGCATAAAGTAGAATCTTCTATGTTACTTTATTGAACAGTATTTTAAGACAATTTGATATATCTTCTGTTCAGCAAACATTTTTCCCAGGCCAGCGAGTTCAAGGCTATTCTCTACTTTATAATACTTAGAATATAAAATCTTGTGTGGAGGTCTTTGATTCATTTTGAGTTAAGTTCTGTACAGGGTGATAAGTATGGATCTATGTGGATTCTTCTACAAGTAGCTATCCAGTTTGACCAGCATCAAATTTTACTGGTTTTTTTTTTTTTTTATAGTGTGTAGTTCTGACTTCTTTCTCAAAAATGAGGTGTTCAAAGTTATGTATATTTATATCTTGTTCTCTAACTTGATTCTATTTTCACATGTCTGTTTCTGTGTCAATACCATGCTACTTTTATTACTACATCTCTATAGTACAATTTCAGGACAGGGATGGTGATATCTCCAGCAACTTAACTTTTCTTTTTCATTCAGTGTCATTTCTGCTATCCTTGACTTTGATTTTTTAATATCAATTTGAAAATTATCTCTTCCAGATGTGTGAAGAATTGTCTTGTAATTTTAAAATATGGATTGTATATAATTTTAGATTGATTTTCATATGATATTCATTATTACTACATTAATCTTATAGATATGTGAACATGGGAGATGTTTATGTTTTCTTATGTCTTCTTCAATATATTTCTTTAATGACTTATAATTTTATTATACAATTCTTTCACTGGCTTGGTAATGGTTAGCCCATGATATTTTACATAATTTGAGACTGTTGTGAAAGTATTTTTCCATAATTGTGTTTCAGTACATTTGCATTTGTATATAGAAGGACTATTGATTTTGTGAGATAGTATGGTATCTAACTACTTTGCTCAAACAGTTTATCAGCTGTAGATTTCTGGTGCATTTTTTGGAATATCACTTTTTTATATCATATCATCTACAAATAAAGATACTTTGACTTCTTCCTTTCTAATTTATGTCTCCTTGATATCCTTCAGTTGTCCTATTGAAATAAAATTTCAAGTACACTATTGAAAAGGTATGGGGAGAGGTGTGTGTGTGTGTGTGTGTGTGTGTGTGTGTGTGTGTGTGTGTGTAAGAGAGAGAGAGAGAGAGAGAGAGAGAGAGAGAGAGAGAGAGAGAGAGAGTATTTTTACATCATATAGAAGTAAGATTAAGTCAAAGAATAACTTTTAAATGTCATTACTCTTCCTGCACTTTGTGTGTGTGAGTTGTCAGTTGGCAGCAAGCATATTTACTACTGAGGAATAGATTCGACTTTAAATTCTACCTTTATAATTAGAATTTATACAACAGTATAAGAGTAAACAGAGCTCTGGGGTAGAAACTCTGCCAGAAAGAAAGTGGGTAATAGGGGATAGGAAGGAGGAAAGAGAAAGCACGGGATTAGAATAATCTGTCTATATTATATATTTGTACAAAATTGTTGAAGAACAAATAAAAGTTTTTAAAGAAAAATGCCCTAAAACTTTGTAAATCCCAGTAATATCTCTATATTGCAAGATAAATAAGTTGGATTTCTCATTGTTTATTTGTATGAGCTTGTCAAACAACAAATTTAGTATTTAAAAAAATTACACTGAACTTTGTAAATCCCAATAATATCTATAGATTTCAAGATCAATATATTGGATTTCTTTTTTTTTTTGGTTTTTCGAGACAGGGTTTCTCTGTATAGCCCTGGCTGTCCTGGAACTCGCTCTGTAGACCAGGCTGGCCTCGAACTCAGAAATCCGCCTGCCTCTGCCTCCCAAGTGCTAGGATTAAAGGCGTGCACCACCACCGCCCAGCTATATTGGATTCCTAAAGCTAGAACCTGAATGTACTTAGAGACACACAGTCACACAGGCAAACAAACACAGACACACAGACACACAGACACACATACATACACATACACAGAGATAGGAAGAGACATGGAGAAATAGGTAGATGGACAAACAGATAGACACACACAGGTATACACATGAATGTATATATTTATTCATGCATATTTATATGTTTATTCATGGGAGAGTGTAACATATGTCATGACAAAACAGCTATATGATTTTGCATGTTTGTGTGCATTGGATTTGTTCAGATGAAATGAATTCTAATGTTATGTTCATGGAAAGGGGCAGGTACTCTGTCTTCTCCTCAAAGGAAATGCTTCTGTAGCTTTTTCATGCCAGTGTTCCTCATGCACAGGGTATCTAGAAAGATCCCATGTCAATGATTTTGTTTTGTTTTTAGTTAAATAGGTTTGTGGCTCCAAGGAGAATAGGACTTAGTTACTTTTAGGAGTCTTTAGTAAAAAAAGAATTTGTACCTTAGTAAATATTTATGCATAACAATTAGAAAATTAGACATAATATTTGAACTTACATATGAAAAGATTTCTGTCTTCTATGGTTTTCTTAAAGTGCCCCGGTGATCAAGTACTTAGCAATGTGTACATAATAC
The DNA here is from genome assembly GCA_036184795.1 of Tokudaia tokunoshimensis. Lineage (NCBI taxonomy): Eukaryota > Metazoa > Chordata > Mammalia > Rodentia > Muridae > Tokudaia > Tokudaia tokunoshimensis. The sequence continues at coordinate 66,873,969 of BTHU01000009.1, forward strand.
TTCCAAAGAATAAAAACCAACCATGTGTCATATGGGTCACTTTGGAAAAACAGATTTCAAGAAGAATCTTGTTTTGAAATATCTATTTTTCATCTTCCTGAGCAAGCAAAATGAGCCTATCAGGCATGAAATGGCCTTAACAGGTGACCTAATGCAATTGTGGACTACTAGGTCACAAGATACATCAAGTATTCATGGGTGTTAGAAGAGTTTCATTAAGGATTCATTGGGGATAAAAGCTACAGTCATGTTCATTTTAGAGAAGGACAATACTTCTGAGGTTTATCACCAAGCTTAATTTTAGCTTTTACTTCTAAATAGTAGTCTAAAATAATTTAAGAGTTTCTGAATGATTGTTTATCTTAAGAATCAGATCTTTGGTTTTCTGTGAGAAGACTGGATTATCATTACATACAAATATTTTGAAGGACTTATTTGATTTAGTGTATTATGTTCTCTCAGTACATGTTTTCAAATAGCCAATGAACTGTGCCAAATTAGGTATATGCCTTTGAGATTTTATTTGCATAATTTTTCAGCAACATTAAAGCTTAATATGATTTAAATGTACTTCCATCAGTCAAAAGTTCTCAAGTGAAGCTTAGTTAAGAACAAGAAATCACTAAGGATGTAAATAAAATCAAATTTAATATTGCATTTTAACCTTATATAATTTTAAAAAGTATTCCTGGAATTGATAGTAGTAGTAGTAGTAGTAGTAGTAGTAGAAGTAGTAGTAGTAGTAGTAGAAGTAGTAGAAGAGTGTTCAGAAAGACGATATTTGATATAAAAATAAATAGATATAAAAAAACTAAGCTACTAATACAGAATAGTGGGTGTATTATTTAATAGTGGGTCTGTGATTTACCCAACCAGTAAACATATTGATTACTAACATTTTGCAGGCAGAAAATGTTAAGGTAAGTAGGCATCTTGCTTTTTCTCCTGTTTCAACTGCTGTGTTGAGAACATGAGAAATCAGCTTGGATAGAGATCATTGCTTCAGTCTTACAGGGGACAGATCCAGCATAGTGTATTCTTTGCAATACCATAGTGGAGTAACATCAGTCCCTTCTTTTTCCACTGCTGCTCCTGAGGTATTGGTCTGGGAAGAATAAAATAATGTGAGAGGGAAGAGCCCTTGAAGAAAATGCTGGTGAAAGATAGGATGTCTCAGCTGAATAAAAGAAACATAGGGGAAGAGAGAAGGTATATTAGATAGAGATAGGCTACCTCGGCCTACCTCTACATTGATAGAACAATCAAAAGAGACAAAACCATAACAGTTATCTGCTGTATACTACTAATTTACTTGAAAGTATTTCTTTAAGGACCTCCTTCCAATATATCATATAGGGAACTTAATAAAGAGTAGTTCAAGCAGCCTCCACACTATGGATTCCTCAAACTTGAGTTATTCTCTATTTCCAATCAGGAAGACAACAGCTATACCTGCAAAGTCAAGAAGCCTTCCCAAGATCCCTGTCTGCACATCACTCCACTATCCCTGGTGTGACTTCCTCAGGTTTACTCTGAGAGACAATAAGCCCACCCTCTTCTTTCCAGAATAATCTCTAAGATCCAGCAAACCATAGCCTTGCCTGGCCCCATCCTTTTCCTATCCAGGTCCTTTCCTCCTCCATGCTAAGAATCATGGTCTCAGGATTCCAGGCCACTGCTGGTACACATTCAGCATAAGAACAGAGGTCTGTGGGATGGGATGAGCTGCAGGTGGAAGGACCTGATTCCCCTAAAGTAAAAATGAGAAAGATGGCTCCGCTACTGGTGATGTCAGATGCCAGGAAGGGGCAGCTCTTAAATGAGTAGAAGCTCATACAGACTTCCAAACATAAGGGATCCAAATGCCTAAGACCAAGTCAATAGTGTATGTGGCAGGGTGATTGAAAGAGAATTCTGAAAAATTTCAAGGCTTCTGGAAAGGGTATTGTAATGAAAGGCAGAGGAAGAAGCATCTTACTAGCTGACACTAGCAATTCACTGAATTTTGAACTTGCTATATGACTACTCCTTCACATTCTAAACTAATATTTATTTCCTTTCTGTTTGTTAAATTCCTTTTGCTCTATTTAAAACTTTACCAAGCAATAAAGAATCCAAGTCATAGGACAGACAACTGTTATTACATGATTACCACAAATAGTGCTAATCTACAGATGTTCATTTTCAATTTGAGAAAAGTTAAAGCTATTTATTTCATTTGATATGTTAATAAATCAGGCAAAGCATCATTAGGAAGTCAGCAGTTTAAATCACTGTGATTCTTCATAATGAGAAACTGATATTTAGGAGACATAATTGGTGGCAATAAGCCTTGTCAATGAAAATCTTTTTATATTTTTTCCAAATACTCCACATGACTTTTCTTTCTTTTTTTCTTTCTTTTTTTTTTTTTTTTTTTTTTACATTCTTGAGCAATGGCTCTTTCCCTGAAGCAGATCCAGTTAGACCTAATGAGATGATTAATATTGTTTCTGTTTTTGGTTTTGAGATTGGAGGTCATGTATGCTAGGCAAGTTTTGAACTCACTGTATACCTGAGGATGAGTGATCTCCCGATTTTTTTTATTGCATTTCACAAGTACTTAGATTATGTTTTGTGTCACCAAATCATGTCTTCACAGTAAAAAGATAAGTCCAAGGTTTCATACATGCTGAGCAAGAACTGTACCAATTTGCTTCAGCCCGAGCCCCTGTGCTTTTTAGTGCACATGCTATATTAACTTCATCCTGAGTTAAGTCTAAGGATATTAAATAATCTTAAATTAATTTTACTGAGATCTGTGCATTTTTGAAACCTAGCTATACCTTACCCCCCTTCAATAGCTCTCAGTAATTTTTCAAATCATTCTTCCAAAGGCAATAAATTACACATCCCCACTTGTATCTATTTTAGCCATAGTTGAGTCTCTCTCTCTCTCTCTCTCTCTCTCTCTCTCTCTCTCTCTCTCTCTCTCTTTCTCTCTCTCTGTCTCTCTCTGTCTCTTGTCTCTCTTATCCCTAACTACAACAGTTTTGACCCATCTGTAAGAATCTTGAGTAAATTCCCCTTGACATTTTAATTCAGGTCAGAATAATTTTCATTTACCCTAAGAAATGTTATGAAGACCCAAGTTCTTCAGTGTGATGTCAACGGTGTGCTGTCTGTCTATATCTGTCACGTATGTCGTTATTGGCAAGTTCTTTCCAAACCCCTGCTTTTAATTTCCTTTTTCCAATCTGCAGTGTTTAAGAAAACAGATAATCAAAGTTGTTAGAACTGTGTGCAAATTAAGGAAATAAACTCTAAATGATGTTCTAATGTTTAGTCTTAGTAACAAATATCCCTGTAACCCAGAGCCATTTACTCCATTACTTTAATTCTAGACTATATTTAGAATGGTGGCTTAGAAGAAAGCACCAACTGGGAATGAAAAAACAAGATACTGCCCATAAGCAGTGCATAAAAGTGCCAGAATTATGTGGCTTTGATTTGCCTTGAAGAGAAAGCTACAGATGTTCAACAAATCTTAATCTTTGTAATTATATCTGCAAATGATCTTTATATATAATTGAGTAAGTATATTATTTTACAGCCAATTTTACATTTCAGCTAAAATATTTGTGATCAAATATGTGGAATAATTCAGGTTTCCGCTTCACTGCTTGACTAGCATTTTCTCTATTTTGGGATTTCTTTTGTTCATAGCAAATGAAGTCCCATTGAGCAGTAAAGGAGAGAAAAAAATGCTTAAGAACTTAAATATGATTTAGATGAGTCTAACTTGAAAACTGCTATTAATTGTTGTTGGTCAGGGACAATTAGATAAAAATATTGAGACATTTTTAAAGGTACAATACACATGTTTGAACTTCATAATTTTTCTTAGAAATAATTATCTTAAATAACAAAGAAAGGATCTTGTTAGATAATATAAACTTATGTTTTTAGTGTATAGATTAAATAAGAAGACAGGCATGACATAACAAGGTCATAGTATCAGTACTGAGAAGAAACAATTTCACAAGTGTGAATAGGTAGACTACATAGTAAAAGAATACATCAAAAGAAGTTATAAGTCTACGTGCTAATATATTGCATCTCTCTAATATGAATGTGACTTACATGCTCCACTGAGAATGAGTTTTTGCTCATTAATTTATTTATTTAGACAAAAAATTACAGATGCCTGATAAATTCTTGCCAGAATGTGAGAATGAATAAGGCACAGACCGCTTCTCATAGACCAGATCTGTGTGAATAGGGGAAGAAATGTTAGCTTTCCCAAGAAAATATTTTTATTAGTTAATAAAAATTAGTACATCTTTTGTTAGAAAAATAATAATTTTATTTTTCAGAAATATAATGAAGTATGCATTTCCAGTTGAATAATATAAAGTTTATAAAACATAAAACTGTAGTATAAATAAAGTTCATATAAGGTAAATTGAATTAGTACTCTTTTACATATGTCTAGTTCGATAGCTGATGTTTCATTAAATTCCCCTGTTTCAATTTTCCATTTATGTTCAAACATATCAACACAGTAATAAAAACTGTTTTAATCTGCAAAATTCTGACTTTGCGTGTTAAAACTTTTTCTTCATTTTTGAGAATTTTATACCTCTATACAATGAAGTACAATCATGTTTATCCCCATTTCCATCACCAAACTCACATCTCTACATAGCCCCTACATAGCCCATTCGTAGCCCCTTCATAAGTCTCTCTCCTTTCTCTTTCTCTTTCTCTTTCTCTTTCTCTTTCTCTTTCTCTTTCTCTTTCTCTTTCTCTTTCTCTTTCTGTCTCTGTCTCTCTGTCTCTCTGTCTCTCTGTCTCTGTCTCTCTCTCTCTCTCTCTCACACACACGCACACACACACATGCACACACACTAGAAAAAGAAGGCTTCTTTAGATAATAGTCAAGTATGATCAAATAAAAAATAAGAAAACAAGGAAAATACTATCATGTTTAATTTGGATGCAACAACCAAATAGGAAAGAAGAATTCAAACACTTGTAATTTCAGAAATATACCCTGTTCTGTCTCTTATAGGGAATGATGTGACTCTAAGACAATACAATGAAACATATGACTAAAATAAAGCCATTAAAACAGGTTGGAGCCGGGCGATGGTGGCGCACGCCTTTAATCCCAGCACTTGGGAGGCAGAGGCAGGAGGATTTCTGAGTTCGAGGCCAGCCTGGTCTACAGAGTGAGTTCCAGGACAGCCAGAGCTACACAGAGAAACCCTGTCTCGAAAAACCAAAAACCAAAAACCAAAAAAAAAAAAAACAGGTTGGAGTTACTTGCTAGAGACTTGTCCTCAGGAGATTCATTATGCTATGCATTGTGAATGTGGTATTTGTTTATATAAAGTGTTAAAATGAAATGGAAGTACTAGTAATTTATGAATCTATCAATCTCATTTTAATCTCATTTTAACCTTATCAATTACCTAACTTCATATATTGCTACTGCCAATGACAGAGACTATAATGATGGTAGAGGGTAATATTTCATCAAATATATAAGCAAGGTAAAAATTCAATCAGTCAAGACCTCTTTTTTTTTTCAACAGTTATTTGGACAACTTGAAAAATATTGATGAAATTTGGTGAAAATTTATCGTATTTTTATGATCATTGCTATATAGCCTTGTTTGTATTTTGATTTCCATGTCTTCACTAATATAATTTGTACTTCAGAGATCTCTATTGAAAAAGTTCAGAAAGCTCTAGGAAATTTGTGTGGGAGGACCCAACAGATAGAGTCTGGTATAAGAAAAGAATAAATAGCCAGATAACTGGAGCATAACAAAAGAACAAAATAATATTACTTATGTTACCTGTCATCCAGAGAAGAGGCTCCTACACAAATTCAGGAGCTTCATACTATTTACTAACTTATGATACATGATCTATATTCTCTCCACTCTTATCAATGATCATACAGATTTCATACACATGTATGAG